>CM054115.1:200756541-201356541 GCA_028673005.1 Tanypteryx hageni
GATATTACTTTTTACAACTGAGCTGATGTCGTTTATATAAAGCAAGAAAAGCATAGGTCCGATCACACTACACTGCGGCACTCCAGAGACTACATCTGCCACACTCGAGGACTTACCATCGATGACTACTTTTTGTTTTCTATTCCAAAGGAAAGCGCGAACCCAGTTAATGACTTTAACATTAACGCCAAGATTTCCCAATTTTAATAACAACTTACGGTGGGGAACCTTGTCAAAAGCTTTTCTAAAATCAAGGAACACTGCATCGACCTGCTTATTATTTTCGCCGCATGATAAAACATCATTCACAAACAGACCGAGTTGGGTGCCACAGGATCTACCATTTCTGAAGCCATGTTGACAGCTGACTAAGAGCGATCTACTCTCAAGATAACGCATTGTGCTGCTAACAATAATGTGCTCCAAAATCTTACATGATAATGATGTTAGAGAAATCGGCCTATAATTTTCGGGGTTTTATTTGTCACCTCCCTTATGATTGGGTGTGACGTGTGCTAGTCTCCAATCATAAGGAACCTCACAGAGGGTAAGAGATTTCTCGAAAACTATCCGAAGGAAGGGAGCTATTTCTTCTGCTAGTTCTTTTAATGCACGCGCGGGAAATCCTTCTGGTCTTGGGTTATTGTTGGGATTTATCGCACCCAGTTGCTTCGCTATTCCTGCCTCAGAGATTTTAATATTATCCATCCGAGTACATCCATCGGGAGTAAGATTATCTTCAAGTCTATCTCCACCTGCCGTGAACGCCTTCGCGAAGTAAACGTTTAGTAGATTAGCTTTATCCTCCCCATCGTGAAGGATGTCTCCGGAATCACATCGCAGGGAGGGTATTGAAGGACCCCCTCACTTGACTTCTCTTACATAGGACCAGAACGCTTTTGGATCCTCCTTCAATTTTGTATTTAATACCTCATTCCGGAAGGTGTTAAATGCGTTACGCATGGTTTTTCTCGCTAGTATGCGGGCGCTGTTATACTCATGGACTATAGCTGTGCGATACTCATCGGAAGCGGTGGTAGGTATATTTTTCAATTTTGCGTGGCTACGCCTCTGCCGTCTTAAGGCAATCCTGACTTCCTTATTACACCAACGAGGTTCTTTCTTATCAGATTTTAACTTATTGGGGATAAATCTATTGATACCTTTTCCTAGTATATCCTTAAATAATAACCATGATGGCTCCATACCTAATCGTTCTGTCTTTTCACGATAACTGACATAGGTACTTTTGAGATGTAAGCTGAAACTTTTAAAGTCGGCCTTGGCGAAAGCGTATACATTCCGAAGAGGCTTAGGATGTCTTTTGAGCTTTAATTCGCACTCCGCATACACAGCTCGATGGTCGCTAAGTCCCTCCTCTGTGGATACCTTAGTTATCCTATGCGGGATGTTAGAAGCAAGCAAGTCGAGAACATTGCTCGAACGCGTGGCTTTACGTACCATCTGGATTAAGGAATATTCATGAAATGTGTCAATTAAGGCTTCACACGATTCGCGTTCTTTGCCTCCCGTAACGAAACTTAGGTTTTCCCAATCAATTGACGGTAAGTTAAAATCGCCTCCCATTATCACATAACCGCCGTTCATAATAGATCTAAGCTCGGCTAATTGCCTCTCTAAACTTAAAATATAATCAACTTTGGCATTAGGTGGTCTGTAAAATGAGCATAAATATATCTTTTTCGAATTATCCTTACCTAGGCGGCACCACACGCTCTCGGTCGTTTCATCGATAATAGGGATCTGACAACTATCGTACTTTTCACTTATTGCCAAAAATACTCCGCCACCTATTCTATTGGCGCGGTCTTTTCTGTATACTCTATAGCTTTTCGGAAAAATTTCTTCGCTAGCGATATCTTCAGTAAGCCAACTTTCAGTGCCTATAACTACATCCGCATGCAACGTGCGAATTAGGTGTTCGAGTTCGGCAGACTTCCTACGAATGCTGCGGCAGTTTAAAACTATAATATTTAATTTCTCGTTATCGCCCGAAGCATTAACTGCTCTATTACGGCTTTTGCAGGTAGACTCTCTCACTTCGCGACCAGAAACTGTATTACACTCGATGCCCCTATGAAATCTCCTATTACGCCTACACCCTACCCTACACTCTAATCTAAAAAAGACCTACCATGGTCGAAGATCCTACACGCTACACTCTGTGATGCCTCGGTCGTGTAATGAATTCCAGAGCCGTTTAGGGGTACCCTACACGATCCGAGAACCGGCGTAATATAATGTGTTATTTCCCGTAGTTGGAGATCGCATCTCAAAAGTTTCTTCACTGATTACCAGGTTGGTATATTTTTATTATTTCAATGTTAGGTTTCAGTTTGAAGCTCCCTTTAGACCGTTTCCGACTGATATTTGACAGAACGAAATATTATAAAAATTATAGTGAATGGCACGAATATTCACCCTGAAAAGGTAAAGCAAACACAGTTTTCAAGGTCATGATGTGTAAAACGGGTTTTCCTCTCGTGTATAATTATTATTTGAGTTCTATTGTGGAATTTCTGATTTCTATATTTGAATTGACGAAGGCCACTTTCGGGGATGTCTTGCAGAGCGCGCAACCTCGATAATTTGTAAATTTTCGTTACCGTCATATTATTCATCACGAACAAGATAATTTATTTTCTTTAGGCACCGTCGTATTATTGACTGCAACCTAGGTATTGTTTAAACTTCAAAACGGCGTCGAAATTTCGTGGATATGCAGATAATTTGTTTATTTTCGTTACCGTCGTATTATTCATCGCAACCAAAGTATTGTTAAAACTTCAAAACAGCGTCGAAATTTACAAATTTGAATAGAATATCGGCATTATCGGCCGGGGCTAAACCGAGGAGGGCGAAGTCGACGGGCCTGTGGTGCGGATCGTGGAGGGAGAGGACGGATACTCCTCTGGGAATCAGCTGGGCTAACGAGGGGTGCACATTCCTAGGCGTCTGGCTGGGAAACTGCTGACCGAAGTCGGCCAATGTGAACATGAAAACGATGCTCACCAAGCTTAAGGCGGGAATTGACCGGTGGACGCCGATAGCGGGACCTCTGTCCATGTGAGGAAGAGCGGCAGTCGCCAATCTATTTCCGGCACCCAGGTTGTGGCATCTTTCGCAGGACGTGCATCCACCGCCACATTTTATCAGGCTCATCCAAAGTCTATTAGCCGACGTCGTCTGGGGTGGCGGGAAGCACTGGGTGAGAGCGTCGGTCCTCACAACCCCGGTCAAGCAGGACGGGCTGGTGGATGTGGGATGTAAGGTGAGGGCCTTCCGCGTGCTTTTCACTGAACGTTTTCTACACGGCCCTCCGGACTCTTCCTGGAGATTTTTAGCGGCTGGAAGGCTGATACGTTACAGAGGGCTAAGGATATCAGAAGCTATTTTCGTAAACGGCGTGCCCTTGAGAAACTGCCGGTGGTTAGGTGGATTTTACAACTCCGTCTTTATAACGTGGAAGTCCATGCGGATCGAAACAGCACACGGAGCGCGACCTTTTCCAGTGGGTTGCCTGCCCCATCCCTGGAATGAGCCTCGTCAGCCAGAAGACCGGAAAGCGGAGGTATCTGCCCATACCGAAGAGGGAGATGTACGAGGAACTTCTGTACGTGGAGAATGGCACGCGTTGGCCTATCAAGGGAAGTCAGGCCGAGGATAGGGTGCACTGGTACGCTTTTTATAGGTGGCCTTGTTTTGGCAAAGACTCTGAGGTGGCATGGAGATTCGCTTTGGACAGGCTGGCGGACTGCAGGTTCATCTCGAAGGTGGGGTTGGCGCAGAGCCGGGATTGCCCCTGGTGTCTCGGGGTCGAAGGATCTGCTGCGCACATCATCCTCCGTTGCACCAAGGTGACGGACGTCTGGAGGATCCTGACTCCCGTTCTGAAGAGGCTCACAGGTCGAGATGCAATCCTGCTCAGCGATCTACTAAATGGGTTCAGAATTGCCTGGGACACTCGCGGCGAAAGACTGGCAAACTACCTGACGACAATCGCAAAGGCCTGCATCTATGAAAGATTCACGCTATTCCAACAAGGTGAAATCACCACTGTCGACTACGAGTCGGAAGTAAAACTACGACGCGAGAAGAGCTCCTGCGAGAGTATACGTACAGCGAAGGGACCAACACGGTCGGAACATTCAAGAATAAGTGGTGTAAGGAAGGAGGCGTTTTCAGCGTGAGAGGCGGAATACCGAGCATAGACATCGCTCAATGGGCCACTTGATGCAGGAGATTTGTATATAACTTCTTAAATAATGTTTTTATATATTGTACATATTTGTTTTTAATGAAAACTTCACAAACGTGAAGCAACACACACACACACACACACACACACACACATATATATATATATATATATATATATATATATATATATATATATATATATATATATATATATATATATATAAGGGTCGCACCTCTCTGCAAGAAAAAAGAGAGAGAGAGCAAAGATTAAATAATAAATAAGGTGAAGGAGAAAGTATAATCACCCTACTGCCTCGGATATAATAATAATAATCCGCTCACCACTACAACTACAAAATAAAAAATATGATACAAGCAATCATATAAAAACACAAATCAAAAAAATTAACTCCTGGGTAAACAAAACACTCCATGGTTAACATCCCTACCAACTTTCACGACCACACCTAGACAAAGAAGCATCTAATAAATGGCTTGTAAATGGGAACCTGTTTGCTGTAACCAATGGTTTCCACAGCCATTCAGGAGAAAATCATAAAAATAAAGAACTACATGAAATATGTGATAAAAGATCTAACAATAAGTAATGATAAATGCAGGATATGCAAAATCGAAAATGAAACAATAGAACACATTACAAGTGGATGCAGCACCCTAGCAAATACAGAATATACACAAAGACATGACAATGTATGCCGACAAATACAACAAGCCTTATGCAAGAAACACAAATTAATAGAAACCATATGGCATCAATATAAACCAGAAACTATCCTCGAAAATAGTAACATAAAAATCTATTGGAACAGAGACAAATACTGATCGAATGATTCCACACAATAGACAGGACATCACACTCATAAAAAAGAAGAAAAAATAACATACCTAATAGATTTTTCACTACCGAAAGCATATGGTGATGGGTTGGTAATTGGCAGACATATGGCAGGGCTTACCCCGCAAGGGAAAGCGTCAAGGTGTGTTGTTGATGTTTATAATATCGTCCACAGGTGTCATCCCAAAAAAACTATTCAAAAGTCTTGAAACTCTAGACCTACACAAAAATACATACATAAATTTACAAAAATCTATCATAATTAACGCATGCTCTATTGTCCGGCGATTTTTAAATGACAACACAGCATAAATATACAATAGCTATGCATACAGCTTGAGCCCGCTCCGCTGTAAGCCTGACAACCCGGAATTAATCCGCGTCAAGAATAATAATAATAATAAAATAATAATAATAACACACACAGACAGATATCAGAGAGTTGTCTCTCTCTTGTGCTGACGAAGGGATCACCCCCGAAAGCTTCAATCAATATGTTTAAATGTGTTTCTCCGACACTCCAGAGCAGGGTTTCCCAACCTGTGGGTCGCCACCGACTAGCGGGTCGGAAAGTAACTTGAGGTGGGCTGGGGAAATATTTCTAAATAGTTTATTTTGTTAAATATTTTCCACATTTAACGAGTTCGCGATCAATTAGTTCATATATAGAGTGTGCGCCCTCCGTGGACACATATGTACTATATACTGCTTGAAAAAATTAGTACGTATGTAGATTATAAGTGGGTCCCAGGTAAACTATAAGCCTAGATGGATCGTGCTGTCGAAAAGGTTGGGAAATGCTGCCCCAGAGGATCTCTTATCGGTAATTGTCCAATGGAAATTTTAAATTAGATGACAGCCTATCATTTCATCTACATAGCTCGATTAGTAGTGATATAGCTATAATAAATTAAATAGAGGATATTGAAAAATATATTATTCAGAAAAAGCAACTTGCATAATTAGCATCATAAGGCAGGTAGAATTCACATTAACGGAGTTTTTAAAGACAAATTATAATGCTTCCATATAAACGTAGGATAACTTTATAGAATTTATTACTGAAATATTGAGGTTTTTAAGGAACACATTAACTGAAAAGATGTTTTAGAGAACAATATTTTTTAAATATTGAAAAAATCAGTATGCGTGTAGAAGGAAATAAAACATAGGATTTTAAGTCATTGTGATGAAAACTAAAGTAACTCATTAACGATAATTATCGAGGAAGAACAGTTATCCGTCAGATTGTCTTCGTAAGGGAATGGACGACCTTGCGACAGCATCACCTCTGGATCTCGATGAAAGCGAAGGCAATTTTACACTCATCGTGCAAGTAAGGTTATTCTGCTTGGAGGGCATTTTACACTTTAATCAGATACGTATGGAAAGACGAAGCGAACTGCAATCCGCTTATTAACAATACTCTCGGGCCTAATATCTAATGAGATAATAGTAATCATTTATTTGAAATATTACATGCAATGACGAATCGCTTAAAATTGCATTCATAAAAGATACTCTAAATACAATAGAGTATATATAATTTTCAAGCTTATATATTATTATACTTCTTATATAAATGAAACAGGTATGGTAATAATTGGATGTTTTAATGATTACTTAACCTACTACCTTCCAAAGACCGACGTCAGTGAATAAAAGTACACGCAGACCCTCGAAAGCCACTCGGAAAAGCCATAAATGCCTCGCGCCGACGCAAATAC
Organism: Tanypteryx hageni; assembly: GCA_028673005.1. Classification (NCBI taxonomy): domain Eukaryota; kingdom Metazoa; phylum Arthropoda; class Insecta; order Odonata; family Petaluridae; genus Tanypteryx; species Tanypteryx hageni. Next base: position 200,763,346 of record CM054115.1, read on the forward strand.
GCAAACGAATGATTGCACAGCATAAGCGCTAGAATGACATTGGAAACAGATAGCTTATATTTCTTCTAGTGCCATGAAAAACGAAGTTAATGAGGCTTATATAAAAACCTATAACTAATATGAAATGCAACAACAAATATCCTTACCGATGTTACAAAAATGCCTTAAGAACTTACTCTCTCGATTCCTCTATTTCTGGACACCAAGAATCCAGTGAACTCGGGAAAAGGATTACCTGAAAGGAAACGGCAACGTAATTAAAAACTCAAACGTAATACAGCCAGGCCTAATAATTATAACTACCGAAAAATAGATTCCTTTAAGTTGCTTGTTATAAAACAACAGATATAGAATAATTTATTTAAACATGTAAATAAAACTTTGTTATTTCTTTAACAATATTAACATTTAGACATTTGATGTTTTTATTATCGCAATATTAAATAAGTAAAGACGAAATTTATATTATCGGTATAAATGAATATAGTGGGTGACAGCGCCAAATCTCGCAACGAAGTTACATATTCGTAGGGCTAATTTGAATTCCTTTAATGCTTTTTAGCCGCTACTAGAAACGGAGGTTATATGTTAGAGCCGATGCGTTTGCGTCTTCACATCAGAAACTGAAGATGGGTAAAGTAAAGAAAAAATCTAGAGCAATAATGGAAAATAAAAAATAGAAGATTTGCAGCAGCTGGGCGTGAAACTATAATATATATACAATATCTTATAAATATTTTAGTGTGTGTGTATGTATGTTCTTTATACGTCTTCACATCGTTGAAGCTATCGAATTCCAAAGTTTCATGGGCCACCCTATGGACAAAAGGAAGAACTTGGTCTAGGTTTGCTGACCGTGGAGTCTCTTATGACCCATAGGGCCAGCAAAATACTATTTACATAAGAATGCCTGGAAAATGGTGTGGAGAAACCGCGAAATACCATGCAGCCCTTCACTGATGTGGGCATAAATATACCTAAATATTAACTTACCATCACGGGAAATGGCTTATATTATGCTCGAAAGACTGAATATTTTAATTCTGTTGATGTTTTGTCGTATTACGTGCCAAATCCAAGATAAAGGGTACAAATGGATTAAATACAGTCTATAACTACTTTTAAAGTGAGTCAAATGATTTTTAAGGAATATTATAACATTGTTATCTTTTACCATTAACATTGAAAGATTTATCGCAACATAAATCGATACATCTACTAAAATTTGTTCGGTAACCTAGATGTTGTTTATTGTTTACGTTTTGGTTAATAGTATTGACATAATCCACATAATTTTATTGCTGCTTTAAAGGCTTCGGTGCATCTATCGATGTGAAATTAAGCAAGATGTTAATGCGTAACTATGTTAATGGTAAAACTTTACAATACAATACAAAATAGTAAATTTCAATGTAAACACCGCTTGCCAGACAGAAAATGACAGATTTTGAAATCAGAAACTTTTACAGAAAACAGGCCCATCTTGAATTAGAAGCGTACGAATTGCACCTTAAACTTACCAAAAACTTATCCGGATTTGAACAATCAATTTGGGATATTTACTTGAACAGAATTCAGAACGCCATTCAACAAAAAATACAGAACAAAACTGACGAACTGCACAGGAAGCTACTCTCCCTAAAAAATAAAAATCAATAAATAATTTTCTCACCCCAAAACATTTTCACCAAAACGTAGTTAACTTTTCAAACGTTACTTTTACAAATGAAGAACCCGAACTTTTCGGGAAGGGCTAAAAATATACGCATCCATACCGTAACCTCCACTAGAAAATCATGTTGCAGAAATCCAATACTCAATCAAAAAATTTCCGATTAACACCAAGAATTCCACCAGACACTCCGCATTGTCACAAATAAAACAAAACCTGACAGAAAAGTCAAAAATGAAACGTCACAGCCTCCACGAATACACAACAATTAAAACACTCAATCATAAAGAGTGTTTTTTCCTGAAGGCAGACAAAGGAAACGCTGCCTTTATCCTACAAAAACAACAATATTACGAAAAGGTTGAGAAGATGTTAAAAAACGTCCCCTATACATACATTTCTAAAACTCCGCTCAACAAAATTATAACTGACACCAAAAACACCTTAAAAACATGAACTACTATAATCACCAAACAGCTCAGATGCCAACTCCAAACCCCATCATCCCCAAAATGTACTGTTTACCCAAAATTCACAAACAGGGCATCCTTAGACCCATAGTCTCCTAGATCAACTCCCCAACATATAAAATTTCCCGCTGGCTCAACGAACAATTTTAACAGTGGCCCCTCACACAAGAGTCGAACATCAAAAACAACACCCGCTTCATAAACCAGATTAAAAAATCGAGCCTCAAAGAAAACGAAATTCTGGTCTCCTTTGACGTAGTTTCCCTCTTCCCTAGTGTCCCCATAGAAGAAACTTTAAAATTTCTAGAAACATGGGTTAAAGAACAAAACTTAACACCGGAAACAGTTAGAGAATACGTACGACTAACGCGCCTTTGCTAGAACCAAAATTACTTCCAAATCAACAACAAAATATACCAACAAAACCAAGGCACGACCATGGGAAACTCCCTCTATCCCTTCCTAGCAAAGCTCTTCATGAATAACTTTGAAAAACAGTGCAAAGACACTTTTCCTATTTCCTCGAAACATGATTAAGATACGTTGATGACCTCTTTGCAATTTTCGACACATCGAAAAGTAACATAATAGACTTCTTAGGAAAACTCAACGAACAGTATGATTCCATTAAACGTAAATTAGAAACACGCCTCAAAGAGCACTTAGCACACTCTAGACATCATTCTCCCACCCAGTCTCCTCCCATTATTCTAAAATTTAATTAGTTTAATTCGGAGGAAGTGCAATATATCCCCCCTCAAAATAGCGCCACAAAGGGAGAGTAATTTCTTTAATTACCATGTCAACATTAAATAAAAAATTCTGATTAGCTAATCATATAAATTTCTACAAATTTTCATGTTTCTATCTACATCATTGATAGAGCTATTCGCGTTTTAATAGCTTGTCACTCAGACCAACGGACTGAAAACTTAGCCTTTTATTATTATTTTTGTGATTCCTTGATTCTTTTAAACCTCACTTTCTCTCCATATTTTCAAAACCGTCCTCAAGTACTCCATTCTTCTAACTAAATCCCGTAAACTATCGTAGAATCCTTCACGCTATAAATATTTTACATGCTCGGTTTGTATAACATTACGGAAATCAGAAGTTTTTCTTTGTGCGGACGTTAATCGTATTTTATTCTGTAATTAATGTTACTATCTACAGAACATTTATTATTTCACATAATTTGAGATTGTCTCTCAATAGATTCGTTTCTTCACTGATTGTTATCATATAATGTGTTATTTCCCGTAGTTGGAGATCGCATCTCAAAAGTTTCTTCACTGATTACCAGGTTGGTATATTTTTATTATTTCAATGTTAGGTTTCAGTTTGAAGCTCCCTTTAGAGCGTTTCCGACTGATATTTGACAGAACGAAATATTATAAAAATTATAGTGAATGGCACGAATACTCACCCTGAAAAGGTAAAGCAAACAGTTTTCAAGGTTGAAACCGGGTTTTCCTCTCGTGTATAATTATAATTTGTGTTATATTGTGGAATTTCTGATTTCTTTATTTGAACTGACGATATTATAAGTATATTACTAAAAACTGTCTACTGTAGCATAGATTGACATCCGAAAATATACATGAAAGTGTACCTTAAGAATTTTTCTTTTCGAAATAGATAAATAGTGAAAATCATGTGGAACTTCTCAAAATTCATTTATAAATCATTATAAATAGAACAAAATAAAGAATTAATTGAATAATAGTAATCCTTTTTTATAAAATCTGTGCGGTGTCAGGAGCACCCCACGCAAGTACTGGCGTTTGAAAAATTAACGCGAGTACCGCAGTGTTAAACGAGGGTAATGGAAAGGAACTTATGGTACTTTGAAGACAGCCGCTAATCGACTTGGTACCCTCCCCCTGAGTCTACCTTGTGGAGTGTTCCGAGTAAAAATGGTTCACGATTCTTAATTTGGAGTTTAAACTTTCATCCCTTCTCTATATGCATTGAACGCTAACATTCTGGTAGTCTTTCTCTAAAACCTATCCAGGAAAGATCGCTTCGCAGTCGTGATTTTTTGGTATTCATACTTGTGTTAAATTTTACTGTGTATATATGTTTGTCGTCTTAAGAAAATTTATCTAGTTACATATTGTATGGTATTTGTAATATTAACATCTAAATAATTCTAAAATTTGTATAGAACAGTATTAGACAAAGTCGTATAAAATTGAATAAAGAAAAATGTAAGAATTCATACAATGTTTTACTGTTCGTTACATGGTGGGAGCGGACGTTTGCGCTATGTTACCTGCGGATATCTATTTTTATCTTCTTGACTTGCGATAGTTCAGACGTATTTGGTTTAAATAAAAATAACATTAAATACTAAAAATTATTTAGGAATTGACTTGAAATTCTCTCGGGAATAATTTTGAAATGAGAAAAAAGTCTGCTATGACCGGGAATCGAACCCGGGTCTTCCACTTGCCGGGCAGATATACTACCACTGAACTATCGTAGCAGATCAATTTTCTCGTTCCTTAACACGGTTGTTTTCTTGGTTGGGACGGAACTAGCCAAGCTAGTATCAAACTGCCCCAACGGGTGTCTTCGAAAGATACACCGAAGAAAACTCCTCCCTCTCAAATGGTGAGATTGCCAAACAAGAAATTGTTGGAATGAAGCGATCCGAAGATCCTATGCAGACAGGCATAAGCAGTAAAGTTGGGAATAATTTTGAAGTTCTCTAAAAAATAATTCAAACTCGGAGCGTAAAAGTCGGTTCGAACCGGTTCAATGGTGGTTGCTGGAGCGATAACGGAACAGAACCGATTTTTTTTGTGAACCGGAATGGAAACCGGAGCGAAAAAAATTCCGTTTGAATAACACTGATAATCAGTATTTTTATCGAAAAATTTGGGATGATGTTTGCTAAATACTTTACCAATTAATTTACTTGAAAATAGGCCGCATACTGTAAATAAAAAGCTATCAATTAATTACGGTGGAATTAATTGAGAGAAAATTAAAATTTGTTTTTGGCAGTGAACATTATTTTTGAAATGATCGTTATGGCTGCATATGAAATAGATGGGGCAGTAAAATATAAATATTAATAAAGCATTCACTAATCCATGGAGTAACTAAATATCGGTGAAAATTTCACATGGGCTTGGTTTATAAGAATCTCTAAAATAAAAGGGAAAACAACATTTCGGTAAAAATTGAACTTAAATCTGTTTACATTACATTTTTCGACAAACGACTCTGTCAACGTTCTCTCTTTTGCTGAAACAGCTTTCGTTTGATTGGTCTGATAAATAGGCGGATGTTTAATAAAACAGCCGACTCCGCGTCTTCTTTGTTTTTCATATGAGCGGTGAAATACAGAAGAACTCGTTCCGGAACGCCAGGTTAATAAAATCTCAAAGTAAAACATTTCATTGGATATTTACCTTAAGTTCAAAACGGCGCCTTTTTAAATGGACCTGTTAACAATAACGGTAGCGATCGTAAACTTTGTCAAGAGCTGCGCTCGAACCCGCGCCATTGAGTTGAGATGCAGGTGAATACCATGTGAGCTGAAAATTCATATGTTTCTACATTTGACGACTTGAAACACTTGCAGCTCGATTGGCCACGCTTGGATATGTTGGGTGGGTTTCCTCACACCGTAAGGGAAGCATTGTTTGGTGAATATTAGTTTGCAGTTCAGCCAATATTATTAAATATATTAGTCATAGAAATGTATCGCGCGCGAGTTTTATTGCTGACATTTGTAATGTCAGTAATTTATTTTAATATAAAAGTTTTGTTCGTATCCATAACATGTTTAAAACATGATAGAGGTGCGTGACTATTTAAACAAGTGGGGTGTCATAAGAAAAGACTCCCATCAAAAAAGTTTTCTTCTTAAAATAGAAACAATCGTATTCTGGAGTTATAACATTTGGTCCCTTCGGTGGGGAATGTTTGGCCAATTACTTATTTCTGCAAATTTATGTTAAAATTCCCAATAGCCCAACGATATGAATCAGAAAGGACTCCAATGGAGTTAATTTAGTAATCTCACAATCAGCTAACAGAAATTGGCTTAACTCTTAATATCGTAAACGCGTCCTTTGCAGAGATTCTTCGTCGACTTAAATGTAACCATTGAGCGGGCGCTCTGAGAACACTCGGAGAAGCAGAGAGAGCGGTGAAATGCTCTTTCCTAATATATGGCGAGACAAAGAGGGATTAAGAAAGTTAGAGAGGGAGTGAGAGAGATTGAGGGAGTTAGAGAGGGAGTGGGAGAGATTGAGGGAGTTAGAGAGGGAGTGGGAGAGATTGAGAGAAGGTAACACACTCAGGAGAGAATAGAAAGAGAGAGATAGAGAGAAAGAGTGGGTAAGAGGGGAGTAATGACGGCAAGTGGGCGATTCAAGAGAGTTTTAAATCCTTCGTTCAAGAATATTTTTTCTACGCATAGGATGAATACTAGAGGTTCCTTCCTCGGAAACAATCATTTGAAACTACGGAAGCCCGGATTTAATTTCTTTTGTAAAAATGATTGTTTTCAAAATTCGAAATCAGTTTATTCAGTTTTTTTATGTTTATGATCTTATATTGCCAGTCAATGCGCGTGATGTCCGCATATGCAGATATTTACCACTCTGCCGGTTCAACATTTTGCGGAGGCTGCGATTCGTCTAAGGGATCAGCGGAAGGGCCATTCTTTAATTCTTTTCATTTGATTTCCACTACAGTCCTCAAAGGGCAGACCATCCACTCCATAGTCAACAGTCGATCGTCCAACGAAGTATACGTTACACCTAATTAAACCTTTTGTCCGTGAAATCATCTTTTCCTTCGATTACAAATCGCTTTGTTGCACACAATCATTTGCATTTTCCAGCTCTCGGTCTCTCTCTTTTCCTTTCGATTCCATTTCAATTCCGTTCCCCCAATTCGAAACACCTTTTCCAATCTCCTCCTCCATATTTATTTATTTTATATCAGCTCATCAGCTCTCTCTCCTCTCTCTCTCTCTCTCCTTCCTCTCCCTCCCTCCATCTCTTTCCTTTCTCTCCCTCTCCTTCCTCTCCCTCCCTCCATCTCCCTCCTCTATCTCCTTCTATCTCTTCTCCGTAATTAATCGCTGAGTCAGTTCTTTGTTCGCCTCGAGAGATTAAAAATCGCTCGACTTCTCCATGGCAGCGCAAACACTTCTGGAACGGGAAAGAGATAAAGAGGGAGAGAGAGAGAGGTGCAGCGGAGAGAGTGGAGGAATTGAGGGATTGGGACGGTGGTTCTTAACCTTTTTTGGCTGCGAACCAAATTCCGGTATATCCTCCACTAGTTCACTGACGATAAGTGATAAAATAAATGAGAATTTAACAAGTAAATTCATTTCAGCCGTTAGCATTGGTGGTATGGTATATTTGTGTATAGACAGCCACGGAATATCTTTGACGATCCTCTCAAAACGATCAAATTTTTGGTCGCGATCCAAGGTTTAAGAACCACTGGATTAAGAGAAGGGAGAAAATAGATGTAAAATATATTGAATTAAATACATTCTTAAGTTAAACGAACTATAACCTATATAGCTGTTATCATGCTGCATGGCGAGTGTAATATAGATAGAAAAATAGTGAAATGCTTTTACATAAATTTAAATGTTTTTGTACCACTTATATTCGATTTTCATGTAATGATTACATATAAGTGAAATTGGAACGTCTTTGGGTTGAAGCGTGCTTAGTGAAATGTTTTTCACTTCTCTTGTGCTTCTGAAACGGAGCGATTCTTCGATAGCTACATCGAGTGAAATTCTGGAATGAAAAATTATTTGGTTAGGAAAAAATGTTCGGAATTTGACCTTACATCTGGACATTCGAAAGAATTAATATTTTATCTTCCTCAGACCATAAAAAGTATTGAAAGATCTATTCACATTGCTATAGGACAGTAGTGGGAAACCTTTTTCATGTGACGGGCCTCATTGGCGGTTGTCATTGCTACGACGGGCCATATTAGACTATAAATCGGACGTTAACCAGAGATTATGAGGCATCATATCAATGAAAATGAAGTCAAAATTTGATTTTTAGCGTTAAAATTTCAATCTCAAGTTTTTTACTTTCATAATTTCAATATATATAAAATGAAATTGTGAGTTAAATTATTAACCACAGATTCGCAGGCAGGATAAAACGCTCTTGAGAGCCGCATGCGGTCCGCGAGCCGTACGTTGCTCACCACAGCTATAGAGGAAGAGAAATTGATAGCCTTAAGCATAACCTTGTGGAACGACTCTATAATTATAAATCAGGAAAACGGAAAAACAACATATTGATCAACATATACCAATTTTAATTTCGATCGGTTTCATTACAAACCTGGGGATATTACAGAGTTACGAAACCGGTCGAAGTTAAAATTTCTATAAGTGGATCAATACGATGTTCTTCCGTTTCCGTGATTTATAGAGGAAGGTTGATATAGTACATGACGGTTCGAAAATAACACAATACTATCAGATTATTTATTAAAATAATTTAAACACATAGCTAACGATAGTTATATTGATAAAGAAAGTCTCTCATAGAAGAGTTCTCTTTTGCCAAACCTTCGTCAAGTTAAATTGCTGCCTCCCGTTATGAAATCTCGTACATGCGGAAGTTATAAATCGGTCGTAGAGACCTAATTTTTATCTATTGCCATTATATTTATTATTTTGTTTCAGCAGATTCACGAGTGTCTTATTTTAAAGTTAAAATATATTAAACGGATATGAGATACTTTAATTTCTATGAGCTTCCCAAAGCGTAGTTTCAATCAAGAATTTTACTGTATCCGTTTTACATCGGGCATTCTGATAATTTTCTCTCGACTCTTAATATTAATTAATAGTTGTAGTTAATACAGTCTTTGTTGATGTAGTGATTTTTATAGAGTCTTAAAATAAAAGGGTCGGTCATAAAAGGGGCGACGCTTAGGTTAGCAATGGAAGGAGACGGAAAAGGGAGTGATGGAGAAAGAGGGAATCCGCCAGAGGATGGATGAGAGAGAAGCGAATGAATGGGAAGGGTCGGAAGGCAACTAGATCAAGAGACCCGCGACGTGCGCGCACCTGCTGCCCTCTTGGTGACTACTTTTTAAATACGTTATTCATGAAACATTGACGAAGCAACTTCGATGGGAATGCAGTTAGCCCCGCCATGAGATATTTCAACTGAACGCGGCACTCTCGCGTCCTCTGAGATGGAGAAGGAAATGGGATAAGAGATTGTGGAAGAGAAGATATTGTGGAAGAGGAGAGTTTGTGGAAGAGGAGAATTTGTGGAAGAGGAGAGACTCTGGAAGAGGGGAGGTTGTGAAGATGAGCGAATGTGGAAGAGGAGATATTGCGAACGAGCAGAGATTGTGGAAGAGGAGAGATTGTGGAATAGGCGAGATTGTGGAATAAAAGAGATTATGGAAATATAGAGATTTGGGAGAGGTTTGCGCCGCTTAATGAGGGAAAACTAATACTTGTCTGGTGATGGAGTGATTCCTCTGTGTGTGGTAAGGAGTTCTTTCTCCAGGAAGGAAGAGGAACTTGAGGAAGGGAGAGAATGGAGGGAGAAGAGGAAAAATGGGAGAGAGAGAGAAAACGGAGGGAGCAAGTGAAATGGGAATATATGAGTGAAACGAGACAGAGTTAGAAAAGGGGCGGTTGGGAGGGAAATGGTAGGGAGGAATGGGGAGAGTGGATGGAGGAAGACAATTGGTGAAGTTGATGCCATCGTTGTCGGAGGTCTGAAGGAAGGAATGGGTTTCGAAACGCAGTTAAGTATTCCAATTGTGCCGCCAAAACTCTTTGGATTTATAAGTGCTTTCATGCAATTCTTATATCCGATCTCTTTCAAAAGGACCCGATCCCCTCGTAATATCATTCTCGCCGCTATGGTTTTCTTCTCCACTTCATTCGCTGCACATCGGCGTTCACAAAGAGGTTTTTATGACAACAGTTTTAGTTTATGGTTTTCACGCTCCTTATAAATGCAAATGGGAATTTATTCCTAGATGTGATCCTTTTTCTTTCGCCTGCAAAACCTAACTATGAAATGTTTCATCCGCAAAATTGTAAATGCTGGATGTTTATGGCTCGAATAGATTTTGTATGTAATTATCTTGTGAGACTATTTTTCGCTTCTTTGAAAAACGACAACTATTTACCATTTCCCTTGCTTTTATGTTATTAAGAATTAGTAAAATATGCAATAGAAGCGTATAACAAATTAGGAGGGTGTACTTTTGCTTTAAAGAATTGAAATTTCGGCATTTTTCAAATCAAAGAGAAAGACAGCATCCTGGGACGCTTCTGTCATTTTCGACGCATTTAAATACTTAATTTAATTATACTTTAGTAATTAAAATTGTGATTTTATATTCAGATAGGGCAGTCTAAATCGAGTCATATGACCCAGATATTCTTTTACTTTTTTGGATATAAGCCACGAGTACAAAACTTAAAAAAAAAACGTTTATGATATCTATTATTCACGACAGTCCGTCTGCAGTGCTTTTTTCCGTTCGGAATTAATTGCTAAAATTTGCCCATGCAAAAAATTCATTCGGAGGGTAAATATCGGGTTTAATTATTTTCCTTTTCATTCGGATTCAAATCGGGTATAAATAAGTTACATATTTTTCAAGGTTTTGATAAAAGTTCAATCTCGGGTAATTTTCGGGTTTTATTATTTTGTAATTCGAATAAAATGATTTTAAATACAATTCTTGTTTAAAAATTTAAGTTTTATTTAGCATTTATTTTTATGATTCACATACAATAACATTTGCATAGTCGGCAGTAAACATGCTACACGCTGATATGCCTTCTGCTAAAATCCTTAGCCGTTTTCGAGATATTTAGCCGCAAATTTGGGTCGACATACTTTTGGCGCCGATAGTAAATGGACTTGAGCAGTCAATGAGGTAAAGGGATCTTTTAAATGTTAAGTACGATCGTTGTGCATCTTCTTTTAAATGTGATATATATTAAATTTTGATGTTGTAAGTTGAAATTAAAGAACCAAAATTACCTTATAAAGCGTTGCATTTATTATAAATAAATTCAAAAATTACCTATTACAACTTAGTACTAAAATACTACCACGTTTATCTCGCGAATCTTTAACTATGAAATACTTAAATATAATAAATAAATAGGTACCTATTTATTATTCGAAGAGGGATGATCTAACAATGAAATTCATTTCATTAAGAATTGAAGCACACAGAAGATTCACCGGAAAACCAAATGTGGCCAAGGCAGCGTACGAGTAAGTACGGTTGGACGTTGTAAATTATGTATATTTTAATCCATAGCGCGAAATAAAAAATTTGAAACAACAATCACAAAATATATAGCCAAGGAAATTATTCTTCGTTATTTATATAATATTTGGCGCAGTTCACCAAAACTACTTCTCGCTATTCTGTAACGATAACATTAGTCGTAAACAAAATCCTTATAGACAATAAAATCCAATAAAACCACAATCTCTTACCGAAAATGCTTTCTAAAATTCAGATGTGGAGATCTAACGAATCGTATCAGAAAAGTTCTAAGTCGACTGTTGCAATACATACCTCCAATTTTCAATAAAATTTAAACTAGAATTGATAATATATAAAACAATTTAAATCATTCAATACATACTCGATCGCATTTTCATTCGCCAAAATATTAAAAGAATAATTATGAGTACACGCACTTAAAAGTTTTCCAGAATAATTCTATAAATACCAGATTCCTATTTTGATGCCTCCATACCGCCATTATAGCTAAGATTCTAGCAATGTGCATATTCTAACCATTAATCGCAAACATCTCAATCTCAAGCTGCTCTATTACACTGACAAACTTACTCCAAACCTGATACATTTAACGGTCGTTCACGTGGCCACTATCGTCAAGAGCGTCCGAATCTGAAGTCCGTAGCCTGATCTCTAAGCAGACTTTTCTACGTCATTATGACGTCACGTTCTATCATGCTTCCGGCTAAGCATGCTATCTTGAAGTACACATTTCGGATGCGGCTTATGAATCACTTTTCCTCTTTCCGTCTTAGAGCGAGGACGATATTTTAATTAGCAGGTGGCTTAAATTACGTAGGAGGAGAAAAAGGAAGTGTGTTCATGACTTCAACAAGTCGTATGCACAGCATGATGTGTACGTTTTAACGCGCAATTAGTTGAAGGATCCGGCAAAATTCCAGTCCTATTATCGACTGTACCCAGATACATACCAGGGACTTCTTCGGCAGGTTTCACCGGTACTGAGGAAGCAGGACAAAGTATACGAAGGCTATCAGTGCTGACGAGTGGCTACTAATTACGTTATGGTAAGTTTCAATCTCAACTTATAATAAATAAAAATTTATGCTAGATGAGAAGCTAGGTGGAAACTATACTCAATAGACACATGTTTTTAAATTTTTTTTATTTTTTCATGTTAATGATTAGGAATGTGAATGTCATATATTATGAGCATCAGCCCCTACATTCTTTGAAAGTAGATATGATCAAAGTTAACATCTGCATTTCCATCACTTGGGGAGGGTAATGGTGTGAAACAGGTTGAAGAAGAGCTGGACCGATTCAAATTATATTGAAAACTGGAGAGTGAAGAACGGCTCTGATTAATGTTATTTATGACTTCAAAACTAGAGGGTGAACTATATATAAGATTGTTGATCTATTGTTGAACAAATAATTTAAAAGATCTTTTTTGAGCAGATGTTAATTTGGCGACGTCAGGCAAATGACTTAAAAAAAACAGCAGATCTGCATTTTCCGGCTCTCCTTTAACATATTTCTTTTTTTTCGTCTCCAAATGGGAAGCAAAAACTTTATCGAGATCATCTGATGTTCTCCTTTTTATCTTATAATTTCTAGCAGTCGGAGGTGTTGGCAGCATATCTTCCGTTTCTTCACTACTTTTCTCTTGAAGGTGGCTGTCTCCCTCATCCTCGGTGGGGGATAAAGACACATTCTCCATTGCTGGAGAAGCCTCCAAATTCTCCGATTGCCTACAATTAGACCGTCCAATTAAAGTAGGCCCTTTATAAACGCATTAAAATAAAAAAGTTAGGAAAAGAATTTCTGAAGCGTTTTTTTAGGTTTTGAACTTTTTCTTCAATCATGATATACGTTTTGTGACTGCGCTTAGTGTGAAATGAGCTTTTAGAAAATGACATGCTCTTCAAGTTTAGTCATATAACATTTCTTCAGCAAATGCGTCCTTTTCGAGATATATTGTCGAAAATTTGAACCTTAAACTTAGCAGCTGATACTTGCAGAAAGTTAAAATTGGTTCACCGGAGAGGGTTTGTACCAGAGAAGTTTTCTCAAAAATTTCAGGTCTTTAGCTTTAGCCCTTTTTAGTAGCTTTGTGTCAAAAAGACGGACGTACGGACGGACTGAGTGATCATCTGATAAGCTTCAATGAAAAAACAGCTAAAAATTATGAAAGAAGATAAAACAACCCCTTCCCTCCAACTGAAATAAGACCTTTATCTCTACCTTCTTGATTTGGTGAATGGAGTCAGGAAGACCAAATATTTAACAAGGCAGTAAGGCTTCTTTATTTGGTGGCAGAACCACTGCCTTAAGTGTCGAGCCCAAGAATTTCTGAAATTCCTCCACTTTTCCTTAAATGCGCTTATTGCAATAAAATACACATGAAGTTTTTCTTTCCAGGTACCTTGTAACTGGCAGCAGTTACAGAGATTTAAGCTTTCAGTTTAAAAGGGGAAAAACAACGTTCGGTAAGATTGTGGGAGATGTATGTAGTGCAATCTGGACAGTTCTGCAGCCCGAATTTATGCCAGTTCCGACACAGGCGACGTGGAAAACTATTTCCGAGAGATCCCTGGAGCTTTGGAATACACCGAACTACACCAGCACCCTAGATGGGAAGCGCGCCCCTATTCAGTGCCCCGGCAAAAGCGTTTCGGCCTTCTACAATCGTAAGGGATATTTTTCTATAGTTCTACTAGCTTTGGCTGGTGCGGATGTTTTTTTCATCGCAGTTGATGTTGGTGATAATAGTGGAAATATCGATGGAGGCAGGGCCGTTCAAAAGCGCGGGGAATGCTGCGTGATCAACATGCAGGCGGCAAACCGAAGTGGCGGAAAAAATCGTAGAAATTGATAACCAGCACTAGCCTCAGTGAATACATTTTATAATTTTTTCCTATTTTGTATGTTTGTTTCAAGTTGTATGTATATACTATGTGCCCACTTTGTATCAAATGACGTCAAGTCGCTCTCTCATAGCTCCCATGCGGCCGCTTGACTTACTCCATGCCGTTCTGTCTTGGGGTAGTGGCAAAAATTGAGTCAAGATTTTGTAGCAGATAAGTCCTTATTTTTTCCTACAATTTTTAACATTATTTCTTTTATATAATATCTTTACCGACAAGAAGTATTCACAATATCTACTCAAGCTTGGTTTTGGCATATTTATTTAAAGAAAAACGCGATAACATAATATTTTGTTCATCTGATGTTAAAGCGAGCTTAATACAAAATAGTGAAATTACTTTTCATATACCATGCGTTAGCTATTCACTTAATTTAATAAGAAACTATGCTGCTGTATTATTTTTATTTTCTACGATTATACTTTTTACCTAAATGGTGACAGTGAGAAGGAGAAAGTCATGGATTTGCTTTAAAATTACTCAACTATATTAGGGAAAAATGCACTTACACTTAATTTTTAAATTCATTGAGAAATTATTCGATTAATTACCCAGGTAAGATGTTTCAGAAGAAGAAATTAAGTGGAGTAGAATATAAAAGGAGAAAAACAGAAAAACAAGAAGAGATAAAGAAACAAGAAGGAAGTATGTTAAAGTATTGCAGAAGTACTACAACTATTGCACATGTAGAAAAATGTGATGAATTCGAGAAAATTTGCGATGTTGATGAAGTAATAGGAGAATCCAAAGTGGAGCAAGAAAATAGTGCTTCTGTTGGCTTTGAAAAAGCAGTGGATGAAGACATTCCCATAGAAGCTATCAGGAATTCCAGTTGTTGGCCTAAAATTTTATCAAGAAAGTGGTTCGACATGTTGGTGGAAATTGGACCTAAACAAGTGACTGACGTTCCATTTCCTTCGAATGACAAAGGACGATTTTCAAGTGCATATTACACAAGGACATTAGCAAACAACGAAAGGGTAAATCGTGACTGGTTAATATATTCACCTTCAACAAATAGTATATATTGTTTTTTTTTGTAAAATATTTGGAAATGTAAATATTCAATTAGGTTCAACTGGCTTTTCCGATTGGAAGCATGGTAGTATTAATTTACAACGACATGAAGTATCGTCAAATCATATTGCTAATTACAATAAATATTTCACGATGAAGTCCATGTTAACAAAACAAAAAAACTATTGATAAAGAACAATGTCGCTTGTATGAACTAGAGAAAAATCGCTGGACAGAAATTCTGAAATGAATTTTTGCTCTTGTTCAATATTTAGCTGGTCATTCTCTTGCATTTCGCGGTTCCTTAATTGAATTGTACGTTGCTAATAATGGTAATTTTTTAAAGCAATTGAAATGTTAGCTAAATTTGATCCATACATAATGGATCACCTTTCAAATATTGAAAAAAATATTAGCCGTATGCCTCATTACCTGGGAAACAAATTTCAGAATGAAATCATTTCTTTAATTGCTGACAAAATGCGGAAAGAAATATTATGTAAAGCCGAAAAGAGCAAGTATTTTTCAATTGTTCTAGATTGCATCCCAGACAGTAACCATGTTGGGCAATTAACATTTATCATACGATTTGTTGTATATTCCAGCAATGATGTAGAAATAAGGGAACATTTTTTAGAATTTCATCCAATTAATGACACAACAGGTAAGAGTTTATGTACATTAGTATTAAACGATTTATTCCCCAAGTATGGCTTAAAACTAAATAATATTAGGGGTCAAGGTTACGACAACGGTTCCAATATGAGTGGAAAATATATTGGCCTTCAAAAACTTATCAAAGATATCGTGCAATATTTATACCATGTAATTCTCATACTTTAAATTTAGTTATCAATGATGCAGCAAAAGTCACTTTAGAAAATGTTCAATTTTTCGATATACACTTTTTTCTTCCTCATACAGGTAGCAAGAATTAAAAGAGAATGTACCAAAATTCACGTTAAAATCCGTGAACTATACGCATTGGGAAAGTAGAATAAAAGCATTTACGCCATTAAGATTTCAAATTGGTGAAATTTATGATACATTGATACAATTAGTAGTTTTGCTCAACTTCTTGCCACAAAGATTCGTTCTTTCAAATTCGTTATATCGATTGTCGTTTGGTATGATATTCTAAATAAAGTCAACATCGTTAGTAAGATGTTGCAAATTCCTAAAATAAATATTGCAGAATGTAGAGAAGCCATGAATAATTTGATGAAATATTTTGAAATGAACAGGTGTGACGAATATTTTGAAAAGCGTATTTCTGAGGCTTTCTTGTTATCAAATGAATTGGATTTGGAAAAAACATTTCCTGCAGCCGCAGCTTTGAGAACAAGACGCGTAAAAAATCAATTTGACTATGAGTCGCCAGATGACCCTATCACAGATCCAAAATTAAAATATGTATAAGGCGGACTTTTACTTTACACTATTAGATACAGCAATAAATTCAATACGATCTAGATTTGACATTTTAGCAGACATAAATGCATATTTCAACTTCCCACTATTTTTCTGATTTTAAGGAGGAAGATCTTAAAATGAATTGCAACAATTTACACGTAAAATTGACAGATCCTTCTACATTAGAAAGTGATATAAACGACAAAGAACTATTTGAAGAACTGAAATCATTAAAAGCATTAAATATTTGTAGTGGCGATCCAAAAGAGTTTCTTAAATTGATATGTAGCAGTAATATAATAAATGTAGTTCCAAATGTTGCAGTAGCACTGAGAATTTTTTGACTACCAGTTTCTGTTTCAACTGGAGAAAGATCTTTTTCTAAATTAAAAATTATTTAAGATCTACAATGCTTCAAGAAAGACTAAGTGACCTTGCAATAATTGCTGTAGAAAAAGATATTTCAGAGAGCATTGATATGGACGATTTAATCAAGGTATTTGCTACAATTAAAACCCGAAGTTTTAACATATAAAAGTTGTGAAGTGAATATATGTTTTTTATTTTTTAGTCAAGTCTTTCAATTTTATATTTAAATTCTTAATAATAATGTATATGTGCATTTGTATAAAATTATTGAAATAGAATTAAAAAATTCTATGCTAAAATTACTCAATGCTCCGTATTTTAAAAGGTGCATTTTCTTAATTAAAACGCACGTGTACATGCCCATAGGAACCGCAAATAGTAAACTACATTCATTAAATAAATTTTTATTTTCTGAGAACTATATTATGCATTAATTTGAAAATTATTTATAATAAAACATAGTAGGAGAATTTTTGAATCCTTGTCATTATATGGAAGAAAGTATGCAGTTTTAGAATAGAACGCTAAAGCTGCATAATCGTTTTACTGCGTTTTAGTTCATAAATTTACTTGTTTAATAAAAACTTGAAAATTAAGAGTGCATACGAAATTCATTTCATAGAAATTATTAAAATGTTATCAAATTTTGCTCTAAACTAAATTATTTTGGAGGAATTATGAAAATGCCTATTAAGCAGCTCGAAAAAGCATTACGTAATAATACCTTCAACTGATCATGATTCTCAGTCATAAATATGGAAAAATTCTGTAATAGGGCGGCCATATATAAAAAAAAGAGCGGCCATACATAAAAAAGGGCGGTCATATATAAAAAAGGGCGGTCATATATAAAAAAAGAGCGGCCATACATAAAAAGGGCGGTCATATATAAAAAAGGGCGGTCATATATAAAAAAGGGTGGCCATATACTTGGTGCACGCAGGTGGCCAATGCGCCAGGAACGGCCCTGCATGGAGGTGTGTTTTGCAAAACTCAGCACTCGGTAGGAATTTTCAGCGCGGTGCACTAAATATATCTGAACCTAAAAAACTACCGGAAGATGGTGACTCAACACCATTTCCATTTTTTTCATTGGTGATGAAGCTTATCCAATGCAAAGACATATTATGAGGCCGTATCCTCGAAGGGAACTTACAAATGAAAGAAGGAATTTCAACTACAGACTTACTAAGGCAAGGAAAAGTATAGAGTGTGCTTTTGGCATGCTTCTTTCATGCTTTTCTTGGAACGGGTATAGCGTGCAAACCAGATAAGACAGATCATATAGTAAAAGCAGTCTGCGTCCTCCATAACTTCATCAGATTAAGGGATGGTATATTTAGCGAGCCTAGTTTGGAAGAAGATAACGCTTTTCACATAAATAATCAAATTTTTCAACCTTGCTGCATAAGAGGATGTTCTGAGGCCGTGAAACTGAGAAACCGTTTGTGTTCTTACTTTATGAAACCAAATGAGGGGGGAGAGGGGAGAGGGGGAGAGAGGCGTAGTAAAAGGATATTATAAATCGAATTATATCTGAAAATGAAATAAATATTTTCGGTTTCCTTTTAAAACTTACAAACTCCGCCAAATGTCGTTCTTGCAACGATCGCACATCCAATGGCCACCTTTTAAATACTTAAGTGGAATATATTAGTTTGGTCTGAAAGGAAGAGACGGCGTCGCAGCGGACGGCAAACAAAAACCAAATTTAATGGGAGCAGTCGCCAAAATGGACCAGCACAATTCCATGCTTAAGGCCTGAGACTTAGGATTCTGAGAGAGGGGGAGGGAGGGTCTCCAAGGGAACGATGACTCTGAGGTCACGAGGATTTGGTGAGAAGGTTATGACGGAATGAGGTGTGGGGGGAGGGGAGAATGATGGGAGGAGGGGAGGTAGAGGTGGGAGGGAGGATAGGAAGGGACGAAAGGAGGGTGGGAGGGAAGAGGGAAGGAGGGAGAGGCTTTCTCGCAAAATTCGTTAAGGATCTTCTCTTTGGCCTCGTTCTGATCCTCTTTGCTTCCCTGAAGGAATACCTCTGTGGAATAACTCAATTGGTGAATGTTAGTGGACGGTGGTTGAATTGGGATGTTCTTTTACGCGGTAAATTTTCTCCACCTTTTATTTTTATTAAGCTTTCCTTTTATTTATATTTTCCTCTCCCCCTCTCTGCCTTTGTGCGTCACTCTATTTATTAAAATAGGAGTCGTTTCCTTTCTTTATCTTATCTTCGCCGTAGTCTCCGCTCATTATAAATATTCTATACTTTTTTAAAAACTTATTTAAATTGAAAATATGGTTTAGGTTTAAAATTATTTCATTATTGTTACGTGTTATTGTGTTGTAAGCCGCTTTTAAGAATCTTTTTACATCGCACCAAAATCCAATTCTGTTCCCACAAAAATCGTTCTTTTTCTTAAACCTTTTTTTTGGGTGTAGATGACAACAGGGTTCTCCTTCGATTGATCTCCCTCACTCCCTCTTATTCCTATTCGATCAGTCTCTCGTTTCCTCAAACCTCTTCATCTCTCTCTTTCTTTCACCCCTTTTTTCCGTTGGCGGTGGAAATAGATGTGCGAGTATTTCAGGGATATATTGATCTTGGGAACGCGCTTCTATTAATGTGGTGAATCTCCTCAGAGGTCTCTCAGAGACGGATCGGCGGGTGTCGTCAAGGAATGGAGGGCGGCCGGGGGGGATGTGGTGCGGCAAGGCGCTCTACTCCTTCTCCCGCGCGCGGTGCCGTTTGATGCAGGCGGCTTTTCCGGAGGCCGTAGTGAGACCGGGCGATGGTGCGGACCGAATATCGATCCCACTCCGAAAATTCCCATCGTTCCGCACTACCGCACTCAAGCCCTCTCGACGCTTCGAAACGCCAATTCCTCAGACATTGGAAGCGCCTCATCTCGTTGGAGGTGGAAACTCGCTTTGTTCAACAGTGCGGTAGCAAAGGGAGAAGGGGAGGGGTGAGGGGGGGGGGGAGGTGGGAGGGGGAGGAGTGAAGACAAAGGCAAAGAGATCTATTTTTGTTTGGCCCAAGTCATTGAACTCTGCAATTTGTCGTTATAGATATGTATAAAGATAAAATATGTAATCATAGTGAACACACACGCTCGCACACGTGCACACGCATACTCAAACACGTACTCACACCCACAAACATAGACACACGAGTTGTCTGTGCTTGCATACTGCAAGCGCTAAAAAATCACCATATGCCAAGATCAAATTCTTAAATAAACCAACGCGATATCCAGGGTAACACCACTTTGGCCACGTGGAGCCTATATGTGTTAGATAATAAATTTCATGAGTAATAGCAGAATATTTATAATTTTCCGTGAAATTAAGGCAACTATACTTAATTTCCAAATTCTCTGACAATCGGCCCATGTCCAAGTTTTCGTATTTCAAGTTCCGTGACTCAGATCGCCCTGCATGAGCAATAAGAATAATCATCATTAAGACAATACCCTATACATTAAATTTATGGAAAAATAAATGGCGTTAAAAGAACCCCTAATAATTAACAATTTTAAAATTTTCGATTTTTCTGGTTGGTTATGAGCATAACCCTATAATCGTGCAAAATTTCAGCTCCCCATTTCTCTTTGATTGGTCTACACTAGGGTTGTCCAACCTTTTTCAGTGAAGGGCCACATTCAGATATTTTCAGTCCCCTTCGGACCAAAACGTATTACCTTTTTTGTTAGGGATTCGATTATGCGGGCCGATGTCTATACCATATAGGCGATTCAAGACTATCATTTATGCTTGATGTTTTCTTTTTTATCATTAAAATTATTGAAGTTCAAAGAATAAAATTCACAAGATTCACGAAGATTATTATTTATTCAATATACAAATAGGCAAATTACAATTTTACAATTACAAGGATTTAGTGAGATATTTGACATTGTTTTTGCTTGCACAAAAAATCAATGTGACGTGAAAATATGAAGTACATTGCATAAATGTTCGTCTGTCAATAATGACCTCGACTTTGACTTCACATTTTTCATAAGTGAAAAAAGTCGTTCACAACAATATGTGCTACCAAACAGTGCAATAAACCGAATGGCATGTTTCGAAAGATTTGGAAAGGATTCTTTGTTAACGTATTTCCTATAAAACGTGTGAATGTCATTCTCCACAAAAGCTCTCCTCAAGTGACTGCTGGCTTGAACTTCAATTAATTCTAATTGAAAGGTATTTTCCTCTTCATTAACATCTATGCTAAATGGATCAGCAAAAAGTTAAGTTCTACATTATGATTTCTGAAATCTGCAAATTTCTGTTCGAATTCGTTTCTCAGGCTACTAATCAATGTTGCGCATTTTTCAAATTTTACTGTCTTAGCACGTCTTGCTGAAAGTGTTGTGAAGTGGTCAGTTTTTAACAAGTAACTGCTTTTGAAACAGTTTTAACTTCTCGGTATAGGCTGTAACATGCTCATATAATGCATTGACGAACTGACCCTTTCCTTGTAGCTTTATATTCAATTCTGCAAGATATTTGGTTATGTCAACTAAGAAAGCAAGGTCATTCAGCCAATCCTCACTGTCCATGATACTCCCATCCTTTCCATTGTTTCTCATAAATTCCTTTATTACTTCTAGCAGAGAGTAGAAGTGCACCAATGTGTTCGCCCTACTAAGCCAACGTACGTGACTGAAGTAAATTACATCGCCACAGTCTGATCCTAATTCTGCAAGAAAGGCTTGGAACTATCGATGATTGAGCCCTCGTGACTTAATAAAATTAATTGTGGAAACAACAACTTCCATCACATGCTTCAACTGCAGTGTCTTTGCACAAATTTGCTCCTGGTGAATTATGCAATGATATGTGATAATTTCATGTGACAATGATTTTTGCATTAGATTTACAAACCCGATTAGCTTCCCTGTCATCGCAGGAGCTCCATCAGTTGTTAGACCACAAAGGTTATTCTCTTGGAGTCTAAATTTTATCAACAGACGTTTTACTTCATCCTAAATGTCTTTGTTATGCCTTTCATTGGACAAAGTTGAAGAAGTTCCTCAATTATTTCATAAGTGTCGGCGACTCCTCGTACAAAGACTGCCAATTTTGCTGTATCGCGCACATCTGTACTCTCATCAACAGCTGAACTGTAAAACTTGCACGCCTTAATTCTTTCTACCAAAGTATATTTAATGTTAGATGCGAAAGGCTATTTTTTTGGACTAACGGCTTTTTATCAGAGCATGCAACAGATGTAAAAATGTCCAGGCAACCTTTTAAGAATTCCCCATCAGCAAATGGTTTTCCTCTCTTCGCTAATGTTTCGGCTATCAACATACTGATCTTGGTTGCCTCCTCAGAATTCTCCTTTGCAGCTTTGAAAAAAGATTGTTGTCCAATAATATTCTTTTTCATCGAGGTAATTTTGTCGATTCTCACTTGACCCACGAGGCTGTCAAATTTACTGGAGTGTTTTGTAGAATAATGCCGCTTGACATTGTATTCCTTAAAAACACCTATCTTCTCGTGACATATAAGACATAGTATGCCGTCATTATGTTCAATAACAAAGATGCTTTGGAAATACGACATTCACTTGCAATTTTTCTTTTCTTGACTGAATGTATGTTTACCTATAAATATTTATTTTATTATAACCAAGTTAATTTCAATGAAAAATAGCAATCTCTGCATATTTACGTGCTTAATAAGAATTAAATTTCAAAATAATACAGTATTAAATTAATATCTGATATTAAGTTCTTATTGCAAAATAAAGGGAAAATACACAATAAAATAAAGAAATGAAAAGGAAAATCAAATCTAAAAAAAAATTAATGTAATTCTTCCCAGTCACCAACCTAAGCTATTTTAAGAACCATAATTTCTGCTGTAATAACATGGGTAGATTGATCCCAAGTCCTATGCAGTTAATACGCGTTTATGAGCGTTATAGAATGAGATTCTTATTTCGACATTAAGAAAATAAAAATCAATGTCCGATGCCGTATTTTAAAGATATTTTAATTTTGGTTAAAAACATTACGTGTCAATCATTCCTGTGTTACACAAGTTGAGAAAAGTGCTTCAAGATTCGAACTCGGGCCTCTTCATTAAAAATGATCCCAAATTCATAATCACAATTTATCCGCAAACTTCTTAATTCCTCAATTAAGTCATCTGCTAAGTTAATAACCTGTATTTGATCTAAATTTTTTTCTTGCAAAGTTTTGCAGAGCTACAATGATAAGCTGAAACATTTGTTTTGCTATAAATAATGGTAAACCAAACTCAGTTTGATTAAGTGCACAAAGTATAGTTTAGCATTGGAGAAAGTGTCCCTATCACGCTACCCAATGATAATATTTAAAGATTCTAAAACCGAATAAAGTAATTCTACAAAAGCTGTCACGGAATTATGTCTTTCTATCCATCTTGTGGAGCACAATTCTTTTAATTCTTCGCAATTTGCAGAAGGCTCAATATTATTCGCAATTTCTGATTTTAATACAACCTGCCTTTTCGATGTATATATTGAAAAAACACACTTTACCCACAGTTCCCATGCAATTAAGTAAGGGGGCGATAGCACAAGCGTTGCTAATAGCTAAATTCAAACTATGGGAAGCACGGTGTACATACAAAGCTGTAGGTACAATTTCTCTAATGTGTAGGGAAAGAAGGTGGTGTGGAGGGAGAGTAGGAGAGAGAGTGGAATGGGTAGAGGGGGTGAGGAATGGAGAGAGAGAGAGAGAGGGAAGGAGAGAGAGAGAGGGGGAAGGAGAGAGGGAAGGAGAGAGAGAGGGAAGGGGATAGAGAGGTAGGAAAAGAAAAGGAGTAAAAGAATAGTTTTAACTGCCAAGAAGAAGGTGAAGGGAAGGGAAGGAGGGAGAGTGGAATGGGTAGAGGTGGTGAGGGATGGAGAGAGAGAGAGAGAGAGGGAAGAAGATAGAGGTAAGGAGAGAGAGAGAGAGAGGGAAGAAGATAGAGGTAAGGAGAGAGAGAGAGAGGGAAGGGGATAGAGGTAAGAAAAGAAAAGGAGTAAAAGAATAGTTTTAACTGCCAATGCAAATAGCTAATATGGGGTGTGAAGTTTTCTTATAAATGACCAAATGGAAACTTATATACAAAATCAATTCAATGCGATTTCGATGCATGTCACATGCTCTCTACATATACCATATTATAAAAATAAAATTAAAGTTGAAAAAGCAGTGTTCTATAATCAATAAATAAAGGGAGTTTCATTGTTCACATAAGTTGTTTTTTTTAACCTATAAAAAATCTCCCGGAATATACTACTCATGAGGTTTTTGAAAAACACTGCCCTATGAGGCCAATATTTAAAAGGATCGTCACTTGCATTTTAAATTAAGAAACGATTATATTGAGACTATTATTCTAGCAGGAAGTATTTTTGAGACCTCAGTCATGTAAAAATTCTTGGAAGAGGAAGAAGCAGAAATAGCGGATTTTGACAAAATTTTTAAATATAAATCGAAAGTTACCTCTTCATTTAAAATGCCGCACTGATTTTTATTTGCTATGTCCATAAGTCGCTAAGTAACACTTGCATTCGTAAACGCAAAAACAGTAAAAGTCAATATTGATATATACTGCCGTGCAAAGACAACAAAATATTATTAAATAATTATAAATGAAAACACAAACCTGTTATATATTCACTATCTTGACACAGAGCTGCAAGAAGACCAAACTCACTCGACTGATGTTTCTTTGACAAAATGCTTTGTAGAACTGACGGGAGAGAAGGGCTAACGTATTTCGTGAAATTCCCAAATGCAAAATTGGTGGAAGAAGGGGTAGGAGAGAGAACTATGTGAGTTCTCCAATGTGTAGGAATATAACGATTTACCATCCCCCGTTCTCATTGCAGGCGAAGAAAGGGCGGCCATTACTAACAAACCACTAAAGACAACCCAATAGAAAAGAAGGATAATTAAGTGAAGAATGCTAAAAGGACGCATTGTTGGGACCCTGTCACCATATGCAGCTTGTTATTTTATCCTACGATCGTGGAAGAGAGAACCTTAACATCCTTTCTCGCCTTCACAAATTCCCACTGTTGCCGACGCTCAGAAAATTTCATTCTCGTAGCATTTTATGACGAGCTAATGACCGCAAGGGGGGGGGGGGGGGGAATGAGAGAAGTGGGGAGATGGCATACTGCGCTAAGGGAAGATAGAAAAGCAGTGGGCAGAGTGGGGAAAACCCAAGTCGAGGGCTGAGAAAAGGTAAGTGGGAAGGGACGAAACGCCGCCCCTTGAAATCGGTTGACGGCGTTCCTTGCACCCGCGTTTTACAATTGGAAAGTATTGTGACCGCTCATAAGAGCGGGTCTCAGAGACCCGGGCCTCGGGGATTTTGCCCCATTATCCCCGCCCTCTCGGTGGCCCTTCGGTTGAGACTGCAGTATCAGGAATCGTGATGAAGGAGGAACTTTTAAATAATCAAAGACTGATTATTGAGAAAATGCACCTCAACACAGGCGCATTGCATATCCTTAATAAATTTAATTTGTATGCAATAGTTGCAAAAAGTTTTCTGAACGGATGAAAGCCTCTTGCGGGCCGCATGAAAGCCTCCGGCGGGCCGTATGTTGGATAGCCCTGGTCTACACAATGGAATACCTTTTCCCCATGCTACGTTATGGGAGATATTCCTGGCCATCTGGAGTCGAATCCAGAACACTGTAAGCAGAAACAATACCAATTCGTAATAGATATTGCGGCCATTTAGCAACACTCTAACTTTCATTTCTACAGCTTATGGACAAGTGCCCGAAATTAATTTACAAAAATGGCACAATGCTTTTCTTAAAGGGAAAAACAATATTCGGAATTTTTGGAGTCAAACCCATGTCACTTAGGTGAGAGGTCCCATTTTTTCTGCAGGTTTCTCCATGACCTCTACACTCAATCCCTCCCACGACCTGTTTTCATCACTTCCCTCATACAGCTCCGCAATAATGAGAAACTAACCAGTAGTCCTTCTCAGCCCATTTCCATCATCATTTCATCTAATACTTCATTTCATTTCTCATTGTTGTTATTGTTGTTTGTTATTGTTAACAATTTGTTACAATATCCGATGTAAAAGGCCAAACCTGGCTGATATTGGATAATTCTTAATAAATAAATAAATTTCACCTCCGCATAAATTTTTGTTTTCCCATATCTAAAAATAATACATTAAAACAATCCCCAAACTTTGCAATTTTAAGAATTTTATACTTTCTCCATTATGGGGTACTAATGCTACACATTACTGCCAAATTTTAAAGTTGTAGCATCTACATCTACATCTACATTATACCCTGCAAGTCACCTTTTCGGTGGATGGCAGGGGGTGCAGTGCACCAAGGGTCCATAGTTTTCCTACGTTATTTTTTCCTATTATGGTCTCTTATCGTCCTAGGGAAAAACGATCCTCTATATCGCTCCGTTCTGCAGTCAATCTCGCGAATCTTATCCTCACTGTCCTGCCTTCCGAAATACGTCGGGCTTCTGATAAGTCCTACTACCTCATTCGCTAGTCCCTCCGACATAAATTTTTCCAGTAGTTTAATTCTAGCCTGCAGCCTACGTTCCTCTAACGATGTCCATTTCAGATTTTCTATTAATGATGTTACGCTTTGTTTACTATCGTAATTCCTCTTTACAAATCTAGCTGCCCTGCGCTGAACCTTTTCTATCTCGTTAGTGAGTCCCTTTTCGTAAGGATCCCACACAGCTGAAGCATATTCGACCTGCGGTCGAACCAAGGATAAATAGCATAATTCTTTCACTTTTTCGGAGCTATTTCGAACTATTCTCCCTATTAAGGCCAGCTTTTTGTTAGCGGCACCTATCAATCGGCGAATGTGGGTGTCCCACGAGAGATCACGATGGATCGTGACTCCGAGGTATTTAATCGAGTCTGAAACTGGAATCTCTACTCCGTCCAACGAATAATTATTATTCAACGAGATACTCTTGGTTCTCCAGAAGTTGATGACGCAGCTTTTCTTTTGGTTTATCTCTAACTGCCATTCCTTACACCATACAGAAATAGCTTCTAGGTCATTTTGGAGATACTGGTGGTCTTCCGGATTGCTTATTTCTCTATAGATGACGGTGTCGTCCGCGAAAGGCCTAATTTTACTTCTGACTACTGAGCTGATATCGTTTATATAAATTAGAAATAATAACGGACCAATTACACTACCCTGTGGAACGCCAGAGACAACCTCCACTAAGTTCGAAGATTTCCCATCTATAACAACCTTCTGCTTCCTATGATTTAAAAATTCACGGATCCAACTAACGATTTTAGAATTTACGCCTAAGGTTTCTAATTTCGTTATTAACTTCCTGTGAGGTACCTTATCAAAGGCTTTCCTAAAATCTAAGAAGATGGCATCGACCTGCGTATTCTTTTCTCCGCTTTTCAGTAAACAATTAACAAAAAGACCGAGCTGAGTATCACATGACCTACCTTTCCTGAAGCTGTGTTGACAATCATCTAACAATAAATTACTATCAAGAAATCGCATTATGTTGCTAACGAGTATATGTTCGAGAATCTTACACGATATCGAAGTTAAAGAAATCGGCCTGTAATTTTCTGGGTTCTCCTTGTCTCCGCCCTTATGAATTGGGGGTAACGTGCGCTAACCTCCAGTCGCTAGGGACCTCTGCGCGAGAAATGGATTTCTCGAAGATTATCCGAAGAAAAGGTGCTATTTCTTCCGCTAATTCTTTTAAAACGCGAGCAGGAATTTCTTCGGGGCCAGTGGCTTTGTTATGTCTGATGGAACTTAATTGCTTTGCTATTCCCACCTCAGAAAATACTATATCGTCCATCAGATCCCCCCTTATTGCGGGTGCATAATGTACGCAATGGTCGCTGACGGCTGTGAACGCTTTTACAAAATGACCGTTTAACAGGTTGGATTTCTCTACCCTATCATGAATAACGTCACCCGAGTCATTACGCAGAGAAGGTATTGTAGGGCCTCTACCTTGGACCTCTCTCACATAGGACCAAAACGCTTTAGGGTCCTCCTTCAAATAATTATTTAATACCTTATTCCGGAAGTTAGTAAAAGCCTCGCGCATAGTAGTTCTAGCTTTAGCGCGGGATTCCTTATACGTCTTAACTTTAGTTGCTCTGTATTCATCGGATGATGTAGACGGCATATTTTTTATTTTCGCGTGGCATATTCTCTGACGCCTAAGCGCACTCCTAACTTGCTTATTGTACCAACGTGGCTCTTTATTGTCGACCTTCGATTTAATTGGAATGTACTTATCGATACTCTCTAGCATTATATCCTTGAATAGTTTCCATGACGACTCAGCACCTGATCGTTCGGTCATATCACGGAAGCCAGGTAGTATTTCTCGTAGGCGCGACCTGAAGCTTGAAAAGTTTGCCCTAGCAAATATATAAAACTTTCTTTGAGGCTTGGGGTGCCTATCGATTTTCAACTTACACTCTGCATATACGGCCTGATGATCACTTATCCCATCTTCAATGGTGACTTTGTTTATTCTTTCTGGGACGTTAGTTGCTAATAAATCTAATATGTTTCCCAATCGCGTTGGCTTTCTGACTAATTGAAGGAGAGAGTGCTCGCAGAATGTTTCGATTAATGCCTCACAGGATTCGCGTTCTTTACCTCTAGATTCTAAACATAGATTTTCCCAATCAATTGAGTGTAGGTTAAAGTCACCACCGACTATAACGATACCATCTTGATTTATCAGTCTAAGCTTTGATAATTGTTTCTCGAGACTTAAAATACAATCCACACCAGCGTTAGGTGTCCTGTAAAACGAGCATATGAACACCTTTTTGGAGCCATCTTTACCTATGCGGCACCAAACACTCTCGATATCCTTGTCACTTATCGGAATCTCACTGCTATCGTACTTATCGGTAACCGCTATGAAAACTCCCCCGCCCGATCTATTAGCGCGATCTTTTCTATAGACACGATAGTCTCTAGGAAATATCTCCTGACTCTGAATTTCATCCGTTAACCAACTTTCTGTGCCTATCACGACGTCGGCATGCAGACTGCGAATAACATGCTCGAACTAAGCAATTTTCCTACGGATGCTGCGACAGTTCAGTACGACGACGTTTAATTTCTCACTATCACTTCGCATGCTAATCTCACCCTTGACTTTCTCTTCCACTCTAAAACTACATGCGCTCCCACCACAATCACTCCCACGACTGTATGGCGTCGCATCAAAATTGGAATTGCGACCCGTCGCGCCCTTAACGGAACATTCTATCAATGACCTATCGCGAAATTGGTGCTGCATGTCACGCTCGGTGTATATTCTATCATTAGATAATCTTGCGGGATTCTTATTTTCTACAAATGCATCGATTATCCCCTGACCCAAAACTGACCTACACCCTGCCCTACTCTCTAGCCTAAAAAATCCCTACTGTGCTCGAGAATCCTACTCGCTACTCTCTGAGCCGATTCGGGCGTGTAGTGAACACCAGAGTGATCCAGTGGTGCCCTGCACGATTCGATATTCGGTCGTAGGTCGACGAAGTCCACTCCCAAGTCCCGACAGAAATTCCACAGCCTTCGGTTCAGACCTTCAACTCTACTCCAAACCTCAGAACCGCGGTCAATCCTAGGGACTATACTGCAGACAGTAAGCCGCACATCGGAACCCGACTCCTCTCGGACACGAGCAACCTCAGAGGCCAAGTCCTTAAAAGAACTTAAAATCTCCTCGGACCCGCGCTTCGAGGCGTCGTTAGTCCCAACATGGGCCACCACCCGCAGCCGAGAGCAACCTGTCGCCACTACCGCTTCTCTCACCGTGTTGGTCACTTGCGGCACCGTGCCTCCTGATATACATCTGGAGAAGACCCGCTCTTCAACTCCCTCCCGGCGGGCACTGGATAACAGGGGTGCCATTACACGCCGAACGTTAGAGCTACCTAACACTAACAACCCTCCCTTCCCAACCCGACTCCCCTTGGGCCCGGCCTCCATCGAAGAGACGGGAGTGGGTACGGGCGCAATGGCCATGGAGTCGTCCTCCGACAACACCTCGAACCTATTACTGACAGGAAGCGAGTCCGCCGAAGCATTCCCAACTCCCTGCCTCCGCAGCACCACCCCACGATCTCCCCGAGTGGACACCACTCTCCACTCATCGGATTTCCCAGCCCGAGGACCCTCAGCCCGCGGTAAGGAGTCAGAGTCAACCCCGATCACTCTACCGGCTGCCGCACCCAGGCGAACCCGGGCCGCCAATTTGGCGCGGCGAGCTTTCAGGGATGACCCCGCACCCCCCACACGAACCAAGGCTGCCTCGGACCTTTCCACCCTCTGAAGGAGGTCCGCAACCACCCTCTCCAGCTCCGTGATTCGAGCCCTCATGGCCTCGCAACCAGCGGCGCACAAGAAGGAGGAAACGGGAGTCCTCGGTGAAGCCATCCTAAACTTACCTAATTTATATACTAACGCAAAAGAGTTACAATATAAAAACAAAAGCTGAAATGGGATAAGGCTAAAGAATTTGGTCTGTTTTAAAGCGGGGACGCTCTTCGTGTAGCGTACGAGAAAGGGTCAAGCGCAGGTATAAAGTGAAAGGCGTAAACAACACAAACAAGGTTAGATCACGCACAGGAGATGATAGTACACAACAACGAAAAATATAAATACTATGGAGCGTAAAACTAAAACAACCTTACAAATGTAACGAGAATATGCTAATACACAATAACTACTATGATATAAATATTATTTTGTAAAAGGGAGAATGAAATTTCTAGCAAGAAACTACGAGGCTTAAAAGTTAACTATTACGGTAGAGAAAAATAAAAACTATAACGTGGATGTTATAAAAAAACTAATTACATAACTTAAACGAATGTTAAATAAAATTACCGAAGGATAACAATAGAATAAAGTAAATTGTTAGTTCTACTTAACACTACAGCTACTCTAATGCTACAGCTACTCTAGTCGCTCGAGGCTACGTAGGAGCTAGCAGGAGCAAGTGAAAGGCACGTCCGTTCACTTCAACAGCCAGGTAAAGCACTTTTGGAAGTGACAATATTTTCTAATTATTTAAATTTTAAACATTTTTAACGGCCGCCAGAATATATTTATGAAGAAATTCAAATATTTATTTGTGCAAATGCACTACTTTGTAAATAACTTGAAAATTTCAGCTTCCTAGCTGATCCCGTAGTACCTAAACAGTTATCTATTTGTTTAAACTTAAAGAATTGTTAACTGCCAAACAAATTAAAATATCAATATCTGTATAATCCTTATTTTGTTTTTTTTACAAATCCTACATCTAAAATAAATTTCAGCTCCGTAGCATATACGGAAATACAAAAACCTAGAAAATTTGTTTAAAACAACTTTAAAATCTGGCAGAAATGTGTAGCATTAGTACCCCATAATGGAGAAAGTATAACATTCTTAAAATTGCAAAATTTTGGGATTGTTCTAATCTATTATTTTTACATAAATGAAAAACGAAAATCGCTCCGGAGGTGAAATATTTACAATTAAAAAAATATTTGTAATAATGAAATATAAAAATGAATGTTTTTTATGTTGAGATGATATGCTTGCAGAATGCAAGCACCAACTACTAGCATGTCCTCCTCCTCTGTGAGAAACGTCGATATATAATGACTAGTAGAAGGTGCTTGCATACTGCAAGCATCTCACCTCGAAAAAACATTCATTTTTCAGAGAGATATTTCATCATGGAAAATATTTCTTTAATCAAAATATTTCTCCTCAGGATCGATTTTCATTTTTCCTTATGGAACAATAATGAAGTAAAATAATCGGTAATTTTTGCAATTTTAGGAATATTATAATTTTCCCACATTGGGTTAATGATGCCACACATTTCTTCAAAATTTTAAATTTGTAGCACATTTAGAAGTGTAATAACATTTTTCTAATTGTTTAAATTTAATAATTTTTAACGGCCGCAATAAAAATTTCATGGATACATTGAAATGTTTGTTCGTTTAAATAGACAAAACTCTATCGGCCGTATTCATAGATTTTCATATTTACACCCTACTAAGGCTTACTTAGTAGTAACCTACTAAGCGAGTAAGTAAGGGTTATTAAAAAGGGGTATTCATAGTCCGAAAGAAGTGACTTACTAAGGTTGACTAAGGGTCACTAACTTAATGTGCTAGTAGGATAGTCACGGTGTCATGCAACGCTTGTTAACGTTGGGATTGCTCATACTTCGCATGCGCACGCAGGTCACGCTTAATTCATTGCTGTGGGTAGCGTGGTTCTGTTGCAGTTTTGTTTTTTAGTGTTGATATTTCTTTTCCTTAAATCGTTTAGATTAGTGTTAGTTTAGTTTTCTGTATTATCAATTTAGTTTACTGTGAGTTGGGTGGTTTAGTTAGGTCGTGTTATTTAATATCTTGCTTGTATTTGTGGATTTATTGTGTTGTATTTTATTTTCGTATAGGTATCATTGTTCTAGATATTTTTATAGGTTTGTTGGTGTAGTTTCTTGTGGATTGGTTGTTTAAGTTAGGACGTATTATTTAGTATTTTCCTTATATTTCTAGCTCTATATTAATTTTCATATAGGTTGCGTAATTGTAGTTACTTTAATTGAGGATTTATTGGTGTAGGTATACTTTGCATTGCGTCATTGTTCATTCGATTTAATTGTGTTGTTATTGTTAAGAGGGTTGTTATTGTTCATTGTTATTATTGGTATTATTGTTAATTGATTTATTATTTTATTGGGTCGTTATTTAGTGGGTTTGAAGTTATTTTACATGGAAGCGAAAAGGGTAAGATCTCAGAATTGGTCGCAGGGAGAGAGAGATTCGTTGTTGGCGTTAGTAGGGGATAGAATTGCGATACTGGAAGACAAATGTTGCGATGGCCGCATGCTGCTAAAAAAGTAGAAAATGTGGATGGAGGTGAAGACTCTTTTTGAAGCGGAGCATGGTGGAGATAGAAGTTTACAGAGGATCAAGGAGCAATGGAGGAGGATGAAGTTATCCTCCAAAGATTCGGTCACCATGGTAAGAGCCTTTCAAGTTAAAGTTATTGAGTAATGATGAATGTATAAAGATTTATGGTTATTCAATTAGATCTGCCATTTTTGCAGTTAAAGAAATATCAGAGAGGTACTGGTGGAGGTGGACCAGTTTCTTCTGGAAGTGGAAGTACTCCCCCAACTGAGGAGGATTACATAATCCAAAATTTGATCCCAGATCAAGGATAGCAGCATGTTTGATGACGATGCTGAACTTGAAATATTGGTAAGCTTAAGATTTAAGAATGAACTTTAGAATATATATGGTGAAAAATGAATATCAATGTAATTGGAAGTGCTAAGGGAGAGAACTTTATTTCTTATCACTGTTAAGATCACAATGGTGGAGGTTTTTATTTTCAAGTTATTAAATTTCCTTGTATAATTGAACCAATTTGAGCAAATTGTATTAAATAAGACTTTTATTGAATTAACAGCAGGATAAAGAAACAGAGATCAGCACCCCTGTTTTGTTTAACTTGGAGCAGGAGGAAGAAAATATCCCCGATTTAAGTAATGTAGAGCAGGAGAGAGAAACAGTTGACACCCCTCCTCATCCCTCAAAGTGCTCCAATAAAAGGTAATATATAAAGAATAGCATGCAAGAGAAATAAACTAGATGCTTATGAAAGCATATATATATGCAAAAACAACATCATGAATAATGAACCTGGTCCTATCCCCCTTGTTTCAGTTAACCACCTACTGCACACTTTCCACTTCCCTTAACAACTGTCAAAATCAGTATAAAAACTCCTTCCATCCCTAATAAACATGAGTGCTGATGATGACAGCAGTTATTGATGTAAATCGCTAATATATTTTCTTGACCTTTCAGGCAGAAACAAGGGAAGAAAAGTAGTAAGGAGATGTCTCCTTATGAACAGGCCATAATTCAACTTCAACAAGAAAAAATGGAGTTGCAGAAGGATGGATTTAGAAGGGGGGAATAAAGGGAAAAGGAGCTGCACAGGGAGGAAATGAAGATGATGAAAGAGAAAATGGAGATGATGAAAAAGAAAATGAAGATTAAAAAAATTTAAAAACTGTATTGGGCTGAAAAATATAAAAATAAAATAAAAGAGTAAAAAACAAATATTTTCATGATTACTTTATTTTCTACTCAAAATAGTAAGCAATGAAATTCCTCCTAAATATATTTCCTCTTCCTGTAGGTACTTCATTATCCTCATCTTTGTCATTTTCTTCCAAGTTTTCATCTTCACTGTCATCACTGATTTCTGATTCTGTC
This sequence comes from Tanypteryx hageni, assembly GCA_028673005.1. NCBI lineage: Eukaryota > Metazoa > Arthropoda > Insecta > Odonata > Petaluridae > Tanypteryx > Tanypteryx hageni. Next base: position 200,797,825 of record CM054115.1, read on the forward strand.
AAAGAAAATTAACAATGTTTTTATTGCAGGTAACTGGGACAGGTTAATTGTAATTTATAATTATGTTGCAGTCTGTTAGTAATATAACTCCCTCTCAAGCCATAAGTAAAATTATAGAGAAATTCATATGTAGCGTAATCATGGCTTTTTATCAGAGACTGATGCAGTGAGCAATAAAAAACATAATTGTTGAACAGATTTGTCAACTTTGAACTATGTAATGGATGAGGTTTGGTGGTAAAATGTGTCCAAGGATAAAACTAGGAAATAATGTAAGATAACTAACCTTCCATTCTGAACTCTATCCGCAAGTTATGGAGTACAGTCATTGCCACTATCATGGCTTTAGAGGTTTCCAGGTTCCCTGTGAGGCCTCTGTACAATAATCGAAATGTCATTTTCCAAACACCAAATAGTCTCTCAACTGTGTTCATGTTTTGAATGTGGGCTGCATTGTATGCTTTCTCTGCTGCTGACTGTAATGATCATTGGTATAAATTACTCATTAACATACACTAAGCTCAATATATATGCCCATATAATGACTATTTTAGGTTTACCTGAGGATTCCGCATGGGTGTCAGTAAATATGGACGACAAGCATAACCACTGTCACCCAACAGGAGTCCTTTGTAGTTGCCAATTCCAAATTTCCTTTTCAAATTCGACTCGTTAAATATTCTTGAGTCATGTCTGCTGCCTCTCCATCGTGCCACAATATTTTTTATCTTCAAATTGGCTGCTGCAACCACCTATTTCATAATAATTTAAGTTACATTTTAATTAATTATTTATTTATTTAATTACAATGATTCCAGTCAGATTTTTTTATTTCCAACGCTACCCCGTTCGCCCCGTTACGCCGCTCCTCCTCCGCCGAGTTTCTTCCTCGTCGACTCCTACTTTCTCTCTCCTCTCGCCGCGGTTTCTTCCTCGCCGACTGCTTCTCGCTGACCCTCTTACGCCGCTCTCGCCGACTCTCTGCACCGACCGCCTCCTGTCGCCGTCCTTATATCCCCGTCCCTGGTATTCGAGAACCTTCTCGGGATTCCTGGAGAATCCTTAATAGTCCCGTCTAATGGGCCTACCCAGGGTCGCGGTCGCCACTCACGTGCTCGTAACAATATATTAACTTCAGGAAAAGAAAAGGTAGTGATGAGGGTGGCAACAAGGTGTTGGAGGAAGCCCAGCGGACACTTACCAAGTTGGGGACCAAGTTGGCAGGCTGCTGGGGGCGTCGAAGAGACACGTTAAACACACGAACACAAAAAAAACACGCAAGCTTATCGGGCCTATGCCCTTCGTCAGCGAAAGAGTAACGTAAAGTAACACACTGGGCGGGGAATGACAGTGTGATGTGGGAAGGTTGATGATTGGAGGAGGCGGGGGGTGGGAAGGGTGGATAGCCAATAAGGAGGGAGTGCGATAAAATAGAGCGCGAATAGCTACAATGTAACAGAGTAGACATTGTAAGGGGGCAAATAGGGTTAGCGGAGGTTGAGGCCAGGCGGGGAGAAAGAGTCAAGAAGGTGTATATAGGCTAGTTCCCAGTATCGGAGAAGGGGGGCAGGAGTGTCATTTGGTAAGGTACGAATAACCCTTAAATTGTAGCAACTATTGAAGGGGACATGTGGGCATTGGCGTGTAATGCAACTGGGAGGGGGCGTCTGAGAGAGACGCTATTCCGGTGGCCGTTCATGCGGATATTTAACGGATTGCTGGTGAGGCCTATGTAAAACGCTGGACAAAGAGTGCAGGTAAGGTGGTAAATGACGTTACGGGTGGTGCAGTTGCTTTTAGAGGTGATGGGGTAGGTGATGTTGGTGGAGGGACTCGTGAAAGAAGATGAGGGTAGGTGGATAGGGCAAGTGAGGCAGCCGCAGGGGTGAGAACCTATGGCAAGGGGCGTGGTAGAAGTGGGAAGTTCGTTCATCCACAAGATATTTCCCAAATTGGGGGGCCGGCGGAAGGAAAGGAGCGGGGAATTGGCAAAAAGGTTGGTAAAGAGGGACTGGTAGGAGGAAGAGATAAGAATTAGGTGGGCAGCATGGATGATTGTTTTGAGGGCTTCGTGAATACCAGGAAGGAAAAGTGTAGTAAGAGTGAGTGGAGGGGTTGATGCAGGGATAGTAGGTGTTTGTGGAAGGGATCCATAGTGGGTAGGCGTCATCGCCCTATGGATCTGTTCGCGGACCACGACTGGAGGGTAGCCACGTTTGAGAAGAGCGTCCTCGAGGACAGAGTAGTAGTGTAGAAGAGAAGCTCTATCAGAGCAAAGCCTCCATCCTCTTTGAGCAAGGGCATAGGAGATAGAGGTTTTGGTATGAAGGGGATGTCAGCTATCAAAGTGGAGGTATTGGAGGCTGTTGGTGGGTTTACATGAACACAGGTGCGGATTTTGCTGTATTAGAGGTAAAGATCGACATCCAGGAATGTGATGTGGGAGGTAGAGGATTGGTGGGTGAAGGAGAGTGAAGGATGGGAGGAGAGGCGCGAGAGAAAGGAAAGGAGTGAGTCAGGTCCATGCGTCCAAATGAGGAAGAGATCGTAGATGTGTGGTACGTTGAGGAAGAGTCTTTCCCATTCACCAAGGTAACAATTTGCGTATGAAGGCGCCATTCGGGTGCCCATCGCAGTGCCTCTAACTTGAAGGTAGTGACGCCCATCGAAGGAGAAGTTGTTCATTTTGAGCACCATTGCTGCAACGTCTAATAAGAAATGGGAGGACGTTCTTACGTCAGGTGGTCTAGAGTCCAGGAGTTTACTAAGAGCAGAGTCCATCATCGTGGGGTTGTTAGTGTAGAGGGAACAGACATCGATAGTGGCCAAAATGGTATTGGGTGGGAGAGGAACGTGGAGGTGTTAGAGGCGTTTGAGAAAGTGAGTAGTGTCTTGGATGAAGGAAGGGAGTAGACGAATGAGAGGTTGTATGTGTGAGTCAACGAAGGCGGAGATGCGTTCTGTAGGGGAATTAAAGCTGGCAACAATGGGGCGGCCGGGGATGCTGGGTTTATGGATTTTAGGGAGAAGGTGGAATGTGAGTGTTCGGGGTTTGTTGGGGATCATTAAGGCAATGGCGGAATTGGGAAGGCTTTCCTGTTTTCCTGAGGAATGAAGATGGGACGAAATTTTGTAGGAGTGGTAGTCTGTGGGGTTGGAAGTAAGGTGATGGTAAAAGGTTTCGTCAGAAAGTTGGCGCTCGGCTTCCTCGTTATATTTGGCGCGATCCATCACAACCGAGGTTGTGCCCTTGTCGGCAGGGAGAGTGATGATATGGTCAATATGTTTGAATGTAGAAATGGCACGCCTTTCTGGTAAGATTATCTGTATGGTCGATAAGATCTGAAGAGTTAGGTTGGGAGATTCTGGAAAGGATATAATTGAGGCATTTTTCGACCGGGTGTAGGGAAGGAAGGGTGGGTGGAATGTATTAGGAAGAAGGTTTGAAGATGCAAAAGGTATGTTCAAGGCCGGGAGGGAGTTTTGTGTTGGCTGAGGTAAGATAGTCTTCTTTTGGAGTGTTGGTTTTTGGACGTAATGTGCGGGCAAAGGACTGGACGTCGGCAAGGAAGCGAAATTGATCAAATTTTGTGGTGGGACAAAACGAAAGGCCGCGTGATAGGAGTTCATTCTCGGCAGGGGTAAGTACGTAGGAGGAAAGGTTCAAGACTTTATCTGGTTGACAAGATGAAGAAGTGGTGGCAGGAGTGTGCGAAAAAACGGAGCGCTTCAAAGGTTTGCGTGTTAGGAAAGTGTGGGTCTTTTTCAGGATATAGAGTGATGGTGGGCGTTGGGAATCCGAGGATGTCCGCAAGACAGGATGTTTGACCGATTAATTTATACGATGTATTTTGTGTTACATCTCCTTTTAATAATAGCTTCACGGGCCGCATAAAACGCTCTCGAGGTCCGCATGCGGCCCGCAGGACGTACGTTGCTCACGACTAGCAGTAAGACTTATCATGTGTATATTAAGAAAATTTGGGCACTTTTAAGAAACTCGCCTTGGTGCGTAAATGCGAAATAGGGAGAAGTACAAGATTAGAACTGATTACTGCAAGCTAAGCAGAACTCTTAATGGCTTTGAGAGGACCTCTATCAGATTATACAATAGCCCAACTCCTAATATCAAGGCTCTAACTTTAAATACAATGAAAATCCTCCTTAAACATACTTGTTGAGAACCTTTTGTTTTTCAATGATGGTTTTTACATTATAATTTTTAGCTATAGTTGACCTTTTTATATGTACACCGGATGATGGTATTCTTTGTAAAACGTCATAAGCAAATAAGTTTTATAATAATAATTTATTATTATTAATTATTGGCTTATTACATCCTTAACTTTCACGTCACAAGCACGATTTCGCCGCCGCGTATCTTCGCTTCTTCACATTTTCCCGAATAATCTCGAGAGATCTCGTTCAGGATTCACGTTATATTTCGAGAAGAAACCATAAAACATATCCTGAGCATCAAATCACAGAATGGAGATTTTTACAATTAAATATTTATTACCTTAATATTATAAAACATTTTTCGTGTTCTTGTGACTATTTTAGTTTGTCAGTGAGGTGATGTCATATCGAGAGGAAATATTGATGAATCCAACTGCCGAAGTTTCGAGTGCGTTAGTCAAAACGTTTTTCTGTGATAAGATATTTAATTTACATATAATTTTCGAGAATATTTTCATATGTACACAGAGAACGTGTAGCCTTTTCTGTCTTTTATCCTCGTATCTCGACACCGAGCTAAAAGAACTTATCCTTTCGAACACTGTCTCCAATACATGAAAACTCGATCGGATGCGTTGTCCTCTCACATTTTTTTTCTTCAATCCGATCCCTTCTTCGTGAAATCTTCAAAATAGCGCTGCCCTTATATGCCAACCGCTCGCCTCTAAACTATTCTCCTCCAGATGCCATTCGTCCACTCAATAGATATCTTGTCCTCTCTCCTTCCTCTTGCCCGCCTCCCCTTTCCTCTTTTCCCCATCCCCTTCCTCTTTCCATCCCTCCCTTCCTCTTTCCCTCCTCACCCCTCTTTTCCCGTCCCTCTTTCCTCCTACCACTTCCTCTTTCCCCCTTCCTCTTGCTCCCCTTCCCCTTTCTCCTCTTTCCCATCCTCTTTCTCCCCTTCCCTTTCTGTTTCTCCCCTCCCCCTTCCTCTCCCCCACCCCTCCTACTTCCTCCCCCTCTCCTCCCTCTCTTCCCCCTCCCACTTCCTCTTTCTCCCCTTCCATTCCCTCTTTCCCCCTTCCTCATTCACCCCTTCCCATTTCCCCCTCCCCTTCCGCTTTCCATCCTCCCTTTCCTCTTTCCATCCTCCCTTTCCTCTTTCCATCCTCCCCTTCCTCTTTCCATCCTCCCCCTTCCTCTTTCCCCCTCCCCATTCCTCTTTCCACCTCCCCTTCCTCTTTCCACCTCCCCTTCCTCTTTCCACCTTCCCCTTCCTCTTTTCCCCTCCCCTTCCTCTTCCCCCTTCCTCTTTCCATATTTCCCCATCCCTCTCCCCCTTCCCCCTCCCTCTTTCCCTCCTCCCCATTTTCCCCTCCCCCTTTTCCCCTCCCTCTTTCCCCCTCCCCTTCCTCTTTCCCCCCTCCCCTTTTTCTCCTCTTTTCTCACTCCCCTTCCTCTCCTCTTTTCCCACACCCCTTCCTCTTTCCCTCTTCCCCCGTAGAGTTGAATTGAAGATCGGCATCCCACCTAGATGACAGTAGTAACAGCTGGCGTGGAAGGGGATGGGAGATATTTGAGCCATCTACCGCCAGATGGCCACGTTGAATGAGTAAACATAGCGCCTTCCTTAAATGGGCCTTAATTGAGTGAGAAGGAAGAGGTGAAGTTGACGGGACCTTGAGCGCAAATCCCTCGGGACAAGCACACGAGGGAGAGACTTGGGTTGGACTGCATCTCAAGGACGCGACCGCTTCTGACCCCTTTCTCACTTTCGGATGAATTAGAGTTTTTCTCACGGAGCTCAAGTTAGAATTTTAATGCCAGGGACGTTTTCGCTAACATCAAGGACAAGAATTTTTCGTTTTGACTGACCACTAATAATGGTTGTATATTCGCTATGTCATAAGATCTAAATGTCTTCAATCGGACTTTTTTGTTTCATCTTACGTTATCGTGAGATTGAAGTAATTTGAGGATGATTCGTGTATCCTTTAATTATATCAGCACGTGTAGACATCGTAAAGTTTTAATTATTTTTCATGGCATGAGATAAAATGAAGAAAATGTTTCATTTTTATTTGGATTCAGTTTGGGAGCTATACTTTATTTGAATCCCGTTTCCTAAAATTTCTGCCTTAAATCTTAAGAATGGATCTTTTGAAGTATGGATTATTTGATTTATAGAATTTTAATCAAACTGTTTCACGATTTATGATCACTTTTATTAAATTTACGAAATCATGTTTATCACCTACGTTTACGCGAATAATTCCCAAAGTTAAGAGGCGAGAAAGGCACGGGCAATGCAGAAAATACTAGTGGAAATGTCCGTCGCAAGGACGGGTAGGCGTTACTAAAGAAGCGCATTAAAACTCTTTCCATTTACTGTTTTCTTAGAATTCAAGTGCAATACACATAATTTCGCTAAAACTCATATGTTATGTGATTGTATCTTCAAACCAAAGCTTCCATAAAAAAACGAAAAAGTAAAGAAATTACAATTGCTTATGATTGAAATTTAGGTAGGTATATAATTTTATGTTATAATATCATTCGATAAAATAAAATGCGATTGAAAGATTAGAATTGTACAATACTTATTGTTATTTGTTTAATTCCACTTCCAACCTTTTGTGATTTCCATATCAAGATTTCACTTTATCGGATTAATATTTATCGGTTGCCGGCGCGGCGAAGCGAAACGAAGGAAGGAATAGCGCTATTATTATAATAGATAATGAAAAGCTCCAATTGAAATAACAGACAAAACTAAACCATTTACTTAACCCATTTGGCTAATAAACAAGGATTATTACGCAAAGTTTTGGTAATTTTATGGAGCTCAGCTGTTGAAATATTTCAGATCCAGCCGTAATTGAAAGACGTCTTATTTTAGGATAATAACGTGATAGTTGTATTTATAACTTTTGGTTTATTGTATATTTTTTCTCTTCCAATGCACAAAATAATCGCCTACTTTTATTTTGAAATGGATTCGGTAAAAATCGTGTCAATCAAATAAAACTCTCAAAATGAATCCAAGTCGCACAAGATATCAATTCAAGTTAGGCATTGCCATTCTTATGAGAAGAATTTCGTGATGGACATCATCAAATAACTCGATTCGAACTATATTTTCCAATATGAGAATTACGGCAAAACAGAAGTTTTGCTGTAAGGGTCATATAAGCCACTGTGCGAGCCTTATGGGATGTTTTAAATGACTAATCAGGCCGTAAGCAAATTTCTTTAAATTGTGTAATGCGTAAGTGTAGTGAATCCACCTACTCGAAAAATATATTTTATATTTTAGAAATTATGTTTAATGACACTTTCTTCTGGCTAATACACGAATATGAGTGTCTTAAGAAAACCGATAAGGCGAGCCGGATTAAATCAATGCTTGGTCCGGATGTGGCCAGCGGCCCTAGTTTGAGAACCACATCTGTAAAGCCCAAGATAGGCGGCTATGCAGTGGATTTTTAGAATAGATTCAGTTCAAGACAAAATTAATTAAGTCGTTTGCATTAAGAATGGTGTCAGAAATGCGTTCCTGCATGGGGAATTTTATCTAAAATTGCTCAAAATTTTCATTAATGGTGGCCATGGATTTGCCTTTTTTAGATGCCAAAAAATTAATAAATATGCACCAAATTTGCTGGACTATTCATTTTTGCTTTATGAAACTGGAAAGCTATATTTTGATATGCTTTGAATAATAGGTCTTGAGGATAATTTCGGATATTTAAATCATACTCTATTTTTTTAGAATAGACTAATTTTACATCGTTCGCATGTAGGTACTTGGCAGATTTATTTCTTTAATTTACTGCTAACTGTTTGAAATTTAACTTCGGAATTTTCTTGCAAAATATGTTATCATATAAGTCGATATATCGTCGGTAGCTCACAATAACTTTGGCTCAGATTATTACATGTAAAGTACTCCTTTAGCCAAACAATTAGAATTGTTGGCTAAAGGAGTACTTTACATTTAATATAAGTCGATACTTATACTGCGCATTATCACATAAATAAAACGATTTGCTGAAATTTTAAGATATGTTTAATAAAAGAACTTTAAATTTAATTTGTTCCTTACAGTCATCGGCTAAATAATACCGTCAACTTTAAGAATAATTTTTAATTTCAATATTCTCTTTCACGCATATTCCGCGAAAGATTTTACATAAAATTACGCTCGTATATTTTCTCTCTCGCTTCCTTTGTTTTCCCGCATCTTGTTTATCTCGCAGCACCCGGAGCGTGGTCACAGATTTCGGGAAGATTAGTGAGGGGCGGGGAAGAGAGGGTCGGGAGGAAAGGGCGTGTCGAGGAGGGACGAGGCGGGACCGCCACTCACTCGATGCCTCGCCCATTTCCAGCCGCCCAAGCTCTCCCTCCAGCGCCCCTTGCATGACGTAATGGAGGAAGGCTGCCCTTCCATTGAAAGGCCGCTCCCACGGGGGTGAATCATGACCCTGGCGCCTCTCTCTCGGCGCCTCTCCGCCCGCCATATCAAACTTCATTCACAAACACGGGAAGCAGTTGCAGTTTGGCTGCGCTGTGATCGCCTCCAAGGGCGCTGCTGGAGCGGACAGAGACGAATCAATTCGCATTTTCTCTCTCCCTCTCTTCCCCTCCCTCCCCCCCTTCCCCTCCCTCCCCCCTTCCCCTCCCTCCCCCCTTCCCCTCGCCTAGACGACTGTGGCGTCGAAACGACGCGTGTCGGAATGGCCTTGAACGTGAAGGCTTTATTACCGTTTGTTATTTCAAAGCTTTTCAAAGTGGACTCGAATAGCTTTGGGCTTTGTTTTATTTGTTCCTTTATGGCGTGGAATACTTAGTTTCGTTTCGTCGTCACTAACTTTTCGTTATCCCGGATATGCAATCATTGGAATTGGCATCGGTAGTCAAGAACAACAAACAGAAATTCCCAACCATGTTTTCCTTTTACTCAGAGCTTCATCGGTGGAAATTGAACGTCACGATTGTCTGAGTTTATATTTCAGACGATTTTTAATTTAAGAATTATCGAACTCGCCTTATAACTGCAATCAAATCGATAAACGATGTTCATCCATTCTGGTCTTTGTTGGAGAATTTTTCGAAACTATTTACATTTAAAATTAAGATTTCTATATAAACCGTTCCATTATTAATCTGAAGAAAAAACCAAGTTAGATTTACTTTGATGATGAAAGAAAGCATTGGTGCGATCTGATAGCTTTTACCAACGCAAACTGCGTTATTTGTGACTAGCTGAAAAGCTCGGCTACGCTCGGGAAATAGTTTTCTTTTAAGTTGCAAACGATTTCCATTATTTATTAATTGTGGTAGCATCGCTTTAAAAATCTTGATTTAATTATATAAAATTTCGTTGACATCCGTTGAGCCAATTCCTTCCAAATCCATAGTTATTGAAAGAGTTTAATTTGTATTTGTGGCACCCCTGTTTAGTTGATCCTGACCAAATATGCTATTTTGGCTTTATATATGTGTGTACATAATAAATATCATAATATGGTTAAAATCGATGAGGACAGTTAAACGCAAACACTTATAATAGGAAAATTTGTATTACTTTTATTTTGGCATCCCTGCTTTGTATATCTATCCTAAAAATCATATTTTTGTTTTTTTTATCTTACACAACTCCTTAGAAAACTTCGTTGAAATCGGTATGGCCAATTTATTCCAAATTCATAATTACCGAAAAGTTTAACTTTACAATTTTGGCACTTCTACTTAGTTAATCGGGTCGAAGTATGGCATTTTGGTCATGAATTTATGTAAAAATTCTATATACCAAATTTGTTTGAATTCGGGTCCGCCAATTCCTTCCAAAAGCATAATTACCGAAAAGTTTAACATTGAAATTGTAGCACCCCTACTTAGTTAATCGGGTCGAAGTATAGTATTTTGGCCATGAATTTCTGTGAAAATTCTTTTTACTAAATTTGGTTTAATTCGGTTTGGCCATTTCCTTCCATAAGAATAACTATAGAAAATTTTATTTTGCAATTGTGGCATCCCTGCTTGCTCTATCCGATCCAAATATGCCATTTTGGTCATGTATTTATTTGAAGATTCTACGTACCTACCTAATTTGGTTGAAATCGGTTCAGTCAGATCTTCCCTGATATATATGTACAGGCAGATGGACATTTCGGAAATTTGGACCGACCATTCTATGGGGACCCCTCGAATTCGTGAAATTTGGATCGACCCTACATTACGGTTACGACCAGGGGCGGATCTATATATGGACTAATTGGGCTGCAGCCCAAAGCTCCGGTTGTCTAAGGCCCCCCAAAAGTCACTTTTTTGATTTTGCGTCTTGCCTACGAGATGTACAATTATAATTTGAAACGAAAAAGTTCTCTGCTTTGGAACCGTTCAATAAATACTATACATTTTTACTATGTTAAACCACAATTATCAAATTACTTTCCAAATAATTCAGTCTTATCAAACTAATCAACTTTATCAGCAATGACGTGACGCGTTTGACAGGAGCTGCTAAAAAAAAAGCAGTTATACGCGTGTGCAGCCGGGTCTCTTCGGTGATTTGCGTTTTTTGTTTCATCCACCCCCAGATGGGCTATTGTATATAAGCATTTTAAGAGTTAAAAATTGCAGTCATTAAAATGCAGCCGTTATAAAACTGTAAAAGCCATAAAATTTAGCTGTAAATCGATATTAGAAGTTCTTAAAACCATAAATGGAAATTTTGAAGAAAAACCAGACTGCCGAAGAGAAGCGCAAAATTTACATTCAAAAATGACTAATTTGAAACCACGATTTTAATAGTATTTTGGGAGGAAATATTACATATTTAACAGTGTTGGCAAAGTTTTGCAGAAACCTGGCTTAGAATTAAATCAAGGTTTTGCGTTACTATCCTCATTAAAAACAATGATTCAAAATATTCAGTCAAATTCAGCAGAGAATAAAATAGAATATGAAAGATTTGCTAAAAGTGTATGCATGAAATAAACGACCAATATAGCGAGCGATACGAAAAAAGAATTATGACAAAATATTTTCAGATGAAGGCTCTAACAGCAATAGAATAACAGGAAGGGATAAATCTCGTGTTGAAACCTTAAATATCGTTCTCGACACATTAATTGCTGAATTGAACAGAAGAATAAGCGCATACAAAAATTTAGACGTAAAATATAAATCTCTTTTTGATATTTTAGATGGAAGCAAAGACATCGAAGATTTAGAAAGTATCTGGAATGGAAGTGCTGGTCTAGCACGCTCTGATATTTACAGAATGATATTCTATAAGAAATTAATGGATGTTTCTCCTAATCTTTATACTGCCTTGAAAATATATTTAACATTGCCTATAAAGAATTGTGAGGCGGAAAGGTCATCTTCAAAAATTGCGTATTAGCAACTTTTATATGAACTTCGCTATATATATATACATATATATATATATATATATATATATATATATATATATATATATATATATATAAAAGACAATGTGTGTGCGTGCGTGCGTACAGCATATCTCGAAAACCAAGAAACTTAGAGATTTAAAACTTAGTATACTTATTAATGGGACCATGAAAATGTGCAACTCGGAGCCAGAATTTTCCTTTTTGGTGGGAGGGGGGAAGTGGAGGGGGATAACTTTTTCCATCAGATAACACGTAAATGTCGATTTTTCGACTTGCAGGCTTTTACTCTATTGCAAATTGAAATTAGAAATAATTGACCTATGATCTTCGTAACTGGACCATTTTGCCGAAAAATCAATACCGTTTCTTATTCTTATCGTCACATTTCGCCTACGATTCGAAATTGCTTAAGTTACACTTTTAAATCACATTTATTTGAAAATTTTAAGCTTTTTAACGATATGTTGCCTTGCCGACGGTGTCATTTTTAAACCTCGAGATTGTATTGTCGCCTTAATCCTTATACTGCGTAAGGAATGCGTTCTTTGAATGGTTTATTGCGAGAGAGAGAGAGAGAGAGAGAGAGAGAGAGAGAGAGAAGAAGAGTGATGAAAAAAGAAAGGAGAGACAGAGAGAAAATTAAATGTTCCATATACCTATTATATATTTTGAAGAGATTGTGGGTTTGTGAAAAATAAAGTTTTACCTACTTCCCGAATAGCTGGAGATTCCAAATTCTGAATAAAAATCCAACCACTGAAATTAGCCAAATGCGCTAATTTTTACACCGAAATATTTTATGTAAAAGGTTTAAATAATTATTTTCGTTTATTACGGGATTCCTTTATTGTGAAGCGCCATTAAGATATACATGAAAACGCACTTTCATATTTGTTTTGTTATTTACTTTTTAATATATATATTCGCATGTTACCTATTAAAATGGTAATATGATAAAGAATCGGAATTGATTGCTTGACATATTTGTCTATAACCTTTTTCAATATTAAAGTATTTAGAGTTTATTATTTGATAATTATTTCGGACAACATTGTTTTGGTTACCCACAAAGAATACTTCTGTAATCGTTTGTTGTAGGATTTCTATTCATGTACGTCGTCATCGTATAAGTAAGTTCAACATATATTAAGGAACGTATTTAGCACTTTTGGGATAATTGTAAGGAAGGTAAGGTTCTGTACTTGCCATGTAAAATTTTTGGATTATACTTTTTCGGTCGTTGTGTTACTCAACAATAAAACTGAATATGAAAAATATTCGTATCTGAATAATTAACCCTTTAATTCTCTAACAGTCGCATTTTAGTTTATATTATTTTCACCAAATCGATAATTCAAATAACGAACCATGCCTAAAAGAAACGGAAGATTGATTATTCTCAGATTCAAATAAGATCAATTCCAAACAAATGGTTCTCACTAGAGCAGAATAAAATGTCGATCAAAGAAATAAAAGACTGGAAGAGCAAAGAGTAACGCAGGCGAACGTCAGAGCGACAAAAACTATTCAATAAAAGAATTTAAGGAATGAAGAAGAAAGAATGTGAATGATATCGCACAAGATACAATAAAAAACTTTTATTACATTTCTTTAATTTCAATCAAAATGTAAACTTCTTCCTCCCTTAAATACCTATATGTACACTTTGTTTTCTCTTCAACTTAATATTTGTATGCATCATATAACCCAATTATACTTATTAGATTATAATACCACTTTTCATGTCATACCAACGCACCTTATATCGCTAAATTTGATTTCAAAGTCCGGGAACTCAGTTTTTCGTAGGTTTTAATTTAAAATATCCACGTGAAAAATTAGACCCACAAAATCAGCCTTTGCATGGGATAACGTATGGTTAAGTTAAATTTGAATATATCTTCATAAATGTTTCCACCGGTTGCATCCCTAGAGCGTGCAATTACTGCCCAAGGTTTTAATGTTTTTGAGATTCATAACCGCGTAATATAGAAATCAATTCGAGTGAATTAACTATATTTTAAAAGTGAGCTCACCAATTGGTCATTATGATTATTTGATAAAAAATACAATGTCGCCACATTTTTCGATAAAGAATGTGGGAAAAATTTATTTATTTGGGGAAAAGATGGGAAGACAAGAAATATTGCATACCATTAAGCATTACAATCACAATTAACTTGGTTTCATTACTTGGTTTTATTCTCAAATCTTACTCAATATTTTTAGTACAGACTTAAAAACCCCATCTTGAACGAGAGATTTAAAACTCTTGAATCGCCCACTTGCCGTCATAACTCCCCTCTTACCCACTCTTTCTATCTATCTCTCTCTTTCTATTCTCTCCTGAGTGTGTTACCTTCTCTCAATCTCTCCCACTCCCTCTCTAACTCCCTCAATCTCTCCCACTCCCTCTCTAACTCCCTCATTCTCTCTCACTCCCTCTCTAACTTTCTCAATCCCTCTTTGTCTCGCCATATATTAGGAAAGAGCATTTCACCGCTCTCTCTGCTTCTCCGAGTGTTCTCAGAGCGCCCGCTCAATGGTTACATTTAAGTCGACGAAGTATCTCTGCAAAGGACGCGTTTACGATATTAAGAGTTAAGCCAATTTCTGTTAGCTGATTGTGAGATTACTAAATTAACTCCATTGGAGTCCTTTCTGATTCATATCGTTGGGCTATTGGGAATTTTAACATAAATTTGCAGAAATAAGTAATTGGCCAAACATTCCCCACCGAAGGGACCAAATGTTATAACTCCAGAATACGATTGTTTCTATTTTAAGAAGAAAACTTTTTTGATGGGAGTCTTTTCTTATGACACCCCACTTGTTTAAATAGTCACGCACCTCTATCATGTTTTAAACATGTTATGGATACGAACAAAACTTTTATATTAAAATAAATTACTGACATTACAAATGTCAGCAATAAAACTCGCGCGCGATACATTTCTATGACTAATATATTTAATAATATTGGCTGAACTGCAAACTAATATTCACCAAACAATGCTTCCCTTACGGTGTGAGGAAACCCACCCAACATATCCAAGCGTGGCCAATCGAGCTGCAAGTGTTTCAAGTCGTCAAATGTAGAAACATATGAATTTTCAGCTCACATGGTATTCACCTGCATCTCAACTCAATGGCGCGGGTTCGAGCGCAGCTCTTGACAAAGTTTACGATCGCTACCGTTATTGTTAACAGGTCCATTTAAAAAGGCGCCGTTTTGAACTTAAGGTAAATATCCAATGAAATGTTTTACTTTGAGATTTTATTAACCTGGCGTTCCGGAACGAGTTCTTCTGTATTTCACCGCTCATATGAAAAACAAAGAAGACGCGGAGTCGGCTGTTTTATTAAACATCCGCCTATTTATCAGACCAATCAAACGAAAGCTGTTTCAGCAAAAGAGAGAACGTTGACAGAGTCGTTTGTCGAAAAATGTAATGTAAACAGATTTAAGTTCAATTTTTACCGAAATGTTGTTTTCCCTTTTATTTTAGAGATTCTTATAAACCAAGCCCATGTGAAATTTTCACCGATATTTAGTTACTCCATGGATTAGTGAATGCTTTATTAATATTTATATTTTACTGCCCCATCTATTTCATATGCAGCCATAACGATCATTTCAAAAATAATGTTCACTGCCAAAAACAAATTTTAATTTTCTCTCAATTAATTCCACCGTAATTAATTGATAGCTTTTTATTTACAGTATGCGGCCTATTTTCAAGTAAATTAATTGGTAAAGTATTTAGCAAACATCATCCCAAATTTTTCGATAAAAATACTGATTATCAGTGTTATTCAAACAGAATTTTTTTCGCTCCGGTTTCCATTCCAGTTCACAAAAAATACGATACGATACGATAGTTCAGTGGTAGTATATCCGCCCGGCAAGTGGAAGACCCGGGTTCGATTCCCGGTCATAGCAGACTTTTTTCTCGTTTCAAAATTATTCCCGAGAGAATTTCAAGTCAATTCCTAAATAATTTTTAGTATTTAATGATTTTTTTATTTAAACCAAATACGTCTGAACTATCGCAAGTCAAGAAGATAAAAATAGATATCCGCACGTTACATAGCGCAAACGTTCCCTCCCACCATGTAACGAACAGTAAAACATTGTATGAATTCCATTCTTACATTTTTCGTTATTCAATTTTATACGACTTTGTCTAATACTGTTACAAATTTAGGATTTATTTTTCTTTTATAGCGCGTATAAAAGCGATTAAAAATGTCATTCATTTTATGTCTTTAATTTGATGTGTTGTTATTATTTCACAAGTTAACATTTATTTGATTTTACAATTCCAATATTCCACATTCCGGCATAAGCAGATACTCTCATTATCATAATGAATTTACGCCAACAGTACAAATGCATTTACTTGAACGGGAACAATAACATTAATTCACATTTGCTTATAGAATGTAATTTATAGAGTTGTTCAAAGAATATGTAACTACTTAACTATTTTTTAAATACAATTATTTGGATTTTAATATTACTAATACCATACAATATGTAATTCGATAAATTTTTTTAAGACGACAAAAATATACACAGTGAAATATAACAATAATTATTCGCGTTAATTTTTCAAACGCCAGTACTTGCGTGGGTGCTCCTGACACCGCACAGATTTTATAAAAAAGGATTACTATTATTCAATTAATTCTTTATTTTGTTCTATTTATAATGATTTATAAATGAATTTTGAGAAGTTCCACATGATTTTCACTATTTATCTATTTCGAAAAGAAAAATTCTTAAGGTACACTTTCATGTATATTTTCGGATGTCAATCTATGCTACAGTAGACAGTTTTTAGTAATATACTTATAATATCGTCAGTTCAAATAAAGAAATCAGAAATTCCACAATATAACACAAATTATAATTATACACGAGAGGAAAACCCGGTTTCAACCTTGAAAACTGTTTGCTTTACCTTTTCAGGGTGAGTATTCGTGCCATTCACTATAATTTTTATAATATTTCGTTCTGTCAAATATCAGTCGGAAACGCTCTAAAGGGAGCTTCAAACTGAAACCTAACATTGAAATAATAAAAATATACCAACCTGGTAATCAGTGAAGAAACTTTTGAGATGCGATCTCCAACTACGGGAAATAACACATTATATGATAACAATCAGTGAAGAAACGAATCTATTGAGAGACAATCTCAAATTATGTGAAATAATAAATGTTCTGTAGATAGTAACATTAATTACAGAATAAAATACGATTAACGTCCGCACAAAGAAAAACTTCTGATTTCCGTAATGTTATACAAACCGAGCATGTAAAATATTTATAGCGTGAAGGATTCTACGATAGTTTACGGGATTTAGTTAGAAGAATGGAGTACTTGAGGACGGTTTTGAAAATATGGAGAGAAAGTGAGGTTTAAAAGAATCAAGGAATCACAAAAATAATAATAAAAGGCTAAGTTTTCAGTCCGTTGGTCTGAGTGACAAGCTATTAAAACGCGAATAGCTCTATCAATGATGTAGATAGAAACATGAAAATTTGTAGAAATTTATATGATTAGCTAATCAGAATTTTTTATTTAATGTTGACATGGTAATTAAAGAAATTACTCTCCCTTTGTGGCGCTATTTTGAGGGGGGATATATTGCACTTCCTCCGAATTAAACTAATTAAATTTTAGAATAATGGGAGGAGACTGGGTGGGAGAATGATGTCTAGAGTGTGCTAAGTGCTCTTTGAGGCGTGTTTCTAATTTACGTTTAATGGAATCATACTGTTCGTTGAGTTTTCCTAAGAAGTCTATTATGTTACTTTTCGATGTGTCGAAAATTGCAAAGAGGTCATCAACGTATCTTAATCATGTTTCGAGGAAATAGGAAAAGTGTCTTTGCACTGTTTTTCAAAGTTATTCATGAAGAGCTTTGCTAGGAAGGGATAGAGGGAGTTTCCCATGGTCGTGCCTTGGTTTTGTTGGTATATTTTGTTGTTGATTTGGAAGTAATTTTGGTTCTAGCAAAGGCGCGTTAGTCGTACGTATTCTCTAACTGTTTCCGGTGTTAAGTTTTGTTCTTTAACCCATGTTTCTAGAAATTTTAAAGTTTCTTCTATGGGGACACTAGGGAAGAGGGAAACTACGTCAAAGGAGACCAGAATTTCGTTTTCTTTGAGGCTCGATTTTTTAATCTGGTTTATGAAGCGGGTGTTGTTTTTGATGTTCGACTCTTGTGTGAGGGGCCACTGTTAAAATTGTTCGTTGAGCCAGCGGGAAATTTTATATGTTGGGGAGTTGATCTAGGAGACTATGGGTCTAAGGATGCCCTGTTTGTGAATTTTGGGTAAACAGTACATTTTGGGGATGATGGGGTTTGGAGTTGGCATCTGAGCTGTTTGGTGATTATAGTAGTTCATGTTTTTAAGGTGTTTTTGGTGTCAGTTATAATTTTGTTGAGCGGAGTTTTAGAAATGTATGTATAGGGGACGTTTTTTAACATCTTCTCAACCTTTTCGTAATATTGTTGTTTTTGTAGGATAAAGGCAGCGTTTCCTTTGTCTGCCTTCAGGAAAAAACACTCTTTATGATTGAGTGTTTTAATTGTTGTGTATTCGTGGAGGCTGTGACGTTTCATTTTTGACTTTTCTGTCAGGTTTTGTTTTATTTGTGACAATGCGGAGTGTCTGGTGGAATTCTTGGTGTTAATCGGAAATTTTTTGATTGAGTATTGGATTTCTGCAACATGATTTTCTAGTGGAGGTTACGGTATGGATGCGTATATTTTTAGCCCTTCCCGAAAAGTTCGGGTTCTTCATTTGTAAAAGTAACGTTTGAAAAGTTAACTACGTTTTGGTGAAAATGTTTTGGGGTGAGAAAATTATTTATTGATTTTTATTTTTTAGGGAGAGTAGCTTCCTGTGCAGTTCGTCAGTTTTGTTCTGTATTTTTTGTTGAATGGCGTTCTGAATTCTGTTCAAGTAAATATCCCAAATTGATTGTTCAAATCCGGATAAGTTTTTGGTAAGTTTAAGGTGCAATTCGTACGCTTCTAATTCAAGATGGGCCTGTTTTCTGTAAAAGTTTCTGATTTCAAAATCTGTCATTTTCTGTCTGGCAAGCGGTGTTTACATTGAAATTTACTATTTTGTATTGTATTGTAAAGTTTTACCATTAACATAGTTACGCATTAACATCTTGCTTAATTTCACATCGATAGATGCACCGAAGCCTTTAAAGCAGCAATAAAATTATGTGGATTATGTCAATACTATTAACCAAAACGTAAACAATAAACAACATCTAGGTTACCGAACAAATTTTAGTAGATGTATCGATTTATGTTGCGATAAATCTTTCAATGTTAATGGTAAAAGATAACAATGTTATAATATTCCTTAAAAATCATTTGACTCACTTTAAAAGTAGTTATAGACTGTATTTAATCCATTTGTACCCTTTATCTTGGATTTGGCACGTAATACGACAAAACATCAACAGAATTAAAATATTCAGTCTTTCGAGCATAATATAAGCCATTTCCCGTGATGGTAAGTTAATATTTAGGTATATTTATGCCCACATCAGTGAAGGGCTGCATGGTATTTCGCGGTTTCTCCACACCATTTTCCAGGCATTCTTATGTAAATAGTATTTTGCTGGCCCTATGGGTCATAAGAGACTCCACGGTCAGCAAACCTAGACCAAGTTCTTCCTTTTGTCCATAGGGTGGCCCATGAAACTTTGGAATTCGATAGCTTCAACGATGTGAAGACGTATAAAGAACATACATACACACACACTAAAATATTTATAAGATATTGTATATATATTATAGTTTCACGCCCAGCTGCTGCAAATCTTCTATTTTTTATTTTCCATTATTGCTCTAGATTTTTTCTTTACTTTACCCATCTTCAGTTTCTGATGTGAAGACGCAAACGCATCGGCTCTAACATATAACCTCCGTTTCTAGTAGCGGCTAAAAAGCATTAAAGGAATTCAAATTAGCCCTACGAATATGTAACTTCGTTGCGAGATTTGGCGCTGTCACCCACTATATTCATTTATACCGATAATATAAATTTCGTCTTTACTTATTTAATATTGCGATAATAAAAACATCAAATGTCTAAATGTTAATATTGTTAAAGAAATAACAAAGTTTTATTTACATGTTTAAATAAATTATTCTATATCTGTTGTTTTATAACAAGCAACTTAAAGGAATCTATTTTTCGGTAGTTATAATTATTAGGCCTGGCTGTATTACGTTTGAGTTTTTAATTACGTTGCCGTTTCCTTTCAGGTAATCCTTTTCCCGAGTTCACTGGATTCTTGGTGTCCAGAAATAGAGGAATCGAGAGAGTAAGTTCTTAAGGCATTTTTGTAACATCGGTAAGGATATTTGTTGTTGCATTTCATATTAGTTATAGGTTTTTATATAAGCCTCATTAACTTCGTTTTTCATGGCACTAGAAGAAATATAAGCTATCTGTTTCCAATGTCATTCTAGCGCTTATGCTGTGCAATCATTCGTTTGCGTATTTGCGTCGGCGCGAGGCATTTATGGCTTTTCCGAGTGGCTTTCGAGGGTCTGCGTGTACTTTTATTCACTGACGTCGGTCTTTGGAAGGTAGTAGGTTAAGTAATCATTAAAACATCCAATTATTACCATACCTGTTTCATTTATATAAGAAGTATAATAATATATAAGCTTGAAAATTATATATACTCTATTGTATTTAGAGTATCTTTTATGAATGCAATTTTAAGCGATTCGTCATTGCATGTAATATTTCAAATAAATGATTACTATTATCTCATTAGATATTAGGCCCGAGAGTATTGTTAATAAGCGGATTGCAGTTCGCTTCGTCTTTCCATACGTATCTGATTAAAGTGTAAAATGCCCTCCAAGCAGAATAACCTTACTTGCACGATGAGTGTAAAATTGCCTTCGCTTTCATCGAGATCCAGAGGTGATGCTGTCGCAAGGTCGTCCATTCCCTTACGAAGACAATCTGACGGATAACTGTTCTTCCTCGATAATTATCGTTAATGAGTTACTTTAGTTTTCATCACAATGACTTAAAATCCTATGTTTTATTTCCTTCTACACGCATACTGATTTTTTCAATATTTAAAAAATATTGTTCTCTAAAACATCTTTTCAGTTAATGTGTTCCTTAAAAACCTCAATATTTCAGTAATAAATTCTATAAAGTTATCCTACGTTTATATGGAAGCATTATAATTTGTCTTTAAAAACTCCGTTAATGTGAATTCTACCTGCCTTATGATGCTAATTATGCAAGTTGCTTTTTCTGAATAATATATTTTTCAATATCCTCTATTTAATTTATTATAGCTATATCACTACTAATCGAGCTATGTAGATGAAATGATAGGCTGTCATCTAATTTAAAATTTCCATTGGACAATTACCGATAAGAGATCCTCTGGGGCAGCATTTCCCAACCTTTTCGACAGCACGATCCATCTAGGCTTATAGTTTACCTGGGACCCACTTATAATCTACATACGTACTAATTTTTTCAAGCAGTATATAGTACATATGTGTCCACGGAGGGCGCACACTCTATATATGAACTAATTGATCGCGAACTCGTTAAATGTGGAAAATATTTAACAAAATAAACTATTTAGAAATATTTCCCCAGCCCACCTCAAGTTACTTTCCGACCCGCTAGTCGGTGGCGACCCACAGGTTGGGAAACCCTGCTCTGGAGTGTCGGAGAAACACATTTAAACATATTGATTGAAGCTTTCGGGGGTGATCCCTTCGTCAGCACAAGAGAGAGACAACTCTCTGATATCTGTCTGTGTGTGTTATTATTATTATTTTATTATTATTATTATTCTTGACGCGGATTAATTCCGGGTTGTCAGGCTTACAGCGGAGCGGGCTCAAGCTGTATGCATAGCTATTGTATATTTATGCTGTGTTGTCATTTAAAAATCGCCGGACAATAGAGCATGCGTTAATTATGATAGATTTTTGTAAATTTATGTATGTATTTTTGTGTAGGTCTAGAGTTTCAAGACTTTTGAATAGTTTTTTTGGGATGACACCTGTGGACGATATTATAAACATCAACAACACACCTTGACGCTTTCCCTTGCGGGGTAAGCCCTGCCATATGTCTGCCAATTACCAACCCATCACCATATGCTTTCGGTAGTGAAAAATCTATTAGGTATGTTATTTTTTCTTCTTTTTTATGAGTGTGATGTCCTGTCTATTGTGTGGAATCATTCGATCAGTATTTGTCTCTGTTCCAATAGATTTTTATGTTACTATTTTCGAGGATAGTTTCTGGTTTATATTGATGCCATATGGTTTCTATTAATTTGTGTTTCTTGCATAAGGCTTGTTGTATTTGTCGGCATACATTGTCATGTCTTTGTGTATATTCTGTATTTGCTAGGGTGCTGCATCCACTTGTAATGTGTTCTATTGTTTCATTTTCGATTTTGCATATCCTGCATTTATCATTACTTATTGTTAGATCTTTTATCACATATTTCATGTAGTTCTTTATTTTTATGATTTTCTCCTGAATGGCTGTGGAAACCATTGGTTACAGCAAACAGGTTCCCATTTACAAGCCATTTATTAGATGCTTCTTTGTCTAGGTGTGGTCGTGAAAGTTGGTAGGGATGTTAACCATGGAGTGTTTTGTTTACCCAGGAGTTAATTTTTTTGATTTGTGTTTTTATATGATTGCTTGTATCATATTTTTTATTTTGTAGTTGTAGTGGTGAGCGGATTATTATTATTATATCCGAGGCAGTAGGGTGATTATACTTTCTCCTTCACCTTATTTATTATTTAATCTTTGCTCTCTCTCTCTTTTTTCTTGCAGAGAGGTGCGACCCTTATATATATATATATATGTGTGTGTGTGTGTTGCTTCACGTTTGTGAAGTTTTCATTAAAAACAAATATGTACAATATATAAAAACATTATTTAAGAAGTTATATACAAATCTCCTGCATCAAGTGGCCCATTGAGCGATGTCTATGCTCGGTATTCCGCCTCTCACGCTGAAAACGCCTCCTTCCTTACACCACTTATTCTTGAATGTTCCGACCGTGTTGGTCCCTTCGCTGTACGTATACTCTCGCAGGAGCTCTTCTCGCGTCGTAGTTTTACTTCCGACTCGTAGTCGACAGTGGTGATTTCACGTTGTTGGAATAGCGTGAATCTTTTATAGATGCAGGCCTTTGCGAGTGTCGTCAGGTAGTTTGCCAGTCTTTCGCCGCGAGTGTCCCAGGCAATTCTGAACCCATTTAGTAGATCGCTGAGCAGGATTGCATCTCGACCTGTGAGCCTCTTCAGAACGGGAGTCAGGATCCTCCAGACGTCCGTCACCTTGGTGCAACGGAGGATGATGTGCGCAGCAGATCCTTCGACCCCGAGACACCAGGGGCAATCCCGGCTCTGCGCCAACCCCACCTTCGAGATGAACCTGCAGTCCGCCAGCCTGTCCAAAGCGAATCTCCATGCCACCTCAGAGTCTTTGCCAAAACAAGGCCACCTATAAAAAGCGTACCAGTGCACCCTATCCTCGGCCTGACTTCCCTTGATAGGCCAACGCGTGCCATTCTCCACGTACAGAAGTTCCTCGTACATCTCCCTCTTCGGTATGGGCAGATACCTCCGCTTTCCGGTCTTCTGGCTGACGAGGCTCATTCCAGGGATGGGGCAGGCAACCCACTGGAAAAGGTCGCGCTCCGTGTGCTGTTTCGATCCGCATGGACTTCCACGTTATAAAGACGGAGTTGTAAAATCCACCTAACCACCGGCAGTTTCTCAAGGGCACGCCGTTTACGAAAATAGCTTCTGATATCCTTAGCCCTCTGTAACGTATCAGCCTTCCAGCCGCTAAAAATCTCCAGGAAGAGTCCGGAGGGCCGTGTAGAAAACGTTCAGTGAAAAGCACGCGGAAGGCCCTCACCTTACATCCCACATCCACCAGCCCGTCCTGCTTGACCGGGGTTGTGAGGACCGACGCTCTCACCCAGTGCTTCCCGCCACCCCAGACGACGTCGGCTAATAGACTTTGGATGAGCCTGATAAAATGTGGCGGTGGATGCACGTCCTGCGAAAGATGCCACAACCTGGGTGCCGGAAATAGATTGGCGACTGCCGCTCTTCCTCACATGGACAGAGGTCCCGCTATCGGCGTCCACCGGTCAATTCCCGCCTTAAGCTTGGTGAGCATCGTTTTCATGTTCACATTGGCCGACTTCGGTCAGCAGTTTCCCAGCCAGACGCCTAGGAATGTGCACCCCTCGTTAGCTCAGCTGATTCCCAGAGGAGTATCCGTCCTCTTCCTCCACGATCCGCACCACAGGCCCGTCGACTTCGCCCTCCTCGGTTTAGCCCCGGCCGATAATGCCGATATTCTATTCAAATTTGTAAATTTCGACGCTGTTTTGAAGTTTTAACAATACTTTGGTTGCGATGAATAATACGACGGTAACGAAAATAAACAAATTATCTGCATATCCACGAAATTTCGACGCCGTTTTGAAGTTTAAACAATACCTAGGTTGCAGTCAATAATACGACGGTGCCTAAAGAAAATAAATTATCGGCATATTCTCGAAATTTCGACGCTGTTTTGCAGTTTAATCACTATCTTGTTCGTGATGAATAATATGACGGTAACGAAAATTTACAAATTATCGAGGTTGCGCGCTCTGCAAGACATCCCCGAAAGTGGACTTCGGCCACAATTTTCTCTCTTATTAATAATTTGTTGACCTCCGTCACGGTGATAAATGGAAGTTAATCGATAAAGGAATGAGATACTCGTTCGAAATTTGGAAAAAATACTGGATTTAAATAATGTAAGGTGATGACGAAAAAAAGTATCTAGAAAAGTTCTGGATTTGACATTTCCATTTTCCATAATATTACACGTAAAAATCGACTTTTCGACGCGCAGGATTTTATTCTTTTTGAGATTTTAAATAGAAAGAATTAACATACGATCTGTGGATCTGAACCCTTTGAAAGAAAAAATTATATAAATTACATCATACTAATGTATGTTCCCAGCTGATTCACCTCTTGCCCACACGCAATGGGTATTTAAGAAGTAGTGCAATGAATATCTGGATAGCAAGGGAGAAGAGTAGCCCGGTGCCGGCGTTAGCCTACTCTTAAGGGAGAACCTCTATTTCAGCCTTCTCCGATGAAGTATATTGAAATTCATGTATGTTATAGTTTAGTACTTTCTCTTTCAAATGGCGTAAACATTATATGGTGTTATCGGACTCGAAAGCGAGATATTTCAATTGAAAAACGAGTCGGTTCCGCGACTCAAATCATTGCCGTAAATGGACGTTCATTGGAATGCATTCACTTAAGATTTTTTCTAAAAATCGGCTCTAGTAAAATACACTAAAACCTGATATCGTATTGTGCTTTAAAGATTAACTAGGATTACCCGTCGAAATCGACGGTTAGCAGATAGCGGCTGCAGAGATACGGCTCGCAGCTCCCAAGTGTGGTGACACCCAACATCACCCATCCCTCCCTCCAACCGCCTGTCTCCTCCTACCGTCCTGGTGGCGTTTGACTGCATTCAAATCGAGTCACTCACACACCCTCCGTAACCTACATCGAAATTCTCTCTCTATTCAAAATGTCGATAGAGACGCACCCCCCTCCTGATTGAAATTCTGATATTGCATGTAGCCGAAGTTCTAACAATAAGTTGGATCGACCTTAGGATAAGTTGCAAGTTTCGTGCAAATCGATCCAGCCGTTTTTGCACCTCCCCATTCCTACAATTGAAATTCTCATGTGATAAACATCATTAGTAAATGGCGACCCAATCTCAAATTTTTTAAGTGGCTGCACATCTACATGGTAAGACCTTTCTTTTGACACCTCAACCATATTCCTAGGTGCTGCCCTTGTCTCACAGGTTCTACCACAGGAAAAAAGCGATTGAAATTAATATATAGATAAACAAACTGTATTTTTTCAAGATAGGTTACCGTATTATTTCGAGAGATAATTAGGTTTAAATACCGATATACTCGTTCTTTCTATCATTCGGTTGCCATTACTGTAAAAATTAGGCAACGCTGTTAAGGAAGTTCCCGGTAAATTTAAATCGACAGTATTTCGTAAAGTACGGTACAACTTGTTGTCGATCGTAAGTTGACAATCTGTTGACTATCTACTAACAAAAGTCGCATACATTAATTCGATTTCTCTTCAATCCTGAAAATGATTTAGCTGGACAAAACAGCTAAACTAATAACATGCCATTCGCGGTTCGAAAACGAAAGTAATTGGCGACATACGATGCCATGTTGGTCATGGATGACGATAGAGATTATTGCAAAAAAGAAAATGGTCTAAACCAGGGGTGGGGGACCTTTTTTATTGGAAGGCCAAATGTTACTTAGCGGAGACCTCATCAGGCCGCACATTGCAATGCACGTTGCATACATTCACATTTATCAAAATTGAAATAATAAAGAGGCAAACTCAATTTAATGGCTTTTTAATTCAACGAATACAGATTTCAATTCTTCATATTTACTAATATTTTTAAAAACTTGGAAGGCTTTAATACAATATGCTTTTTAATCTAATGCAAAAAATTTAAATTTTTCATATTTGCTAGTAAATTAATAAACTTTAAAGAAGTTAAAACAAATTAAGGACAAGTAAATAAAATGTTGCATTCAATCACATTCATCAAAATAAGAAGGCGAACACAATTTAATGACTTTTTTGTGAATTTTTTTTGTGAACTAAGAACTTGATATTTGGTTCCGGCATTGTTGTCTTTAGCTTCAATTGGTCTTCCAGGTGAGTGTTTGTCATCCGTGATCTCAGATACGTCTTGATTTTAGCCATATGTGAAAATGTTGATTCACAACAATAGGTTGTGCGAAAACAAAAGAGTAAACGACGAGCATATTGACGCAGTCGTGGGTATTCAACAGCATTCTTCCATATTTCAATGTGATCCTTTTTACTGTCGAATAGAGGATTCAGAATGTTATCTTCTGAGAGTTCAATCAACTCCATCTGCAAATCCTCAGGTGCATTTGAGACATCAACCAGATGTGGCTGAAACCTAACCTCAGTGTGGCATCATGTTTCTCAAAATCTTTGAATTTGTTATTGTATTCTTTTATCAAGGAGTCTAAAACACCTATATATTCATTCATATTCCAATTTTGCAAGTATTTATTCATACTTTGTTTATCAGTTACCTTTGCCAGTTCAGGAAAATGCTCGGCTGAAACAACTGATCTGATAAGGCCAATTTTGAAGAAAGTCAACTTCTGCCGAAATGACTGAATTTGCTGCAACATTTCATATATGGATTTAGTTTTACCTTGTAGGGAAGTATTCAAATGATTTTTTTTAGATTAAATCCCACAAAACTGCAGCATTTCTGCAAAAATCTTTTTTCAAAATTTCACGAGGTTCATTCTGTTCATTGAAAAAGCTCGTGACTTGTTTTCGCAAAGCTAAAAGGTTTTCTAGTAATTTTCCTTGTGACAACCAGCTCACTTAATTGTTTGGAACCTCTACACTAAATGTTTCATCGTCATCTTGAAGCGTGGTGCGAAACTGGCGATGCTGTGAATCATTTGCTCGAATGTAGTTCACAATACCAATAACTATACCTAATATGTCATTTAAAACAAGATTTGGTGCAAAGATTCTGTTGATGCAAAATACATATCTTTTTTTGTTCTTTCTGTAACTTTCATGCTAAAATCATATATGAGTTTGAGTATGTTTAGACAAGTATGAAAAAGACCGCACTGAGTATCACAAAAGGCCGCATGTGGCCTGGAGGCTGCCGGTTCCCCACCCCTGTTCTAAACAATGGTCATGAAAAATATATACATATGAATTTATTGCGCAAAGTAAAACAAAATCACCCAAATGACTAAATAATTTCCTAAGGATGGTCGAATATTGTGTTAATTATTGAAGTCAGTTGCTCCAATCATAAAAAGCAAAATCCATTCATGAGGGACTCCATTTCTGTTAAGTTTCTTGGCTGAAGAGGGAACCTATGAGGATTTAAAATTCCTCCTCAAGTAATATTCCAGAAAATTGTTGGGCTCTATATAAACTAGTGCTTAAAAAGGATTATTTAAAGATAAATAAAACAAATTTGTGCAGTACACCATTACTTAACTACGACTGAAACAGAATTGGTACAACTGTTATTCAACTAGCCCACACAAATTTCAATCATTTGTCAACTGATTGAAGTTGAACTGCAAGCACATCCAACCAACAATCAGCTGTTGATCAACTAGCCCATACACCATACAATCTGGTTGTCAAATGGCCATATTGTCCAACCATCACACAACAAATTTGTATGTGTATGGACCATTTTAGAAATTCAATTCTTTAACACTAACAATATAGCTGGATATCTTTCACAACACATATTTATCAATTTCTTTGGAAACAAAAGGATAGCAATACACTGGATATCTCCAATTAGTAAACAACAGACAATTTTACAAATTTATTATTTTCATAATTTTTAACATACTTATATTGAATAAATGAGACAATTTAGAATTTCAGCATATGATTTTTTATTAATTTTTTTCAATTTAGTTATAAGTTCTTGTAATTATTACATTATTTTTTGTAACTATTCGAACATTAAACAATGCCTCTATTCCTTCTTTGCCTAATGTTTTGTACGTTTCCACCAAGTCTTGCACATTGTCTGACATTTGCCCAATCATGTATTGTGACACCCCCATTTATTTTAATGGGTTCAATGTAGCCATTCTAATCCTTTCATCAAATAACCAATCTTGCCTTACCAGGAATGATTCTATGCTGAACTGTACTGTTTTAATGTTTCATTGGTGTCTTCCATTTTTTCAAACAAATATTTCAAATTAGAGGCATCTGCATGAGCATTATGACCTACTTTTAAAAACGAATCACTTAAACAGTCTTTTAAAATACTTTTTTGTGTGTAAGACTTTCTCCCAGGAAGTAAAGTCTTGAATAATGGGTATCTGCAAACCCCAATACAACATTTTCAAAATAACTCATCATCTGGCAATCTTCAAATGCAGCAATTGTCATCCTGGCATCAAATTGTACATTATGGCCAACAAGTAAAATTTTTTGGTCTCATTTTAAGAAATTCTAGAATAATGTACAGGCTTCTTTTTTAACATAAGATTTAACAGGCAGACCTTTAGAACACAATTGACCCCCAACCATTTCCAATTTTCAAGCTAGTTATCTCTTGAGGCATATCACCAGTAGGAGTGATATATGCAGAAAACTGATTCTTTGCAATAGCTCCTATCTGTATAATGTCACAATAAATTGAAAGCCCTGTAGTCTCAACACCAAAAAATACCACTTCAAATTCAGACTGTAGTATTGGTTGCAATGTTTTCAATACAGAAAATGGTGAATTATGAGGATTTAAATTGAGAGACATTCTACTACAGTATGTGGTCCTTTCCCTTGCTTCTCTAATCTAATCTAATATAAAACAAAACATAACCAATACAGCACGAACTACACTTACTGACCAAGGACAGTATAAAATAGTGAAATCTTTAAACAGTAAAAATTGTTTTTACATCAAATCCGATAAAGGGAATACTGTAGTCATATTAGACAAACATCAATACTACCAAAAAGTGGACCAACTCCTCCAAGAAGGCCCCTACACAAAAATCCCAAAAAACTCCCTGAACAAAATGATCACTAAAACAAAAAATACCCTCAAAGCATGCCCAATCTTATAAGATAAATGCCTCAGTTTTCTATTGAACATCTCCAATCCGGTTGTTCCCAGAATGTATTGCCTTCCCAAATTACACAAAACAGGCATACCTATGCGACCTATAGTTTCAGGTATCAACTCTCCTACATACAACTTATCGCAGTGGCTAAGCAATCAATTCCAACAAATAAAATTAGATAATGTTTCACGCATCAAAAACACACAAGATTTTATCAACAAAATAAAGAACACTACACTTGTAGATAATGAAATCTTAGTTTCTTTCGATGTCATTTCCTTATTCCCAAGTGAACCGATCAAAGAAACCATAGATTTTCTACAGACTTGGTTATTAGAAAAAAATATCCCTAAAGAAACAACAGATAAATATGTTCGGTTAACCTCCCTGTGCATGCAACAAAATTTTTTCCAAATTAACCACACTTTTTACCTTTCATAGCCGAACTCTTCATGACTCATTTAGAGCAGATTTGCAAAGCTTCGTTTCCATATTTCCCAAAAACTTGGCTTAGATCCGTAGATGACATATTTGCTCCCCTTTCTCCCCCTTCACCTCTCTCCCAGTTCACCTCTCTCCCCACTTCACCTCTCTCCCCCTTCACCACTCTCCCCCTTCACCTCTCTCCCCCTTCACCACTCTCCCCCTTCACCTCTCTCCCCCTTCACCTCTCTCCCCACTTCACCTCTCTCCCCACTTCACCTCTCTCCCCCTTCACCTCTCTCCCCCTTCACCTCTCTCCCCACTCCATCTCTCTCCCCCCTTCACCTCTCTCCCCCTCCCAACCCTCTCCCGCTCCCATCTCTCTCTCACATCTCTCTTCCCCTCCCATCTCTCTCTCCCTCCCATCTCTCTCCCCCTCCCATCTCTCTCCCCCTTCCATCTCTCTCCTCCTCCCATATCACTCCCCCTTACCATCTCTCACCCCTTCCCATCTCTCTTTCCCTCCCATCTCTCTCTCCCTCCCATCTCTCTCTCCCTCCCATCTCTCTCCCCCTCCCATCTCTCTCCCCCTCCCATCTCTCTCCCCCTCCAATCTCTCTCACGCTCCCATCTCTCTCCCGCTCCCATCTCTCTCCACCTCCCATCTCTCTCCCCCTCCCATATCTCTCCCCTTCCATCTCTCTCTCCCTCACATCTCTTTCCCTCTCCCATCTCTCTCCACATCTCTCTCCCCCTCCCATCTCTCTCCCCCTCCCATCTCTCCCCCTCCCATCTCTCTCCCCCTCCCATCTCTCTCCCCCTCCCATCTCTCTCCTCCTCCCATCTCACTCCCACTTACCATCTCTCACCCCTTCCCATCTCTCACCCCTTCCTATCTCTCACCCCTTCTCATCTCTCTCCTCCTCCCATCTTTCTCCCCCTCCCATCACTCTCTCCCTCCCATCTCTCTCCCCCTCCCATCTCTCTCCCCCTCCCATCACTCTCCCCCTTCCATCTCTCTCCCCCTCCCATCTCTCTCTCCCTCCCATTTCTCTCCCCCGACACCTCTCCCCCCTCCCATTTCTTCTCTCCCCCTTCACCTCCTCTCTCCCCCTCCCATCTCTCACCCTCTCCCATCTCTCACCCTCTCCCATCTCTCACCCCCTCCCATCTCTCACCCCCTTCACATCTCCCCCTTCACATCTCCCCCTTCACATCTCCCCCCTCCCATTTCTTCTCTCCCCTCTTTACCTCCTCTCTCCCCCTCCCACCTTTCACTCACCCCCTTTCCTCATGATCGCCTCCTTCTAGATTGCGTGGGTGTGGACTTCCTCAACTCCTCGTCTTATAGATCTTACTTCTGGAATTCCCACGTCGCCCATTTCCGGTTCATCTTCCTAGAGATTTATTGACTCATTTCTTGGACCGAAAGGAAACCATGGACTTTTCCCATTATGGCCAATTCTACTCTGCCAGCTTTTATGACATCATGAGCGAACTATTGAAAAACTTTGATAACTTTCCGAAAAACAAAAGCCAAGTTTAGATGGCTTAGAAGGGTTCATTTTACTGTTTACTCTGAGAGCAAAATCGTAGTTATTGACCTACTTTACTGGAATTAAAGAATCCTAATTAAAGGTTAGACGTGCATGGAAAGATGGAATTAAATCATTAAGTCATACAGAATACAGCAAAATTTGACGCACTACTTTTCCAGCTTCCAAACTTTAATTTTTCAAATAAAATTATCTACACTTGTTCATCTGTTAAAATTTGAATACAATATATTTAGTGAGGAACAGAAACGGCAACTTTCCGCGTATAATCCAAAGATAAACAGATTGCTATAATGGCCGCCTTATTCGGAATTGCAATGCGGCGCTGTAGGACAACTAAGTCGAAAGTAAATTCATTTCATAAATATATGTTTTAAGGATTTTATCAATCCTACGTTTCGGATCTGTTTAGTTTACCCGTAACCAATTTTATCACACAATATATGCGGTAAGCAAGCACTCAGTCGTCTTCCTTCAAAACAACGTTCTATATCTGTCTTTCACACAATTATTCAATTAAATCAGATAGTAACGCGATAAAAGCTGAACAGGCTCATTAATAATTAAGTACTGCAAAAATTACGTGATAGAACATGGGTCTGCTCTGCCAAAAAATAAACGGCGCAATATATGGTGCACAAACTTTATCATATACGTCTATACGTTTGGTTGACTGTTTACGCTTATAACACAGAAACGCTTATAAATCAAAGTTAACCGTAGTTTGGCGTATTTTTTAATGCCTCTAGTCGATATTTAGTAGTTTTTTGCGACATATGGCTTAGTTAGTATTGTTTGTGACATCATCTTGTACGATTGGATGGATTTTAATCAAAATACTTATATTCATTTTTGAGTAAATCGAATTGTTTAATATATATATATATATATATATATATATATATATATATATATATATATCATTCGATTTTGTTTTACCGTTTAGGCTGTAGTAAGATTTTGAGTGAATCGCGGCGGAGGCGTGTCGTCATAGGGCTTAGGTAAGATAGCTTAGCGTACATTGTAATGTCACTGGACGCCATATAGTGATCTTAAGAGATATATGGCTTTCTTAGTATTATTTATGGCATTAAGCTCTACAATTGGATTAATTTTAATCAAATTCTCTGAAGCCATTTTTGGGCAAATCAAATTTTTCTATAAATCGCCAAGAATAAACTACCTACCCTTAAATTTTGTTCAATATCATTTTTATGAAAAAGGTCTCCAAAAGATGATGCACAAATAAGAAATAGCATTCGATTTCGTTTGCGCGTTTTTGCCCTAGAACAGCAAACATACAGACAGACGGCATGGCGAAAACACTTTAATGGACTCGGGAACACCTAAAACGTGTATTTCCATCAAAATTTCGAAGTCGAATTTTTTCAAGATTACAATACTTTCTCAATATTGTACTACGTATATGAGAAAGTATATCCTATAAAACCAGCTGTTCTGGAACAATTCTAATTTGATTTGTACACGTTAAAATATGTTAAACTATAATTTTTGTGTAAATTTGAAACTCATATCTGTACTTACTTAAGAATATCATGAAAATAAAAACCTAGTGCTACAACTTGTGCTAACATGGCGATTTGACGTAACTACGAATTAATTCAATGTTATCATCAGAAAAATCCACGAAAAAAACAATTCACTTCCTTCTTCACTGCATATTTTAACAAGATGAATTTAAATTAGAATCGTTTTAAAGTTATAGATAATATGGCGTGTAATATAGGGTCTCCTTCTTATTGTCAGACTCTGCATATTTACATAGACATACATACATACGTTTCCATTGCAAAATCCGTACACAAAGTGAATATCCGTCTACTCTTCATTCGAAAACGCTGCGGCAGAATAGGTTATGGTGGAGGGCGAGAGAAGGCGCACGGCGGGAAAATTGAATTTTGAATGGCGTGAGAATGTTAGGAGGGGGGCTCATCTCGATGGCCTTATAGTGGAGGAGGGAATGGAAGGAATATTCGTAGAGCACCTCCGTCGATAAGATTATTTCTTGGGGTGTGTGGCATGCACATCGACTGATATCAAATCAGAGGGCCGGTTACACAAAGGTTTAATTGAAATAATGATTAAACACGTATGCAGTATAGTGGACTGTATAATTAACGTAGTCTAAAGGTTCTACACACACAAAACAAAAGCACCGTAGTCCGCAACTCGTCAGTTTTCTCCGTCCTCTTTCTCGAGCGTCTCAGCACACACACCGTCCTCTCTCTCGAGCGTCTCAGCGCACACTGTCGTCTCTGCCGTGCGTAAAGCATCCGAAGCTTCGCTTCACCCAAAACAAAAGAGTTTTATAAACCGCAACAGTGTGGGTGCTTGGAAATTGATGCAATGTAGAACGGTTCATTTAGTACAAAGGGAGAGGACGATTTGTTAATGTTGTGAAGATGGGTCAAAATAAATAAGAGAAATATTCGTGAATGAATAATAAGATCATTTTCGTCTGCCAGGTTGCATTTCATTTTTACTGATCAAAGCGGATTAGTGTTATTATTCGGTACGAATTCAAATGTTGATTGAAGGTATAATTCGACTCTAATTATGAAAGAGAGATTAATGACGAACGAAACGGGATCTAATGCTATTCTCACATCGAGCGGGGGGGGGGGGGGAGCGGGGGGGAGCAGCGGGGCGGAGGAGAGGGAGGAGAAGCGGGACAATTGAAAGTGTCTTATTCTAGTTGATTTTAATAAAATGTCGGTCGATTCACTCAAAATAGGCTAAAAGGATTTTGATTGAAATTTTCCACTTATAGATCATAATACCATAAATAACAATATAGAGTCCTGAAATTAATTAGAACAACTATTCATGGAATGATGGCCTAATTTTCAAGATGAATCTCGGCTACATAATTTCACATCCAAGATCTACATAATCTATTTTAACCTCTCTATAGGATTGCAAGTGTATTCGTCTCCAAACTCTGCTTCTAGGCGTATAGAATCTATCTGGAAGATTTACAAATGCAACCTAATTCCGCTTGCCCTGCTACGGAATTGCTGCTGCAAGAGGCCAAATAAAAAACCGATCATAAAATTCGTTTCGATATTAATTCTTTAGTACCCCACATAATCACCCAGTCATCTTTATTTGACCTATAATTTATTAAAAATTGACTCGTTTTAATTGTGTCATTCTTAATTGCCAACGCATTTAGACTCGTAGTACCGAAATCTCCTAAATAGGGTCGAATTACATCTTTTCTCGTGAGAGATGAAAAATTTGGTATAATTCGCGGATATTGGTTTAGTGAATCCCTTTCCGTAACTCGCGATTTAATTTTCGCCACTAATTGGTATAATTTAATTAATTTAATTAATAATAGCAAAGATGAAAAAGGGACGAAGAAGATATGGATAGAGAGAGAATGAAAGAGAGAGGGAGAGCATAAGAGAGATATGGAACTAGTGCTGAGTACATTCACTCTGTCTCCTCTTTGTCCGCCGCAGCACCGATCTTTTCCGGAGAATGGCGTCTTCATGATGAAGAAATAGAGCACCGCCGTCGCTCACGAAGCGGATGAGAGAAAAGGCGTCTGCCCGTATTTCAGCGCCACCTGCATTTAATTTCCGCCATTATTCAATTGATCAAGCGTGCTTATAATCGCTCGCCTGAGGGAGGCTCGATTTACGCCGACGGTTTTCCTTCCGCCAATTGATTCCCCCCCACCCGCCAGTTCATCCCCCCCCCGCACTCCTTTCGCATTACCCTCTTCATTCCTCGCTCATTAGTCCATTTCACCTCTCACAACGCCGCCATTGAGTTATTACTCGTGGTCGCCTCGCAAACGGAGCCTGAGGAGAGATTGACACCGCCGCGATTGCCCCATGTTGCCCCAAAAATTCCATTGTCATCTAATTTCCGCGGTGAGAAGAACGGAAGTGGAAAATCCGGGTTCGATACTCGGGCGCGGCAGAAATTTTCTCTTGTTTCCAAATTATTCCTAATCTTATTCCAGCTTACGTCTATCAGTATAGTGATCTTCGGATCAAATCTTTCCATAAATTTAGAATAAGATAACGGGAATGTAGTAAAAGTGTATAATTTTACTACGACAAAACATTAATTAAAGGGATCGGTTATCTTCTATTGCTTTTTATCTTTGTTCCCGTCTTTACAGGAATGCTAAAAGCCGAATTATCCGCAACGCCAATAATCCCATTCGAATTATAAAGAATCTACTGTATATGCTGGACAATGCTTAACTTGGCGAGTTTGAAATGCCAATATATATAAATTTCCATAATTGGAGTAGAGGTCTAAATTTTGTTCAAATGTATGCGTTTCAAGACACTAATCGGCAATTTCTCGCGATTAATTTTTTGAGAATTTATTCAATCTTCGCATTTCTCTGATTTATTTCTTATTCCCCCATTCGGTTTCTTATTTCACTCCTCGCCTCCATCTTTTATTGAAAATACGAATTCAGATATCCAACCAGATCCAACCGCTCCTCCCCCGTTCCACCCCGCGCTCCGCCCCCACGCTACTCCCTCCCGCTCCTCCCACCGCTCCTCCCACCGCTCCTCTCCCCGCTCCTCCCCCCCCTCCTCCCACCGCTCCTCCCACCGCTCCTCCCACCGCTCCTCTCCCCGCTCCTCCCCCCTCCTCCCTCCCGCTCATCCACCCGCTCATCCACCCGCTCCTCCACCCCGCTCCTCCCCCCCGCTCCTCCCCCCCGCTCCCCCCTCCGCTCCTCCCCCCGCTCCATCCCCTCGCTCCTCCCCCCGCTCCTTTCCCCCACATTCTTCTCCACCATTTGAATTTCATTATTAACGGTGTTTCAAATCCAATATTTAATTGCTTTATCAAATCATACTGAATACTCACAAGTCCCTGAATTGTGTTGTCCAGTAATTCCTGCAATCCTATTTATTGCAGAATTCTCCGTTATTGTTGTCGAGTCCTCGGTTGGATAACAATTTTTCTTAGCCTCGATAATGATATGATAAGGAGGATATGTGTTGGCATGTCGCGACTTTGCTTGAGATTGAATTAAGATGTGCTGGTTTTTTGTCATTTACCCATCAACATATAGTGCTAGGGTTTCTTCGGGCGTGTAGAAAATAGGTGTCTGAAAAGGTGAACGAAATGCTTTTTTTATTCTCTTGACCCTTCTTGGAGAAAATGACCTCACCTCTTTCACCATTTTGGCTGCATCCCTCCTTCATCCTGTTAGTAGATTGATCTCGGCAGCAAAACACAGTTCTTCGCTAGTTGTAGTTTCTAAAAGTGATTATAGTCTTTGTTATAGAACTACTCTCTACAAATATTTCTTGAACGACCGGCCATAAAAGTATTTGGATCTTGTGACACACTCGGAAGTGTACTGCTAACTATTTCCGGAAACGTTATATTTTCATTCAACTACTTAAGAGTTTTTCGCCAAAAATTCTTTTACTGTTCTATGGCTTGCCGTCCATCTTGTTTAAAGGTGAATACAAAATTTATAAATTTTATATTTGACACACTTTCTAACATTCTCCGCGCAATTTTCTTGTCCTAACACATTCAACACATGCTAACAGACTTAAGATCTGTTTGTATTTATCTTTCTCCTTCCGCCATATTTCAAGCAAAGCTCTCCGAGGAACGGCACAAGCTGAGATAAAATAAGATAACATGCAATTCGGCACCTTACGGCAGCTGAATTTGATTGCAGTACTATATTCATTGATCACTCAATTATTCAGAAATGCAAATAAAATAATGGGAAATAACGGGCTTTTTGGCAGATCATATCAAAATTGACATATTCAATTATGTTTTTTAGATTTCGCCTTGTCTTTTATGCAATATATACAAAATAAATCAGTGCATACGTTTTTTTTCAGTAATTAATAAAGTACATACCTTAAGCAGAAACATCCATTGTGCAGAATAAAAACGATTCACAAACATTCGTGTGATCGAGCTGTCGCTTCAAAGGATGAAAGGTGAGTGAAGGGAGCTAAAAATGTCGCCCGACTATTGTCTGATGTTTGCGACATTGCCGGTTCTGTTTGTCTGTGCTTAATTGGTTTTCTGTTCGGTTTTTGTATGCTACCTATCCTTGGTAAAAACCTGAAATAGAAAGGAGCGTCTTTTACGACATTTACAAAAACCGATTTTGTCCAGCTAGATTTCAATTTTCAACCACTGTATGCCAGCGACAATTGCGTACATTATGCACACTCTATAGAGAGCGACCTGATGGACGATATAGTATTTTCTGAGGTGGGAATAGCAAGGGAATTAAGTTCCATCACACATAATAACGCCACTGGCCCCGAAGAAATTCCTGCTCGCGTTTTAAAAGAATTAGCTGAAGAAATAGTACCTTTTCATCGGATAACATTCGAGAAATCCATTTCACGCTGAGAAGTCCCTAATGACTGGAAGTTAGCGCAGAAAATAATAAGCAGGACGATGCGGTCTTCTTAGATTTTAGGAAAGCCTTTGATAATGTATCTCACAGGAAGTTAATAACAAAATTGGAAACCTTAGGTGTTAATTCCAAAATTGTTAGTCGGATCCGTGAATTTTGAAATCATAATAAGTAGCAGGTTGTTATAGTTGGTAAATCTTCGAACTTAGTGGAGGTTGTCTCTGGCGTTCCGCAGGGTAGTGTAATTGGCCCGTTATAATTTATATAAACGATATCAGCTCAGTAGTCAGAAGTAAAATTAGGCTTTTCGCGGACGACACCGTCATCTATAGAGAAATAAGCAATCCGGAAGACCGCCAGTATCTCCAAAATGACCTAGAAGCTATTTCTGCATGGTGTAAGGAATGGCAGTTAGAGATCAACCAAAAGAAAAGCTGCGTCGTCAATTTCTGGAGAACCAAGAGTATCTCGTTGGATATTAATTATTCGTTGGACGGAGTAGAGATTCCAGTTTCAGACTCGATTAAATATCTCGGAGTCACGATCCATCGTGATCTCTCGTGGGACACTCACATTGATAGGTGCCGCTAACAAAAAGCTGGCCTTTATAGGAAGAATGGTTCAAAATGGCCCCGAAAAAGTGAAAGAATTTCGTTATTTATCCTTGGTTCGACCGCAGGTCGAATATGCTTCAGCTGTGTAGGATCCCTACGAAAAGGGACTCAATAACGAAATAGATAAGGTTCAGCGCAGGACAGCTATATTTGTAAAGAGAAATTACGATAGTAAACAAAGCGTAACATCATTAATAGAAAATCTGAAATGGACATCGTTAGAGGAACGTAGGCTGCAGGCTAGATTTAAACTACTGGAAAAATTTATGTTGGAGGGACTAAAGAATGAGGTAGTAGGACTTATCAGAAGCCCGACGTATCTCGGAAGGCAGGACAGTGAGGATAAGATTCGCGAGATCCATTGTAGAACGGAGCGATATAGAGGATGATCGTTTTTCCCTAGGACGATAAGAGAACATAATAGGAAAAGGAAAATATGGAATAGGAAAACTATGAACCCATGGTGCACGGCACCACTTGCCATCCACCAAAAAGGTGACTTGCAGTGTATCATTTAGATGTAGAATACTGTGCTCTCTACGCTGTCGTGACAATGATCGGTTATTGTAGTTTTCTCCGCATCAGTCGTGGTCGTAGTATAACACCCCTTAGAGTAACAGCGCCAGACAATATTGCCAGTCTTCTTATTAGTGCAAATTGTTTGGTATTTATAATAATCAAACACTAAACACTCCCCACCCTTGATATCACTTTAAAATCCATGTTTTTCTTTGGGGCAAAATAACTAAAATATTCAAAAGTAGTTATTTAAGTGCAAAATGATCTCGCTGCACTGTTAAGTGAACTCACAAGAACAGAGAGAAAACACTGAAGCGAATAAATATCGTGTTCGTCAGAGATCCTATCACCAAAACTCAGGTCCTTCCACAGGAGAGGGCACCCTACCTATTAAACCTTAACCCTCAAATCCTCCCCCTCTCACCCACCTTGAAGAATGGGATATTTTGAGCCATAACCATTGAGGGACCTTCGTGGGATGTGGGATGTTTTGGGCTATGAAAAGTGGGATGTTTTTTGCTACGGTTTTGTAAAAGTGGAATGTTTTGGGCTACTTTGACGTTACCGCTTTGCGTAATAAGGCATATTCCTTATGCAACTGTGGTTTAAACTTTTAGATGATTACCCAAATAGAATCTCCACGTGTGAGTTTAACCTCATTCCATTGTTGCTAGATTTCTTTCATATATAACACCGCCTCTGGCATTGAAACTCTGAATGAATGCGCTCTATTGCTCTTCCGTCGATGGCTCAGCCAAAAAGAACTTTAAATTCTTATTGAAACGTTTCAAAATTCAGAACCGGTCAGCAATTATCCTTTCGCAGAAGCGTATATTTTTATCGTTTTCGACGCGCACAGAGAGTAATTATTCTAACGAATTAATGATGTTTGAAAATTAATACCGCATTGATGTTAACGACGTCGGATCAGTGGCTCAGGCTGTTCTTTATCCAGAAGAGTACGCTAATGTTATTTTGGAAAATTCCTGCGCATGGCATTCTTCTCTTTTTTCCAATTGAGAACCAATTGTAATGCATTCATAGCGATGTGCAACGGTGCGACAGCGGCTTGCAAAGTGAGTTAATTTCTAATATTGAATTGAATTAATTAATTTAATTGACGAGGTAACATTTCTTTGATCCGCAGAACATTATGGATATTTGTAGATGAAATTCATGACAGCTACCATGTAGGTGCAATCCTCATGTTATGTTTTACCTAGAAACAAACGTGTTGGATTGACTTTAATGCATGATCGAATAAATCTGAAATTAAATCTCGACATTTGAGAAGAAGAAAAAAATCCTGTACTTGACCGGGAATCGAACCCGGATCTCCCCAATTGCCGGATAGGTGCTTTAATCACCAATCCGAGAATGGAGAATCATGCTGGCTTGATAGCTTGGTAGGTTCAAGCACTTATCCGGCAAATGGGGAGACCCGGGTTCGATTCCAGGTCAACTACAGGATTTTTTCTCCTCAAATGTCAAAATTTATTGTTTTACCTAACCGTTTAATGGCGGCAGAAATTATTATTATTGTTTTTAAGGCAGAAATTGAGTGCGATATTTCAACCTATAAAGCCGTACTAGCTATTTTCATCCTTATCTCAGTAAGTTTGTGCCTTTCATAAGATGTACATTCCCAATCAGACACACAATTCGCACAATAATGGCGATTTCTGTTCCATTTTTTGAACAATTGCTTCATTTCTTCCTTGAAAACATAAAAGCTTTTTCAAGTATGAGGTCAGGCTCAACCCTGTGGAATATACTCATCGAGATAAAGAAAGAACTTAATTACTTCCACAAATTTGTGGAAGTGACAAATTTCTTTCTTTTTCTCGATAAAAGCTTTACGTTGCGTTTTTAAAGCAACTTAACTCGAAGTAGAATTAACTTATTTAAAGATTTGTAATTTGGTAAGGCAGCCACGTTGTTGGATTTCGATATATTTATAGTAGTAAATAGGCGTAATCCACGTCCCCTGCAGACCACATTAAAGCTCTTGATCTTGCGCCTTTAGTCTCGCGGTATTTCTATCGACTTTAGCTGGAGATAGAATTTTCTATTTCAATAAAAATCTATGATAATCTCTGTGAACATTGAATATTGTAGCACGTTTCATAACATTCGGAATATGTGCATGTGTATATGATTTATTTATATATTTTGAGAGCATCTTGGATTAGGTTA
This sequence comes from Tanypteryx hageni, assembly GCA_028673005.1. NCBI lineage: Eukaryota > Metazoa > Arthropoda > Insecta > Odonata > Petaluridae > Tanypteryx > Tanypteryx hageni. The sequence continues at coordinate 200,838,964 of CM054115.1, forward strand.
TCAGAGGCAGTCCTTTGTCGAGCGCAACTCATCTTGGCGTGCGTGTAATTCCTCATTTTTCTGAAATATACCTATTTTCTTAGCCTCCATTAAGCAAGGAGAGCGAAAATAATTTCAACCTTTCGCTATTTTATTTTCCGTTTCATTATTTTGCTCGCTGCGTTTCTCTTCACCGTGGTCAGACGTCTTTCTAATTAGGAGCCGTATTTGTGTCTCTCTAAACCCCTCTCCCCAACTGCTGTTTCCCCCCCTCCCACCTCTCCTCCACCCTCCAACTCTCCACTCCAACTCACCTCTACAAATATTACTGCATCGTACTTGTGCGGTTTCCGCACAAACATCAAAGAAAGCAAGAGAAATGAAAAAAATTCCTCTTTGTTGCGCTTTGTTATACTCGAAAGAATAACTTTAACGTTATGAATCCAATATATGTCTAATGGATGTGCGTATATATGTATGTTTGTATGTCCCTTCTTTAACAATATTAACATTTAGACATTTGAGGTTTTTCTTATCGCAATATTAAATAAGTAAAGACGAAATTTATATTCTCGGTATAAATGAATATAGTGGGTGACAGCGCCAAATCTCGCAACGAAGTTACATATTCGTAGGGCTAATTTGAATTCCTTTAATGCTTTTTAGCCGCTACTAGAAACGGAGGTTATATGTTAGAGCCGATGCGTTTGCGTCTTCACATCAGAAACTGAAGATGGGTAAAGTAAAGAAAAAATCTAGAGCAATAATGGAAAATAAAAAATAGAAGATTTGCTGCAGCTGGGCGTGAAACTATAATATATATACAATATCTTATAAATATTTTAGTGTGTGTGTATGTATGTTCTTTATACGTCTTCACATCGTTGAAGCTATCGAATTCCAAAGTTTCATGGGCCACCCTATGGACAAAAGGAAGAACTTGGTCTAGGTTTGCTGACCGTGGAGTCTCTTATGACCCATAGGGCCAGCAAAATACTATTTACATAAGAATGCCTGGAAAATGGTGTGGAGAAACCGCGAAATACCATGCAGCCCTTCACTGATGTGGGCATAAATATACCTAAATATTAACTTACCATCACGGGAAATGGCTTATATTACGCTCGAAAGACTGAATATTTTAATTCTGTTGATGTTTTGTCGTATTACGTGCCAAATCCAAGATAAAGGGTACAAATGGATTAAATACAGTCTATAACTACTTTTAAAGTGAGTCAAATGATTTTTAAGGAATATTATAACATTGTTATCTTTTACCATTAACATTGAAAGATTTATCGCAACATAAATCGATACATCTACTAAAATTTGTTCGGTAACCTAGATGTTGTTTATTGTTTACGTTTTGGTTAATAGTATTGACATAATCCACATAATTTTATTGCTGCTTTAAAGGCTTCGGTGCATCTATCGATGTGAAATTAAGCAAGATGTTAATGCGTAACTATGTTAATGGTAAAACTTTACAATACAATACAAAATAGTAAATTTCAATGTAAACACCGCTTGCCAGACAGAAAATGACAGATTTTGAAATCAGAAACTTTTACAGAAAACAGGCCCATCTTGAATTAGAAGCGTACGAATTGCACCTTAAACTTACCAAAAACTTATCCGGATTTGAACAATCAATTTGGGATATTTACTTGAACAGAATTCAGAACGCCATTAAACAAAAAATACAGAACAAAACTGACGAACTGCACAGGAAGCTACTCTCCCTAAAAAATAAAAATCAATAAATAATTTTCTCACCCCAAAACATTTTCACCAAAACGTCATCTACTTAAATTTCTTCGGTAACCTAGATGTTGTTTATTGTTTACGTTTTGGTTAATAGTATTGACATAATCCACATAATTTTATTGCTGCTTTTAAGGCTTCGGTTCATCTATCCATGCGGATATTAAGCTAGACGTTAATGCGTAAATATATTAATTGTAAAACTTTACAATACAATAGATAAAACATTATATGTTAATTTAAGATTTCGCTTTTGTAATTAAGGAGTGGGGAACGATAATTTAGGGCTTATGGTGCACTTTCTATTTTAATAAAACTGCTCGATTATGCCAAATATTCTTGGAAAATCAGTCTGCATTGATTATATGATGGATTCGCCATTGAGATACACCCACGAGCACAAGTCTGACAAAATTTTCATTTGCTACTTAAAAGAAAATGTTTTCCCTAGCTAAGCCGAGTAACTCCAGCTAGAGTCGAGATAAAAATTAGCTTCTCCCCTGCCTCCCCATCCCTCCCCCATCCCTCCTTCATCCCTCCCCCATCCCTCCCCCCATCCCTCCACTTTCCCTTCCCATCCCTCCCCTTTCCCTCCCCCATTTCTCCCCTATCCCTCCCCCACCCATCCGCCATCACTTCCCCATCCCTCCCCTTTCCCTCCCCATCCCTCCCCCACCCCTCCACCATCACTCCCACATCCCTCCCCTCTTCCCCCTCCTGCTCCCCCATCCCTCCCCTCTTCCCCCTCCTGCTCCCCCATCCCTCCCCTCTCCCTTCCCCATTCCTCCTCTTTCCCTCCCCATCCCGCCCCCTTTTTCCCCATCACTCTCCCATCCCTTCCCCCTCCCTCCATCCTTTCTCTCCCTTCCCTCTCTCCCCCTTCCCTCTCTCCCCCTCCCTCTCTCTCACTCCCTCTCCCTTCCCCCTCCTTCCCCCCTCCTTCCCCCATCCCTTTCCCTACCTCCCTCCTCCCACGTCCCTCCCTTCCCTCCCTCGCCCCTCCATTCCCCTTCCTCCCTCCCTCCCCCATCTCTCCTCTCCCTCCCCCCTCCCTCCTCTCCCTCCCCCCTCTCTCCTCTCTCCCACCTCTCTTCTCTCTCCCACCTTTCTCCCTTCTTATTTCTCTCCCTTTCTCTCCCTATCTATCTCTTTCTCCCTCTCTCTCTCTCCCCCTCGCTCCTCCTTTCTCTCCCTATCTCTCCATTTCTCTCTCTCTCCCCCCCTTTCTTAATTTTCTTCTCATTTAGGAGCTATGGAATAGACGCAAACAATATGCTCGCGCCGAAGTTGGTGGCTTCCGTCGTCAGTAACATTGTTGCTTTGCGCCTCTGGGACGAGATACTCGGAAAACAAAAGAAGCGCGGGACCTCCATTCCGTATAAATTAAGAGAGGGAGAGATAGATAGAAGTGTGATGAGGAGGTGAGAGACAGTGAATGGGTGAGCTCTCGTCCTTCAGCGTTGACCTATCTTTTCTAATGCACTTCTAGTTCTCGAATTGAGACCTTCACGTTGCCCCTGGATTTAGAAGAGGATCGAGAAGCATTGGAAGCGTGTCGAAAGAAGTAACGGAGATAGAACTAGATATGGAGGTTTATAGAAAAAGGGAGATTGCGTGCCTCTCTTTGCACAATTGGCGATATAACTCCTTCCACTCAGTTAAATCGGTTCTTTATTTAATTTAAAAATTAATCTAAATAGGTTTTTTCTGGGATAAGCATAAATTTTTGGCCGAGGGTCCTTAATACCTGCTAAAGTGCTGCAATAAAAACGGATTTAATGAGCCCAAGTCATTTTTCGTTTATGATTAGATTCTCTAAATGGTATTAAATTTGTCGAACTAATAGTGTCGCCAACTCATGAGGAGTTGATTCCGGGAGATTCCCGCTCCATGAGAAGGAAATTTCGGGAGAAGTTTCTCAAAGGTAAAATAGGTTTCAGCGAACCATGAAACTTGTATACTTATATTGATGAGAAAACATATAGCGAATGATTAATCTTAATTTTATCTTGTAATTTCACCATATACGTAATGCAGAGAAAGTATTGTTTTCATGAAAAAGTCGAGTTCGAGATTTGAACGGAAATACACGGTCCCCTGAACACGTTTTGACTATTTTCTCATTGATGTCGGTTTGTATGTGTGTGTGATAGTTGTTTTTTTTCTGAGCGCTCTAACTCATAAACTAATGGTCAGAGTAACGCAAAACTTTAAATTTCTAATTTTTATTATAATTTTTAGCTGAAATCGGTTAACGGGAATTGGATGTTTACTTTTGCCATTGTTTTGTTTTTGGCAAATAACTATTTCAAATCTCTATGAATACAGATGTTACTTATTATAAACGTTATATAAAATATTATTCTGTAAAATTTTTCTATTTAACAAAGATTCGTAGAACGTATTGTTTAGAAGATATTTAAGTTTTTCATAATTTCCTAACAGACAGAGTAAGACGTCGAGGAAATAAGATATAACTAGACTTGGTAGGATTGGATTTAAATCGAAAAACGTCGATTTTTTTAAATTTCGAAAATAGTCGTCGATAAGCGTCGATTTTCCAACAAGATGGAGAAATATACGTCCAATAACCTACTCTGAATTATAATATTTAAGTCGTTTTTTTTACTTTGTTCGCAGTATTATTTTCTACCTACGATTTCGTTCCTTTTCTGGGCTTGCATTAACAGTGGGACCGAAAGAAGGGTATTTTCCTACACTCAAATATGCGTCTTTTTGAAAAGCTCATGCTTCTACTCTGGAGAATCAGGTAACCGCAAGGCCATAGGGTAGTTTTGAGAAGACGTGTCTCTTAGCCCTTTAGAGGTTCTTAGATTACATTTGCCGACCTATTGGTGGGATATTCCACGAGGTTCTCTATACAGATAAGATCATGGATATGTCCTGCTGTGAGTGCCTCGATCCCTGTTAAACGAGGTTCGGAAGAAAGGAATTTCGGTGGTCGTTTTCTACCCCATCCACGATTCTGCCCCGTGGAGTGTATTCATGGAACAAATGTTTCTCGATTGCTTGCTAAGATTTTTCCTATTGGTGGACGTTGTATGCACATTCACTCTTCCGTATGCACTGAACTCTTTTGGCAGTCTTTCTCTAAAAGTTATCCAGGAAGGATCGTTCCGCTCTCTCTAGCTTTTCGTTCCTTCATCCTTTGCTATAGATTAGTACATTTTAATTTATATATAATGGTTTAAAAAGGGGCACATGAATTAGCAATTGTTACTAAAAATTGAAGAGGGATTAAGGATTAATATTTATTTGCTATTTGTTGTAAAATATTTTTTCCGATTGGAAAAACACATTTTAATCAGGATTTGAAGTAAGACTATTGATCGAGCGCCGAAAAATTAAGTCTAATTATTCTCTCTATAAATTTTATGTTAAATAAAGGGAGTATTTAGTACAGTGATGAAATATATCAAATGATACAAAGTATTAGATCTTTTTTTACGGCTAAAATATTATTGTGGTAAATACATCATTAATGTTTTTTCTTAATTCCTCCTTAATTGGCATCAACGAATGTATAAAAGGCATTAAACTGAACTTGCAAATTCTTTTTTAAAGAATGTTTCTCTGCAAAAGCAACAGCATATTGTTCGGATTTCAAGAGGTAAAGCATAAATTACTATATACATTCGCGAAATAATATATTGGTCAATGACACGCTTGAAAGAATTATACGAAATCAAAAATATCTAGATTTGGAAATACCAGCTTACCATATTTGAGATTTAAAATATACCAAGTTTCAGTATGGTAGAAAACAATAATATTCTCGTGACCGATATTCAAGGCGCTAATTTGGTTTAATCATTAAGATTCAGTTAGTAAAAGGCGTTAATTATTATTAACTATTAATATATGCTTTCTCAGGTTGGTTGTCGAAATCGTCACGTTTGGCAAAATTTGTAAAGAAAGGAGTGAAAATACAAGAGCAAGAAATATCGTTTCGTGTTCGCTCAATGAACTTTCTCTGTACTAACTATCTTTTCTTACTTAAAGAGGTAAGCTTTCAAGTCAAAATATTCTTGTGCATATATACTTGGTTGTATGCTATGCATACGTCACATTAACACATTGTGTACCGGATATAGATTCCCGTACTAAACTCAGTTCCTGGATATTTTGTTGTAAATCCAAAAAAAGCACGCGAAATATTATACGTATATATATATATATATATATATATATATATATATATACTTATGGATATGAAAAGGTAGTTATGAGGGTGGCAACAAGGTGTTGAAGGAAGCCCAGCGGACACTTACCAAGTCGGGGACCAAGATGGCAGGCTACTGGGGGCGTCGAAGAGGCACGTTGAAAACACAAACACAAAAAACAAAAAAACATGCAAGCTTGTCGGGCCTATGCCCTTCTTCAGCGATAGAGTAACTGAAAGTGACATACTGGGCGGGGAATGACAGGGTGATGTGGGGAGGTTGATGATCGGAGGAGGCGGGGAGTAGGAAGGGTGGATAGCCAATAAGGAGGGAGTATGGTGAGGAAAAGTGCGAATAGCTACAAAGTAACAGAGGAGACATTGTAAGGGGGCTAATAGGGTTAGCGGAGGTTGAGGCCAGGCGGAGAGAAAGAGTCAAGAAGATGTATATGTGCAAGTTCCCAGTGTCGGAGAAGGGGGGCCGGAGTGTCATTGGGTAAGGCGCGAATAACCCTTACATTGTAGCAATTATTGAAGGGGACATTGTGGACATTGGCGTGTAATGCAACTGGGAGGGGGCGTCTGAGAGAGACGCTATTTCTGTGACCGTTCATTCGGATATTTAAAGGATTGCTGGTGAGGCCTACGTAAAAGGCGGGACAAAGAGTGCAGGTAAGGAGGTAAATGACGTTACGGGTGGTGCAGTGCAGTTGCTTTTAGAGGTGATGGGGTAGGTGATATTGGTGGAGGGACTCGAGAAAGAAGATGAGGGTAGGTGGATAGGGCAAGTGGGGCAGCGAGGTTTTCCGCAGGGGTGAGACCCTATGGCAAGAGGCGTGGTAGAAGTGGGAAGTTCCTTCATCCACAAGACATTTCCTAAATTGGGGGGTCGGCGGAAAGAGAGGAGCGGGGGATGGGCAAAAAGGTTGGTAAAGAAGGACTGGTGGTAGGAAGAGGTAAGAATTAGGTGGGCAGCATGGAGGATTGTTTTGTGGGCTTCGTGAATACCAGGAAGGAAAAGTGCAGTAAGAGTGAGTGGAGGGGTTGATGCAGGGATAGTAGGTGTGTGTGGAAGGGATCCATAGTGGGTAGGCATCATCGCCCTATGGATCTGTTCGCGGACCAAGAGTGGAGGTTAGCCACGTTTGAGAAGAGCGTCCTCGAGGACAGGGTAATACTGTAGAAGGGAAGCTCTATCAGAACAAAGCCTCCATCCTCGTCGAGCAAGGGCATAGGGGATAGAGGTTTTGGTATGAAGGGGATGACAGCTATCAAAGTGGAGGTATTGGAGGCTGTTGGTGGGTTTGATATGAACACAGGTGCGAATTTTGCTGTCTTGAAGGTAAAGATCGACATCCAGGAATGTGATGTGGGAGGTAGAGGATTGGTGGGTGAAAGAGAGTGAAGGATGGGAGGAGAGACGCGAAAGAAAGGAAAGGAGAGAGTCAGGTCCATGCGTCCAAATGAGGAAGACATCGTCGATGTATCTCAGCCACAAAAATGGTCTGAGTGGTACGTTGAGGAAGAGTCGTTCCCATTCTCCCAAGTATATAGTAGTCAATATATATATATAATATAAAAGTCACGAATAATTAGTAAAAGTTTAAATTAACGATTTAAATATACTTCTTACTTTGTATATTTTGTATTGTATACTTTTTTACTGTAGGTAATAGATAAAATAATATTTCAATAAATTCGTTGTTTTCTTTAACATTAACATGGAAAATTTTAAGAATGTCGAAATAAAAAGTAAATTTAAATCATCGAATTGAAAGGCCGAAAACTGCCAGCCATATATGTAAGTAGTAATGCTAAGCATCGATATTCGTCGAAAATCTCTCGTCTATTGAAGTCTTTGATTTAAAACAAAATATACGTCGAATTCTACCAAGCCTAGTCATAACAGAATTAAACGGAAAAGGAAAGGGTGCAGAATTTGATTATACCATTTTAAAATTATTTGTAATAATCGTACGAATTTGGCACTTGAAACATAAGGCGAATGAATGAATGGTATTTCACTTTCCTATCATCGATTTTTGAATCCGTTTCAGTTCTTGTCACAAATTCGTTTTGAACGCGGAAATTCGACGTGATTTTCTGGTGAGAACTTTTTTTCACCATTATGAATTGCATTGCTGCGGATTTTTTTCTTTTTTAACTATCTTATATCTGATTCCCCTATGAGAATATCCATTATACACTAATTATTATTAATTATAATACTGTTATAATTAAATAATATAATAATTAATACAGTATACTGATGGAGAAAGTTAGATTTTATAGTACTATATAAACACTCCATATTCAGTCAGTGTTTAACAGGATGGTTACAGTCAAGTATACAACCCGCATGGCGATCACCTTGTTAAGTGAAAACGGGAGAAAATGGTCTCAATCCGGAAGTCGGGAGAATTTCTGAAATACAGCCCTCTTCCGGGAGGGTTGGAAACCCTACCTACTAACCATCAATATAATTCGTGCCTTGTATTTCTTCTCGTGCAATGTAATGGCTTCGACTAATACTTATTTAATGGTACATCATCGGAAAGTCGACTTGTAATTCAACTATTTTAAAAAGCAGATAACAGATCCGGGAAGGGTCGCGCGTGATATGCACTAAACCACGGCTAGCCTCTTGATTCTTACGAAGACAGTTGATTTTTAAACAGTTGGAAGTGGAGTTTGTAAATTAGAAATATTTCATTTTTGGGGATAAGAAAATGGGAAAATTGCGATGGCTTAGTCCAAAAGTGCGTACCGAATAAAGTATATCATAAACTTTCAGTATTTTATGTTTTGCTATGAAAAGTATCGTAAGTAATGGGAAACATTTTGACTTAAAGTAAAATCCTACAAAAGCTTTAATGTTCAAACATTGCGCTGCTGTAACGGTTATGAAAATGAAACATTTGATAACGTCTTCGTTTGGTTGGTTTGAGATATTGTTCGCAACACAATTAAAGCATTTTCAATCAACTTTATCAAGATACAATTCTTCACATGTTGCGCAAAGGACTTCCTATTTTTCATGATTTTGGCATGGTAGTACTAAAGAAGGTAGGTCGTTGCGCATCTCAGGCGAGCGTCGCTTCGAGCGTGTGACGTCACATGGCATTTATATTGCGCTTGCCGCCTATGATTTACCATTGACTGTGGTCGCTGGTTTGGAAATTGTTATCTTTTCTCTTGAACTGTGGCTTTCTCAGTGAAATGACGTCTTGTGCGGTATTTGGTTGTAACAACAGTTAAAAAAGTGTAATGGCAGGGTGAGATTTTTTCGATTTCTCCAAGAAAAGTCCATTCAAGAAACATGGATTCGAGCATGCCGGAGAAGAGATAACATAAACGTGAAAACGGGTAAGAGCAGGTATTCTTTGGTTTAAATATGCTACTTATTAATTTAATCTATATCTATTTATTTAATTATTGCTGGTGAATTGAACATCAATGATCTGATTGTAGTGAAACTATTGATGTGGTTATAAATAGTGAAAGCGTCAATATTATGAAATTTATTCATTCCGTATGATGTTAACAATTGCTTGATCGATTTATACAGTGTCTCTTTGGTAGATTTATGTATATTTAGAATGAAAGTGCTTGGTGCAATATAAATTTGTCACAAATACAGTATGTTGAGAAAATAGCATGTTAAAAAATAGTTGTATTTTTTGTATAATTCTTAAATATCTCTTAACAAGGTCTGAAACATTATTTATTTAATTTACAATACGTACCTACTTAACATCATAAGCGTTACTAAAATACAAAATTTTACTGTTGCGTTAATGACAATTTTTATGTAAATTTAGCAATGTTTACAAACATGTGTCTTCTAATTATACATCACCAGTTCTTCCTACATATGTTCATGCGCAGTGTTTATAAATTTAAATATCATATGATTTAACGCATTATTATTAACATTTGAAATTTAGTGTGTTTTCTGATCGATTTAAGTTTTTGAAAAATATAAAGCTACAATTTTGCCCATTTTTCCGAGATCGGTGAATATTTTAGTTGAGTTTAGTCTTCAATCATTAAACTTGGCCTGCACCAAAGTATTTTCTTGTAATGTTCCCACCTGTTGGCCAGACTGTGCTTTTAAAGGTAGTTCATAAAATTACTTTTGACTCTGTGGCTTAGCCCATCATACTGTTGACGTTTTACAATCATTTCCATTAATTAATTAGCCATTATCAAATGCTTATGCATAAATTATTTAATTAATTATAATTTTTTGCAGCACGAATTTGCTCTGTGCATCATCAGTGGTTTTCATATTCTCATCAATCAATCTTAGCTTTTAAAAGTAAATGTTTGGTCACAATATTGTTAATATTGATTTTATATCGGTGAAAAAATACCAATGGAGTTAATGGTAAGAAAGTTTGTACCATATTTTGTTATGTAACATATGGTTCATGTTTGGACCAGATGTGTTGTTTATGATTACAAAATAAATTTCTGAATCCAACAAATTTTTATATTTATCAATAAATATTTTATTCTGCTTTTAAATTATTTTCCCTACAACCCATCTTAATTATAATTAATAATTTTGGACGTAAAAGAATTGTGTAACATGATGTATTTCTTTGTCATGCAATTTCCATTCACCCATAACTATTTTTAGTGTATCTAAAAGTTGGTATCATTAATCTTTTTATTTCAATTTAATTCACGCATACCCGTCATATTTGAAGGGCAATTACGCTAGTGAGTGATAAAAACGCCAGTATTTACGCGAAATTAAAAGAAATCAATGACGAAAAAACTAAAATTTAACTTGGGAAAAATCGGCCTTTGAGTGAGAATCATACGGAAAATAAAGCCCTTCTCTTTGAGATCAGTTCGAGACCTTTCTTAGAAGTCTTTTTCCTTCTTCGAAGTTCACTTGATGCCGAATATTCTTAACAAACTTGAACTTTTTCCGATTCCGGTAATTCGTTAAAAAATCATTGTATATACAAATTAACGTCCCGGGATTTTATAGCATGACTTATAAATGTATTATTTATAATAACGAAGGGTGAAGAAATAAAAAGACGGATATCAGCAGCCGATTTACGTTAATTTTTATACAAATTTTAAGCCTCCCGCTACAAAGCTTATGCTACGTGACGTCATGCGCGAACTGGGCGCGTTTTCGTCCACCTACCTCCTTTAGTAGTACCATGGATTTAGGTTCTGCCAAAGCATGCTTAACGTAGATCTCATACTTTAATACGTCGGAATTATCTCGATGAATGACGCTCTTATGTGTTTGCGAATCGACTTAATGTAATCACTCGATTATATAGCTACACAATAGAAACAATGCGCTGTCAGATTTTCCTATCAATTGCTGCCTTTTATTGAACTCATCCGATTATTTTATCGAGAGAATCGATCGAATAAATTACGGTGCGACGGGAAGATCAGTGTGGCGGTGCTTTTGAAGTCTTTGGGTTTGTGTTCGTTCAGCAGTAAGGGGCGAACGAGTCAAAGGCTGCCGAGTGACTCAGAGCAGGAAAATTCTGAGCAAATGGGAGAGGAATTAATTTATATTATGGATTAAACAAGCATTTGCAGCTTAAAATGGAATCGCTATTAGACAGATGGTTTTCAAAGTGACATGGGGGAAAATGTTGGATTATTCAGTTTTACACCATGGAAAAATGGAGTGATCTTGGTTTTAGAGGGAATTATATAAATGGTTTGATTGCGAGACCCACGAAATGGATTCAGGGATTGGTGTACGCAATTTCTGTGAGACAAAAGAACATCTCGCTCGCTAGAAATATTTTTAATATAGAAGCATGGAATGGGATAGCGTAGGGTAGAAAATTATGTTACGAATAACTGTAGATCTACATTTAAAGAAATTTGTTAATTCGTACGGTTTAGGAGTTTATTTTAAAGAATTTTGTTGTAATTTCTTTAACTGTAAAGTTTCAATTTTTCACCGTAGTCTCTAGGGGTGAGCGATATATATCAACCCGGTATTTAGTAACAGATACCGGTCAGGAACAGATATCAGTGATATCTATTTTTCAAAATATCTGTTATTGGAAAATCAGTTAAGAAATAATAGGTGTAGGTTGAAACAGACCGTTGGACCAGTATCTGTTTGCTATTCATACTCGATACCAGTCAATCCTTAATACTCGCCTTTGTTCTTCCCAAGCTTTCACGCACCACAGCCAGGGGCGGATCCAGAAACTTCCCAAGGGGAAGGCGATCGCCCCACTTGATTCCTCCTCTGCTGACGACCATACATTTTGAAAATCCTTATCTCCATCAGAACCTTTCTTTTCCTTGTCATACAGACTTAATCTTCGGTGTAGAAACAAGGAATGTCGCGCGGAATGAATTTAAGAATGTACCCAGTGGATGGCAATGGGCTCGTCCAAGGGGAGGGAGATCGTCCCCATCGCGCCTCCGTTGGATCCGCCACTGACCACAGCGCACTCTCTATCTTCCTGCAAGGGCTAGAGAGGGAGGGGGCGACTTGAGCCAACAAACAATTTGTGCTCTCACGCCACGGAGAAGAGGACTCATCACAGGGGTGGGGTGAGGATTTCCCCTCCCCGCCAAGCCTTCACCCCCGCCCCACCACTAACAGATGCCGTTTAAAGGGCGAGGATATACCTATTATCCAAAATAGCAGTCTGTTCTCAATGCTCGCATACTCAATACTTGGATACTCAATACCAGCTAGAATATCAGTTGATGGATTTGTGGGCGGTCTAACTCAAACACTATTAATCAGATCAACACGAAATTTTATATTTGACATCTTTTGTAAAGGAAGAAGAGCTGATTAGATTTGGTAAAAATCGGTAAACCGAAAGTGGGTGTTTACTCTTGTCACTTATTCGTAATTTTTAAATATTTGCTTTAATATTTGATAAATGTAAAAATGCAACGGAATAAACGTTGTAGGAAATTTAAATTTCTACAACCTTTGTTTGAAATATTTTTCCATTTAATGCATTGTTTAAGAGATATCTTATATTCTTAGCTACCACCACCGCGCCACCTACCGACGGCTATTATTAACACTCACGCTTAGTTGTGTCTCAGTAATGCTCCATTTTATTTTCTTAATTTCTGGTGCATTCTGGATATATACAATATCAGAAGGTTATGGTTTTTCCTGTTCTTTGTAATATTTAAAATTTTCTCGGTTTCATTAAATATTTATTATTACGTAATCTATTTTGAAATTTTTAGAAATATTATAGATATGGAGAAAGTCATGTGGTGGCCACAATAGATTTTTTCGTGGATTTCTGTGCTTGAATTACGATTTATTTTTAAAAAATCGCTAAATACAACATCACATATTTCTGGAGAACTTAGTAAACAATCAAGTTGAAATTTTACATTTTGTTAGAATAATACATATTAATTACATTTATGTAGGTAATGTTGTCTAAAAATGTATAAATAAACAATAATGTCAACAATAGTGAAAAGTTAATATTTTTAAACAAATTGTATAAAATAGCAATCATATGAGATTTTCCGAAAGTGTTTATATACGATGTTTGCTTTATCATCTCGATTTTGTAATAAGGAAAAAAAAGACTAATGTAAGCGCATCATCAGAGATTGGAGTTTGAATACGCCATCGCCTGGCATCTTTGCCTGACGCAAAATGAGCTAACGCGGCAAAATACTGTTTATATCTTCATTAGAATGAAAATTTATTTCTTTCATCTAAACAAACCTACAATCAAATTAAAGCTTGACTTCTTATCTTTGTAATAAAGAAAGACGCAGAGCGTTATCTGCTTTCGTTTACAAGATATATGAGTCAGAAGGAGATGCTGTGCAAAACCTGCGATTCCCCGGCTGTTTACGTTAAGGGCATTTTCAACCGGCCGGCGAATCGCCGTCTCTCTAAGCCAATGGTTTAAGGGCATCTGCATCTGAAGAGTTAACAATTTTTTGGAGATATTGAAATGTTTATTCGTATATATAGGGTAATGTCTAAACGATCTGAAAGTTTCAGCTCCCTAGCTCGACCCATAATATCTAAATATTTACCTATTTGTTTAAATTTTAAGAATTTTTAAAAGTCAAACAAATTATAATATAAAAATTTCTATAATTCATACTTTGTTTTTTATTACAAATTCTACCTATAAGTATAAAAAATTGCTTAAATATGTATAATAGATATTACTTATATGATATGGAAGAACTGTGTTTATGTTTAAAAAGTGAAAGATTCATTTAATTGAAAGTAATGTATTTCGGGGTTTTTCACTTATTGTATCTGATGCATGTAGCACAATAAAATTTTTACTATCCCTAAGTATTTTCATTACTCCTTTATTGAAGCTTATTTAAATTAATAAATGATCATTAAGTTTTTGCATTGAAATTGAAATAGGTCTATAGGATCCTTTAAATCCAGAATTGATCAATTTATGGTTTCCAAAAATTTGCATCAAAACAGAGAAGAAACTGTATGATAATCTGATGCATCAAGTGGCTAATTTATTTATCAAATTAAATCGAAAAATCAAATTCGTTCGTATATACATAGGTATTTTTGACGTTTCATTCCATACACTTACTGTAAATAATATTATTGCGCCATGAATAGTACTATACAAGTATTTTGAATCAAATACATTTTATTAGCTATTTGATTTCATGCTCGAATTAATGTAGATATGCAACATCTAGGCTGTATTACCAAATCGAAGTTATTTAATTGGCAGAAAAATTAGTATCCGTATGTGTGTATTTTTTTAATAATGGGATAGCAAAAGAATTCTAAAGAGGCAATTGAAGGCGAAAATTACAAGTACCTATACAAATTATAATTACGGATTAAACTTCTGTATCTTTGTAATACATAATTTGACAAGAAATTATATTTCCTCTTTATCGTGACAATGGTATTATGTTAATCTTAGAGTAAAAACGCATTGTTTGTGAGATCTTATGGTTCGCCGCTTGTGGGGACACTTGTGATCCATCCCCCTTACCATTCCTACCATTCTCACCCCCGCAGTGTGTCTTCCACTTCTCCTCTCTTCCTCTCTCACCCAGCTGGTCATGGACCTACTTCCCGAACCGCTTCCCTCCACGACACATTTACTCTGCCCTCCCCCTACGCTCCCTCTCCCTCCACGCCACCTCTCCACACTCCTACTCTCCTCCTCCCCACACTTCGCTCGCAGTCTCCCTCTCTCGGAAAAGGTCCCCACTCATCTGGCGCTCTGTTCATATCGATCTGGCTGTCATAGGGAGAGAGAGATAAGAGAAGGAATGAAGAGAGATAAGAGAAAGTATGAAGAGAGATAAGAGAAGGAATGAAGAGAGATAAGAGAAAGAATGTGGAGAGATAAGAGAAGGAATGAAGAGAGATAAGAGAAAGTATGAAGAGAGATAAGAGAAGGAATGAAGAGAGATAAAAGAAAGTAAGAAGAGAGATAAGAGAAGGAATGAAGAGAGATAAGAGAAGGAATGAAGAGAGATAAGAGAAAGTATGAAGAGATAAGAGAAGGAATGAAGAGAGATAATAGAAAGTATGAAGAGAGATAATAGAAGGAATGAAGAGAGATAAGAGAAGGAATGAAGAGAGATAAGAGAAAGTATGAAGAGAGATAAGAGAAGGAATGAAGAGAGATAAGAGAAAGTATGAAGAGAGATAAGAGAAGGAATGAAGAGAGATAAGAGAAAGTATGAAGAGAGATAAGAGAAGGAATGAAGAGAGATAAGAGAAAGTATGAAGAGAGATAAGAGAAGGAATGAAGAGAGATAAGAGAAAGAATGTGGAGAGATAAGAGAAGGAATGAAGAGAGATAAGAGAAAGTATGAAGAGAGATAAGAAAAGGAATGAAGAGAGATAAGAGAAGGAATGAAGAGAGATAAGAGAAGGAATGAAGAGAGATAAGAGAAAGAATGTGGAGAGATAAGAGAAGGAATGAAGAGAGATAAGAGAAAGTATGAAGAGAGATAAGAGAAGGAATGAAGAGAGATAAGAGAACGTAAGAAGAGAGATAAGAGAAGGAATGAAGAGAGATAAGAGAAAGTATGAAGAGAGATAAGAGAAGGAATGAAGAGAGATAAGAGAAAGTATGAAGAGAGATAAGAGAAGGAATGAAGAGAGATAAGAGAAAGTATGAAGAGAGATAATAGAAGGAATGAAGAGAGATAAGAGAAGGAATGAAGAGAGATAAGAGAAAGTATGAAGAGAGATAAGAGAAGGAATGAAGAGAGATAAGAGAAAGTATGAAGAGAGATAAGAGAAGGAATGAAGAGAGATAAGAGAAAGTATGAAGAGAGATTAGAGAAGGAATGAAGAGAGATAAGAGAAAGTATGAAGAGAGATAAGAGAAGGAATGAAGAGAGATAAGAGAAAGAATGTGGAGAGATAAGAGAAGGAATGAAGAGAGATAAGAGAAAGTGTGAAGAGAGATAAGAGAAGGAATGAAGAGAGATAAGAGAAGGAATGAAGAGAGATAAGAGAAAGTATGAAGAGAGATAAGAGAAGGAATGAAGAGAGATAAGAGAAAGAATGTAGAGAGATAAGAGAAGGAATGGAAAAAGAGAGAGAAATGTAGGTGGAAAGAAAGAGAAAGCTGCTACAGAATAGAGAGATAGAGAGGTAGTGAGAAGGGTTGACCACGGCTGGGAAAAGGGACAGGAGGGTAACCATTTGACAAAAGCGTTATTCGCGCAACCGATTCCAGGTTTGACATTCGAGCGTTTAGATTGTATTTAGGCTCTATTTTCGTGTGTTAATCACGCGGTCATATCTATTCGACGCGAACAAGATCATTTTTCACTCTTCGAGTCGAAATATGAGTGAACGTGGGCGGATGAGAGCGTCAGCTTTAGATGCGCGACGGAGAATTGAAAGCCGTCCCCTGGAATGATGTGCTAGAGCAGTGGTTCTCAAACTTGAATAACGTAAGGACCCCATTTGATAGGAAATAACTTTCGCGGATCGCCAAGTTCATTGGATGCCATAGACATGACATTTTTGTACATGTATAAATTGAGTTTAAAAAAATAACAGGTTAATTTAACAACACTATTTATGGAGATTTTTATATAAAAATACAAAACATAAGCATAAAACATGGTAGGTATGTATAAACAAACATAAATTTCATGATTTTTTATAAGTTTATGCATTAACTCGCGGACCCCCTAAAACATATCCGCGGACCCCCAGGGAACCGCGGACCACAGTTTGAGAAACCATGTGCTAGAGGAAGGTGGGATGAGAGAGAGAGAGAGTGGGAGGGAGAGGGAGGGAGAGGAAGAGAGAGGGGGAGGGAGGGGGGAGGAGGGAGAAGGAGAGGAAAGGGAGGGAGGGTGAGTGGGAGGGAGAGGGAGAGTGGGAGGGATAGGGAGGGAGGAAGGAACGAAGGGAGAGAGAAGGAGGGAGGGGGGAGGGAGAGGGAGAGTGCTTGAGAGTGAGAGTGTGTGAGAGGGAGAGTGTGTGATAGGGAGAGTCTGGGAGAGAGACTGGGGGGAGGGAGTGTGTGTGAGAGTGAGAGAGGGGGTGGCAGAGGGTGGGGGAGGGAGAGGGGGAGTGCTTGAGAGTGAGAGTGTGGGAGTGGAAGAGTGTGATATGGAGTCCATGAGAGGGGGTGTGTGGGAGGGAGAGTGGGGGGGAGGGAGAGAGGGGGAGGGAGGGAGAGGGAGTGTGTGTGAGATGGAGTGTTAGAGGGAGAGTGTGAGAGGTAGAGTGTGTGAGAGGGAGTGTGTGTGAAAGGGAGATTGTGTGAGAATTTGTTTGAGTGTGTGTGTGTGAGTGTTAGTGTTCGAGAGTGTTGTGAGTGTATGTGTGTGTGTGAGTGTGTGTGATAGTGTGTTTGAGAGTGTGTGTGACAATGTTTTTGTGTGTGTGAGAGTGTATGAAAATGTGTGTGTGTGAGAGTGAGAGTGTCAGTTTGAGATTTTGAGTGTGTGTGTGTGTGGTGAGTGTGTGTGAATTTAAGAGTCATTGTCAGTGTAAGAGTGTGTGTGAGAATGCGAGTGTGAGTTTCAGTGTCAGTTTGAGAGTGTGTGAGAATGTGTGTGTGTGTGGGTAAGAGTGTGTGAGTGGGTGAGAGTGTGAGTTTGTGTGTGTGTGTGTGATTGTGATAGTGAATGGGTAAGTATGTGAGGGTGTGTGAGTGTTTGGGAGAGTGAGTGAGAGAGAGTGTGTGAGAGAGAGTGTGTGAGAGAGAGTGAGTGAGAGAGTTGGGAGAAGTGTCACAGGGATTTAGAACGGCGTAAAGCGATGCGATTTAAAGTTGATGCTAAGAGGGTATATGAGAGAATGATAGGGAATGACAGGGAATGAGAGGATGAGTAGAAGCAGCAATAGGTGATGGATGAGCAGGAGTGCAAAATTGAGGGCCCTGGGGGATGAATGGAGACAGGGGATAGATAAATATATAGAAAGATCTGGGTCTCTATTTGGATGAGATGGAGACTAAACAGTCTCTAATACCGTCTAACCTACTGCCAATGCTAAGTAATAGCTAATACGAAGTTACTATTTGTTTAAATGGAATGACAAAGATATTTGTTTTTGTGGAAAAACGAAGGATGATTTGGTTACTAAACCTTAGGAAAACTCCGATTGCGGGAGAACTCCCGCACATGACGGGATGTGAAAAACCGTGATTGAGAGGATTATGCACGAAGAATCACATATACACACACAAATATGCATAGATATGTAAATCATTAAATATTTTACATTTATTTGATTATCTGAATGAGATCTTAGTAAAAGCTTGTCAGTCCGTGGTACGAGTTTTTGAAGATAGAGAGGGATGTAGAGTTGTTTATTTTATTTGGGAGAATATTCAATTGCGGGCATGTGCTCGTGCGTGTGTGTGCGCGTGCATGTGCGCGTGCGTGTTTGTGCGTGCGAGCGTACGTTGGAAAGATTGTGATAGAGAAGGGTTGCTTGATTCGTGGGTGACGTACTTGTCATGGCGGAAGTGTTTGCGGCGAGCGGCGGTTCGCCGGAACACCGTAGAAACATAGCATCGCTAAAAATTTGCGTTTCGATTATATCGTCTAAAATCATCGCTCGCGCTAATTATTTTTCCAATTTCATCTTTACATTATAGAGGGTCTACACATGTACACTCGCGACGGAGCAATTTACAAATTTACTAATTCTATTCTATTATCCAGCAAATAATTAAGAGCTTATTTATTGGTTCAGATTACAAAGATTATATTTGTGTGAATCACGAAATTGCGGAATGAAAATGATGCCAGAAGAAATATGTGACGGAGAGGAAAGTTTATTTTAGGAAAGTATATTTGATTCCACGACTCTAGAAAACTCATTACGTTTATTGCGATCCTGGAGTAGATGATAATAAAAATTGAAATTCAAAAAAAAAGAATTTTTTCGAGACGACTTGTTTTATAGAGGATTTGAGCAGAGCGGAAAAAGGAAGGCCTCGTCTGCGTTCGAGTGACAGATCGGATCCGCAGACTCACACGCGAGAGCGATTGAGAAGCGCTGGACACGCTCTGACCGCGGCGACTATGCGCTGCAGCTCTCTGTCTGAGGTCCGATCGGCGGCGGCGCCAATTCGCCCAGACCAGAAGGTCATTTTATTCAGTCCTGTTTAATTAAGTGTGGAATGCAGTGGCAACCAGAAGAAACTATGGCGCCCCGGGCAAGATAGCTCTCCTGCCCCCACCCCCTTCTTCGTTTTTTAGTCATTTTGTTAATGATATGTTCATTTATTTCTCGTTCTATAAAAATTATTTATATAATTATGTAAAAATTTATATTAGAAGTGGTTAATTGTTTCAAAAGTGACAGTGAAAAGTAATTTATATTATGTTTTTATTTTTCTTTTAAAAAAATCTGGCATCCATCGGTAAAAAATGGAGCTTCTAAAAGTCAACAACTAAAATGAAGCTTTTTGCCGTAACAGACATACCATTTTATAACATGTTCGAATCGGTTAATCGAATTTAAAATATACTACGCAAAAATGTTAGAATTACGAACATATTTTAGTTTTTACTATAAAATTACTGAACAAATTTCTTTTGCTGTAACTACACCATCAAAATTCACAAACATTTAAATTTATTCATAAAATTATTTTTATCTGTTTATAGTCGATCAAATATCTTCAGGAATATTTTTAAATGATTGCTTCAAGAGCCGAATATCTTCGGCGATATAGAGAAAAGAATCGTGATTGGATCAATGCACAAAACATAAAAACTTATAAATTGCGATTTCGAGAAATTGTATAGAGATCGAGGCAGTAATGTGCACAAAATGAAGCAAGTGTAAATAAAAATAAAGAGTACGATATCAAGAGAATCGAACGTTTGAAAGATGATCGTCTGTTTCATTTTTTAGGCGTTTTTTACAAGCGAAGCGGTCATAGCGGGACGCCTTATGGGCACGTCTGATTCGTCCGCCCGTCTTTCGTAACTTTCATCTCCTAAACCGCTGGACGGATTTTTATTTAATTAGTTATGTGTGATTTATATTAAAATTTATCGCCAAATTGTGATTTTCAACTGAATCCGTCAATTAGAAGTTCCACTTTACATAATTACTTTAATAAACTTATACTCGTATCTCGTTAAATGGCATCCGTCAAGCAAAAATGAAATATCAAACTTTTATATACCTAGCCCTTATATGATCTTTAAGGTATAGATTAAAAAATTATTCGGATAGAGAACAACATTTACTACAAGAAAGTCCGCGAGGCCATCTAATTACGATTTATGGTTTCGGAGATAAAAATTTGAAGAAATCCCGAGCAAAACATCGCATATTTTGTTTACATCGATCGCTAAGCCGGTTCTCTCAGCAAACAACAATTAAAAATCCATATATTTCTCTCCCATTGTCTTATATGATCTGCGAGGTATAGATTACAAAATTTATTTGGAAAGAGAGCGACATTTACAACAAGATATTCCCCTAGACTATAGTTTCGGTGATAAAAATTCGAGAATCATCTAATCTTTCGATACCGTTTCATACATACTTCCATTAAGAACGCCTTTGAAATCTCTGTGTATTCCGTTTATGGAGTATACTTTTCCATCTTGTTTTAAAAGCGCTTTTCTATGGTTCCTTTAATGCTTTCTCACCATCAGCTCATTCCCTAGGTCCGCTGAATGAGTGTTGTACTCATTACAGCGCTGTGCATTTTAAGAATGACAAGTATAATTGCTGTCACAATGGTAACATAGTACTACCAACAGTTTTATATGATTTTCACCAAATTTGTGAGCTTTATTCACACAAAATGATTCAAGAAAGAAACTTTTTCGTGAATTCATTCGCCGATTCAACAACGCAAATGCTTTTTCATCTTTACTCGCACAGGGCTTTTGCTACAATATTTAAGGACAAATATACTATGATTTCTGTGACTATTGAAATTAATACTTCATTGAATCCTCAATCTGTTTCAATATCGATCCAGCAAATCTACCTTAATTTGCTCATCTCAGTATTTATGATTCTGATACCTCAGAAATCCGAATGGAAATTCGATTAAAATTTTCTTAGATCTTCAATCAAATTCTGGGATATCGATTTTTTAATTGTTTTACTCTTAAGAAAAATTATGAATTTTTGTGAGGAAGTAGCTAAAAGAGGATTGCTGACGTATTAGGAACAAATCAAAATTTCAGCTCTTAATTCTCCAGAGAGTGATGCAAACTAATTTATGTTATGTGCACTTCTTTAGTTGTTCAATTTTGACAGCGTCAACAAATGATATAACGCAGAGAAAAATATAAATTTGCTTTCAGTTTGTTATAATGGGATTAAATTAGTAGTTTGAGTAATTTTTACTTGAATTCATATGAAAAGGTTTTGGCAGCCCTTCTTTTTACAAAAAGGCATGCGATTCTATTAACCGCTGATAGCAGAATGCTAAATTCTCTCTGTGCTTATTTTCTTTGTTCCTCGAATATCTCATTTTTCGAACCAATCATTTTACGCATAATTACTCTGTACATTATTGGGTCTTCGGTATGAATGCGTGGCTACAGGAATGACGCGAGAGACAAGCAGATCTCCGAGTTAAAAACCCTTGAAGACCGGGAGGCCGTGGGGCATCACCTTCGCAATACAAGTGTTATTAAATCTATTTAAGCTGTATTTCGTTCTTATGAACCATAAATAAACAAAGAACAGGGGTTTCTGGTAATAATAATGCGGCATTATAAAATGAATTAATTTAATTTATTTCTTTCGCTCTCCGCCATTAACTTTTTGATGCGTCGTTTCCCCCGCCGCTCCAATTCTTGCTTCGCTCCCGTTCTCGCTTCGCTATAGTCAAACACATTGTTCGTTTCAATAGCTAACAATTTAGTAGAAGTCATCATAAAGTTCATCGGCACGCGACATTCGCAGGAGGGCGCTTCCGAATATCACATTTCGCTTTAAGAAGTTCTTGTCGAAGTGAAATCCTTTGGGATGAAACACGTTCGCCTACGTATGAGGGAAGCGAGTGCGTGCGTGCGAAAGAGAGGGGAGATAGATAGATAGATAGACAATCGTCTTTATTCGGGCGAAATTTAGACCAGAAGGTCCATTCTTACATTTAAGGGAGGAGAGGAGAGGGGGATGGGAGGGGTGGGTAGTAAGGGGGGGAAGAGGGCAGATAGTTCTCCTTCGCAATTCGCACCGTTTAGATTTCAATTTAAATATACGGTTCCGAAGGGTTTGATCCAAGTTGGAATAAAGGCCACGATCGATGTAAATATAAAAGACCTCGACAAACGAATACGGAAATCGCTCAATTTTGTCTCCCCCCCCCCTCTCTCTCTCTCGCAAAGCACGATAGGAATTCTTCAGATGAGAAACTCCATCCGTGTCCGTGCATTTCTCTGCTGTCCTTGCTGTCTCCAGCAGCACTCTCTGCGTTCCTCTTTAATTGCTCCGGAGGAGGCATTCGAGACGAAACAGCGAAATATCGGCTAACATATCGACCTCTCTGACCTCCTCTCCATCCCTCTCTCCCTCCCTCTCTCTCTCCCTCTCTCTTTCTCTTCCTCTCTCTTTCTCTTCCTCTCTCTCTCTCTCTCCCTCTCTCTCTCCCTCCCTCTCTCTCCCCCTCTCTCTCTCTCCCTCTCTCTCCCTCCCCCCTCTCTCTCTCTCCCTCCCTCTCTCTCTCTCCCTTTCTCTCCCTCCCCCCCCTCTCTCTCTCTCCATCCCTCTCTCTCTCCCTCCCCCCCCTCTCTCTCTCTCTCCATCCCTCTCTCTCTCCCTCCCTCTCTCTCCCGCTCCCTCCCTCTCTCTCCCTCCCTCCCTCTCTCTCTCTCCCTTTCTCTTTCTCTCCTCCACCTCTCTTGTACACGCTTCTACGCAACCCCGAACTCTCGCTAGGGCAACACATCTCACTCGGCTTCACGCTTCTTCGCACGTGATCTCCGATGAGGGAGGAATGGAATGTAGGAGGGGGAGGAAAAAGGGAGGGAGTGAGGGGGAGGGGAGAGAGAAAAATGGGAGATGGAGGAAATTGGGGGCGGAGAGACGCTCCTGGCCAAGCTCATTTTTTTTAATGGAAAGTTTAATGTGTTTATTTTTCGAAAAAATGATCCAACTTTTAATCCGCTCATTTTTGTTCGGGAAAACTCCTTTGTTTTTTGTTGATATCTGTAGAGAATTTACTCTACATATTGTCTGTTTATTTGTAAAATTTTTTTCAAATGGTAACCGTATTGATTTACGTTTGCGTTAACGCGCATGCAATCAAAATCGATATCCCTGAATCGACATAATTATTAATGTTCCCTTGTCAAGGAAATAGTTTCAGATATTTATGAACAGTGTCAAATGCAGAATTAAACGTTAAATACAACTATATTGTCTTATTTTGGTGGGGTATTCATATGAAAAACAGTAAATTAGCTTTTACGTCAGACTAGTTATAAATTTTGAATAATTTCATGCATTGGCGCGATAAAAATATCTGTAAGAGAAATGGAATTGTAAAGAATTTTTAAAAGATGTAGAAATTTAGATGCCAAAAAATGATCTTCTTCATATAAAAATTACTTGTAATGGCGATAATTTGTCCATATCAAGTATAACTTATGAAGTTTAAGAAATATGATATTATTGGAGAAATCTATCCAATTATTGACATTTTAATGTTGTGATTTGATAAACAAAATCATCGTAAGAACTTTGCCACCTGTATAAAGATTTATTTCGCTGATATCCTTGTGAAATTTAGTTTAGGCTTATAAAATCGACTTCAAGCGCATTACTTATTTTTTAAAGGGGATCACGTCTTAAATTCTTAGACTGGCTGTTTTTCGTAACACCGAAGCCGATATTTTGGGAATTCAATTTGATCATTGCGTTACCCGGGTCTTCCATTCGCGGGACAGAAATTCTACCACCGAACCGCCAAGGAAAAGTAATTCTCCATTTTCAGAATGGCGCACATTCGCCAGAGGTAGGAGGGCGAACACTGTAGCAGATCTCTGCTAAAAGATCTCTTTGAGACACGACCAGGAAAAAAACCCAAATATATCTCTTAAGTGAGACACTCAACAACAAAATCAGAGAGATTTACTCAAGTGGAGAATATCCGCACAGAAATTGGAAGATGCGGGCTCGATTCCCCGAAAAGGAGAAATTTTTCTCGTTTCATAATCTAACACAGGGCTCGAAAAATCTCGGGCCACAGGTCGCCATGGCGTCTATGATTGTCGCGCCTACATATTGTATATGCTTGTTGTAGTGGGGTTTTGGTTATGATGTAATGACGTGCTGTAGTCATATCGCAATGTCGGTCTTAGCTGTAGGAGCTGCAAAATATAATGTATCTGTCGGAAGCATTCGTGTTCCTGAAAATAAGTGCAAATTTTTATTCTTTTTTGTAAACTACATGTTTTCAGAATATTAGAATTTTTCAGAAATATAAGGCTCATTTCATTATGTTCTGCTACATAATGGGACAAATAAATGTGAATGGCTTAATTATTGTGACAGATTCGTGTCTGAATTATTAAACATTTACTTTTATGACGATGATAAAACTATCAGCCAAAATTATATAATTTCTATGCTGGCTAATAGGTTTTGGAGCTGGGACCTAGATTTTTAGAAAATTTGTCGAACCGTGGACTAACATATGCTTTCGGGAACAAAAATAGGAATCGCATTTTCCATCTGGTTTAGAATGATCATCAGTTTAGCATTTTATCGAAACGATTGTTGCAAATTATTTTTTACTAGATAATATTTGAAAATGAACGCTATTTTTCTTTAGTAATTTAAATTACATATATTTTCATTCATTATATGCATCGCATGTATGTATTTCAATATGTGATAAATATTTAATCGATGCTAATGCATGCATTTAGCTTTTGACGTTTCTCGTAAATCTTGTCTCGAATAGAATCTGAAAGAATATGATTAATTATAATAATCATTTATTTAACACAAACAGATTTCTCCAAATTACATGTGTTATAATAGATATACAACATGCACATACGACCATGCCCCCGGCGGGATTCGAACCCGCGACCCTGGCATTGGGAGCTAGACACGCTAACCACCCCTCTACCAAGGCCGGAAGAGATGAAATTTATAGAACTGATGTAATTCTCATTACTCGTTGACCCTAATAACAATCCAAAATGGGAATTCAGGTTTACGATGAAGCAATGCAAACTTTGATCTCTCTAAAATGCCCATGCTATAAGCCTGACACTATTCTTTGTCTGAAAAATAAGAGCCGTGCATGGAACCTCTGGAAGACTTTTCCCAGCCCCGTGTCCAAGAAATCCTTCACAAACCTAAGGCGACACTCGAAGGCTCTTCTAAGGCGCGACTATAATGATTATGTATCCGAGTTTTCAACGTCCACCTTGTCCGACCCAAAAAAATTATGGTCCCTTATTAACAGTAGGTGCAAATGTAGCAGAATCCCTCTCGAAATTATTTATAACGACGCTAACGCCTCTGGTTCTCATGGGGCCGATCTGTTTATTAATTTTTTCTCTGATACTCTTGCCTCCTCTCATACTAAAAGTCCTATCAGCAGTTCAGCAGTAGTAAATCACTTTCCCTTCAACCCCTTTGTCATATCTCACTTTCCAATCATAAAACTTCACAGCAGGAAGTCCAAGTATACCTTTCGAAGATTTCTCCTACTCGTGCCATTGGTCCTGATGGCATTAGTCCTATATTTCTCCGCAAATGCGCCGAATCACTATCCCTTCCACTGTCTTTTATTTTTAACCGTTTCTTCTCCACTGGCACCTTTCCTTGGTAATGGAAAGCAGCTAACATTGGGCCAATATTTAAGTCTGGTAACAAATCAGACGTGACGTCTTACCGCCCAATATCTTTGCTCCCTATTATTTCATCAGTTTGCGAGAGAATTATTCTCAACAGATTATACTATTTCACTTCTCTGCACCTCTCTTCTAATCACCATGGCTTCCTCCCTGGACGCTCCTGTCCCGAATAAAGACGATTATCTATCTATCTGTCTGTCTAACCTTGCTGTCTTTCAGAATTATGTAATTAATTCTTTTAGAGAAAAATCTCAGCTCGACACTGTTTTTCTAGACTTTTCAAAAGCATTCGACTCGCTAAAACATGGCCTTTTACTTTTAAAACTTAGTCACCGTTTTGGTATACACGGTAACTTTTTAACACTAATTTCCAGTTTCCTGCCCGTTGGGCATCAGTTACTTCTGGTGTTCCTCAAGGTAGTGTCCTTGGGCCCTATCTATTCAGTCTTTATATTGATGACTTACCTGATTTGATACCTTCTGATACCTTTTATATACCGACGATTGCAAAATTTATAAACAAGTTGACTCGATGTCTGATTCTCAAACATTTCAGATGGCTTTGGATACAATATCCTGTTGGTGTGTTAGTTGGGATCTTAAATTAAACCCTTTAAAGTGTAAAACACTAACCTTTTCTCTTCGAAAAAAATCCGTTCATAGTCAACTATAAATTAAATGGCTGTGATTTATCGAGGGTTGATTGTATCAAACACCTTGGCGTTATTGTTGACGCAAAGCTCAATTTCTCCCCTCATATTACCAAAATAAAAAATAAGGTGATGTCACTTTTAGGTCTGCTTTATAGGTTCACAGATATAATAGACCCCCATGCCTTGCATACCTATTTCTTCAGCATCGTCCTACTGACTATTACCTACTGTTCTCCTATATGGGCAATGTCAGCCACATCGAATCTTTCTTCTCTTGATAGGGTGCTTAATTTCTTTCTTCAAATTGTCCGAGTCCGAATTCCTTCTCTCCGTAACGCCTCCAATAACGATGTTCTGTCTTCACTTTTTCTCGAGTCTCTTACTGTTCTTAGAGAAAAAGTAATCTTTCATTACTATACAATATATTAAATGCAAACATTGACTGCCCTGTACTTCAATCCCTGTTTAACTTACGCGTACCAAACAGATCAACTCGTCTTTCCAGCCCCCTTAATCTCAGTATACTTAAGCTTTCGGTAATCAAGCACTCACTTTTCTTCCGCCTCCCTGCTCTTTTTAACTCATTGCCTCCAAACTCAGATGTATTCAGTCAATCTTTAAAAACCATTATCTCCTCTCTGTCTTCTCCCCTTTAGTTTATTTTATTTTCCTTTTGTTTGTTATTAATTTGTTTTATTTGGTTTGTCTCCTGTGTTATGTGCTTATGGATGTATGGTTATAGATTTTACTGTAAATTGACCTTTGTGCTGTATGTGAAATATTTATAAATAAATAAATAAAAGAAGACACCGGCCTAACAAACAAATGCCGTCACCTGTACCAAATTCTCAGTTTGCTCGAGTTTTCTCTTTGATTAACGAGTTTCCATCAAGTAATTGATTAATTGATGTTATTTTATTTTTAATCGAATTTAATCCCATAACCGCAATGAAAGCTAAATCAGCCTTAATTTTTGGCCCATCCCAATATGTCGCTTTTCTCGACTGTGCGTTCTTTGGCGTCCCCACCTCGCCGCACTTCCTCTGCTCTAACTTATTTGGCGGCCGCATTCGCACTAATGATTCCGCTGCTCGCTTCCATCACGACACTGCGAAAGGTGTCTCCTACTGCGGTGTTCCTCCAATGCTTCCCTCTTTCCCCCACTCCATCCCTATATCTCCCACTCCCATCTCTCTACCTCCACCCCCCTCTGCCCTCCTTCATTCGGAACATTCGAGAGCGCTCTCTTCTCATTGGTCTCCTATTTCGCAATGTTTCCGTCGAATTCCCTTCGAATTGCGAGTCCCTCCTCCAGGGGGCGCCATCGATGAGATCCGGAAAAAGAGCCTCGTTTTGTGAGCTGCAGAGAATCCGGTTGGAATGGAAAAAGCGCTCTCGCTTGGTCCGATTCCAGTTGATTCGGAGGCATTTTTGCCGATCCGCAGTAATTACTCGATTTACATCAGAAAACAAAAGGCATTGTAATGTACACTAAAAGAGATTTAATTCTTCCGTTAAAGCATCGTCGGGTGTAATAGTCGATAGCGGTCGAGTAAATCTTTTTAGCGGATATTGGAACGTCTTTTATTTCTATTGAATCTTTCCACGAAGCGGACCCTTCCCTATTGAGTTTTGTTTGATTTGCATCGACATTGAAACGTAAACATCGAAAAAGAACCGTGTGAAGAAACCGCAAAAAGCAATCAATGACTGTTCTCACGTAAATATTATTATACACTCCACACGGAATCCTCTGATGCATAAAGTTTTGAGTGACGTTTAATATAAACAGTGAAATTAATGATTTTGGAATATAAACAGAGAAATTAATGATTTTGGATTGTTTCTCTTCTATGTTAAGTTTGACATTGCGCGAAGCGAATAACAATATTCTTTCGTCTATTTGAAGGCTTAATAGACGCTAATTTATCGGAGGCAACAATTCAGGTTGCCTTGGCAACACCCGGAAAGAGCACAAAAAAGCCATTAAATTTCGATAAGAAATGCGTGTCTCTGACAAATTCTTCCGTGTAACATCTAAACATTGCAAGAATAAGATATTTTATAGTTTTAGCCGTCGAATAGGTAAAACAAAAATGGATAAATTCGGCTCATATTTACATATTTAAATGAATGAAGGAAATAAACCATGCAACTTGAAACATCGAAAATCCCGTGTAAACTTAATGGGAAAATATAATCGTCTTCCGTAGTCGAATCCGGGACTTTTTCCGGGATGTTTAATTTTTCTAGAGGCCACCTCATGGGGGTTTAGCGATAGCAAGTTTTAGCTCTAAATTCCATCGGGGAATGTCCAAAAATACCGGGACAGACAGACACTTGAGAATTATTATGTAAGGATACTAGTCTGACCGTTGCAGCGCTGCTTGCAAAGTTAAGTTGGTTTGCAAAAATTTCGTAACATTCATTAACTCTCAATAATATCTTATAATCAACCCATAGACCATGGATGGCCAAAATGTTTGCGTGATGGACAGTATTAACAGTTGCGGGTTCTTTCTTTCCACTATTCCATTGGAGTAGTGGAAAATTACAATTTCATAACATACAAATGCTTCGGCGGGCCGCATTAGGGCTCACATCGGAATTACTCGAGATAATGCAAATGATCCAATTAGCCACAATCAACAATTAAAAATTTTCCGGCCATAATTTTAACCAGCAAATATGAAATGATCTGTATTTTACGCCACGGCTCGCTTTCATGATGGCATCGCGGGCCGCATAAAACGCTCTCGCGGGCTGTCGTTCGCCCAACCCTGCCGTATGGAGAAAGTGGCTTAAATGAAACTTCCTGGTTGTTGGCAGAGGCGCATTGTGAGAATCCGATACGTTGCTGCTTATAATAGAGCCTCTGTACATATTTCATAGCATTCGAACAGCGGTTGCCTTAATATTTTATGGGACCCTGGGCAAGGGAGTCATGTTTATGCTAAACGAAATTCAGACATTTCAGATTTAAATTTAACTTTGCCCTACTCATGAAGCTGATGTGAAAGTATGAGCATTATGACTTCTGTTTACTCTTTAAAAAAAGGCGTGGAATTTGTGCCACCTCTTTGCTAATTGAGCCCATAATGTATTTTTTTACAAAATATTCGGCCCCTATAACCCCATATAACCGTTCTCCCGAGCCGCGTTTTAAATGTATTTTACCTCTTTGTCATAGCGTATTTTATTCAAAGGTGTAGTCAGAAGTCTGTAAACCATATGATTAAAGACGGCGATCTTTTGTTTATAAGGATGATTAGAGTCATTTTTTATGTAATTGTTGACGTGGGTCGGTTTCCTGTATATATCGAATTCAAGCCTGTCTTTGTTTTTAATAATCAATATTCCCAGAAAGGGTAGAGACTTATTTTCTTCAGTTGAATCTGATAGGTAACCTAAAAGATGAAAAACATATTTCACAAAAATCGGGTGTACATCAAGTGCTATGTGACTTATCATACATAGGTCAAACGAGAAGAAACTTAGCCATTAGATTTAAAGAAGAGTTGGCACACTTTAAACACGGACATAACGAAAAATCTGCCGTAGCGAAACACATCCTTGAAAACCATCACCCATTACGTATTGAGAACCTCAAATTGCTAAAACATGCCCCAAATTCCAAATTGGACGCGACTGAAAGCCTTTATATCCATAAATACAGACATGCGCTCATGAACAACGACTTTGGGGTAATCAACAGAGTTCTCTTCAAACTGATCCAGCGCCTTCCCCCCCCTCCCCCCACCACTAGGTCATAACCCTCATACCCCCCCACACCCCCCCTCCCTTCCACATGCCCACAACTAGGTATAAATACGCGTCCTCAGCCCTTCATATCCACTTGGGGGTGCCGGTGGTGTAGTGGTTAGGACGGTGGCTGCTACTCGCCCGATGCTTGAAAGAGTCATCGGGTACGAATCCTGCGCAAGTAGGATTTTTCCAAGGTCGCCCGGCCCCCTGTTTGTGCGGCTTGAGGAGACCGCGCAAATTCAGCTTTTCCGTCCTTTGGAAGGGACGTTAAGCCGTTGCCCCCCTGGTGTTCTTCGTAAGAGCAGGCAAATGCCAGCACCGGGTTTCCCTCCTCCCTCCCCGGTTATTCACTGCACTACCTCTGAGATACCCATTGTGCTGTAAGAGAGGCGAATTGACTGGGCACTCAAACAAACATATCCACTTGAGAGCGTGCTACCGTGATTTCCTTCACTGTTCGCTCCCTCTCAAGTCTTTGGCCACGATGATGGTTACTTAGTAACCGAAATACGTATCGCCATTTTTATCCGGTTTTTTTATCCTGCCTTTTTTATTTTTATCCGGGGTATTGCCATTTTTATACTGTTTTTTATCCGGCCTTTCTTATTTTTATCCGGGGTATTCAGTTTTACTATTATTGACTGGTAGTCTTTATCTAAAACTTATCCAGGAAGGATCGCTCCGCAGTCGTACTTTTGAGGTAATCTTACATCTGTTAAATGTTACTCTGTGTACATATTTGTCGTATTAAGAAAATTTATCTAATTATATATTTGATGGTATTTGCAATATTATCATCAAAATTATTGTATTTTATAAATAGTTAAGTAGCTCTTTTTTAACATCTCTGTATGTATTACATTCTGCATTCTAATGTGAGTTAATATTATTGCTCAAGTACGTGCATGAGTACTGTTGGAGTAAATTCATGATGATAATGAGAGTGTCTGCTTATATTGGAATCTGGAATATTGGAATTGTAAATTCAAATGAATGTTGAATTTTGAAATAATAACAACGGTTTTACATAAAATTAAAGATTAAAAAATATAACACTTTTAAGAGCTTTTATACGCACCAAAAAGGAAAAAAAATTAACTTCCTATAGAACAGTATTAGACGGAGTCGTGTAAATTGAATAACGAAAACTGTAAGAAGGGAATTCATACAATGTTTTGTTGTTCGTTACATGTGGGAGGGGGCGCTTGCGCGATATTACGTGCGTATATCTTTCTCTTATTGACTTTTGATAGTGAAGATGTATTTGGTTTAAATAAAAAATAACATTATTTAATAAAGATTATTTTGGAAGGCGCTTGAAAATTTCCCCATAAAATTCAGTCGAAGCGAAAAAAGCGGTAAGAATCGGTTCAACGGCGGTTGCTGGAGCAAAACCGGAACCGAACCGAAAGTTTTTGTTTTATGTTAACCGGAACGAAAACCGGAGCGAAAAAAATTCGGCTCGATGCTCTGTCTTGAACCCAGGCGCCAATTCTTCCCGTTTACTGTTGTAGGTTTTCGATGGCATCCTTTTCCAAAATAATCCTCTCTCATCAGCATTGAACGCTTGGTGGGGTGGTAATCGTTCTCTTCAGTTATCCTTAAAACCTCTTTCTGGAACCGCTTTGCAGCTTGGTGGTCAGCAGAAGCACTCTTGCTTGGCGTTGTGCAGATTGGAACGCTTTCTGAACTTGTCAAACCAACCATCACTAAATTTAGCCTTTTGAAGTCTCTCCTCCCTTCTTACAAATCGTTTCGTAGATTCGCTGCATATTCTTCCGGTTCACGGTGCCACAGAGTGCCGCTCCCTTCTGTGTCTGCTCCACAGTCCAAGTGTTCAATAACCTCTCTGTCTTATTCTGCTGCACGGACCTATTACTCACGCTCCTTATGGAATCACTTGTAGCATCGGCAGCAGCAAGACTCGCTTCAATGGGTTCCTTCTTCTTTCGAATGGTGCAACTAGTCGATTCATTCACTCCATACTCCCGTGCCAAGTCACAAAACACCAAAATTTTGCGTCGATACATTTCAAAGAATTTCTTTCCTCCTTGCGATATCTGCCTTCGGCGAGCATACAAATACTAAGTCAATATTTGAGGCCCCGGAGACCCCTCCGCGTTGCCTTGCAAGAAAATTTGTGTGAAAATGAAATCCGCGCAGTACTGAAAATGCGCTGCGTGAATCCGCGTTGCATGAGGTTTTTCTGTTTGTTCGTTTGAAGTAATTTCTGTAGCAATGTAAACCTTTTATAAACACTATTTCGTATTATACAAAAGCATTTCCGCCACATATCGTTCAAGATAAACGAACCTCTACCTTCAACAGACGCGATCGCACTTCTTTCAAGTATTTTCTTTGGACGCCCCGAACGAGTGCCCCACTCTATGGTTTCTCCTGCTATTCCTCCCACACACGCACGCACCCACAGGCCCTCACGCACGCCCGCACGCATACATCTCTCTCGATCTACGTGACGGCCCCATCTGCCCTATTCGTTCCTCCTCTGCCCCCCTCAACACCTCTCTGCCCCCCTCTGCCCCCGTCCCTCCTACGGCTCCTTTCGCGCCCCGAACCCGCACTTTGTCGCTCGAAACCTTCCTCTATTATACTGTCACTTCGCGGCGACGCTCTCCGTCATTCAACTTTTATGAACCGTTGCCATCGACGTGGCTTCATCTCGAGGTGATGGTCTTCCTCCACTCTTTCTTACAAGGGCTCTTCCCCCCTCCCCCGCATCCTCTTAACCTCTCTTCTGGTACACCTCCCCCTTGGGAACCACTCCGCCAAACTCATCTGCCGCGCCTATTTCCTCTCTCCCTTTCTTCATCCTCTCGCTCGCTTTCTCTTCTCCTTTTCTCTGCCCATCTCCTTCCCTCCTAATCTCTTACACTCCACGCACCGTGCCATTGCATTATTTCGTCTCTTGTTCTTTTCGCCTCGTTGCCAATCGCTGGCGATTAGGGAAATTCGATCGAATCTTCTCCGTCGTTGAGTGATCCTCTTTTCCGAACGACCGTCGCTTTCGCATGTCTAAGACGTTTCAATTCTTAAATCGTCTGCCGGAGTGCGCCGCCATATTGATCGCCGACTTACATAAGACGAAACGTGCTTAATGGATCCTTCAGCGTGATTCGGGAAATGCTTTTTCTTCGATTTTCGGCGTTGAAATGTTCCTGCTTCGATGAATGTTGTCCTTGCGGTATTTTCATCTCCTTTGAATCCTATAAAACTTCTATCCCTGGATAAAAAGTGTGATTATTTGGGTCGAAGTAAAAACTATTAGGATGCTTTATTTATACATGCTAAATATTAAGTGTAATCATTTCAGACATCACTAAGAATAGCTATGCGTGTGCCCTTATGTTTGTAATATAGAGTTAAATTTATTCCGCTTTCGTTTTTGAGTGAAAATTCAAAATACGTTCCGGAGTCAATGAAACGTTTCGGGCGATACCATTTTTCCGTCTTTGTCCAAAGGCTAATCTAAAGCTCCAACGTGTCTCTGAAGAGTCTATAACAGGGGTGGCCAATTTTTGCTTTTTGAGACGCATGCGGCTCTTTAAACTTAGCTTGCGGCTCTCTTACATTTCTATTTAAGGGCGTGTCAACGTTTTACGCTAAAGAACACAATAACGCAGTGTGAATTGAGACTTTATTGGGATGCTTGACGGGCACTCGATCTCTCTGTATTGCTTCGAGTACAGATTGTCTTTATTATTCACAAACTTATGAGCATAGAATGCGTAATTTGCGGCTCTAAAGCTTACGAAGAATAGCGTATGCGGCTCCGACAGCAAATTGGTTTGGCCAATCCTGGTCAATCATATGAATAATTAAAAGTAAAGTACTCCTTAACCAAACAATTAGAGGGTTACCCTCTGATGGGCCATTCACTCGCAATTGCGATCGTTAAGCGTTGAGGGGCGATGGTTTCTTCCCTGGTGCTGTCATGGCCCTCACTGTAGTGACGGGGACGCCGGCTCTGGTGAGTTTCTCGCGGATGTAGGTTGGATCTATTCCCGATTAGAGGCCGTGAATGACGAACTTCCACGTCCTGGAGTCGGCAGTACTCCAGGTGCTAAATTGAGCTCTTGTAGTCATTGGAGTTGCACACCTGGAGGCCCGTTCTTCGCTCGTGAATCACGAAGTGATTATCGATGGTTGCTGCTGTTACTGTAGCCTCGAACTGCCAATAATCCTGGACGTCGTAGATGATTAGTGCTGGTTGGTGGCGTTCTACGGATTGCCCCGCTGGAGACGTGCCCATGGACGCGCCTGGGTCCTCTGAGGAGGTTTCGTCTAGTAGATGCAGGAACCGGTTTGAAGTTGGCACGTTTGCCGCTGTTTCTGAAGAGGGTTGAGCGGATGCAGTCGCCTCGTCCGCCTCCTCCTTCTGGCGGGCATGTTGAGTTTGCTTTCCCTAGCTCATTGGCGCCAGAGGAGCTGATCGCACTACTGCACACTGGATGTGGCACATAAGCGATGGTTTGAGTAGGTATTTGAATGCTCATGTTGAGCGTTTGGGCGACATGGGCCCTATTTCCTCCTCTTCTGCGGGGGATGTCCTCGTCTGCGCACGTTGAGGAACGCAGGCGTTTGTGTCTGTCCCAGGGTTGTGGGACGGCGGCAGCAATTTGGCGTAGAAATTCTGCACTCTTGCCGGCTGTTTTTTCCCAAAAGATGGTAGCCTGGTTTGCCATGGTCTCCCGAATGGTTGGGAGGGACAGCCAGTCGTAGAGGTCCTTAAGTTTCCGTTTTCTCTTGGCAATAACTCGCAGGCAAGCACGCTCTGCGCAGTTGAGGTGGTAGTGGCCAGCGGTCGTAAGCCGTCCACTCCAGGCTGGAGAAGCATACGTCAGGGCTGGTAGAATAATAGCTCGGTAGATGTGGATTCTCCTGCGTAGAGGGATGTTGGAGTTGCGAAGAAGCGGGGCAAGTCCAATTCTGGAACCCAGGGCCCTATGGGCTGCTCGACTGGCGTGTTTCTCGAAGGAAAGTCTTCTATCCAATGTTACGCCAAGATAGGTAACGGCCTCCTTCCACTCCACCTGTTGGTCTCCTACAAGGATGCCTTCAGGATCTGGCAGGGGTGAAACGGAGAAGATAATGGTCTGCGTCTTCTGAGGGTTGACCTCCAGTTTGGCGGCTGCAAACCAATCAAGGAGAACGTCCGTTGAGCGCTGTAGGTAGTCAGCTGCCTTGGTCTTGCTCCAGGATCGGCAGAGGATCGCAGCATCGTCGGCGTAGAGAGCCACGATCGTATTCCATCCGAAGTCCACTGGCAGGTCTGCGGTGTAGATGTTGTAAAGGGTTGGGCCCAAAACCGAGCCCTGCGGTACTCCGGATGTAATAGGGTGTGAACCAGATTCGGACCCATGCCACTTAACGGAAAAGGTTCTGCCGCTCAAGTAGCTTCCAAGGATTTTCTGCGTCCATGCCGGAAAACCAAACAGGCGAAGCTTATCACTAAGCCCTCGATGCCACATCCTGTCAAAGGCTTTAATGATGTCGAAAAGGGCGGCTGACACATGCTGTCTGTTGTTAAAGGCGTCTGTAATAAAATTACAGACCCTTGCCAGTTGGTGAGTGGTGGCGTGCTCTTCACGGAAGCCAAACTGCTGTGCAGGAAGTGTGTTGTTTTCCCACGGAAACTGATGGAGATGAGGGAGCAGTAAACGCTCGAAGAGCTTCCCCAGTCCATCTAACAAGGAGATGGGGCGATATTTGGCAGGATCTCTGGAGGCCTTTCCCTTTGGTATGCCGACAACAACTGCATTCTTCCAGATGGTTGGAAAATTGCCAAGGCGAAGGCAGGAGGTAAACAGCAGGGCCAACCAGGTTCCAAAGAACTGCGGCATCTGGCGGAGAACTTCATTCTTAAGGCCGTCTGGTTCAGGAGCTTTCCTAGGCCGCAGCGACTTGAGGGCAGCTCCGACGTCCGCGGTGGATATGACCGGGGTGGAGATGTCATCAGCAGGAGGAGCGGCGGCAGGTGTGGTGGCAGCGTCCTCGGCTGCAGTGTTCTTGAAGGTGGTCTCCAGGTAGGAGGCCATAAGCTCCGCTTTGGCAGAAGACGTGATGGCTGTGTGGCCATTCAGCTGAAGTGGAGTCGTACGGCTGGTCATTCCGCAGGGCCTTCGCTATTTTCCAAATTGAGCCATCCTCAAGGGATAATGAGGCCAGCTTGCTGTCCCATGCAGTGGAGCGGTGTTGTCTGATGAAACTCCGGATTTCTTTTTCCATGCGGCGGAGTTGGCAGCGGAACTCTGGGGCTCCAGTAGCTTGGAAACGGCGGCGGATCCGGTTCTTGGCTGTAATCATCTGCCGGATGTAGGCGGGCAGCTCAAGATAGGACGGAGCTTTGCGCGTTCGGCGTGGAATGGTTTCCTCAGCAGCTGCGGTGATCTTATTGGTAAGAAGTTGGGCGCAGTCATCCGCCTCCTCAGCCGTGGTGATGACAGGGAGTTGTCCCGGCAGGCTGTTCGTTAGGATGCGGCGAAAAACATCCCATTCAGCTCCGCGAAAATCTTGGAATGTCCCCTCTGGTAGGGTGAGTGGTCTAATGCCAAGATATGCAACCACAGTGTTGTGGTCACTGCGGAGGGCTGCCAATGATGAAACGTGGATGGAGGTGCGAAGCCCGCTGTAAACGAAGAAGTCGAGAACATTCTCCTCGCAGTTTCGGGAGAAGTGAGTTGGTTGCAATGGGCTGACGATGGTGTGTCCGGAGAAATCCGCCCAGTTTCGGATTGGCCTCCCACGTTCGTCCTCGTTCCCCGAGTTCCAGGAAGAATGCTTCGCATTGAAGTCGCCGCCAAGCAGAACCGGGTGGCCTAATTTAATTAGGTCATCCAGGTCCTCCGGGTGGAAGGGGCGCGACGGAGAGATGTAGCAGGAGACCAGCGTTAAAAAGCCTTTGGCCGTCTTAAGAAGCACCGCCGTGGCTTCAGCAGACTTGAGGTTCGGGAGTGGTATTTCCGCCGCCTCAAAAGAGTCCCGGACGATAATGGCAGTTCCTCCGGATGCTCGAGTGTTCGGTGGAACTACCCTATCCTGGCGGAAGATTTTGCAGCCCGGTATGGTCCATTTGGTGGATGGGAGAAGGTGGGTTTCCCGAAGGAGTGCAGCAGCAATGCCATGTCTTTTCAGGAAGCCCAGCAACTCAGAAGATTTCCCTCGGATGTCCCCTCCTGCGTTCCAGGAGACGATTGCTGTCGATGGTTTCTGCTTCCTAAGATTGAACGTGAAGCAGAGAGGTGAGGTGAGTCAGGAGACCCTGAAGCAATGCGGATTGCTGCTGCAGTTGTTGCTGCATTGCCAGGGTTGCTGCTGTGAGGGACTGGATGGCCTCCAAAAGTCCTGCTGGTGTCGACTGGCCGAGGTTGGCAGCCAGTGGAGCCGTGGGAGTCGCTGAGGAGCGAATCTCTTGACGGCGCTGTCGAAGTCTGAGGAGCGGAATTCTCAGCTCCTCTGGGGTCTCTTGGCGAGTCGGTTGGAGACGTGAGAGCGCTGGAAAGGAGCCAACGTCCACTGGAGGGGCAGACAGAATGGAAATTCTCGTCCTTGGCGTAGGCTTCTGTCTCGGCTGCGATCTCTTGGCATTTCCATGGCCCAGGCATTCTGCGTCCCAAGGGTTGGGATGGGGCAAACAGCTAGGCTGCTGGAGGTGAGGCTGGAGGAGCTGTCCGTTGGCGACGGGCTGGCATCTTCCTTGAGGCCGACTGTTGCTGATGTCTCTCATTGATGAGGTTCTGCTCCTTCTGCATTACCGGGCAGGTGGAAGAGAAGGCGGTGTGTTCCGCACCACAGTTGCAGTATCTACATGGCTGCTCGCGCGGTTTGGTGCAGGTAAGCCCGGGATGAGGTTCGGCGCATTTGTAGCAACGCGGGGCAGCGGTGCAGCGTAGGGATGAGTGGCCTACTCGGCTGCAGTTGTAGCAGACCTGCGAGCGTTGGTGATGGTAAAGGCAGACTCTCGCCTTTACGTTGCCGATGTACCGGATGCGAGTGATCCGCTTCATGGGCCATTCAGGAGTCAGGATAACCGCGGCGACAAAAAGTGGTGAAGGTTTCCTCCGGGGCTCCTGCTGATTGGCAGAGGTCGTAGTCGACCCGTGCAGGTTTCGAACAGTCTTGACGAGGATTCCCATCCCGTCAAGGTCTGCCAGAATTTCTGCCGGTTCGTCCTCTAGGTCGTACCCGTGGATGACGAAGCTGGTAATCTTGGCGTCCTCATTGCGGGAAGAAATCTGCGCCTGATGTCGGAGAAGAAGATTTCTGGCCTCCCTGTAGGCTTCAAGGTTGCGGAAGGTGATGCGGACTTCTCCTTTTTCCTTCGTCTGGGAAAGGAGAAATCCCTGATCGGTCACGCCGGAGCGGAGTAGATCCCGAAGGGTTCTCATGGAGCAGATGTCATAGACCATAAGTGATGGTCGCTTGGAAGGCTTGCGGCTAGGTGCGGCAGCCGAGGTCTCCATGTCCTCCGCGGAGTCTGCTGCTGGTTGCTGTGTCTCGCTAGCACCTTGCGGGTCAGCCTGCAGTAACGGTGCGTAGCGGTTGGAGGTCACTATCGGGCTGGCAGTTTCCAGCTCGGAGGTTTTCTGCCGTTTTTGAAGAGCTTCTTCCGCTGTTAGGAAGGCAGCTGGTCGCCTCTTGGATTCCACTGGTTGGAAGGTGGACGTGGAAGGAGTAGAGGGAGCGTCAAAGTGCTCGGCAGGTGCTGAGGCGGGTTGCTGGTTCTGAGAAGAATCAGAGCAAACCGTTGGTGCAGATAATTTGATGCCCTGAAAAGGGCCGTTTTTGTCCTCCGAAGAGGCGTTCTCCGGCGAGATGGAAGAAGCCGGAGTCCCGCTGGTCGTTCCTGCACCGGTGGAAAGGCAGGAGCTATTCTTGGGCTTTCCCGTCGTCTCCTCTCGCCCTGTAGTCTTTTTCCCCATGGGGAAGAGGTTCCGTGATGTCGCTCCAAAACGGAGGAAAGGTGAAACTCGTTTCACAGTCTGGGCCAGCGTCTCCTTTCCCAGATATACAGGTTAAACACGTGCTTTAGTAAGATTTCAGTAGAGTGCTATCCTACAATACAAACTGCTCTCCTCCTTCTGGCGTTTGCGGATGCTTTCATCCACAGTGATTATCATCGCACCGTGGCGGGGGCCGCGTTGCCGGTGGCTGGGACCTGCTGAAGTGGGAGAAGGTTCCAATCCTGAAGGCCTTGAGGAATCTGGCTTTCCGGCGTCCGAGACTCCATTATGCATTCGACCTTTTTCAGGGCTACAAATGCTCTGCCAATCCCGATGAGGAGTTACGAGAACGCCTCGGACGCGTGATGGAGGTGGCTCCGAATATCCGAGGGAAGCTCGTTAACATTTGTTCCTTGAAATTTAGCAGAAAGATATCTCACGGAGCAGAATCCGACTTCGAATCCAAGTTATTCGTTATGTTACATTATCTTTCTATCTATCTATCTATCTATCCATCCTTTC
This sequence comes from Tanypteryx hageni, assembly GCA_028673005.1. Lineage (NCBI taxonomy): Eukaryota > Metazoa > Arthropoda > Insecta > Odonata > Petaluridae > Tanypteryx > Tanypteryx hageni. Next base: position 200,879,091 of record CM054115.1, read on the forward strand.
TTCCTCCCTCCCTCTCTCCTTTCTCCATCCTCTCTTTCCTTTCTCCATTCTCTCTCCCTCCTTTCTCCATCCTCTCTCCCTCCTCTACTCCACCTTTCCTCCTCTTTTCTTGCTCCTCCCTCTCCCACCTTTCTTCTTCTTCTTCTCTCTCTCTCCTGCCTCTCCCCTTCCTCCTCAACTCAATCATTTATTTTTGCCCTTGCCCACTTGTTAACCCTTTGCAGCACCAGGAATACTTGAGTTCTCCCTTCGACTTACATAACATCAATTTTTCCCATTGTTGAAATGTTATTTTTAATTCCCCAAGTGGACGCGAGAGGGATAATGAGCTCTCCGGGCTCCTTTCCGGGTCGTCTGGCTAATTCGATGCTGCGAACATTTACAGGGATCCAAATATTGCATTTTTAGCGGTCCTTTCAGGTTTCCAACGTCTTTGGAAGAGGAACTCTCTTCGTTTTTGATTACTTAGAGCCTCAATCTCATCCAAATGAAGGTGTTTTTTCTGTCTGTCCATCTTTTCCTTTGGAAAATAAAGCGAAGACGAATGTACAGTTACGGGAGCCACACTCCCGCGACTGCAACTAAGCCATTGGAAATTTTAAATGCTGCAATCGGTGATCTGTTTTGGGTGAATGAGTGAAGTGTGCTCAATAATTTGGTCATCGCGGGGAATTTCCGTACTACAGATGAACAAGCGCCTCGAAATTGAAGTTCATATAAGTTCAGTATAAGTAATCAATTCGGGACGGCAACTTTGGGAAACCAGCCTGCATTAATCGTGGTTTGGACTTCTTGTTTGTTGTGGCTAGTGGTGATACCTAAGGCAAGTAAATTTTGAATTGCTTGTTCTTGAATGCTATAAGGAGGTTAGTAAAACTAGATGTTCATTTTGGCTACGAAGCAGCCAACATCAGTGGTGATTAACCGACAGAATAATCTTAATATCAGTAAATCGCCGCTGACAATGTCTGGTTAGCAGCTAAAATGCGCATCTGGATTTCTCTACCTTTGTATGGCTATCGGAGAAAATTTTTTTCGCCACTTTTCAGCGAATTTTAAATTTAAATCGCTGTTACATACTAAAGCCATTATCAGCCTCCAGTTATTAATGAAGAGGTTAGGCTAAGATTTCGCGTTTTTTATTATTTATTTAAAATTCTTGGCCCGAATTTATCCATTTGATATCGTCGGCCATGATCGTATTTCACCATATGCGGTTGCAGGGTGACGCTTTGAATTAATTCGCATCCAGAGATTGAGATATATGTACAGTATTCCAAATATGGGAGAAGGGGAGGGGAGAACGGGAGGGGAGAACGGGAGGGGAGAACGGGAGGGGAGAATGGAAGGGGATAACGGGAGGGGAGAACGGGAGGGGAGAACGTGAGGGGGGAACGGGAGGGGAGAACGGGAGGGGAGAACGGGAGGGGAGAACGGGAGGGGAGAACGGGAGGGGAGAACGGGAGGGGAGAACGGGAGGGGAGAACGGGAGGGGAGAACGGGAGGTGAGAACGGGAGGGCAGAACGGGAGGGGAGAATGGGAGGTGAGAATGGGAAGGCAGAATGGGAGGGCAGAATGGGAGGGGAAAATGGGAGGGGAGGATAAAAGAACAGACTCTCCAAAAACTTAAATCGGCTCCTCGGTTTTGTTGTAGCCTAGCGACCCTGAAAAACGTTCTCATCTTGTCTAGGCTACTCTTCTGAAGTGGACACTCATCGCTCACCAGAAGCCATTGAGTGTGAGTTGCGGAGAAATCGACACTTGCGAGGAGGTCTCGCAGTCAAACCCTTCTTCACTCTTTTCTCACCTTCCTGCGGATCCATTCTCTCCACTCCAGTTCAACCCCCGGGATTCTACGCTATCTCCATTGGGGTTCCGTGAGAATTAGGGAGTTCGATTCCCTCCATTCGATGCGTGCGAGTATCGATTTCTTAAGGGCTTCGGTCGGAAGGTTTAGGAAGTGGGGTGGCGGGAGTGGGTCGGATGGCGAGGAGGAACGTGGTGGGCGGAAGACGTGATTGGCGCTCGCTTCGTGGGAAGTCATTGTGACGTGGAAGGTCCTTAGATAAACGCGATCCATGCAAATCCCTGATTCCTCTCTCCACGGTGAAATTCCCTTCCTTTCTCTTTCTTGTCGCCTCTCCTTACTTTCTTTCTCTTTCCTTCCATTTCATCCGTCATTCCCTTGCACTTGTTCGTTAATTGATTAATGAACGATCGTCTCGCACCAACGCCTCAAATGCGGTTGATCGATTGACGAAATGTACGCAAAGGAAAATATACGTGTGCTGCCCTATAAGCAACGAGACTAATTTACTTAAGGCAAATGTATATAATATATTTAATCTTCCAAATCAACATGTTTTTTTTCAAAGTGCAATGCAACGCGCTTATCACAACGTTTCACCCAGGAATAGGACGCGTGCTCCAAACACTTTATTTTACGATGCCTTTAAAAATCGCCTCAACGGATTTTGCGCAACACTCATTCGATTCGTAACGCCGTCCTCTGATCTCATCCTTTAACTCCGCAGACTTCCAAAAACCACTAAATGTTCAGCACGGGCTGTAGGGTGAGTGTGGTATGACATTAATGCCATTTTCCTGCAAAAACTTGGAAACAAGGCGTGACTCCTGCGGGCGATCGTTGCCACGACGATGGAGAATGTCTGTTTTCTACTTTGCAAGCTTCTGCAATTTGACTAACAGTAATGTGGAGGTCATCGCAAACCCAAACAGATGTTGTCTTTATGAAAACTTTGCTTCGTGAAGTTAAAGATCGTTCCCTTAAAAATTAGTTAATTCTGTTTAATTACAACTGTAAGTTATGGAAATAAGTGACCAGCGATCAGTCCAATCTCAGTCAATTTCAGCAGCACTGCTTTTATTTCAGGAGCATCATCCCTCTAATTGGCGTGAAAACAGAAACAAATATTAGATATTTTTACGTTCGTTTTAAAAAGCAATACGTATATTTGTGATTTCCAAATAAATATTACTATATTACCAAAAAAGATGGTTTTAATGCTTTTTATTTTGAAAACATTATTTTGAAAATCGATGCACCGCGTTCGCCTTTATCCATGGCAGACGATGAATTTGTAAATGTTGCTGAATGTGGCAGTACTGCTCATCATATCTAAGAGCGCCCCTCTTTAGTTGATTTCCTTCAAATTAGTCGAGTGCTCCGCAAACAGTGTGGCGCGACAAAGAATTTAAATGTGGAATTTGGAATTAGAAGAAAGAGAATGAAAACACCGAAAGGTATCATGATAGAGTTTAAGCAATGTTTTAATACCTTTGATTGAAATAAAGTTTCTTCTTAATTTGACAATTTATAATTTATATCACTGAATTGTTTCGAAATACAACTGGAATTTTATATCACTTGGGAGTGAATTATTTGAGGTATTATTTACTCAAATATGTAGAGTAGGAGATTATTAATATTATTGATTACAGAGTGATAAAAATCCTCTGCACATCCTCGCGAAAATTGGTTCGGTTTGTCGTGAAAATCGAGCGAATCAGAAAGTCATCATCTTCACATCACGAATTGGGCTAATCGGTCTGATCCGGTGTCTACTGCGTGCTTGCAAATGGATTGAATTTGTAAGTGATTGGAGTAGTAACCCCTTGCAGGATCCTCAACATGCAGGGCCAATCCTTACCCACATACATTTGCACTGAAGAGAGAAGGGAAAATCGGTGTAGGCAATAGACCACTGTCGCGGAAAGCGTACTGCATATTGTGTCTTCGGAAGGACTACCTACTGTACTAGCGCTTCATCTTTACCACTCACAAGTGGATACGGGATAATCCCGAACTTAAATACATCGGCCCTTCTTACCTTCTCCCTTTCTTGGGGAACTTCAGTGCCACTGCCAATATGGCGTCCTTCCTCCTTAGAGATTCCACCCAGAGCCCCTCATCCATCACAGTGGTCCAGCTTGAACGTGTCTCCAGGCAATGTTCTTTCATTTGCTTTTACTTTTCATGAAGGAAAATCAGAGCGTACTTATTAGGTATAGGGCATAAGAAAAAATAATTCAAAATAGAAAATCTCTGTTAGGTCGACGAGATTCTGGAGATGAGCCGTGATATTGCGAGAAATGCTGCAACGGAGATAGCAATTAATTCACAGTGGACAATTCAAGGGCGAATATTAAACGACCCAGAGGTAAATGGAGATATACAAAGCGAATGGAAAAATGCCCGCCAAGAGAAAGAAAATAGAGTTGATAAAAATCATCGGAATGCATCGCATAATTGCATGGCAATAAAATGAGAGTGACAATGAGTGCAAGAAAAGAAACATTCGGTGAAAAGATGAAATGTTATTAAAATTTTTCGATAACGTAGTTTGATTTTATATTGAAGGAAAGTGTATGAGAAAAATAATCAGGATACTTTCAAGTTTAGCGAAAAAAATGTTAATATAATTTAAAGCAAATTAAGATGACTTTCGCGATTGTCTAATTCGTCAAACTATCGCTACAGAATGAAGAGTCAAAATACATATTAAATTTGCCATCGTTTAATCTGTTCACTCTCGCCCAGTGACACACACACGAACGTGATCAACATGGTAATGAACAAAGATTTCGGATAGGAATGTTTAAACGGCGATGCGAGCTGGTATTGAGTAAGTTTATAGCTGTTGCTAAGGCGGAAATAATGGATCCTAGCGATCAGCACATTTATTTCGTATATAAAAAATATCTGTAACTAATATTAAATAAATAACATCTTTCAGACCGTAGTGTTAATGGTGCTTAACATTTGACCATTGATCGATAGTGACTTCCAATACGAATATTTTCGCGAGACGCCAGTCTGTTTAGGTGTGTCTATATTCGAATGGAAGGAGGAGAATGGAATGCATCGTTTGGACAAATTGAGAGGAACGCAGATTTCGTTCGATTGAGTGCAAAGGAAAGAAAGAACGGCGAACGTACAATGTGAGGGCGTCGTTAAGGATTTGCTGGGATTGTATCGGAGGGGGAGAAATGAAAAGGAAAGAGGAGAAATGAAGATGATGGAGGGGATGGCGGAGGAGAGAGAAATTACGATGTTTGCGTAGAGGGTGGGAAGAGAGAAAAGTGAGTGGAAGAGAAAGAGAAATGGATGGCGAGAGAGAGAGAAGAGAGAGGGAGAAGAGAAAAACGGAAGAAAGGCGATTTCCTGTAATTTAATGCATTTTAGGTGATCATAAAGGTTTTTCTCTATACAATTTTAGATGATCAAAACTCCCGTTTCCGGTGTTATGCGCTTGCCCTTGACTTTTTCGCCTATCGTGTGAATGGAATACAGACAAATATACACAATAAAAGGTGACAATCAGAATGTATTTAGCTTTTTTGCAAATTATTCAGTCCGCGAAAATGAAAAGCATTTAATAAGTCTTTAACGCAGAAGTTATTTTCGTGATAATTGATTTGGAAGTAACAAACGGATTCCATTATTGAATGCGTGACATTTTGAGAAAAGAAAAAATTAAAATTATAGGCATTTGAAGCCTTTAATGCATTAAATATGTTTGCATAACAGAATTCAAATAAATTTTATTCATTTGGGATTTAAAAAGGGTTTTTTCATCCGGTAAATTTGGAACGTGGCCCCGTTGAGATGCCCCCATCAAATTAAAATTCTTCCGCGCAGCTCGTGACTTTTAAATGGCACCATTCCTTCAAGAGTGTATCATTTATCCCCAGAATCATTTTCCTCTCCTCTTCTCGTAATATTCTCACGAAAGCCTTTCCGTGTGCTAGATTGATGCGTCAAAGTTGAGAGAGTTTCTCAGAAGAATATCTTTCGGAACAGAGGTTTTCGGCGTTTGTTCCCGGTTGAGCCGAGGGCGGAGAGAAATATTAGGGTAAAAAGAGACGATGGAGAAAGTGGGAGAGAGAGAGAAGGCGAAATGGGAGAGAGGGTGGAAGTGCAGTGATATATGCAGATTTATCGCTAACTATGAATAATAAAAATATCACATTGCAGGCATTAAAAGACTAAATAATGATGAATGCATATATTAATTTACTTTTTTTTCGCATAAACATTTTTCGCTGAGTGAGAGATACAGTTTTAGTGGTTATTAATAAATATAGTTAATGTGTCCCCTGATGAGAAATACGGTCCGTTCTAATGAAGACATCACTGTGCCTAAACGTAAAGAATATTCTTCGTCGAGCTCCATCCACTGTCTAGTTCTGATCTCCTTTTTAGTATTGATATTCCCATATGATTTTGAATGAGCGATAAACAATGAAATGAAATGGAAAAACTAGTCGATACTTGAGTGTAAGCTAAACCGTGAGCGGCATGGAATGCCTGCTGCACTGTATTAAATTATTTTACGATTATTTTTACAGTTATGCATGTTTGTCAGTCACTAGTGGCTTGCCCGTTGCTACGCAACTTAAAAAAATAGAATAATATACTTTGCTCTTATAATTCATATATTTCAGGATAACAGAAAATGAACGAATTTAAATTTTTTAAAATAAAAAAAAGATGACTCGATGGCCATATTCAAATCAAAATCATCAATCAAATGAAAAAAGTGACTGGCGCGTTACTCACTATGCCACTCGAACTCCTCATTTATGTTGATTCAAATTCCTATTCAAATAGTGTGCCATTCAATCTGTATTTACGGTATTTACGCTTAGCAGTTAGAAATTACTTCTATTCGAGCCGAAATAGCAACTTAATCTTCGATCATTCAATTTTGATTAATTACCATTCTCAGTCGGCTCTTATCATGGTCGAAATAATTGAATTTTAATGCGGTCTTAAGCGTATAATGTCTTGCTAAATGTTTTTGGCGTAAATATAATCCGAAAAATAAAAGAGAATAGATGGTGATAGCAAGTTTTTGTTTTCATAAATTGATTTATCTTATAAATGGGCCAATAATTAGGGTGACCCGGTTTAGCCGGGACAGTCCCGGATTTTAGATGTCCCGGCAACTCGTCCGGTTTAGTATTTGTCCCGGTTAAAATTTATTTTAATTTTTAATTTCATAAATATGGAATAAATAAATTACATTCCATCAGTTATGACACTGCAACGCTGCGACTGTACCTCCGTTACGTCATTGGCAACGTTGTGCTAGATCTGAAAACACAGCAATACTGTCGATTACGCAACCACACGCTAAAAAATCAGTTCCATTGGCTGGCAATGGGAAGTGGCAGTCGAGCACTAGTGTGCGCAGGGTGAATTGAAAGCGGTGGTCGCAATCAGCTAATTATTGAACGATGTGTTTCTGTGTAATTGAGTTTAGCATATGTTTTATTTCGGTATTTTATTTCCTGGTAAGTTATTTCTGTAATAAATATGAATTTTCTATAATAAATAAATTATATTTTCAACCATGTCAGCGAAAAAACGTAAGTGCAGTTTTAATGAACAGCTACATGCCGAATATCCGTTTATTAAGTCGATATCTCATGACAGTGCTTCCTGTACACAATGTTCGTCAACATTTTCAATATCTCATTTGATATTATTTGTTAACACATTAAAAATATTGTACTCGGCATTGCGAAGCTTCTTTATTTTTAATTTAAGTTCATACGATGAAAAATATACGAAAATTCACGTCCCGGTATTGTCCCAGAATTTCTTCTTCATTCTCATTATGTCCCGGTTTTGCGTCCTAAGAATCTGGTCACCTTACCAATAAGTACTATTGAATTAATGGAATAATGTGATCTAAAGATCCTACGAAGATAGAAAAGCTGTAATTTTGAGAATAATTTTGAAACAATATCCACACGACAAGTGGTTCGATTCCCCGTCATAGCAGAATTTTTTCGTTTAAAAAACTCCCAATACTATCAAAATTTATAAAATTTATAGGACATAGATATTCACATTTAAACCGAAACTACCGAATAAAAATATTTTACCAAAATTAAATATATTGCAAAATATTTATTAGATGCATCTACTACTATTGAAACTTTACTTAATTATATACCGTATCTTATGAAAATACATTTTAATCTTTACTACTTTGGTACTCTTCCACTTAGAAAAAACCTGTCTGAAGAAGGCACAGAGGCACTTAAATTTCTACCGTACTTCTCTTTTCCCTCCCAAACCTTTTCTTGGCGAATGCTACTCTAATCGGAAAAAGGGACGGAGGATCTCTGATCAATGCTCTCCACATAATTTCCATCTTCCCTCCATTGGCGTAAAAACGGGATTTTAGATAATACATAGTGCCGGTCACTGACTTACCCCAATCGGTTGCCTTCTTAGAAATTCAATCGGTGAATCTGGAAATGGAAAAGCGCGGGAAATGATCGGAGCGAAAGGACGGCGAGGCGGGAGGCGTAGGGAGAGGGAAGGAGTAGGGAGAGTGAAGGAGGAAGAGGAAAGAAGGAGGGAGAGGAAAGAAGGAGGGAGAGTGAAGGAGGGAGAGTGAAGGAGGGAGAGAGGGAGGGAGGATGGAGGGAGGTAGAGAGGTAGGGAGGGACCAGGCCGTCCATTCGTGGTTCCCCTTCTCCCTTTCTATAGTTAGTGGAAAAGGGAAGCTGCGGCGGTGTTCGGGTGAAGACGTGGAGGGGGATAAAGGACCGTTCGAATTGGAGAGAGGGGTTCGAAAGGGTGAGTGGGCGGAAGGAAAACCCTTTTATAGAACCAATGAAGCAACGCGGTGTCGGTTCTCTGCGCGAAGAGGAAGTTTTGATTGAGTTGAATTAATTCAACTGTCTGACGGCGACGGAGCCACCGTTGCGTAATTTTTGCAGCAAGTGAAAATGTGCCGAAAATCTGGAAAAGGGAAAGATTTACATATCGTGGGGAGGCGATTCCATTGCGAGAGCGGGCGTTCCGGGCTGTTTATTTCTCTAGAATTTTGGCTCCATTCGGTTGGCGGCGTTCCGCTTTAATCCAGAAGGATCGTGGGATTACCAGTGACTCGGCGATATAAACATATTAATTAGAAGCGGTCGTATTTCTATGTAAATGTCAAAGAGACAGAATGGCTTGGAATCTAATCTAGAAATGCAAACTCGATCCTGGAAAATTTTCTCTTTTTTGGAATAGGTTATCGGAGAAACTTTTTCGGTGCGATCCTAACAAAACACGCGTCCTATTGCCTCAGATTCGATCAGAATCGATAGCAGCACAAGTGGATGAGTTCAAGTGGATGAGTTCAAGTGGTGCGGCCGCGTGAGGAGAGTTTGAGAGGCGGCAGATCCAGGCGGCCCTGTTTTAGGGGCCGCATTTTGTCTATTGTCATATATTTCCGCTCAACAGCCCACAATTCGTGTTTGACAAGAGAAATCGAGAAGAAATCGACGTATAAAATAAAGAGCTGGTGCATAGCGTCTTCTCATACTTAACCCGAACAGAGTTGCAAGCCTCTTCCTCTGCGTAACTCTCTCTCTCTCTTCGACTCTGAAAGTGCAATGGTAGCTCTCGCCTCGAGATTAATTTCGTGCATCTTATATCACACGTATTACAACATACACTCACCCCTTCCATGGCCGTTGCTTTCCTGCCTTAGATATATTTTCCATTAATCATTCTATATAAAAAATACCATTTCTTGTTATAATCTTTATCGTCTTTGTAAATTTTAGCGCAATTGCATATGTACGTGAGTGGAAGAGTATTAAAAATAAGCATAAGATGAATATTACGACTCAAAATGCTAGTCATATTTACATTAATGGGCCGCCATAACCTTTTGGAGATACATTAACACATTATTATTTTTGAACAGTGAAAATAACTGAGACAGTGTATTGTTCTGCGAATTTATTTTTAAAATTTACTGTAAATTCATTAATTTTCGTATCTTCTTGCTTTACGAGAATCCTATTCTATAAATTTGATATTTCTTTATTGCGATGAATTATTCAATTTTAATATATTTCTTGGCATGGCAGCTGGCTGTAATACTCATGAGTATCGTATCATGGTGCGACGAAACCATAAATTTGCGTTTGTAAGGTGTGCTATTTAAATGATTCCAGTTCTTTGAATCGCGATAAGTACTGAGAATAGTTCCCATCCAATATAGTTTTAAGATTCGCCTCGAAAGATTTGATTCCCAAAATTTTCTAAGCGCGAAAACCTTTGAAAGATATACAGAATGGTGCGATGCCCACTTCCCTTCAACAACGCTGTGTATTTTTACATGCATATATCGGAATGTTGTTGCTAAACATCGTCAAATTATCAGAGGAAAGGTTATTGCCTTAATAAAACATTAAAATTCCTGAAACTTAGATTTATTTATTTATCAACGGTTTTCGCTGCACCAATAAAAATGCACCCCAGCGCAAATTAACGAAATGTAACATTTCCCATGTTTGTTATTATGCAAATAGTCTAGTATCTAGTAAGTAAAATATAGTTAGATAAGTATACAAAAGGTAATGGACGAGGCCGAGACTTCGTGGAATTCCACAATAAAATAACATGAACAATGCCAGATAGTATTTTTATTTATATTTAACTCTTGCTAATTTCCACAAAATATACGAAGTAAAACACGACCGGTTTCGGTGAATAATCACCATCATCTGCCTTTACAGAATCATCAGGTCAAATATTGACAAATATTATACAAAATTAATGTGACTAAAGTTAGTTTCCGTGTGTCTCGTCTATAGGAAATGTGGTGAGGTTTGTTGTTTTATGTGTCTATCTGCCTTAGTTATTACCTATACTTGTGAAAAGAAAAACTGTAGAAGAGTTTGTCATAACTGCATGTCTCTTTTGTATATGTCGCGAATTTCATCGTTGCTTTTATGGCTTTTTTCTCCCTTTGAGATCAATGAGGAAAGACTGTTAATAATGCTGTTGGATTTGTTAATCTGAATCGAGAAGGAAAAATTTGTATTGTTAAAGGCAAAATTTGCCCCGAACAGAGAATAAGATAAAGAGGTTATGAAGTGAGTGTAGTTGTAGATGAATAATATTTAGTCACGTCTGTGGAGTGTCATGACTGCCCTTATTTAGCAAAATACAATACTATCGTGGATATTATGGGAACAAATTTATTATAATATTAAAATTACAGAACTAACTTAATACGTAACATTTGTAAAAGTATTTGCTTAAAAACTTGGCACTTAAATATATGCTCTGCATCAGTAATTATTTGCTTAATAAACCCATAGCCCAACGATTTTCGTAAGTTTGATCTTACGTATTTAGAATAGCTGTATTAAATTATGGAGGTTTTGTTAAAATATATATGCTAATCTATGAAACATAAAAATATAATTAACTGTTTCAACATCGTTCTCCAGAAATATATGCATCATGTCAATGTAATGCCGACATAAGTCATAAATTTAACGCGAAGCAATAAAATTATGTACTTACATATAATTAGTACTTAGATTAAAATGATCTTTGAAGACAAATGCAGTTGTACGCTCTGATATATCAGATGCGTACCTTCTCATGGCTTTCAACCACAATATTCTTCGCTTCTTATTTCTTCCCAAGGAGCTCGGTAGTGCGAAGAACAATTTTCTCGGGGTTTTAATCGTTGTATTTAAGCACTGAGGTACCAGACAATACTTATAACTCTTCATAATTCCATATTCTCCATTTTAGCTACGATATTAGGAAAAGCAACAGGACGAAGTAGCAAAACCACGTGCTATCAGTACGGTCGTACGTTAAAACGATTGGCATGCGATGACGTCACTCACCCCTTACTGCTCTCTCTCTCTCCAACCAGGATGCAGAAAATTTACACTTTATTTATTTATATTTCCATTACGTTTATTTTGAATTATATAAGTTTTAGCTGTGACCTAACGAAAATTGGGAATTTTTTTCAACTCTCACGTTCATCAGAACTTTTAGTGCAGTATAAAGCATTATTAAGCAAACTTTTGTGTCATGTAGGTAATAAAGCTTACAATTAGTTATCCTACTCTCCGAGAGTGTGAAAATATTTTGCGCATATTTGCGCCAGCTAAAATTTTACCTATTTATATATGTTTGTGTATCACTATTAAATTAATTTACGATAACTACTGACTTTTAGTAAACTAGTTTATTAACAAGAAACTGTAATGACAACTTTTCGTTGTAATATTGTAGGCATATAATATTCCAACTCATGAGCTACTTCACATAGTGAATCATAGGATCTTTACAGGATCACGTAATATACCACACATCATCATGTTGAAGAGGAGGGCGTTATTTGAAATAATGCAAGAGTAAACCAAAATTAATAAGTGCCAAATATGAATATCTTATTAGACGCATTATGGAAATTACCCATTACGCGCAGTCATCTTCGTCAGCAGCGAGTTTATTTCCTTCCGAAATTATTTTTGGATGTTTTTTCACATTTAACCAATTATTTATAATAAATAGGGAAAATTTAAAGTATAAATGCTAATTTAAAAGTATTTCTTATTTTTGTTTAAATTTTATAGAGCGTCCAGATTTTGGGACATTGGCATGTTGTGATAGCAAAAATAAGAATAATGAAAATAATGAGAAAAATGTATTGCCTTCTAAAGTTTTGAATTTTATTTTATTAATAAGAATTATATTGATTATACATTGCAATACAATGCATTGTTACTATTTTTGTTAATTTAAGGTACATGAAACATAGCAAAGCATTTGTCATGAAAAGGGACGTCGCATCTAATGCATATCTTCGTTGTTTTCTTCTTACAATATGCACATCTTCTTTGAGTCTTTATGGGGCAATAAGATGGTTACCAGGATCATATCTAATATCGGCAATCCCTCTTCCGCCCATTACTTTGGTTGACTGAGGACCCCGGCGTTTTGCAGTGGCAACACTTTTCTTTGACAAGTAGTCAAGTACTATTTTTCTTCTAACATCCAACAGTGACAAATTCTTCTCTGGATTTGCATTTTATGAGATGAGGCTTTTTTATGTTATTTCCTTTCTTTCCTGTTGCGAATATCTTCTGACGTTGGTCAACTGAAAACTTGTGCTGAACTTGGTAGCAACGCATACCGCCTTATTATCTTTCCATTTCACAACCAGAATCTCATTTGCTTTGTCAAATCGATAGTAACAAAAACCGCGTTCTTTTTCTTTTGCCATTTCTTTCGAATCCATCAGAGGGCAGTTTTTTGTTCGCATTTCTCTAACAGTTCTAGTAGCTTTTATATTTTTATTTTTAAGTAAAGTCAAAACATCAATGCTATTGAATAAATTATCAAAGAATACCATGTAATTCTTTGAGGTGCGTGTTGGAATGCAATCATGTAAATTTGTGGTCACCCTTGATCCAAGCGGTCCTTCGTTGGTTACTGCCTTTCCAGTATACGGCGAAAAATTGAAAAGAAATCCAGATGAACTTGCAAGGCACCAAATTTTATAACAGAATTCTATCCGCTTCCCTCTCATGAACCTTTTTGGCCGGGTGCTTTCCACAGTAGCGAAACATCATTTCATCCAGCGACAGATCAGAATGAAAAACCCCGAATTTTAGGAACTGTTTTTTCAGAGTTTCAAAGTAGTCTCAATTTGAACATTTTGACATTTGTGTCAACTTTAGAGTTGTCATTTAGATGAACAAATTCCTTGATTTGTCGGAGCCGATTTCTTGACATTGAGTGATATATCACAATGAAACTCCAACATCTGGTGCCAGCTTCCAATACATATCTTCCTGCGGCAATTTATGGTACCCACTAAGAAATAATATACCGATAAATATTTTCAATTCTTCACTGCTCAGTTCGAAACTTGCATTGTTTTTCTGACAAGCATACAGCCTGATCTGAGTTAAAATCAAATCTAGGACTTCCTCAGAAAAAAATTCTTCAAAACCTGAGGAACGCTTTTACCCCCGAAACACTGCAATGTGGTGATAATTGTTTTCTCCAAAAGACAACACTTACGCCAGTGAGGAGAAAGTATTTCATGAAGCGTTTATGCCTCAGAGCAAGTGCTTATACTTAGACAAAATGTAAATATAGATTACGAACAAAGTAGTTAGTGTGTGTTGCAGCGCGGCAACAATGTTGAATTGTAGAGAGGCATTTCTGACGTACAGTTCAAGAGTATGCGTACTTCAAAGTGAAAGTATAAAGATACATTTCGCCACTACAAAGATGCAATTTGCTTTTAAGTATCAATTAAACATGATACACCTCATTTTATAAGCACTACATAAAGTGTATAACTATAAATGGCACTAGTTTCAAGCTCGCCACTCTTGATTGATGGTAGAGCTACTGTATTCTGCCAATGTCCCAAAAATTGGACACAAGTGAAATATTTTCATTGTTTATTGAATCAACACTAACAAATCTGAATAATTAGAATGAATTTCTGTGTTACCAATAATCCAAAATATTTTTTATTATTCTTTTAAGTTACAGCAATAAAATTCTACAATTCGGATGGCCTCTTGTTATAAGTAAAAGTCAAAACGTATTACCTTAGGAATATTTGCATTCAGAGGAAGTTGTTAAGGTGTAGATTATAAAAAATTAAGTCAAGATTCCAATGAAAAAAATTCTAAAAAATTCAGAACTGAGCGTCCCAAAAAAGGACATTGGCAGGTAATCAATCACCGACTGTAAAAAACTCTTGATATCTTTGTCTGCGCGACGGGAATGCATCGCCGGGGATGTCTGCAGGCGGCGTTGGTTGGTGCATGTCAATCTCTTAAAACGCGAATAACTCGATCAAATATGCAGATATAAACTTGAAATTTGGCAGAGATAATCTACTCCGATATGAAAATACTGCGACGTAAAAACATTCACGAACAGCTTCCAGAGTTCGACTCCAGGATACGATTTCCATTCTCCATGAGATAACAGGTAAAAATCGACTTTTTGACGTGCGGGTTTTCTTTTCTTTTTGATATTAAAATTAGAAAAAATTTACTCTCGAGCTTTTGATGTAGACCATTTTAACGAAAAGATTACAAGATTTCTTATTCTGTTCATCGTCTTTCGTCTACAATTCGAAATTCCTCATGTTAAACGTTTAATTCGCATATTTAGGGGAAATCTTGCCATTTTAACGGATGTTGCCATGCCTACCAATTACATTGTTAAACTTCGAAATCCCATTGTTATTTCAATCCTTATTGGTTTAAGCGTGCTTTGAAGTCTTTTAATACGAGAAGGAGAGAAAGACGAAAGGAGGGGGAAAATCTTTTCATAACAATCAATGTAAACAACATTCGTTGGGTTATTTACGAGAAGGTATACCTAAAAACCAGAAATACTATTTAAAATTTGATTTAAACCGTTATGATGAGCTAAATTCAATATTATTGATATAGAAACGGTATGAAAATCGGAGGTATTTGCTGGCCATTTTAATAAACAAACAGAGCATGTAAAATGTTTATAGCGTGAAGGATTGTGCGATAGATTACGAGAGTTAGCTAGAAGAATGGAATACTTGAGGACGGTTTTGGAAATAGGGAGAGAAAGAGAGGTTTAAATTAATCAAAGAATCACAAAAATAATAATAAAAGGCTAAGTTTTCAGTCCGTTGGTCTGAGTGACAATGATGTAGATAGAAAATTTAAATTTTGCAGAAATTTATATGATTAGCTAATCCGAATTTTTTATTTAAGGTTGACATGGTAATTAAAGAAATTACTCTCCCTTTGTGGCGCTATTTTGAGGGGGGATATATTGCACTTCCTCCGAATTAAACTAATTAAATTTTAGAATAATGGGAGGAGAATTGGTGGGAGGAAGATGGAGGATGGGAAGAAAAGAGGAGGGTGAAAAATAAAAGGGAGAGAGGGAGAAGAAGAGAGGAAGAGACAAAAAGGGGAAAATACGAGGGAGAGAGAGAATAGGAGGGAGAGAGATTAGGCGGGAGAGAGAATAGGAGGAGAGGGAGGGAGAGAAGATAGGGGGAGAGGGAGAGAAGAGAATGGGAGGGAGGCAGAGAGAAAATGAGGAAGAATGGGAAATACCTTAATTTTAGTACATAATTTGCACATACCCGTCATATCTGACGGGCAATTACGCTAGTGGGTTAATATCAGCGTTAACTCATCAGATTAAAAGAAGATGGATTGCAGCCCAAAGAAAAAAGGAAAGATTTCTGCATCAAAGTAAGGATTGGATGGAACAGGAAATATCTTTCCCTAGTGGTGATGTTTCTCCGAGAAATGAAGGTCAAGGCCGACCAAATATAGATTTTAGTGACGTTAGTGAGCGGTCTAAGCGGCGAAGGACTCAAGCTTTACGTTCGGAATTCCATGTATCTGAACTGGGTCCAGGAAAATTCACCGCCATCAATTCATCGCCAGCAATTCATTGCCACGGAAAATTCATCGCCATGGGAAATTTATCGCCTTGTATGGATCATGTTGTTAACAAAGGCTGTATTAAAAATGCGTGTGCGGTCTCTACGCCGACAGAAGGATATACGGGCAAATAACCCAGCCATAGCGGTTTTAATAAATACGATAATGTTTCATTTTTTGACCTGAGACGAAATGGGAATAATTCACATTTACAAGTAATATGCCAATTGTTTATGACAACCGAATGAGAATTTTAAAAATAATGATATGCAGAAAAAGTTAAAATGTTGGGGAGGGGGGAACGGGAGGAGGAAGGGGGGGGACGTGTAAGAAATTATAATGAAACATGTAATATTGATATCAATCAACTAGGCATATAATATATGCAATATTGACATCTATCAACTAGGAATTTAACAACAATTAAGAGTATGAAGAGAAAAAAGGATAAAAAGAAGGAGAGGGGGTCAGAGGGGGGAGGCAGGTGCGGGGGGGGGGGGAGAGAAAGAAAGTATGAACAAATATAGGCAATATTGACATTTATCAACTAGGAATTTAACAACAATTAAGAGTCTGCAGGAAAAGAAGGAAATAAAAGTGGTGTAGGGGATAGAGAGGAAAGGAATGGGAATGTAATGAAGGACGTTATTTTTGTAGACTCATTTGTAAATAAACAACATTAGGAAATCTATATTTTGCTTTCCATGACCCTTATTTGAAAAATGTTAGAGGCATTATACAGTCATTATAAATTCTGTCTATATTTTCTTGTATTTAAATATCAACAAATAATTTTTAAAACATTTTCCGAATAAAATTTTGAGCATTCCATTCCATTTGTTCACTTACAAATCGAGAATTGCGAATGCCATTTCAAAAACAATTTTATCTTTTTACTTTCCCCAGACGGTGTATAGAGAATGTATTCCTTCATGAAAAAATTTACATCGAGATTTCAACGGAAATATACGTTTTAGTATTTTTGCACACGAACAACGTTTGCTTAAAATAGTTTATAGTTTTGCTTTAAATTATAAATTAATAATTAACCGACAAGAAAAATTTATAACCAACAATTTACTTCCAAAGCAAATTCATCGCCAAGAAATGGTTTTTAATTGTTTGCACGGCCACCCCCCTCCTCCCTCTATCTTCATTACATCCTCCTCCCGTTTCCCTCTCCCTTACTCTTTCTTAACTTTTTCTGCGCATCATTATTTTAAAAATTCTCATTCGGTTGTCATTAACAATTGGCATATACAAGGCGATAAATTTCCCATGGCGATAAATTGGCCATGGCGATGGATTTTCCTTGGCGGCGAATTATCCTAGGCCAGAGCTGGCGAACCAATGGCACGCGTGCCAAGGGTGACACGCGGAACGATTTTGTTTGGCACGCCACAAAATGAAATAAGAAATAGAAAGTGCTACTAGCTAATACAGCGGCATGACAAAAATGACCACAGAAATCTAATAATTGTAGGCATTGAAACGATTCGAAAGAGAGTGTTTGTCTACGAGGGGTGCCATCGGTTATAGTATGATTTCGGGAGGGAATTTCTTTAGCACTAGAACGCCAGGACGGGTCAATTTGACCCAAAGGAGAATTTGAATGCCTTTTTCTGCTGTAATATGATCTTGAACTCAATTTCCCCTCATGACATTTAATCATTTTGGAAGGTGTTTAACCACAAGAGATTTTAATCTTCTAATGAAAGTATGTCATGAATTATAAAGAAGTGTACCTCGGACGCCCGAACGGATCATTTTGACCCGAGTGTAGAATTGAACGTATTTTCTTCAACATGGAATGCCAAAACGCTTCCATGTCATTGCAGCTAATGATATTGAATTGCTGTTATTTCAGCTGTTCCTTGCATTCAACCTTGCGTTCCTCTATCTCTCTCCCTCCCTCCCACGCTCCCCTATTCCCCCTCTCCCTCCTAATAATCACTCGATCGTCTACTGCCCCGAAATTGCAGCATTGTGTGTCCATGTTTAAACTTGCAGATATTGTCTTCCACTCATTTTATCTCAACAAGCACTTTTCTCAGTCCCTGGCGGTATTTAGACGCGCAATGACGCGCAGGCAGCCTCGCGTGCATTTTCAAAGGATATTGTCAGAAAAACGACTCGTAGGCGCGATTTATATTCTGATGAGATTCTCGCGGAACTCAATAACATTCCCGAGGATTTGTCCGACGGACATAATTTTTATACCATTCTCTATTTGGCGGTAATAAATGCTGTCGTGATATATAGAACTGTCACTGATAAGAAAATTTCGTGGAGGAAATTCATCAGACAGCTTGCAGAGAAGCTACGAGTGAAGTTGGTACAGGAAAAAGCGGCCAAATTATGATAATCAAGGCGAAGGATCTGATTTATTAAATAGTTGTTAGGTATAACGATTTTTCACGAGATACCTTATTTTATTCTTCTAAATAGAGTGCCACCTCAACCAAAGATAACTCCTATAACATTATCCATTAATGTAACCTATTTTTCGTAGGCGTATAATATTATTTGTCAAGTCTTGAAGATGCGAGATTCGCACAAAGGATTCGATAAAAAACGGATAAGCTATATTTCTTACTTTGTTTTCGATATATAATTTAGTATACATTTCTTTCTGTGTGGGAAAAGACAATATATGCTATACTCTACGAATGGACACAGATAAGATTTTTTATGATAATGGCACGCGAACAGGCAAATTTTCTCATATTAAGTTAATTTTGGTACGCGAGTTAGAAAAAGTTCGCCAGACCTGTCCTAGGCGATGAATTTCTGACGGTGAATTTTCCGAGACGTTGAATTGCTGGCGATGAATTGATGGCGATGAATTGCTGGCGGTGAACTTTCCGGATACCATCTGAACTGTATTATGTAACGCAAATGAGCCTCCGCATGTGTTGTGAATGATATGAATTGTATTACACCAATAAGAGGATCAAAATACAGAAGCATTTTTTGACGAAGATAATTGCATCATTCCACTTTCAGTGGATCAAGCACTGTCAGCGATGGTCGAGGCAAAATTAACAAAAGAAATATTATTTTCTCAGACTTCAAGCAAAAAAATAACTGCGATTTGTATCCTTACCATATAGTAAAAGAGACGAAAAAACGTTACCTTGTTAGTTTTTCCATTACAGTAACGGCCAAAAGTGCAGAAATAACGTTACGTGCCTTGTTAAACCAGACAACCGAACGCTTTATAAAGGTTCAGAGTGAGGTTATTGGTATATTGCCCAAAAAACAATTGAAAGGTTTGTTTGATTTCAAAATGGGGCTGTGACGGAAGTTTCGGTCAGTCAGTATAAGCAGAAATTTTACGACCCAACGGATTCCGATGAAAATGTGTTCTTCACATCTTTTGTTCCTCTGCAGCTCATATGTGTCCACCCTGAGGCCAATAATAAAATTATCCTTTGGAATAATCCTCGGCCCTCATCACCTCGTTATGAATATAAACAATGTAGGATCTCATCAAGAGACTCCTCATATCTTCTGTTCCTGTTATCGCCAGCATGAAAATAATACCTCATAAGAAAAATCCTTTCCTAAATACGTTTTGGCATTATTGTTGGCTCCGCGCATAGAATCATATGCAACAGAAGAGGTTGGGACAGATTCCGAATACAGTGACAGCGATTAATTTTGTACATTTTGTATATACCTTTTGCATTATGCATTTTCTATTTTTTTAAATTACGATTTGTAAAAACCTACGAACGTAAATTGTTTTTACTTCTTCCAACTTTTCAGACAAGTATTAAAAGCACCTTTTTAATTATTAATTGTTTTATTGATTCTAATTAATGTTCACTGAGTATTTTTTTTACATTATCAAATGTTATGCATTTATCTTTGATTTTAAGATTCTTAATACTAATTAATAAGAGCCTAAAGTAAAAGACAACTGTAACGACTGAATTTCATAACATATATATTTTAAATTTTATATCAATATAGTTAGCTAAATATAAGAGAGGTGTGTTGCTTTCTTGGGTGGATTTAACTGCAGATGGTTGCTAAGTGGACACATGGAATGCACCAAAAAATGTTCAAACTTCCCTAAATTTTATTTTGTATTTCATTTTTTTCTTTATCATGACTCCTTAGTTGATTTTTTTGAGAATATATATATATCCTCTCTATTTATTACCACCTTTTCGCTAATTTGTCCCACTGTGTGGCGTTGCGCGACACCCAGTTTGGGAATAACTTGGGTAGAACACCGGAGAGAGAATAATAGATTCGATTGCAGTGGATCCTCGTTTTCACTCGTGGGCTTTGTATATCCGCACGAGCGAAAACAAGATTACATTGGCAATTAAGATAAACCTGTTAAGTTAATAAAGTGGTAGCATATTCGCCACGTTGTGCTTCACCGCGTTACTGAATCTCGTCCTAAACGCATCTGATTCGAAAGAAGTTTTAATTTGTCAGCCATTTTACGATCGAAAAAAGTATTTGGTTTTTTCCATTGAAAATATATTTTGACGCATTTCTCCGGGAAAAGCCCAAATGATTAACGAGACATTTAAAATTTCTGAAAAATGAATCTTCCCGTTAGATAGATACACTTCGCCGATCCCGACGAGAATCTTAATGAAAAGGCTATTTGCAACGTGTCTGTATATTTATCTGTATTTTTACTTAACAGAGCATTTCACAGATAAGGCCGTAAAATTGTCGGCAACATTTACGAAAGAACATTTCCGTGCACGGCACGCGTGAATGACAGAGGCTACTATAGTGCTGAAGATTGGGTGAGTGAAGGAGGGGTTGGAGGGGATTTGGAGAAAGGAGGAGGGGGTGGAGTGGAGGTGACTTGGAGAAGGGAGGAGGGGTTAGAGGAGAAAGGTGATGGAGAAGGGAGGGGACGGGAAAAGATTTGGGGAAGGGGTTGGAGGGGAGGGAAAGAGGCGCTATGGAGAGATGATGTGTGTCGGCGGTGAATATATGTGAGAAATGGAAAATACATTTCTCGAATAAATTTTTTACTTCGCCAATGAGGCATATTCATGAGTGCCTTGTAAATACCTGGATCATACTTAGTCATTTTTAATTTTGGGCTTTGCCTGATCAAGATTTGAGTCCGATACATATTGACAAAATGCAGCGTAATTTCCTGTATTGCAGAAATTAAAAAAAGTTGAAAGATAGAGAAGATGATGTAATCGGAAGATATATCTTAGTATTTGTGCGACACCGCGAAAACAGGCTCCGCGTGGGAATTTCTCTTTCGGATTGTTACCCCGCTGCCGCATTCTCGCGCTCCTTTTTTCCTCGCTTCTCGAAATTTCCTTTTTAACGGCTTTTGTTGAAAGAGGCAATCAGAAATATTCTGCGATCCCTAATTTTTGCGATATTTAAAAAATCGATTGTTTCCACTTCATCTGTCCGCACGCAAAATTTGTATCCAACGACAAGAGCTGGGAAGTTGGGATTATCAGGATCATTTTGGCTAATGAAAGACTTGAACCCTATTGATTTGGAGTTCGCCCGTCGGTTCATTTTGTCAAGTGGATTTTGTCAGTTTGTCTTTGGTCTCTGTATTTTACCCTTATAAATTATCTATACGGGTCCGTTAATATAGTCATGTTTCGTCTTGCTTACGTTGCTACAACAATAAAAACGAAGTGAAAATACGTTCAACTTACTTTCTAAAAGTGATAAAGATCATATAACAACTGCTGAGGAATATTTCAAATATCGATCGATTTTGGATTTTACGCTTAGGAAGGGGAAATCGAAGATTCGGAAAATTTACGTGAACAATCTATAAACGTGCTTTCGGAATCTATTTTAGCAGTTATTTTTTTAACTCTTGTTGGATTCATTTTATATTTTGGGCTCAATTAAAGATATTTATGTTTTGTGGAGCGAGTATCAGACACGCCATCAAGGGAGAGATTTCATTAATTAAATAAAACCCTAAATACAATGGTATTTTTAAGAAATAAAAAACTTTATGTTATACTTGATTGAACCTACTGTATTCAATATTTATTCTCATTACTAAGTAAAAATAAGCACATTAGAAATTGACGCGATTTCATTTGCATTGATGTAGATTTGGAATTTACTGTTTTATTGATTAGTACTTTGAACTACAATCAATCAATATAATTTCAGATATAGTTGCATTCAAGTATGCCATTCGGGATTCGCAAAAAGATTTTTAGATGCGATTTTAGTTCTCCTGCAAATAATGGTCATATTATTATTCCGACTCATTTCTATCTTTAATGACGTCATCGCATCAAGACCTATGTCGACCAAGTGACAGTATCGCGGTGTCGCTGGCGTCGCTTCTTCGCACGGATAAATTCAATTGCACGTCCGCCCAGAAATACGTTGGGCCCGCAGAGGGGATTTCCCTGGTGCCACCACAGGTGTCCGTTATATTCGAAGGAAGTGCGTGCTTTGTTCGACGGTTAACGCAATCCATAAGATGAAGGCACGTGTCCGAGACAGAGGCACGTGCGTGACGAAGCGAATCTCAGGAGAATCGGAAATTGCCTTGAAATCTCTCCTCTTTCTCCGAAAACGTAATTCCTTCGTGCCATGGTCCCCCGCACAGTTTCTGTCTCGCACACGTGACGAATCCCAGCATCCTCCCTCCTATCCCTCTTCCACTCCCCTCTCCCCGTCCCCGCTCCCTCCCCTCCCCCCCTCCCCTCTCATCCTTCCCTCTATCCCTCCCCTCTCACCCTTCCTTCTCACCCTCCCCTCTCACCCTCCCCTCTCACCCTCCCCTCTCACCCTCCCCTCTCCCCCTCCCCTTCTCACCTCCCCCTTCCCCTCCCCCCTCTCCCCTCCCCTCTCCCCCTCCCCTCTCCTCTCCACCTCCCCTCTCATCCTCCCCACTCACCCTCCCCTCTCCCCCTTCCCTCTCCCCTCTCCTTCTCCCCTCTCCTTCTACCCTCTCCCCCTCCCCTCCCCCCACTCCTCTCCAATATCCTTCCCCTTCCCCGGCCGACGTGTGATTGTCTGCTCCGGAAGCTGGATTCCGTCCAACAATGCAGATCGGGAATCGCCAGAAATGCCAAATTTCATAGATTTTTCCAGCTTAAATTTCTCTTACTTCTCGACGTCGATATTTTATAGTATATTCCTTATTCCTGTGACGTTATACTCGGCTATAAGCAGATATCAGTTATAGCGTTATTATTTCAAACGAATAACTATGTACATGTGTGGAATTGAAATATATCCAGCAATTAGCATTCGAAAGGTTTTATTTGGAGAAGAATTTTCAGCCGAAGGTTCCGTAAATGGTCGGAAGATAGCTAAACCCGGAAGAGAAGAAAAAGGGTAATTATCTTCTTTCGCTTATATTCGCAACAATTTATTTAATCTTATGTATTTTTTCGGCGTATGTTGTGAGTGAGGCGTTCTCGGGTTACTAGCCGGCTCGGTTCGACGATCTCTGCCGACGTTTCGGTGACTATCGCTGTCGCCGTCTTTATCTGAATCCAGCCGATTCACCTCTTTCCTACTCACGATGGGTATAATAGAGGTAGTGCAATGAATAGCCAGGAAGGGAGGAGAGAAACCCGGTGTCGGCATTTTGCCTGCTCTTACGAAGAACACCAGGGGGGCCAACTGCTTAACGTCCCTTTCGAAGGACGGAGTGTTGATTTGAGCGCGTTCCTCATTTTCTCGTGTTCTCTTTCCTCATTGGTTCGTCCTCGTCACCTAAGTTCGAACACGCACAAATAGGGGGCCGGAGCGTCCTCGGAAAAATCCTCATAAGGATTCGAACCGGGTGTAGCTTTTTAGCAGATCGTACGGTGGGGTCAACACTCTAACCATTACACCACCGGCTCCCCCATGTGTGTCGCCATCTTCCGTTTGCGGAGGGTTTAAATATACCCGTCGGTGTGTCCGGTGTCTGGGCCTGATTCGTCGTTTTTGTGGGACCAATGAGCGCTGCACCCTTTCCTCAAGGTTGAAATGGCCCGTGTCTCTGTTTTGGTTTTCTAATTCGATTTCGGTGGCCTAATTCATTAGGCGATCCCAAATGCCATTGGCCCTCTAAATTAATTTGGTCTCTGGGAACTGGATGCGGTGTCATTGGGTGAGTCTGTGCTCGGCCACGGCGGATTTATCATGGTGGAGAAGTCTGATGCATCGGGCATGTTCCTTGACTCGAGTCTCAATGGTGCGGCCCGTTTGTCCGATATACGCCTTACCACATTAACACGGGATCCTATACACTTGTGTCTGCTTAGGAAGCTCCGGCTTCCGGTGATATAACAACAGGGTATGTTTATCAGTATCATTTGAAACTTCTCAAAATTATCTTATAAATGATTATGAATAGAACAAAATAAAGAATCAACTGAATAATAGTGATATAGCTTTTATAACAAAAAATTGTGGTTTATCAGGAGAACCCCACGCGAGTACTGGCGGTTGAAAAATTAACGCGAGTACCGGAGGATGAAATTTTAACGTTGTTTCTGAATGTGTGGTTACGATTCCCTGAAAATATAAGATTCCTTGCATTGCCAGTTTTCGAAATAATTTGAGAATAGAATACGAGCCGTTCGGTCTGTCCGAGAACGGCTGCGCGGTGAGCGAAATACAGTGGAGGGGATGGAGTGGAAATGCGGTGGAGGGGGTACCGGCAGAAGTCTAGGCAGCTCCGCATTCTAAGCTCCGCCTAACCAAATCCCAACTCTCGTTGAAGTATAGGATGCTGCGTCCCCTAGTCCCAATATTTGGGGGGTGGGATGCGCTCCTTGACCAACTCCTCCAAAAGAGAAAGGAGAAGTTGGCCAGACGTTGAGATAATGTACTTCCTCAACGCCCCACAGATCATGGCCACTGTGCGCCAGAAGTCGGGGTCCTCGTCAGACCGGACGGGTACTGGGGCGCTGCTCTGCGGCGTGATGCTCTCGGGGACCTGAATTGGGGCCACTTCGGTCCCTGGGGACCGGGTTGCCTGAACTGCCTTTGTTCATGGCCTTAAGAGGGAAGTCGGTGTCGGGGCCTTTGTTGGAGGCCACCCTCTTCAACACGACTACCTCTATGGTTTTCGCCTGCTGTTACCTCTCTCGCTCCTTGTTTGCCCAGCGCCTTTCCTTACGCAAAAAATTGGCAGAGGGACTATGAGGGGCGGGCTCCTCCCGTCTGGCAACGAGACCAGGAGTCGGCCATGGAGGTTCTTTAGGAGCAGTGTGAGACTCCGCAGCGGGAGGGTCCATTTGCTTCCTCGGCTCAGCACCTGGCTGCTGAGCCGATACACAGGAGCTGTCCGTCGGTGACGGCTTGCTTGACCCCCCGACCACTGCGGCGTAAGGATGAGAACCGTCCATTTTGGTCGAGGGGGTTGCCTTCGCTTTGAGTAGGGCAGGTGCAGACTTCGGTGCCTTCGTCATCTTTATCTGCTGTTCCTCCTCGTACCTCCGGAGCGCCTCCGGGAATACAGGGTATTCCCGAAAAGAGGACGGATGGTCGCCTTCACAGTTGACGCATATGGCAGGCGCCGAGTACGGCTTTAGGCAGTCTGCCCCCTTGTGTAGGCCAGCACACCGGAAACACCTGGTGTCGCACCTGCAGTCGTGTGACACGTGGCCGTTGGAAGTTGAAGCAGGTCAACGGTCCCCTGCTACACTTGAACTGATCGAGCTTCACAGAACAGTTACAAATCTTTTGATTGCCGTCGGTAGTCGGCCTTGGTAGACGGGTGGTTAGAGTTTCTGCCAACGGATACTAAGGTCGCGGGTTCGAATCTCGCCTAGGACATGGATGTTTGTGCTTGTAACATTAGGGTTATATGTAAGAATGGACATTATTGTCTAAATATCGCCCTCAATAAAGACGCAGAGGTGCCCTGGGCATCCTCTCCGAGTTGGCGACAAATCGGCCGATTGGGATCCTCTTTCTATTTTCCTCGGCGATCATCTGGTGGACGCCTCGGACTATGAAACCTTTGGCCGTCAGATCCGCCGCTACATCCTCCGGGGAGTAACCCTTTCCCACGTTCTTCAAGAGAACGCGGATCCCCTGGACGGATTCCAGGAGTTGGGTATGGTACTGGACGCCAGCGTCGTCCAGTACATTGGTGGCGGACCGGTGGTGCTAAGGCGTGTGAACGACGACCCTGGTGGAGACCCGTCGGACCTCCAGTTCAAAGTCGTCGCCGCAAACCTTACTGAGCTCGGCTGCAATGCTTTTATGGGAGATGATCCCGTGCACCATAATCGGTGATACTCGGACCCTCGAGTGAGCTCCGTTTTCGGGACGTTTCCTCGCAGGAATGGTACTCTTCCCCCCCTCCAGCAGGAGGACGAGAAGACGTTTGCCTCTTGGCTCTCCGCTTGTTAACGCGAGTGAACTCACCATCCTCGTCTGTGCTGGCAGCAGACTCAGCACCGAGGATGGGGCGGACCGGTCTGACATTGAGGCGTCGGAAGGGGCAACGTTTTGCCCCATGGTCATCTTCCTCTTGCCTAGGACTCCGTCGTTCGAGTCCATAGATTCTTCAGGATTGTTGGCCCTGCAAAGGGCTGCTTGCGCTATCGTGGATGGTGGCAGTTTCGGCGTTCGTGGGGCCCACAGGAGGTTTCAGGATTATTTCTCGGGCTACTGAAGCACCACTTGGGCCTCCATCGGAGGCGTTCTCTTTTCCCTACACCGGTGGCGTCGGGAGGGGTACTGCCACGGGTGTGACCCCGAAAATGCCTACAGAGGCATCGACCCGTTGGCCCTTGGCCGAAGTAGAGTGGAGGGCCTCGATGGCGACCGGGGCAGCAGCAACCGGTGCCTTCTTGGCGTAGAGCGCCCTGTACTCCGCCGGCGTGATTCGACCGAAGGAGTCGCTGGAAAGCGACGACGACCGCGAGTTGAAGGTAGCGTCCTTGGGCCCCTTTTGTTCGCCCTATGTAGATGATATCGCTGACACTGCCCTTCTCAAATCTTGCAACATCCTGCTCTACGCCGGCGACTGCTATATTCTTAAAAGAATAGACGAACCTTCTGACGCGCACTCCCTTCAGGCTGCGCTCACCTCCATTGATGCTTGGTGTTCTGATTGGCAGTTAAGAGTCGACCCCGCCAATTCTGCCCTTATGTCATTCATTTATACTTAAACGAAAGCCCTTCTCTGCTACCAATTACCTTTCCCAAGAGCGATTTAGTTGTGATTTTTGATCCCAAACTTACGTTTTCGACGCATGTAAATAAAATCTCGGCGAAAGCAATGTCCAATGTTGGACTTCTTTACAGATTCACTAAAATTGTAGTCCCGTTTGCATTGAAATCTGTCCTTTCCGGCTGTATTCTACCCATTCTGGAGTTCTGTTCTCCTATCTGATGCAATGGTTCCCCTACCATCCTTAACCATTTAAACCGAATCTTGAATTTCTTTCTCGCTATAGTTCGTCACCGTATCCCCTCCTTATCTCGAGATAGGATACTATCCTCCCTAGGTATTTTCCCCCTCCCTCACAGCCACTTAATTGCCTACCAGAAATTCCTCCATGCAATAATGAATGGCCGTATTTGCTCCGACGAACTCCTACCCTGTTTTTCTCTTCATATTCCCCCCTCGCCCTGCACGCAACCTTAGCATTCTTCACCTTCCCAATTTCCGCCTTTCCTTATCGCAGAGATCCTTATTCTACCGCATTCCATCAGCCCTGAACTCCTTAACCACCAATCATCCCTCCATTGTCTTGTTCTTCTTATCCCGCACCTTTAACTCTGATCTTAAACATAACCTCAGACCCTAGCGTATCTTACCCCCAAGTCCTGTTTCCCCTTTGTTTTAATTATTATTTCATATTTATTATTATGTTGCTATGTTATTGTTATGTAGTCATTTACTTGGTTGTTATTTCAATGTAAAAGGCCAAACATGGTTGTTTTTGGATATTGACAAAAATTTTAAAAAATTACACTTTTTCCATTTTGGGGTTACTAATGACACACATTTCAGCCAAATTTGAAAGTTATAGCACATCTAGAAGTGAAATAAGATTTATCTAATTTTAAACATTATTAACTTAAAAATTTCAGCTCCCTAGCTCGTTCCGTAATACCTAAATATTTATCTATTTTTTAAATTTTAAGAATTTTTAACAGACATGCAAACTAAAATTTCTATAATCACCATTTCGTTTTTTTTACAAATTCTACCTTTAAAAAAATTCAGCTACGTAGCAGATTAGGAAATACATAAACCATAAAAATCTGTTTAAACTTTTGCGAAGTTTTAGCGACCGCCTTGTTGAAATTTTTCTAGATTTTCGTTTTTTTCTAGTAAAACTTGCACATAATCCTACCGACATAAATATTTCGAGTCTTCAGCTCATCTGGAAGTGCCTAAACATTAGTATCCTCCTATCTCCAATCTATATAATCACGGTGTGATGGGCCAAGCGTAGGCCGTCTCCGTGAGTAGTGTCTCACTATACCAGCCGAAATAACAGTGCGGAAAGGGGTATTATATGATAATCTAATAGTAAACAGGGTTGCCTTAAGGCGGAGTTAGCATTGAGATATGCGTAATACTAAAAAAGCTCTATATACATTAGTAGGGAGCACACGCGCCTCCGGATGGCAACTGGATGCGCAGAAGGCCAGGAATGTCACGTCGTTTCTCTCGCTCCTACATTGGACAATCAGCGTCAGTCAGTTACAGCGGCTCTTGGCGTGCGGTTCGTACATTTACGGCGTGATTTTCATGGGATTGAGATTTAAATTGTACCGTCTTGCGTTGTTCTATAATGGAAGGCGAAGGAAGTAACCGCAAGGTTTTGCACAAACAAACGAGAGAAATCGTATATAAAGTGTATCAGTACTTCAAAAACGAGTCGGCAATTGCAGACGATTTAACACGTACAGCTGGTTACAATGTTGCCAGCTGTCAAGAGCGAAAGGCGAACGCTTGTGGCATAGCGGCATAGGACTTCGTGCGTCATGCGCTGTTTTCCGAGCGAAAGTTTATGCAGGCTGGCGGTTTGGCAGCAATGTAACGTGAATTTCTCTCTCTCTGCGCAGTAATCATGACTCACCCGCCTTCGTTCGTGCTCCCAACTATAACCAAGTAAAATAATTAAGAGAAAATATTTTAATGTTAGAATAGGTGGGTTGATCGATACGAGGGTTTTGTTTACTCTCGTATTTATTTTTATTTTATTTTTGTTTAATGTATGTATATATTTTATTAATTTATTATTATTATCTTATATATATATATATACATAATTTTATTATTTGTTTTAGACCAACCCGAAACATAGCATAGAAATACAGAGTAATAAAATAGCATAATATGTGTAGAAACAATGGTAAAGAAAATGGTTGAATTGCATATAAGAACCTTGTAACAATGCAGTTGGTGGTAGAATTAACAATCATAAAATGACAGATAGCTATCAATATAGCTACTAGCTAATACTAAGTCTAAAAAGAAAGCAGATTTGGTTGGATAGCGTCGAGCTGAGGTTGGTCAGTTCGTGGAGGAAGTGATCACCAAACGGTCCTTTTCAGGGATGACATGTACAATGAAAATAATAGTTATAAAATGAGTGAATAAATTATGTACAAATGAGAAATAGATTAAGTTAGGAGTAACAAGGAGAATACTAGGGGAAATGTAAGAAATTGTAATTTACGTACTCAATGACAGCTGATAGTCACGGATAGTCGCATTCAGAACCGAAAAGGGATATATTAGCTCAATATAGATTTTGGAAAACGATATTTGATGCGGTTCGGGATAATGTAGTCCCATATTGTAGAACGGATGGCGTTTCCTGTAAATGGTAAACACTTATGAAGTCTGAGGGCTCGGGATTTAGCAAATTCGGTGACGGGGTTGACGGAGAATGAAGCGAAGGATGTTCTGCTAAAAAAATTTCTGGACGGTTGCGATTTCTTTTGGATGTATTAAAGAAAACCTCGCAGCCATAGAGCAGGTGAGGTCGGATTAAGGAGAGGTAAAGGATTAAACGGTCTTTGAAAAAACTTTTGCTGCGATAGGCGAGGAGAGAAGCAAGCTGGCTTTTGACAATAGCAGCTTTCTGGATGGTGTCAGTGGTATGTGCTGTCCAAGTGAGTTTTATATCAAAATTTACTTTTGCGTAGCTGTAGTTGGTATTACTGTTCCCGCCAATCTAGGCGGAGATGTCAGGGAATACTTGGAGAAGCGGGTAAAGTGGACATAGGCGCTTTTTTCGGGGTTAATCTTGATTTTCCATTTATTGGTCCACTCGTTGATAGCAGCCAGGTGTTTCGTTGGTCGCTTAGTTTCGACGTGAGGGAAGAGGGTTTAGAAATTAAAGCAGTATCGTCAGCGTACATTAAAAGGTCGGTGTTGTCATGGGTATGGATGTCGTTCATGAATAAGGTGTAAATATATTGCGCCCTGAGGTACGCTGGCGGTGGCGGGTCGAACGGAAGAAAGAGGATGATGAACAAGAATTTGAAAAGTGCGGTCGGAAAGGAAGCTATGCTGCAAGAGGTTGATGAATTGAAGCGGAATAATAAGATTGAGAAGCTTATAAATGAAGCCGTCGTGCCGGACGGAATCAAATGCCTTGGCGACAACAAGAAGTAATGCCTCCGTGGATTTTTTCCCGCGGTGCAAGTTATGAATAATTTTTTCAGCAAGGCGAAGAATCTGATGCACAGCGGAAGTATTGTCTCGGAAGCCCATTTGTTCAGGGCGGATTATGTGCATGGATTTGAGTAAAGGGTTAAGTTTTTTAAGGATTAAAGATTCAAAAACTTTAGAAAGGGCGGGAAGAAGACTAATAGGGCGATAATTTTGAGGGAGGGACGAACCTTGACCAGGTTTGGGGAAAAGAATAACCTGGCTAAGTTTCCACGGTTCGGGAAAATAATGGAGTAAGAAGCAGTTGTTATATAAATCAGTTATAAAACTAAATAAATAAAATGAGTGGAGGAGACAAGGCATTTTAACATTATGTTGGTAATCTGATCAACTCCGGGCGATTTATTGGGATGCAGTTTATGTAGGGCATGTTTAACTTTAAGGTAATAGAGAAATTTTCGGGATCGGGTAAATAAGGTATGGAATTACGGGAAGATGTTTCACTAGAATCAAGAGTGGAAGGGGTAATAGGAGGAGCGGTCATAATAGATTGCAAATAGTCAGCTAAAAGTCGGATTTTTCATTGGCGTCATAAATCAAATGGTCATCTTTAGTTAAAGGAGGAAAAACAGGAAAGGGTTTGGTTAAAGATTTGAGAATTTTCCGAGATAGTAAATGAGGCAATTTTGTCGTGCCATAATTTTAACTCGGTATTTACGAATTTCGCGTTTTATGGTATTTTTGGCGCGGAATTATCGCCATTGGCGGCGAATAAAGTTGCGACGTTTAATCATCTCGCGTAAATAATCAGGAAGGGGCGGTGTATTTACTATAGGTCGGGGAATAGGGGACATGGCGAGATTCCTGGAGGAATTTAAAATATTAGTGAGGCATTTGATTCGGTCTAAAATATTGGGTTAAGAGGGTGGATAAATTGGGTGAAGTGTGGCAATTTTATTCTTAACAGAATTTTCGAATTTAAGCCAATTAACTCGTAGAGTAGGTGGCGGAAGGTAGGCAGTGACGTCAAGTGACAGGGTAATGTGAATGGGAAAGTGATCGGAGTTGGAGATGTGAGAAACGGATGGAGTCAAGTGAATGGGAAAGTTCATTTTCACAGCTGTATCTAAAATGTCGGATGTCAGATTGTTATCAATATGTCATTATTGAAAATTTCCTAAACTTTATCATTCTTTTAGCTTTTAGCACCTTTGCGGGAAAATAAATGGGGAAAAGCAGGAACTCTAGATAAGCCGAAAATGTTCTATCCGCACACCCGCTAGGGCTTTCATACATTAATTCTACCTCGGGGATGGGGAACCTTTTATCATAAGAAGGCCAAATGTTACTTAACGGAGACCTCATCAGGCCGCACATTGCAATGCACGTTGCATACATTCATATTTATCAAAATTGAAATAATAAAGAGGCAAACTCAATTTAATGGCTTTTTAATTTAACAAATACAGATTACAATTCTTCATATTTACTAATGTTTTTAAAAACTTTGAAGGCTTTAACACAATATACTTTTTAATCTAATGCAAAAAATTAAAAATTTTCATATTTGCTAGTATATTAATAAACTTTAATGTTAAGGTAGGATTTGGTGCATTGCACCCCCTGCCACCCACCAACTTAGTTAATTGCAGGGTAACGTGAAGATGTAGATGTAGATCGTATGATACCCTCAATTTAATGGAAAGTCAGCTACGGTACAGGAAAGGATTTCCAAAAGAAAAGTAAATATTTCAAAGAAAAGTTTTATTATACACATTCACATCGATACATTTTCATCAATAATATTTTATTCTGATGAATCTGAATCTCCGGATTCTGAATCCGAAGTTATGATAACCTCATTCACAATATCATCCATTATCATCTCGTTTTTTATATATTCAACTTCAGTTTTTTTTACACGTTCGCATACATTCTGTCACTCTGCTTTCCCGATATCTGTTCATTTTTCTTCCACTAATATCTTCACCTCATTTAGTCTGTAACTTATGTTTCTTGACCCTACCAAATTCTTTAATATACCCCAAATATTTTCGATTGGGTTGAATTCAGGATGATACGGAGGCATCCTAAGCTTCGAATATCCATGCTCGGCTAATATTTTATCCACAGCAAAAATTTTATGAGCTGGCTTAATTTTTTTAATTTTATCGTACAACTCGAGTTTAGTTTCAGCCGTTGACTACTGTACTCCCCTTGTATCCAGCCATGCCTTCATTACATCTTTGCTGGAACTGCTGCACGGCGGGCGGTCAAGCTCCACGTTGTGGTAGGACGCATTGTCCATCACAAGGACGGAGTTCTGGGGTGAATTGGGGAGTAACTGGTTTTTCACCCATTTTTCATAGTTTGTCTCCATGGTAATCTCCTGTTTTCAGACCCGATTTAAAAATTAGAAGTGACTGCGGCACAAATCCAAATTCTCTACCTTAAATAAATGAACGTATAGCCTATCTGTAGTCAATGTAAATCATATAATTACTTTCACATGTACATTAATATAATAAATTACTCATACCTGCATGGATAATAATGAGTCGCTGACCCTTAGATACAGGAACTTTTAATCCCCTGTCATCCCGCTCGACCATTGATATGGAGCAGAGTGCGTGGAATGAATATAACTTTCGTCAGTACATCCGAATGAACGGTCACCGGAATAGCGTTTCTCTCAGACGCCCCCTCCCAGTTGCATTACATGCTAATACCCACAATGTCCCCTTTAATAGTTGCTACAATGTTAGGATTATTCGCGCTTTACCCTATGACACTCCTGCCCCCCTTCTCCGACACTGGGAACTAGCACATATCCATCTTCTCGACTCTTTCTCTCCGCCTGGCCTCAACCTCCGCTAACCCTATTAGCCCCTTACAATGTTTCTTTGTTACTTTGTAACTATTCGGACTCTACCTCATCACACTCCCTCTTTATTGGCTATCCACCCCTCCTGCTCCCCACCTCCTCCAATCATCAACCTTCCCACATCACCCTGTCATTCCCCGCCCAGTGTGTCACTTTACGTTACTCTTTCGCTGAAGAAGGGCTTAGGCCCGATAAGCTTGCGTGTGTTTTTGTGTTCGTGTGTTTTACGTGTCTCTTCGACGCCCCCAGCAGCCTGCCAGCTTGGTCCTCAACTTGGTGAGTGTCCGCTGGGCTTCCCTCAACACCTTGTTGCCACCCTCATCACTACCTTTTCTTTTCCTTTGGTTAATATATATATATATATATATATATATATATATATATATCAATCCCCAAACTTTGCAATTTTAAGAATTTTATCCTTTCACCATTATGGGGTACTAATGCTACACATTTTTGCAAAATTTTAAAGTTGTAGCACTTCTAGAAGTGAAATAATATTTTTCTAATTGTTTAAATTTTAAACATTTTTAACGGCCCCAGCAATATATTTATGGAGAGATTCAAATATTTATTTGTGCAAATGCACTACTCTAAA
Source organism: Tanypteryx hageni (assembly GCA_028673005.1). NCBI lineage: Eukaryota > Metazoa > Arthropoda > Insecta > Odonata > Petaluridae > Tanypteryx > Tanypteryx hageni. The sequence goes on from CM054115.1 coordinate 200,913,430, forward strand.
TAACTTGAAAATTTCAGCTTCCTAGCTCATCCCGTAGTACCTAAACATTTATCTATTTGTTTAAGCTTTAAGAATTTTTAACGGCAACACTAATTAAAATATCAAAATTTCTATAATCCTATTTCGTTTTTTTTTACAAATCCTACCTCTGAAAAAATTTCAGCTCCGTAGCACACTCACAAATTCATAAACCTTGAAAATTTGTTTAAATAATTGCAAATTTTTAGCGGCCGCATTGTTGCACTTTTTCAGTATTTTCGTTTTTCTAGTCGGTTTTGCGCAATCCTATCGAAAAAAAATTCCGGAGGTGACTAAACATTAGTATTCTCCTACATATATGTTATATCCTCCTCTTTAAGGAAGGTCCATATTAAATGATATGTGTGTGTATATATATATATCCTCTAAATGATTCTCTCCAACTAAAAAACCGGCCCTTACAGTGACGGTGGTCTCCAAAATCCCCATAAATGTCACCGCTTAAGTTCAGCAAAGGGTAACTACTAAATTAAATAGAATTAAAGTATATCTACCAACTTACAATTAGACTACAATGTTTTAGTAAGTGTAAAACGTAAGCAAAGCGTATAATCAGCAAGTTATAATCTATTCCAGATTTACTAATGTTGTGTACTAACTTAAAATGGACTAAACTCAAGATTAAATATTAGACATACGATCATCAAATGAAACTCCAATATATTTATAATCTACATAATTTCAGTTAATATTGTATCGCAAGACTTTCGTTTAAACAGTAGCTACAGTTAATACCTATAGCGCGCCGTATATATTAAAGCTTACTGTACCGTTCGATTTCTTATTTTTTTATTTTTACCAATAATTTAGTGAAACTTCAACATGAATATGAAAGTTTGTTTACTAACTATATATTGTTGTTAGTAACCATTCCAGTTATGTGAACAAAGTGTCACCGCACCTTGTGTAATAAGAGATGAAGTATCTTACTGTATTGTTTGTTCACTGCTTCAATCACCGACTGAGCCTTGTAATCGTCCATATCTGTAATCTACATTGGAAGAATTGTATATATTTTTTTTGGTCAGCTATTCATTCCCGCTTTATAAAACTACAGAAAGATATTTACCCGAATAGCAAATTACGAGAACTAAAACGAATTTATTATACCCGGTGGACATCCCAGGTATCTGCATGTTCAGCTTTGAAAAATACTTCCGAGACCGTATTAGTTTTATTAAATATTATTGCAAATGAAGAAGGTGAACGGAGAAGAGAAACCAGCCGTTTGCTTAATGGAAATGATTTTCAATTTGTATTTAATTTGTGCATGTTTACTGAAATATTAACAAAATTAAAATCTGCCAGTGACTTCTTGCAAAGCGTCAGTTCAGATTTATCAAATGAATTAACATTAGTACATTCTTTACAGACATTTTTTTGGATGTGCGATCAGATGAAATCTTTACAATTTCAAATTTTAATTTTGGTAGAATTTACTATGAATCAGTGACAATTGCAACAAATAATAACATTAATATTCCAAATAATGAAAATTCAAACAGGATTTCTAAATTTCCAACTAAATATGCAAATTATCTTGTTACAGAGGAAAGTAATTTTCAACACCCAAATTACGCAAGGTGCTTTAAATATGATTGAATCGTTACTCAACTTAAAACAATATTAACAGAACATATATATTTAAAAAATTTTCATTACATTGGACCGCTCTCAAAATATCTGCAGACCAGCAATTCAAATTATTTAACAGCATACGAAATAGTTACTAGTTCACTAACTTCCCTAAAAAACGTAGCTCGTGATTTTGGTAACGTAACTGAAATTTCTAATTTATTTTTCCGAACGAGGAAATACATTACTTGAGGAAGCAAACTGTGAATTAGTGGTAGAAAAAAATCCTCCCGAAAAAGGATCCGAAAAAGAAAATGAATGCCTGGTAAAAATATCCAAAGATCACGAGTTTCACGATACGACAGAACAATTCCGAGTGAAGGTTTTTAATGTAATTATGGACAGTGCAATGAATTCAATCGAGCAACGTTTTCTAAGTCATGAAAAATTATCGGTGTTAGATCCAAAAAATTTTAAAGAAAATGGTTGTCCGAAAAATTCTATGGAGAATTTAAGTGCGTTGCTTATAAAATACCACGAAACATCAATGGCAACTATTTTAAGAGAGGAATTAGAAGATCTAATTGCAAACTGGGAAAATTTTAAAATAACGATAGAAGATGTATAAATAGACAAATCAGGTGCTGAGTCTGACTCAGAGAGAATCGGTAAAGATGTGAAGTGCGCTACGCAAAAATCGTGCTGTAAAAATAGTATTTATTGCTGTGCTAATGTATTGTCCAGATACAATTTATATTGTAATGCGTACAGCAATATATATTTGGCATATAAACACGTCATTACATTGTCATGTACTCAGGTTGCCTGTAAACGAAATTTTTCTAAATTAAAAACAAGTGAATATCTAAAATTGAATTTTTATAACCAACTTTTATAGTTTATACTATAATATGAATAGACTCCAAAATATAATTATGATAACCTTTCTGCTTGCATGGCTGTAAAAAGTTTCAAAAGTGTCTACCAGCTGTTGAGTGATTTGGGGGTCTCTCAATTTAACCTTTAATCTTTTTACAGTTGTAAGAATGGCTGACAGAAGTAGAGAGAACTGTAAGAATGTTTAGTATATAAGTAGTAAGAAGTTTGATAGTATCTTTTGTTTCATTAATGAAAATATTAACTTATCCATTCGTATTGCTAAAAATCAACGAAAATATACTCCTAGCTCCGAGTAATTCAGCTTTAGATACTAGTAGGAGTAAAACTTGAATATTTCATATTTTAGTCACCTAACTTAAATGACAAAAATAATAAATTGTTCTTTTCCTAACATCACATCAACCATCCATATAAAACCATCGTATTAGTATAGTTAGCTGAGGAATAGCTAAGCTACATCACAACACTTTAAAGTGTTCTATTTAAAATTGTCCAAATTAACATCTTTTACCTATCTTAAACACTGAAAATAGGAATATGATATTATATATTATAAGAAGAGCAATAAGAATTTAATAACATAATATAATAAAATTCATCAAAAATTTACATGTACCTTGATTTTCCAGACGTAATTCTTATTGAAACTAATAGAGAAAACAGAATAATCTTAAATTTTTAAGATACATAAAAACTTACTGTCAATAATAGTTACGATAAATAAAAACTTACAATTATTAGCAGAAATATCCCTTCAAAAACGTAGGAATGCTAGCATCATTACAAATCCACAAGTAGCCTTGGATTTATTTCAGATTAGACGGGGTCCAAAACACCCACACGAATGCACGCACACGCACGCACACGCAGGCACACAGTCACACACACGCACGCACACAGTCACACACACAGACTCACACACACACATATAACGAAGTTAATATAAAAGTTGGTAATAATAAAAAAACCTACTCAGGGGTTCGATGTCCCAAAGCAACTTATAAGCGTTTATGCTTATGAGCATAGGAAAAGATATTCTAGTTAATTTAAATACATCTAAAATAGTTGATATGGTCACTGAAAGAGCACCAGGTATATAAACATATTTGATGGGCAAACTTTTTGTTTGCTAATAAAATGCCATTTTGTTTTGCCTTTAGTGTTTCATTTATCTCTTTATTAATAAGAAATGTAAAAAACCTGCTCGATACATAAAAGTTCCTATGGCAATGACGTTCCTATGGTAATGACGGAAACCACGGCCAACTGAAGCTATATTGCGTGATTTGGTGCTTCAGAGAGGACGCCACATAAGGGTAACAAAGGCGAGATCGCTATGTTACTGATCTATGAAATCGGAACAGAAGCGTTGACGTCACGTGTGGATAACTCAACAAAGAAACGCGATCACGATCAGCGATTGTTTAGTTCTGTTGATATTACTTCTGTAAAATAAAACAAAACGACCAGACCAGACTAATAGAGGCTGGTTTCCCAGCGTTAACGTGCCGAATTGATTAATAATATTGACAAGAAATGTTTCAGCATGTGTTACTTTAAATAAACGAATTTGATAATTGTCACTGTTTATCGGCTAATATTTATGGATAAACTGGCCGAGGTTGTCGATTGGAAAAATATCCCCTATTTGTGCACTCGTCTATGCTTAAACTAAGTTCGGCAATAATCGTCGTCATAGCAACACTCCATTTTCCCACAGCTAAGGCGGTTCGCAACGATTTCCAGGGCTGATTCAATTTTCCAGTCCGCCACTGGTGACAATGTATAATGTACGAAAGTGCGGGTTGTACAAAAATCGAACATACGAATGCCGAGGTCCCCCTGTGTCTATGTTGTTTATAATAAAACATTTACATTTATGAAGATTTAAAAGAGTTATTTGCCAAAAACCAAAATATGACTAGAGTAAATATCCACTTCCATTTGAGCAATTGTTGTCAAAACCTGAACAGCTCTCCATTATATAGTACTCTTTCTAAATTTAAAATATGGCATTGATGCAAGTGTAAGTTTTTGAGTTAGAGCGCCCACAATATCCTATCACATACAGACAGACTGACCGAAAGACTGGCACACAGATATCATCGAGAAAATAGTAAAAACGTTTTCAGGGGACCTTTAAACATGTATTTCCGTTGAAATCTCGAATTCGATTTTTTTCATGAAAACAATACATTCTCTATACTTCGTATATGGAGTAAATAATATTAGCTACCACAGCCACGACTCCAATGCAATCCAATGGGAATTAACTTTCCATACTTCAATAGCATTGATTTAGTGCTTATACTGCATTATAATCCATTGATTTCAGCCAACGACGTAAACATATGGTGACGTAACAATAAATTAAGTTTTTTTATCCGGATACGTACTAACAGGCAGGGATGATGATACAATTACCATAACACACAAAATATCCTAATTGTTACATAAATTTTTGTGTAACATATAGGCTATTGTCTTAATGATGATTATAGTTATTGCTTAAAAAGGGCAATCTGCGCTATGAAACTTGAAATTTGAAAACTTGGACGGGAAGGGGAAGCTGAGAGGGAGGGAGGGACAATACACTAGCCGTTTAAAGACATCATATGAGTATAAATATTCAATTTTAAGAATGAATCGCATAATATCATATATTGCCTTTGGGCGAGTGTTATAAACAAACCGCCAAAGACTCGACCCAATAGTCGACGGCTCGTGGTGGCTTCTATTGAAACGGAATAATAGTAATAAGGGAAGACCTTCAGTTAGCATTTCATAAAATGCATTCCGTTTCTCCCCGCGCGGTCTGTGACTCGCATTGGGACGCCATTCATCTGGACTATCTTTTTCTGGCTATCTGGATCCTAGGTCCCAAGACAACGCCGATTTTGCCGCCCCTTCTTCTTCTTGCCGTACTAAAGCGACAGCTTAACCCTCTTATTCAACACTACGGGCCTATTACATGACACCTACAAATTAAAAGAAACAAGATGAAAATCCTTCAGCATTCTTGCTTGCGTGCACAGTTTTATCGCGCCATTTTCAACGAAAGCATTTGAATTTGCTAAGAAGAAGGCGCAGGGTGTGATGGAGTATGAAATTCCTCAAGAAGAGACTGGAAAAAGCATTATTGGGAGCCGGTGGTTATGAAAAACAGTTCTAGGATTAATCCGAGCCCTTTGAATCGATGCCTAACATTCAAGGATAGAAGCATATACTTTGGGTAAGCTAAAACTCAAACTCTAACACTTCTGTGAGATATTCACGGTTTCATTGGAATACGTTAGTCAATCGCTTATAAGAATTGAGCTTCTACACAGAGGAGGCATTTTCCCATTTTAGCTTTATGAAATAGTCTTGGTCTAAAGTAGGAGAGAAATGCGGTCTCTGGTACCCCCACCCCCAACATTTATTGCTTATTGCATCTGCCATCTTGGATTTATGACGTCACATCCGGTCACGTGACCGACCTGTGGCGCCACCACTCCGAGAAAGTTGGAACTAAGATCAAATGCCGCTCGAAAAGCAGTGTTGCCAGGTGAAGATCAATATATCGAACAGTTCAGTGTTGCCAAAAACAAATGAATCGCGCATGCGCAATCGTCCAGAATTTTGAAAGGTCTAAATTTAAAGTGGTTGGTTGTCAGCACTCTAACATGTGACAACTGCTGTGTGCATTTGAGTGGGTTGGTACAATTGTGGTTTAGGCTATTTAACGATTGAAATTGGAAAGGGGTATCACATGCATTCATCTAATAATGAAATAATACTCATGATATATTCAAGCTGTTTTTATTATTATATTTTTATTATTAACAATTAAACCTAATTTTTTAACAGCTGCTGCATTATATATGTCTATATCATCCGCCGTCACCGCATTATACCGTTTAGGTAAATATTTTTTTTTTTAATCCCAATCTCGATCGTCTGAGAGCTCCACCACAAACGCCTCTCCATATTTTGTCACTATTTTGCCCATATTATCAATGGTATAAATCCTAACCTCCTTTAATTCTTCCTGCCTAATGAAGGAGATGGTGTTGTTCTTTTCTAGCATTTTTTTCCACGATAGAATCCATCTAAAAAAAGAAAAAAGTGCGATGATGAGCCAATGATATTTTAATATGAACAGAGGGTAAAGAACTTAAGCACCTACAAACACGCTTTGAGTATATTTATTGTTACGAAATACATCGAATTATACCCCACAAAATCTAGCTTTAGACATATTATAAATCTCATAACCACTTACTATAATCTGGGCGATGACAGCTAAGATGGAGGTGGTGGAAACGGCGGCGGCGGTAGTGGAGATGACGAAGGTTGTGAGGATTAGTCTAAAGAAAAGAGACCATTCATGAGCGTAATGTCAAAGCTTTCCCAGAGTGAGAAGTGATTAAAAAAAGTTATAAATAAATGAATGCTATGCTTACTGAATATCTGTTGCTGTAGCGGAGGCAAAGGAGACGGTGGCGTAGACGATTGCGGAGACGATCGCGGAGACGGCGGCGGCAATGGTGGTGGTAGCGGAGGTGAAGGTATTATAAATAAAATAGACCATCCGCGAGAATAATGTCAAAGCTTTCTCAGAGGGAGAAGTGATTAAAAAGTTATAAAAGAAATGAATGTGATTCTTACCGAATATCTGCAGCTGTTGGTGCTCTTACTCGTAGTCGAAGAGGAGTGATTTTCTACGATTATCGCGCTGCTTATATACTGAAATTGTTAGTGTATACGATACAGGAAGAGGTGAATAACTTAATACCTTGGTAAAGTCGCTTGACCTGCTTCAAGCGATTAGGAGTGGAGAGACAGAAAGCAGGTTAAGAATAATTTATCTACCATAGCCCGCATGACACAATTAAAGCGCGTAAGTGTGAAGGGAGGAAGTACGTGAATAATTTATTTATCGTACCACGTGCGACCTGCCTCAATCGCTTGGGTGTTGTGTAGGGAAAGTAGGTTAAAAATAATCTACATGCCATAGCACGTATGACACACCTAAAGAGATTATGAGTGGCGGATGACCCGCCTAAAGCGCATGTGTATGTGGGTAGCATTTCACCACGCATGACCTACCTTAAATGCTGAGGTATTGGGGTAGGAAAGCGACGTGTTATTGCGTTGTATAGACCTTACACCACTATAAATACGGTGCAAAGAATATGAGAAGTCATCCGTTATTGGTTCAACTTTCCACGACCAACGTCAGCACGCTGATTTCAAGAGCCGTTTCTCCGAGAGGTCAACGTCGAAACGTTAAAGAAGACGGCAGCTTTTTTGATTCTGGTAAGTTGAAATAATTATAATGTTAAAGATAAATCGAAGAATACTAGTCGCACAGATTGTCTCTGCGACACTTACCAAAATATTCTAATGGGATGTTTCATATGGAAACCCTCTTACAAAATTAACGGATTCGGTTTAAATTTATAATATTGGAAAAACCTGAAATAATGGTACATTTTACCGAATCTCATCAAAACCCGCCGGAAAATACCCCAAAAGAGGTCCTGTAATGCTTCAATATTACACGGCGGTTATAAACTTTAAAGAGGTACTCCTCTGACTTCTTAGCTCCACCCATCCCCCGCCCCATCATAACCTAGTAAATCCACCCCACCATTATGTAGGAGGAGCATGTTAACCCCGCCCGCTATGCAGGATCGCCATTTTGTGCGTGCATGTTAACTCCGCCTAATACTTGAGAAACGAGGTCACATACGCGGAAGAAAAGCCGAGGCGTCAAAAACATCGCGATTGTATTGCGGGTAACCAAACCTTCCAGGGGGTATTTTTCTGATCAAGTGATCAATTACACCTTTAGGACAGTTCTTTGGGCGTCCTCCTGCTCCGTAGTTTTTAATGCTAGTTTCATATTTTCACTACATGTCACACTGACTGATTTCAGGTGGAAATTTTAATACTTATATTTCGCTTATTATTGATTTTATCGATATTAAAAATTATTTAATTTTATTTACGATTCAGACGTTCTTACGAGTACATCCAAGGGCTGAGAAGAAGAGGAACTTGATTTTGAAAGTTCTGGAAAAATATTTCGCTTCAACAAAGGTAAGATGGCTTTGCTTAAAATTGGAAAAGATTGGCGTAAAGATATTTATTTATACGATGCTCTTGACCATCGTACTCACAAACTCTGGCTCGATCGCCTAAAAGACTGTAGGGTAGAATCCAATGCTGACGTTTATATAATTTTAAATTGGTTGTACTATTTCGATTTTGATTTGCTCACTAAAATGAGTCTAAATGTAGTAATAGAATATTTTAGATCGGTAATATGTAGACAAAAAAGAAGAATTTTACTTGACCACAAAAACTGGATCTATCGAAAATCATTGGTTAAAGTCAGGGGAGTAACCCTGTGATCATTCAAATGATTTTCCTCCACAACTTTTGGAAATCACCGAAATAAGTAGCCCTAAATGAGTTATAAACCGGTCAAGCGTTACTAAACGTTCATAAGCTATAAAAAGGTAATAAGTAGTGACTGCTTAACTTACTTTCTTAGCTGTTTTTCATAATTTCATGTGTAATCTCATACTTTTTACAGATCATGAACGTAAACGTGGTTAAAGTTGACGCCGAGGCTCAGCTGCCTGAGAAGGCGTACGAAATGGCTGCAGGATTCGACATAAGGAGTGTAATGGAGTGTGTGATTGAGGGGAGGAGTATAAAGTTGATTAATACGGGACTAGTGATTGAGATACTGGATGGGACATATGGGAGGCTGGCGTCAAAATCAGGATTGAGTTTGAAGCATGGAGTGTAAGTTGGTGCGGGAGTGATTGATTCCGATTATAGAGGGGAAATTAAGGTGCTACTTTATAATAACAGTGAAATTGATTTTTATATAACTAAAGGCATGAAAATATGTCAAATTATATTTGAGAAATGTCATAGTGTGAAATATTTTATACAAGTTGAGAGTTTCAATGAAACAAAAAGAGGTGGAAGAGGTTTCGGCTCCTCTAATAACGAGTTACTTCAATAAATTAGGCAATTTTTCATTATCACAATTGAGATTATGGGTAAGTACATTTCTGGTCATGCATACATAGAAGTTCATTTTCATCGACTGTATATAATTTGGTTTGAGAGGATTAGTTTCATTCGATTCCTAAATTTCAGTTGGTGAACATCATGAAAACTCTCTGCGAAGTCTGTTTCACATACTTCGACTCAAAATATCGAGTTTCACATGAGATGAGTGACGTACACATGAGACATCTAATTCAAGCAGGAGGACAACATCAAGTTATCAAGATCGATTGGGCAGTGAAAAATCGATTGAAATTTTTTTGGGTGAATGGAAATTGAGTGCATGGAAACATAATATCGTTTTTTGATGACATCAGAGAAATTTTGATTAACCAAGTTAGGGAAAAATTGGTAAATACGGCACTAAAATTAATGTTATTTTGAAAGCAAAATTCAAGAAGGAAGAAGAATTGGATGAGAGGGTTTTTAAAACAAAAAATGTCAGAGTCCTTCAGACCGATGACATTAAAGAAATTTTGAATACACTCCTTGGTAAAATATTAAAGGAAAAGTCCGAATAGCAGGCAAAAGGATCGGGTTGGGCTATGCATGAGATTAAAGGATTGGAATTAAGGATTAACAAATACAAACTGTTGAGAGGATCTTATTTCATCGAGTTGCCCCCGCAAATTAAACTTACTAAATCAGTTATAAACGTACAAAATTTCTACCCTTTTTGTTTTAAATACGCGATTTGGGTAAAAAATATTCTGAAAAATCTTCAGCGCGTCTCACAATATGATAACGAGGAATTTCGTATTGGTTACGATTGGGATTGCGTCGAGTATCCTGTGGAACTAGATGTAATCTCAAAATTTGAAAAGGGTAATATTATTTCGATTAATGTTTTTGGTCTTGACGATAAGAGTAAAGTGTACCCTCTCAAAGTAGTGGTTGAGGAACTAGATGACCATCGGGACCTTTTGTTTTTTAAGGAAGAATCTAAGAGCCATTATTGCTATATTAGGAATTTGGAACTGCTGGTGGGGAGTCAATTAACGAAATGTAAATGTAAAATGTTGATTTGCAGGAGATGTTTTACTCATTACCGGAAAGAGGAAAAGCTCAGAGAACATAAAATTATATGTAGCGTCAATGCACCCACAAAAATGGTACTGTATCGTAATCGTATGTTTCGTGTTCCGTATGTCATTACGCAGATTTCGAGTGCCTCCTTCCAAAATTTGATAGTTGCAGTAACCCTTCTGATCATTCCTATTCAAAATTATATCAAAAGCATGAACCCATGAGTTTTTCATTTATTGTTGTCAATTCCGTAGGAGAATATTTTGAGCCAGCGTTATATCGCGGACCTGATGCCGTTAAGGTATTCGTAGAATACATCAAAGAGAGGGTGGAACTGATTGAGGCGGAATACAAACATGCTATTCCGATGACACCCTTAACCTCAAAGCAAGAAGAGACATTTAAAACAGCAACCACATGCCACATCTGTGGGGGTATGTTTGAGAACGATCGCGTAAGGGATCATTGTCATCTAACTGGAATGTTTAGTGGTCCGGCGCATAATAATTGTAACTTACAGTTTCAAATGCCGAAATTCGCCCCAGTATTCATTCACAATCTTTCCGGCTACGATTCTCACTTTATTGTTAAGAAATTAGGTTATGATGAGAGAAAAATACATTGCATACCTAATTCTGAGGAAAAATACATCTCCTTCACCAAAGGAGTGGGTGTGAAATTTACCATTAGATTTTTGGACACCTTTAGATTCATGGCTTCTTCTCTCTCGAAATTGGTGGACAATCTACCCAGAGACAAATTTCGGCAAACCAGAAATATTATCGAAGATAAACTGGACTTTGTTACGCGTAAAGGTGTTTATCCTTACGAATACACGGACACTTGGAAAAGACTCGATGAGACGTTCTTGCCGCCTAAAGAGGAATTCTTTACCAATTTCACCCTGGACTGTGTAAGCGACGAAGACTGAATATGACTGAATATTCGAGGTGGGCAAACGATTTGTCGAGACACGTCTCGGGGAGGGGAAAAAAGAGAAAGCCGAGATTTATCGTGGGAGATTACGTAAGAATCGGCAAAGAGAGAATGCCTTTCGCTAAAGGATATACGCCAAGCTATACGACTGAAGTTTTTAAAATTAAATCTATCGTTACGGGGAACATTGTTCCTACGTACGAGTTGGAAGATATGAACGGAGAGAGTATCGAGGGATACTTTTACGAACCAGAACTAAAGAGAACAATCATATCCGACGCCACAGAGTTTAAAATAGATAAAATATTGAGGCGTAGAGGAAAAGGTCGCAGTCCCGAATATTTCGTCAAATGGAAACGATATTCGGATTCCTTTAATTCTTGGATTTAGACTTCGACGGTAAAACGTTGAAAATGAACGAGTTCCATCTCACCCTCCTTAGAGATACCTCTCGCGAGTATTTCGAAGATAATACAATAGCTCATTTTTGGACGAAATTATCTCAACGAGTGGATTTAGGAAGCGGAGAATGGAGAGTGGGTTTGGCCGAATTTTCGCATCCAAGGATTCGTGATAACAGGATCCATAGGGAGGAAATGAATAGGGATAGACGACAGGTCAATATCGAAATGGATGATAGTAAACCGATCACGATAGCTCCAGGAACTTATAAATATATGAAACATATGCTAGACTCGTTACCTACTGAGAAAAGAAAACGCGCTTTGGATGTATTGAAGGAACATATGACTTGTCCTTAAGATAAAGTTCATATTGAGATTCCCGGTGATTTACCAGTTACGATCCATCACGAAACTTACAACTCGTTAGAGGATATGTTACGATCGCTATCGGCTGATGAAAAAAGAAATTTGTTGAAATGTGATGAAAATGACTCGGATAAGTTATTGGATTTAGTCTTAGATTCGAAATCAGTGATGAATGTTGAATTAAATACAAGGATGCCTTCAGGAACGAAGGTGATTAAAGAGATGGATAAATTAATAGGCGTCTATGTTGAAATTCCACCAGATTCATTGCTTATTGCACCTCCTGCGGGAAAATACGAATCTTTGTTGCAATATATCATCAGTATGAATTCCCAAGATTTGAATGCTCGTTTTGACGATATTATTTTGCAACTCGTCTATTTTCTCTACAAATGCGTCGACATACCTGAAGATGTGAAAAATTTAGAAAAATTTGCTTATGTACACATCGAAATACCAGAGAATTCACCGATTAGATCACCTCCTGGCACTTACGGGTCTGCTGATGAATTAATATCTTCGGTTTTAGAACCGAAGAAATCGGGTGAAATCGATTTCGGTGAAAGGATGATAAAAGCTATGGATAAACTCGTAAGTTTCCACGTCGAAATATTACCGAATGGCTTGGGTGTGGATTTCCCCCCAGGATCATATAGGTCTCTGGAGGAATTTTTGCGAGTATTATATGAGGTCCGTGAAAAAAGGATTTTTTGCGTAGCGAAGCGAAAGTCGCGGCAAGAGAAATGATGGATAATATTAACTATGTCATATTTGAAAATGCAAATTATTCGATAGATATCACCAAAGGAGGAGAATATAGGAAAAAGCGGGACATCGCACGCATTATTGACACGCGATATATTTTCGTTTATATGGATTTAATCAAACCGCAATTGGATGGTGATTCTCTCAGCAGATGTTTGCAAATTGTCAGCGTAAACGTTTTAATCCAGTTTACCACTTTCCCGTACAGAAAAAAGAAATCGAGAACGTCGATATACTACTCACAGGAAAAGACGGCAAACCATATCCTTTCTTCGGTGGAACTACACCTTCTCTTTTAGTTTTACACTTTATAAAAGTGTTGCAATAACCAAAATAGCAATCATTATCGTTCGAGATGTTAAAGGAAGTGGATAGATATACGACGTATTACGTCAATCAATGCGGAGGAGAAATAGGTCCCGTCTACCGCGCCAGTTATCGTGTGCAGAGAGGTAGAGGATTAGGAAGCTTTCTCGCGGGTCTTTTTCGTTTCGCTAAACCACTTATACAAAGCGGTCTTAAAGCGGTAGGTAAGGAGGCGGCCAGTACGGGGGTCGGAATTCTCAAGGATTTGGGAACGAGACCAGTTAAGGAAATGTTGCGTAATCGATTGGGTGAGGCTGGAACGAATTTGAAGAGAAAAGCGGAAGAAAAAATTAAAAAGATGAGTGGATCGGGTTTACGCATTGGTAAAAGACCAAAGTTAATTAAAAGGAACATCAATCGCAAAAACTTCAATCGAGAAGAAAGAGATGTCGCGTCAATACGGACATATTTTCTTCATAACCGAGATGGAACACATGCTATCCTCGCTCGACATATTTAGTCGGCCAGCTTTGCAAACGAATATTTTAGGCAAGCGCCTCATTCCGTACAAACCGATCTCTTCCTTAGACAATCAATCAACCATCGAATTCGTAGTGAAATATTTGGGAGAATCGTACAAAAATTTGAACAGTTTTTATTTACAAATCAGGGTGAAATTTGTCAAAGCTGATGGATCAGACTATGGGTCAGGGGACAAAAATCAACCCGAGGTAGTGAATTATGTCCTGCATTCGTTGTTTGACCAATGCAGCGTCGATTTAAACGGAAAGCAAGCTACGTCCTCGGAAGGTAATTATCAAATACGTAGCACTTTAGAAAATCTCCTTAGTTATGGTACGGATGCGGCGAAGACTCATTTGGCTTGCGATGGGTGGTTACTCGATAGCGGTGAGGATAACAATAAACAAGATGACACAAATGTATGATTTGTTACGAGAAAAGCTAAATTTGCTAACAGTAGGGTCGTGGAGCGCTAAGGAAAATTGAGTGTCGACGTATTTAACCAAGAGCGTCTCTTAATTAATGGGATCGGCGTAGGAGTTAATAAAAAACGCTCGCAAAACCGAGTTTCTACATCATGGAGGATGCTGCGGGTACCTCCGTGCATAAAATCCTCGATGCTACTTTATACGTCGAGCATAACGATATAAACCCCTCAATTTTGTTGGCTCATTCCAGAGCGTTGGAGCAAAGCAACGCAATATATCGTTATAAGAGAGTGGAAATTAAGACGTTCACCATCCCTCGAGGAAATCAAACTGTTTCTGTAGATAACGTCATAACAGGACCGCTTCCGAACAAAATAGTTTTCAGCATGGTCGATAACGATGCGTACGTTGGAAGGAGGGACAAAAATCCGTTCGCGTTCTCTCATTATTCTTTGGCTAGTTTCTTTCTCATCGTCAACGGTGTTAGAATGCCACCGTAAGGCATTTCCACAAATTTCACCAATCAAAAATGCTGGACGCAAGCATACCTTTCCATGTTTTCGGGAATCGGTGTGCATCACGGTGATAAAGGTAATCAAATAACCTTGGACATGTTCGCACATGGATATTTCATTTTAGCTTTCGATCTAACACCTGACGGTTCGGGTAACGAAGAATATGTTGGTTTGATGGATAGGGGAACCGTGAGAATCGAAGCTGACTTCGAAAACCCGCTCGAAATAACCATAACGTGCATCGTTTACGCGGAACACGACGCCTCTTTGGAAATAGATAAAAGTCGAAACATCATTACGAATTTTGCGTAAGCGATGAGCACGTTAGATATATAAAACTTACTTAGTCGCGATCTACGCACGAGAAAAGTGTTTCGTGGGGTGTTTCCTTCAGATAGTTTACCCTCACCCTCGCCTGGAATCTACGTGATAAATTTAGACGCTTCTACTTGACCGGGAAGCCATTGGATCGCGGTGCACATTTTATATAAGCAAAAGGCAGAATATTTCGATTCGTACCGTTATCCACCACTCGTCCATTCGATATCAAAATTTCTAGAACCATTCTCTCTCGCTCGAAAATCAGTTCAACTTCAGAGCTTTCGTTAGGACGTTTGCGATGAATTCTGTTGTCTCTATGCACTCTACAAGTCCACTGGTAAAACCCTCACCCAATACCTCAACCTATTTTCCCTCCCACAATTCAACGACTGCCGAGTCGTTCAACTCTTTTACCTAGAGTTTGGGAGTACCAGGAAAGGAAGACGTTGCCTTCCTCGGTCGCAGAGTTGCTGTTCGAGAATAAATAGCACCGCTACCCGCGATAGTCATCATTCGAGATTCTGACTCGAAACTGTCAAGATGCGGCTCATCATCCACTTCGAGTGGGGCTCGGACCGAAGAGTGAAAGAATTGGCTGCGGTGGAGGTGGATTCCAAGAGAGTCTTTTGGTGCAGCTTCCAAAGTCCGAACAAATGGATCGGTGGAGGCAGAAAGGTGAAATCGAGCAACGTTCTCCTGTGTAACGAGACATCGTTCGCAAACGGATTCATTCCCTACACCGAGCTGCTCTCCTGCCTGGAAACTATCATCAAGGACGCCACCGCCCTCTACGTCTTCGACGACGAAAAATGTAGCTTTCTTTCTGTCCTCACCGGACGCACTTTCATAAGCATGAGGAAAGATTTAGATTGCCCTTCACCAGATGACCTTTCCTTCCCCTCCATTTCCTG
Organism: Tanypteryx hageni; assembly: GCA_028673005.1. Classification (NCBI taxonomy): domain Eukaryota; kingdom Metazoa; phylum Arthropoda; class Insecta; order Odonata; family Petaluridae; genus Tanypteryx; species Tanypteryx hageni. The sequence goes on from CM054115.1 coordinate 200,929,518, forward strand.
CTTGAATCCGTGCCACCGCTTACGCAAAAGTGATTGCGCATTAAGAAATGCGTACTGCTTATCTCTTTGGCTGAAATTCCAAATCTTAAAGGTCGATGTAGATTCTTGTTCGACCAATCCTGAATGTCCCCTTCTCCCTTCCTCCTCCTCTTAAGTTTTATACTTGGTATATAAGTGATGAACGCTGCATTCGACATGCAGAAGTCTACGAGTGTAGACTCAGCGGTTCTCCTTTCTAATCGGAGGCGGATTACCCCAACATCAGCGCCATTTGGTCTGCAATCGTCATCGCCTGATCCATCGCTGACATCCACTCTACAATCTCAGCTGCCACCATCACCATCCAGTCCGCAAACACCACCCACTTCAAAATCTACCAGACATTCGAAAACTGTGCAGAAGAAGAAGAAGAAGTAAGTGTGTGAGGTCACCCAGTTGCTACTAGAAACTGTGTTTTTCTTGAACTCTACTAAAACAAAAATTGTCAGCATCGGTTTTGATCCCGAGAGATTCTGTGAAGTGATCGTGCAGTTAACTCAAGTGATCAAGGGGTCGGTTGAACTAAACTATACCGATTGGTGTGAATTTGTTTGTCAAGAGAAATTAATATCTGATTATTTTTAATTGGGGCAAAAATATATTCTGCTGAAATCTCCTTTGAGTTTAGTGAATTATTTTGAAAAAAACATGTGCTCATTAAAGGTGATCAATGCTCGGTGACCTTTAATGCTGAGAAATGGAATAATTTGTTATTATGTGTGAAATGTATAGCACTGGCTTTTGGCAATCTAGACAACGAACAGATAAACGTAAACTATTTTTACGAACAGTTTATTGAAGATGCAGGTGTAATCGGTATCGAAAACGTCGATAACTTCGAAAAGCCTGAGGGGAGCAAACTCGACTACGAACGTTTGAGACTTGAAATTCTTTTACATTGCTCGCTATCTGATAAATATATCGGATGAATGAGAAAGAGGTAACAGTCACTGGCATCGAGTTAAAACCGTGTAAACTGCTCATCTCTGTGTGTATGTGGTTGATTTGGTCCCTGGCGTTTGTTTTAATTACCTCGCAAACCGTCAGTGTGAATTATGGAGTCGGTCCCTGGCGATGGAAGTAAAACTCCCGTAAACCGCTCTCCATTACATGTGCTACGATTGAGTAAATGTATAGTGGATTTTCAAGCGTATCTCAATAACGACAATGAATGCATAGTCAGAGAACTCGCAATTTGTGACATCGATCGCAATTGCTTTCAATCGTGGGTTTTTGATTGCCCAAAGGATTTATCATTCAAACGAGAAAACACTTGGTTAACTCATAATCATCACAGAATTGCTTTAGATGATGGGGAAGTTCATCATGAAAATTTCCAAAGAGTTTTAAACAAATATATTTCAAACTATCATTTAATCTTTGTAAAGGGATTACGTAAAGTTAAATTCCTTTCCTCACTTTTGGGAGACCGAGTCATCGGTCTACAAGTTTTCGGATGCCCCTCGATTAAACAACTACCATCAATGGGTAGATATTGCTCGTTACCTCAACATAAAAATTGTGAAGTCATTTGTGCAACGAACAATTGTGAATTTCTTAGGAAATGGTTTCAGAGCAATGTTAATTTAGATAGAGAACATGATAGATTTATAACGTTTTAACGATTTTCCCAAAAAAGGATATTTTTAAATATTACCAAAATAGCTAATATTGAATTTATTTTTACTGGTTATAAGGACGTCGCCGTATGCTGATAATGTGGTGTGAGCATGTATTCATGGGAAAAATGTGACGATCCTCAAGAAGAGCACTAAAATTTTCGAGAGGGTGTCCATTATTTAAAAGAACAGAATGTGATTCAAAATTGTAAACAAAAGCCAATAAATACTTGAGTTAATTATACTTGTTTTTTATTTCACCCCTTGAATGTTACACCTTTCCGTGTTAATATACACAAAAGCAAGTCGACATATTTCGAGTAAAACCTGAAAAAATTGTCCGAACAGGGATTTGAACCCTGGACCTTTGACTCTCAATGTCACACCTCTACCCACTGCGCTATTCGGACATCAATATAAAAAGTTCCATATTTCGTGTTCGTTCATTAATCTCCTCCACAATGGTACCACCCCATGCAATTTGTCAAAGCAGTCATCAACTGCTACAGTGCTTTTAAATTTACGCCATTCAATTTTTTTCAACATGAATGCGCTTTTGCGATTCATTTGTTTTTGGCAACACTGAACTGTTCGATATATCGATCTTCACCTGGCAACACTGCCTTTTGAGCGGCATTTGTTCTTAGTTCCAACTTTCTCGGAGTGGTGGCGCCACAGGTCGGTCACGTGACTGGATGTGACGTCATAAATCCAAGATGGAGGCTGCAATAATGCAATAAAAGTTAGGGTGGGGGGTGCCAGAGATCGCTTTTCTCTCCTACTGTCTAATGTGCGCAAATGAATTTTTAAGCATGAACAAATAATTCTGAACCTAAAATTCAACGTAGAACGGGATAAAAATCCTTAAATTGACCGGGGATCGTAGTACAGAAGATAAATCTTAAATATATTTCTCTTACTCCCTCTGCAGCAACATCCACCACACATCACCAGACCTCGCCACTGAAGCACCCATGCCGATATTAATCGTTTATATCTCAAAAAATGTAAGAGATAATGATTAGAAATTTTACAGGATTGCTTGATACACATATGAAAAGGGATCAACGAAAAGATATTGGGAAAAACGATCCGGATTCGACTCCAGAGAATTATTTCTATTTCGCATAATGTAACAAGTAAAAATGGACTTTTCGACATGGTTTTTTCTTCTTTTGGAAATTAAAATTAAAAGACTTTGACCTTCGATCTTTGGATCTTGACCATTCTAAAGAAAACATTTTATAGTTTCTTATTCTGTTCTTCTTTTTCCGCCTTCAGCTTGAAATCACTCACGTTAATCGTTTGAATAGTATATTTTGGAAAAATCTTGGCATTTTAAGGGGATGTTTCCTTACCTACCAACTACATTGTTAAACCTCGAAATCTTATTGTTACTTCAATCCAAATAGGTTTAAGCGTGATTTGAAGGCTTTTATTAAGATAAGGAGAGAAGGACGGAAGGAGGGAGGAATCATGTTCATAGCAATCAATGTAAACAATATTTTTTGCGTTATTTATGAGTAGGAATGCCTAAAACTCTGAAATACTCTTCAAAGACATTAAAAATCGTAATAATGAGCAAAATTTAATATTATTGAAATAGAAACGGTATGGAAATTTTAGGAACGTGTTTGACGTTTTAATAAACAAACTGAGCATGTAAAAATGTTATGGATTGTGCGATTGGTTACGGGAGTTAGGTGGAAGAATGGATGACTTGAGGACGGTTTTGGAAGTAGGGAGAGAAAGAGAAGTTTAAAAGAATCACAGAATCACAAAAATAAAAATAAAAATCTATGTTTTCTGAGTTGGCCTGAGTGCCAAGCTATTAAAACGTGAATAACTGAATAAAGGATGTAGATTGAAAATTGAAAATTGGCAGAAAAAATCTATTTAAATATGAAAATGCTTCGCCGAAAGAAAATTCAAGGAAAGATTCCAGAGTTCGTCTCCAAGGTAATATTTCCATTCTTCGTAAGATAACTCTCAATAAACGACTTTTTTGTCTTGCAGGCTTTTCTTCTTTTGGAAATTAAAATTGGAAAAACCTGACATTCGATCATCCGATTTGAACTATTTTAAAGAAAATTAATAATTTCACTTATTCCATTCTTCTTTTTTCGAAATCGCTTATTTGTTTATCTTGACAACTTTGCACCAACCCAGAAATTTACTTCGGGGGAGAAGAGGGGATGGGGGTCTGTGGCCGAAAACCAATTTCCAACAATTGATTAAATAAAAGTCCTATTCAAATATTATAAACTTTTATAACGTTTTCAGTTCTCATAACTCAACGCAGCAAGTGGCAGCGTAGCAAGTTTTTAGCGTGGTTATCGCAGATTCCGCAAATGTCTGTACACCGAGGGGGGGATGTGGTCCGGTCCCCCGCCTGGATACTTCCTTGTTGACAACCGACTGCTGTGAGAAACAAAATCAATATAAATAATGATTGTTAAAACAATTTATCTAAAGTTAAAATTTTTTATTCCGTTTTTAATTAATTTGAACTTGTGATTTTTGACGGGCAATTGCGCTAGGGCCTTATAAACCCCAAGATAACTTGAACTTACAGCATAGTCCTTCCTCACCATAAATATCCTAATTCGAGAATTGATTGCAATTGGTTGGTTAAAGAACCTGCCTGAAGCGTGAGAGACCCGGGTTAGATTTCTCCCATGGCCAGAATTTTTCACCTTCTTTAGGTTGAAACCTGTGAAATATTGGAATCATGAAGCAGGTTGTGGAAAAGGCTGGAAGATGGCTGCGATTCCTTCTCACACACCGGCAGCAAAGTAGAAAAAAGATGACGGTTACATAGATATGGCCACATTCGAAAAGAAATTTAATACGCGTTAAGATATAGCGAATTTTCGTAATATATTCGGAATATAAAGAACATCGGTGAAAACTAATCAATCCCTATGGGATGAAGAAGTTTAAGCAGTTCATAGAACCAAATATTTCATTAGAATTAAAATTAACAGTATTTATAAAAAAACTGGAAAAAATTACATTAAACTTTATTCTGTTGTCAGTGACTTGTATTGTCCGATGCTCTGAATTATCCGTTATCAAATTAACGATGATTATATGCATCTAACAATTGATGCGATAATTTCAGAATAAGAAGGTTTTATCATTTTATGGCACACATTTTGTGGAATTTTCAGGTCGAACTACGTTTTTGTAATATCTCTTATTTTAATCTCTTCAACTTCGATGACTCTAGAGCGAAATTTAAAATACGAGATAAATGAATTATATCGCAGTGTAGGTGAAATGGGGCTCAAATATTCAGGGCCACCGATTTTCTTAACTGCTTCCCGCAGTTGCGTCATGTGTTAAAAGATTTGACATACTGAAGCAAATTGTGAAAATAAATATTAGCGAGTCTATGTTGCTAAGGATCATTCATTCCTATTTAAAATGGAGCTGGAAAAATAATAATGTAACTCCAAAATTATATAGGTTTTCCTTAACTGAAAACGCCTTAAATATTGAAGATATTTACGAAATACATCATTTCTTCAATACTGGCTTCTATTTAAAAAATAAATAGCAAAAGCGAAGCTTTTAATAAAAAGAATTTAATTTCATCGAGAATGAATATAAACAAACATATACATATTCATTTATCAAAAAATTGAAAAGTCTTAAAATTGTGCTTGCATCGCTGTCTCATTCGCTTTTGCGACTACTACGCTGTGGTCGTTCATTCGATAAAAGAAGTAGAAGGGAACGCATTTTGAAAATCAATAGTACGAGACAAATCTGTCAACGGACATTTCATTTCGCAATACGTCAAGGAATTTTGAAAAAAACCGAAGAAATGTCATTTGAAAATGTCCATAACTTTTAATGCCGTCGCAGAACCCTTATTTTAATTAAAATTTCGCACGTATTTTGATATCCAAGTAGAGGCACCTGTTGATAAAACAACCCAACTCCTTAGGCACCGCGTGGAACCTGGCGCCTCCAATGGTGCAAGTAATAGATACAAGCGCAATTTTGAGTTTTGAAATATTATTCTAAATCTGTCCATATATAAAAACATTTTCTGAAATTAGACATTATTTGATTTTTGAAATTTAATAAAAGTGATTTCTTGTTCAGCACGAAGCTTTATTTCATTTGTGAACTTTTCCTTGCTTCTGAACTTGTATATATTTTCCATTTCCTATATATCTTGTTTATAATGTCTCAATACTCTTCTAATTATTCAATAAAAACATTATTTTGAAATGTAGTTGGTGCTTTTATGCTTTCTTAATTCTTAAAAAATTTAATTTCTGACGCGTTGCTACATTTACTATCCCTTGATTGACTAAGTGTGCCTGTAATTAATATTTTTTGTGCAAAGGATATTTTTCATAATTGTTTTCGCTGTAAAATACATATTTCAGCATCAACTAACCTCTCCAGAATTATGGGATAAAAGTGTTCGAACCGCGTTTCCTCACTCTTCCTCGCCTCTCTCTTAATTCCTTATCGTCGCCGATTCGCAAATCTCACTTTTGTGTTCTGTGGACAGTGTGTTGCGGTGTCCTACTTTGATCTGATGAGCTCTTACCCTTGTTCCGCTTGCGACTCAATCTCCATATTGCACCGAATTAGACTCTCGCGTGTGTCACGCCCGCTGCTTCGCATTTACTAGTTCACTCGCCGATTTCCACCTTCATTTGTTTAAAGGCTTTAAACGTGCAGGCGGTCGAGCGGAAGTTACACGAGCATCCTTAATTATTGTTCCTCGATTTCGATTGATCCTACAAAGCGGTATCGATCTCAGTTGTGACTTCCAATTAACAGCTGATTAAAGCAAAATCCATATTCATGTAATGCCCTCGTTAACATCTCCTCCAAAAACAACAAAGCAGCCATCCTCTGTGGTGTCGTATTAATTCCAATGACTTTATCGCTGGTATTTTAAATCTAAATTAGAAAGAGCGAATCATTTCTAAACACATTGCCAACCGTGTGAAAATGTTATTTTCTGTTGTAAGAATTGCATAAATTTTGTAATAAATTGCAAATTGACAGCGTCAGTACGTTTTATTATCTCAGCGATGTTATTACTCATCTCTCTGAAAACACGATTAAAGAAATGCGTGTTTTTGTATGTATATCCGAAGAATGACACGCGTACGACGCGTCGTATTCGTGTCATTCGTCAGATTTACGTAGCGACGTATTATAGCGACGAAGTTAAAATTTGATTTTAAAACCCATTCTTTTCCACCTCAAATTGGAGAGGGGGGAAATTAAGTGATTCAATGCGAGAACTCGATTGTCTTTGATTGTAAGAGAGAGACAACGGACAAGTAAATCATATAATATGCGTTAAATTTTCAGCTGCAATTATCGCCGATATATCTTTGACGAGCGGTAGATTAATGATTTTTCGTGCGAAACGCGCGTCTGCTTTAATCGGCCTTTTAATGTATGTATCAGCAGACTAGATCGTTAGATGAACGTTTACCACGCCAACAAAAGAGGAAAAATCAAGAAATTCAAATCGATTCAATCCTTCATTCATTTCGAGGGGGGAAGGGAGCCCACTCTCCGTTGAACATTGAAGTAGTCGACCGTGAAACGCAACCACTTCGCAGCAAAATATTTAACGGACTCCAACTTTTTATGTAAATAGAAGGTAACTAAGGCATTTCATCCTTTTGATGACTATTATAAAAATTAATTTCTTTTCGAATTTCATCGGCAACGGAAGAGAAATATTTGACATTGACAAGATGGAGGCGTTTTTAATTTGAATTTTTAGGTAAGATATTTGATCCATTTATTTCACAAATTTATGTTTGCGATGAAGAATGTAGATACTTCAAGAACATTGAAATAGTGGAAATTGACATATATTACGAAGTGTGAGACGAAGTAACCATTTGAAACAATTACATGCCGAGAGTGTTTTATCCCCGAAGATACATTATTTTGGATATCTTCCCAACAGGACAAGTACGGAATTCTGCTCTTTTAACGCTGCCGATGAACGCATTCGATCAGGATTTTCATGGAATCGTTAGAACATAACATGAATATCTTTTCGTTCAAACTTCGACGTGTACGTAAAGAGCAGAGACCATTACAACTGTACTGTGGTTGTTCTTCCCTTTCTCATCAAAGTGCTCTTTGGTGAGCGCTATGTGGGTGGTTTCTTCACCATTGTACTCTAGCTGTTTGGATGAAGCAGTCTAACAAGCCAAAAATATCACCTTTAGAAAAACATGAAGAAGCAATTCTAATTGTAAGTTTATATCAACTATATTCTCGATAGACAAATTTATCCAGATGGCGGGGAATTATTATGAGATAGGGATTTTATGTTTATTCATTAAGACCTATATTTCGGCAGTATGCTTAGAAAAGATATTTAAAATCCACGCGCAGAATATCTTCGTAGTACAGGCCATCTGGCGTCTCGCCGAAACACTTCTCCAGCATCTCATCCCAACGGTGCGGCAGCTGGCGCCAACGTCTACACACTACGTGTTGCCAGTTGTGGGCAGCTCCTTCTTTAAACGCCTCTAACGTAAGATGGGCTGTTGTAATTATCTACTGTAAAAAAGGCAGAGAAAGAAATAAACTTTGCATTTTTAAAGAATTAAATTTTAAAGAACGAATTTCGTTTTCATCGGATGGAACAAAAAGGAAACACAGACTGTGCCTATAATTGTTGACCTGTCTAAATAAATGCTGAAATATTTCGTTAGCTTGCAATCGATTGGCATTAATACTTCCCAATTCATGAATTGGTTTTTGCAGCAATGTTTACATTTATTTGATAAATATGCTATCAAATTTTAGGCTCACTAGTGCTCTCTTTACGTTTAATCTTAGAAGGCATCTATCCGAAACCAGATAGAGCAATTCTTCTGATCTTTGTGAGTTTCGGAACAAAAAACTATTATCAATTTATGTTGGATACTGAAAGTTAATAATTAGCTTCCAAATGAAAAGTTTTAAAAATTTTAATTCTGCAAGATTCCATTTATTTTCTCAGGTACAAATATTCGGCCACTGACGCATGCCATGTATTATTTAACTTCTTCAAAATTTAATCGGGATTATGTTAGAAATTAAAAATCTGCATAAACTGTTTTCATATTATTTATCAAATGAAACAATATTTCATCAGTTTTATGTGAATTGCTTCAAAAATGTTTTATTTGTAATAGCAATAAATAATAGGTCGCTATCTTAATTTTTTATCTTAATAAGGAAACACTCGGATAAAAAATATATTTAATTTAGATAATGAAATTACAAAAATGCAGTTTTTCTCTCTTCGTCATTAAGTCCGAGCATTCTATTGGATTTACGTTTGTCGCAAGAGACGATATACGAGATATAAATACGCTAATATATTAAATAGGAATCGGAGGAATCCATCTGACAACTGCACTAATTAAAATTTAATATAATTAGATATATGTTACAACTACTGAAATGAATTAAAGTAATGCGACTTCGTCCGCCTTACGGCATTGCGCACGTGAAATGTTTTCTTAAAAATAATTTGCGCACCAACTGCTTTTTCCTGTCCTCTCGTTTATGTCTCCCTTTCCTTCCCTTTGTCGTCTGAAGATCCAGAGCTTTTAATGGACCAACGGATCATCGCTCACTTTTCCATTTCCCCTCGCTCGAGCCGAGTTATTCATTCTACTTGCTTACTTAACGCAGTCGACGATAAAAAGAGATGGAATCCTTTTCTCTTTGTCTCACTCTACTTCTCTACTCCCTCCTCTCTCCCCCTTCCCCTCCCTCTCCTTCCTCTCCTACCCCTCTCTCCTTCCCCCTTCTCTTCCTCCCTTCCTCTCCTTATTTCCCTCCTCCAGTCTCATATATTTCTCCACTCAGATGAGGCGTCATTTAATCCGCTATTTTCGCTCCTCGCGCCATCTTGAGGGGTCGCAAAAAGGGTCATCCTCTCACGGATAGCAAGAGATAGCGTTTAAAATTATGCTCTGATGCATTCGGAGTGTTTTTTTCTCTGCTACGCGCCGCGGGCTGGGATCACGCTCGCCGAGAGATAGCGCTTGAATGATGACCTGTCAGATGGGGGAGGAAAACAAATGATATGCGGAAATTAGAAAAAATCGCGTTGAAATTTCTTCCACGCAGACTGCATCCTATCGGAAAATCATCTGGGCCGACCATCGCGTTTGCGCGGAAATTTCGTCTGGCGGAATTTTCCAGTGCCTTTGTCGCTTATCAATTCAGCTGCAATTTGATCGCAGTGCAGCCTTTCGTCAGTCGACAGCGTTTCGTGGATAATTTCGGATCCGATCACTCGCGCTTTCCTCGCTTTTACCCTTCCTTGCATTCGATATTTTCTCGACCATTGGATCGCGATCTCCTCCTCTCCCTCCTTCCTCTTCTGCCTCTCTCTCCCCTCCGCCCCTTCTCCCTCACTCTCCTCGCCCCCTTCTTATCTCCTCCCCTCTCATTTATCTATAATAATATTGCTACTTGTGCCTCACTCACTGACTGACAAAGAACTCTTAGGTACTTCTAGAAGAGCTAGAAATCTGAAATTTGGCATATAGGGTTGAATTCTTGTTTATAGATATGAACGCCATCCAGCGAAATTATAACCTAACTAAATTAGTCACACGTATATTGAATTGGAGTTGCGAATTGAATTCCATCTATCGAAAGGCAGAAAAAAGTTTCACCTATAATAGTTACGGACCTGTCTACAGAAATTTTAACTACGAAGATTTAAAACATTATTAAACTATCTTTTAATCTGTTTATGATGATTTCTGAAGGTAAAAATCAATCAAAGCCATCTATTGATATATTTTACCTAGCGAATACTATCCTGCGCAATATCAATTATTATAACATTTACTTGGAGATTTTTAATTGCGTAGTTACCAGTATTTATCGAGAATTCTCACGCCTGTTTTCATTAAACCGTCGCGGTTTTCTAAGCAAACTAGAACCCCATCTATTCCAAATCACCTGTAAGTCCAATTCGTGTGCCTTTGGGCAGAAGTTCTCTCAAATCATTTTCGTCGTTTTTTTCGTCCATTCCTTGCCTCTCTTTTAAACTCCTCCCTCGCACAAACTGCAGAAAATACATCTGGAATGTTCGTGTTTTTTCGGGGCCATCGTTCATACCCTGGGTCACAGCGGCAGATTGGGCGGAAGATTGATACAATGTTTAGCCCAGTGGGTTATATCTATCTGTGGGAGGGATTCATCGTGACGAGCATGGAACGCTCATCGCTCTTCTGTTGTCAGGCGAGCCGACGTCGTGGGATTAGAAGTTGATCCGTGTTTTTGCTTCAAAGTCATTAAATTCTGCGCTCTTCGCATAAAACCATAAAATAATTAATAACAAGGACCATCATATAAGTTTTTTTGTATGCTTGCGTTATATGTATTGAGGATGAATATGTTGGGAACGGGTGCTTAGAAGATTTTGTAGTTGAATGGTGAAAAGCTCGGTTGACCTGTTATATTATTTTATAAAAATCCATCCAAGGTAAGTAATAATTGCTACCCGAAAGACTTCATATTCTTTACTTGTTGAAATAAATATCATTCGCGTGTAACATAAAAAAAATAACTCAGAATTAAATACAGAGAGATCGAGGTTTTTCGTGTTATTGTCCTACGATTACACGCGTTTATTACTTTCGGATATGTCGTAAAATACATTCCGCTGGAGGCGGAGGAGGAATTCGACAGAACGCATACGTTCAAGATGGAGAAAATGGGTGCTCCCGGGGAAAGCGTGCGACAAACCTTCAAACGTATTCTCGGATTCAATTGAGAGAGAGAGAAAGAGAGGGAGAGAAAGAGAGGGAGAGAATGAGTTGGCGAAGAGCATAAAGGGAGGGCTTATCTCCTCCCTGAACCCCCTTTCCCCACTCTCTCTCCACTAACCCTCATTCCCACTCGCCCCATCTCTCTATATTACTCTCCCTCCCTATCTCTCTCTTTCTCTTTCCCTATCTCTCTCTCTCTCTCTCTCTCTCTCGCGTGTATCTTTATAACGAAATGCGCGTGGCCGGGAAGAAACTTCAGAGCGAGTGTTGACAAACCCTCCCCTTTCTCTCTCTCTCTCTTTCCTTCCTCTCGACGTGGCGTCCTCCAGGAGCATCAGCCTTTGCCCTCAAATTGATGGTCCCCTGAGAGACGGGGGAGTCCAACTAATGAGATTTCCTACCTCCTTCACTCCCTCCTTCTCTTCACTTCCTCCCCACCACCAATTCCTCCCTCTCTTCACTTTGCGTGGAAATCGTCGTCGAGACCCTCTATAAACGGGAATCAGCGAGCCGTCTCCGAGAGTGATTTATACCCGTGGGTGGAGGGATGTCGGGAGGGTGGGGGGAGGGAGAAGGGCTGAGGTGGAGAAGACAGGAGGAGAGAGCCGTTCTCGGAAGAGTGTCGTCGTGGCTGGATCGTCGCTCATACGAGGAACAATCCCTTCTATAGAATTCAATCGTACGAGGAGAGAGGGAGAGAGATGGAGTTTTTAAGGTTTCCAAGGATACGGAATACAAGGGCTTTGGAGGATCGAGGAGACGCTCGCGTGACGCGCGTCTTTTGTTTTAGGCCTTTCTTTCGGGCGGTGACGTTAACAACGCCGCGACAAATGAAAGGCGTGACGCGACTTGAGGAATGGCGAATGTTTATCTTTGTGAGGGATTTCAAATGGGGAATGAATCGAGACTTAGGAAATTGATTCGAGGGAGAGATTAAAGTATTTGGAACTGAGATGGTGTTATGGCGCTTATTTTTAAATTTTATAATATGAAATGTGGACGATATGAAGCTTTTCAAATTAACGGGCGCAGATTATTTCTTGAAAATTATAATTTATTGGATATTAGAATAAATAGTAATAATAGTAAATAGTAATAAATAGTAATAATAGAATAAATATCATAAGTTATGCCAATCAGAAATTGATAACGTTAAGCGAAACACTTATTTGGCGAAGTCCATGGGTCATCATATTGTCCCTTCATGTTACTTCTCGGTTGGTCATGATTAAACGTGGCACTTCTGCGTTCAGTTTACTTCCGTCGCGAGATAAACAGTTGTGCGGTCAATACGTTTGGTGGGTGAGATTTTTCGGTCTTTTGACATTTCGATAAGACTTTCTGCTTCGCCCTTATTCAGTTTTTTATTGGATAATTTCCATGAATGTATTACGTAAACTCTAACGCAGGGGTCGGCAACCTTTTCACCTACGAGGGCGCAATTTATATTACTGAGGACGTGAAGCAAGATCAGTTGATATCTCTCTGTATCTCTGTATCTTTAATTATTGGGAGCGTGAAGTGAAGTAACAATAGTAGATGTGTACCAATATTTATTAGAATGATATTTTTGTATATATAAGAGAAGAACTATTAAAGAGTTTATTATAAAAACATGAAAAAAAAATCAATGTGAGACTTGGGATTGCATATCTTCAGCCAAATATCTATAACTTGGTACATAACTCGAGATACGTGATCTTAGGCAGTTGTCTAAATTGTAATCGGTGAGTCTCGATCGGTACTTGGATTTCAAGTGTTTCATGCTTAAAAAAAAGGACTTGCAAGTGTATGTTGAAGCACAGTAAGAATATATTTTAGGGCACATTTTCTTAATAATGGATAGCGATTTTCGTCAACAAAATTCCAAAAGTTTTCATCATTTTTATGTGACCTTAAAATAATATCATTCTGCATATTTATTATTTCCATTACTTAGTCCTCGGTGTTAACGATATTAAAGTAAGTTCCAATATTTACAGATCATTGTCCATAAAATTGAACGGATTAGCAAAGAATGTTATTATGGGTTCTACTTCAGAAAACTGACGAAACCCAAAATTAAATTCCTTCAGAAGAGTTTCAATGTGTTGTGAAAATGGTTCAGTGGTAACATTTTCATCAGTCAGACTCTCAATAATATATTTTAAATTCGGGAAATGTGATAATGAATTTCTCTCTAGGTGAGACTTCCACAATGCCAATTTACATTTGAATGCATCTACTGCACTTATCATTTTTGCAATGTGTTGATTTTTCCCTTGCATCTCCATATTCAGTTCGTTCAATTTTATAGTTATATCAACAAGAAAACCGAAATCCAAAAACCAAGCTTTGTCATCCAACTGTGCATAATATTCATTTATTGACGTGAGAAATTCCTTTGCCTCCTTTATGAGATTTATAAACCTCACAAGTATTTTGCCTCTGCTGAGCCATCTAACCTCGGTATGTAAAAGGATATCATCGAATTCGGCATCTTCACCTTGTAAATGCAGTTTAAACGATCGGAGTTGCATTGGTACGGCTCTTATGGAAATTATTTTTTTTGTTACTGTTTTCATGACATGTTGAAAATGAAGAACTTTTGCGCATAACATTTCTTGGTGGATAATGCAGTGAAATAAATTTTGGAAAGAGAGGGTCTTCATTACATAGCGCAATAAATCCATTTTTACAACCTGTTATCAAAGGTGCACCATCAGTAGTAATTGCGGTCAACTTCATTGATGGTATATTACTTTTTGGACATATTTTTTAAAAGCTGAAAAAATGTCTTCACCTCTTGTTAGTCCCTTTAATGGAAGAATTTTAAGAAATCCTGAAAAATCATTAAACTTCATCTTCACAACCATAGCCAATTGAGAAGTGTCTGTTGACTCGTCCAGTTGCAACGAGAAGAAAATACATTTTTGTAAATCATTTGCCAACTCTTTCTCCATATTGGTTGCAATAACTTTAATTCTTCTTGTAACTGTTCTTGCTGATAACTGAATCGTGTTGATTGCTGAGGTAATTTCATTTTTATTTTTAAAATCTTCGAAAAGTGAGTCAGCAATTGCTAACATTGCTTCTTTTACAATCTCGCCATCTTAAAAGGACTTTTTCCTCTTGGCCAACAAATGCGAAATTTTAAGTGATGCAATCGTTGCTCTTTTTGATTGCTGCACTGGTCTGGTAAAAGTACTCTGCTGTTTAGTTAAAATAGATTTCATATCAGAAATTTTCTTTTTCCTGATCTCAGAGTTTAACGGATAACTAGTATTAAAATTTCCGTGGACCGTATTAAAATGTCTTTCAACATTACTTTTCTTTGAAAGTGCGACACAAGCATTGCATAATAAACAAAGACACTTTTCTTTCAAATCAATAAAACAGAATTGTTCTTCCCAATCAACATTGAAGTAATATGTCCTTTGCCTCTTATGACACATAATGGGGATGAAATTTTCTACAAATGAATTAATAAACACAACACACTGAATATCGTGAAAATATCAGAAATATTGTGAACAGTTGGTCAATTTAAATTGATTTTTGTTTAACCAATGAAGAGGGATATGAATTATCACTGGCTGATATTGTAAGAGACGAAGAAAAATGACCCAAACCCTGTACTTTGTGTACTAAGCGAATAACGGAACTCCGAAACCAACGACTCACAACAATAACTCGAGCCAAGTTATCCTACAAGGTGGATGACAGAACTCCTAAACCAACGACTTTTGACAAGAACTTAGGAGTTTCACGCGACATAGGGAAATAGTTTTCCCGTATCGAACGCCTACCTCCAAATAGTCTGAACCGGCTAACGGAGCTATAGTACAGGACGGGTTGAGAACAAGGATCTCAGTTAGCCTTGCACCCGTAATAGCGATTGAAGGCGACAGGACACCTTCACCTAGCATAAACTAGGGGCGGAAAATTCCCTATCTTTTCGTACAGTTCGTACGAGAACGTTTGTATGAATTGTCAGCACAGACACGACAATCACACAAACACGATAACTGCAAGGTTTGGTGGAAGCCAGTCATCACCGGCTTTCTCAATCAGCTTTCCAGCATTGCTACTAAGCTGTCAATAGTGATTTTATTAATTACTTAAGTTTTGCCCATCTGCAAGTTATAGGCACCATGGCAGGCTGTGAAGCCGCACTCGGTCCTAAGTCATCTGCATTTCATAAGAGAAGGGAGGAGAGAAACCCGGTGCCGGCATTAGGCTGTGAAGGATGTATTTATACTAGGGCAGGGTAGGGAGAAGGGAAAGGGACGTGGATAAACAAGAGGGGGGTAACGGAGGAGTCATTATGAAACTCTGTTAATGACAACAATGTATGTCCCCATTCTGTTCGCTTATAAGTCCTGACCTTGACGATGCTATTTTGTAACAGACATACGATTCGGCTCGGTGAGATGTAAGATTAAGATGTTGGTGAAAAAGTTCTATTCTTCCTCTTGTTCCGCTACTTATTGGTCTTCTGAGAGTTTTCCGTAATTGTTTAACTTAACTTATCTTTTTGGCTGGCGGGCGACACACAAATGTCTTGCGGGCGCCATGGCGCCCGCGGTCGCCGCGTTGCCGACCTCTGCTCTAACGCATCCATAATCAGAGTTCAACATATTATGAAATGAAGTAATTCGAAATAAAATTTTGATAATATATTACTGTTACTTTTACTCCGATACCGTAGCACCTAATTTCTGCCACATTTATTTTATTTATCTCCAATTGTTGCGTGAACGAGGAATTGTTAGTTTGCCACTTAACTATTACAGATTGTAGGTCTGGATCGTAATTGTTCTCCGATTTTAACCAAAATTGGAATCTGTCGACCAATTTTGCAAAACTCCCCAATACCAAATTTTATCAAAATATATCAAGCGGTTTCCGAGTTCAAACATTGTAACATTTTCAACTATTTGTAGGTGATGTAAAGTGGTCGTAATTATTCTCCGATTTTAACCAAAATTGGAATTGGTCTGCCAATTTTTCAAAACTTTCCAATACCAAATTTCATCCAAATACGTCCAGCGGTTCCCGATTTTAAACAGAGGAACATGGTAGATACTCCTGTAAAGTGGTCATCATTATTGTCCGATTTTGTCCAAAATTGAAACCGGTCCACCAATTATAGCAAAACTCTACAATACCAAATGTCATCATAAGACGCCCAACGGTTTTAGATTTTTAACATGCGGACTGACGAAAACGACCTTCCCTATGTCTTCACTTCGTGCAATGAACGCATAATAATATCCAAATTAAAAATTTGTAACTGCATGTTCTGTGAACGTTGGTCCAATTATAATGAAACCTGACTAACACTCAGTCTCTGCAAAGTTGATCTTTGCCGATAAATACGCGCGAAAGAAGGGTTCACTTTATTTTGTAGCCCTTCTCCGAGCGCGGCTCCTATTCGATGAATGTAGAACACCTCTGCCCCAGGGGCGGATACAAGGGGGGAGCGATGGGGGCGATCGCCCCCCCCCCCTTGGATTCTCTCTGGGACAAAGGAATGAGCTCGGTGAGCAGGCCGTTATGCGGCGGGAGGGTTCCTCCAGTAGGCTTAAGTTTTGGCACAATTACTTCTTCGAAATTACCCATGCTTCTCGTCTTTATAATCGCCGTCTTTCACAGGATTTATGCTCGTCGCACATTGAACGTAGGGCAGGCGGAGTTTTGTGAGTCTTCATTTCAAATGGTATCCGCATATTGGGCAGAGAGCAGGTGCAGCGGAGGAATACCTCTGCTGCTTCGCATCTGAGTTTGAGACAAAGCTTCCTGCCTGCGTCTGTCACCCTCTGCGTGACCATAGCACCTTCGGAAGCTTCGGAGTCATTCGACGGATTGTTCCAGCAAAAAGGGTCGTTTGGAGATGGGGGCACCCTGGTCGGTGCTGGAAGATGCTAATTGGGGTGGTGGGAGGAGAATGGGATTCTCATTATTTTCAACAAATGGCGAGTGAAGGGCACGTGGGACCCTGCTCTCGACTGCGCTCAATGTGCGCACTCCAGGCGCTGGGCCTTTTGACACCCGGTGAAGTAAATATATGATTCCTCTCTCTTTCGAACCGCGAGTAGGGGACTATGTCATCGACCTACGCTACTGGCTAGGTACAGGTAAAAGGACGAAACAATGCGATCGGTTTTTTGCCTCGCTACCCCTTTCACCCTTTTTCACTGGTTTGGGGATTTCCTTATCTCTGTTTAGAGTCCTTCCCCACCTCTAGCTGAACTTCCTCATGTCACAAGATTCTGTGCAAGGGGTCTTTCGCCACCGAGAGTTTTTCCATTATTCCCCACAAGAATACACTGGCGTTTTCAGATCAGTGTTCAAGTGATCCTCTAGCCTCTAACAGTGAGCCGGGCAGTGCTACGCGTTGAATATTAGTGTCGACTCTATTCTAGTGCATTAACAACCAAGTTTGACAATTTATCATGTGCCGCGATCTAATTGATTCCATTAGCAGTTAAATAAGTGTTCAAGATCTCCTTGCTTCATGCTAGTCGACCAGTGCTACTAACCTTTTTGGATGCTGAAGTCAAACTTTCGTAAAAATTCTGTCTTATCATGAATTCTATAGTCACTTTTTAAGTGATCTGCTTGTTGGCTTTTAAAAAATTTAATATATATGACATTTACTTTTGTCGAATTTCACTTCTTATTAATTTAAATATAATACAATTTACACCTAATAAAAGTGATATGAATTAAAGACATGAAATTGACTTCAGATATATTTACTTATTTATCGGTATTATTTTACTTTATTCAGCATAGTAGACTATATTTAAATGTACTTTATCGTTAACGTGATTTATTATTATTACATTTCCAGATATCCCTTTATAGAAATGACATCAAATAGACAAAAACGCCAGAAAATGTTGCATTTTTTCTTAATTCTTTAGAGACAGAACCTAAGATAAATTCGAGCAATCAAAAAGTGGCAGATTCTACCTCACTACCAATGAACTCCTAAACGAGAGAGATCTTTGCTAATGAGGACAGCAGTGCAGTCATTTCATCGATTTATCCCGTCGATATCGAACATCATAGTAATGCTTTGGTAAAAATCGATATCGGTTTTTACTGGGATGAAGGAATATTATTAGATAATTTAACAAATACGAACTGTTAAAAAATCCGTTTAGCCCTCCAAAAAATTACGTCTTTCCGTTTTCTGAACATCGAAAGAAAGACAAAATAAATATGCCTGGCTAGTTTATTCTCTTAAGAAAAGAGGCATTTACTGCAAATATTGTACCTTGTTTGCTCCCAAAACTGTTGGTGCGATTGACTGTAAATATGAGAGTGGGGTTTTGGTATCAAAGCCAATCACTGCATATTCCAAACTTTTGGGGAAATATGGTATTCTTGAAAATCACCAAGGCAATGTTTATCACAAACGCGCTGTAGAGTCGGTAAAAGATTCTTTAAGGACTTTTGGAAAGCCTGAAATTGAAGTTCAAAACATGTTGATTTCAGCTCGATTAAAGCAAGTTCAAGATAATCGAAAGCGCCTTTGGTCCAGAATTGATACAATAATCACTCTAGGTCGACAAAATATACCATGCCATAGAGATGACGGTTGTTTGTCAGACGTGCCTGCAATTAAAATTACGTATCCGAGGAGGAGATAAGGATCTTGAAAATCACCTTAAATCCTCCATCGCAAATGCGACTTACAAGTCAAAAACGACTCAGAACTCAGTCATTCAGTGTTGCGGCGATGAAAATTTGAAAAATATTCAAGGATTCGTGAGTGAAGGAAAGTATTATTCCATTTTATTTGATGAAACAACAGATATATCTGTAGTGCCGCAGTTAAGCATTATTATTAGGTATGTTTATGAGAATAAAATAAGAGAAGATTTCCTTGGTTTTGTTGACTTGCATGAGACAAATTTCGGATCAGGCATTTGTGAAGAAATCGAACCAAAATTGAGTGGAAATGTGATACGAAAATCAGTGGTTCAGTTTTTATTAAAAAAAATTTAGGAGTGGAAAACTGCGTCGGTGTCTGTACCGACAGCTGTCGTGTCCTGGCTTCCGAGCAGCGTGGCGCTGTTTCAGAAATTCCTAAGGTTGCTCCGCATGCGGTCAGGGTTCCCTGTCAAAGCAATTCATTTAACTTGACTTTGTTAAAATCCTCTGAAATTCTACCTATTAGAAAATATTTTGGAGTGCATCTGCTAAGAGAAGTTTTGTTTTAAAGAGAAATTTGGGGAAACAGTTGAGTAGCTTGTGCGAGACACGCTGGGTAGAAAGAGATGATGCACATTTAATAATTGACAATAATATTTTTTTCAATGACATAGGTTTTGAAAATTATCAGTGGTTTGGATGGCATCACATCTTCCACAAAGGCAGGTCTATTCCTTAATGCCATCATGACCAGCGAATTCGTTGTATCAATGAAATGCGTAACATTTATATTTTCACTGACCCTCCCGGTTAGTAAGGCACTCGAAAAAGTATCCCTAGACCTGAGTTCTGCTATACAATGCATTGGGGACCTTGTTTGTTTATTAGATTTAGAAAAGAAAAGGGCTGAAGGAGTATTTCATGGAATTTGGATGTGCTGATAAATTGGGTGATACCTTGGGATTCGAACTAATGAACCCCGGCATGCAACTGGACGATATACAAAAATTTCCAGTTCTGAAACCGCTGAGGAATACTACCGGCGCAATGTATTTGTCCCTATGATCGATACTCTCTTAGCTGATTTTCAAAGCCGTTTTTGTGCTGACACATTGAAATCATTCTATTTGGGGAATATATTGCCGAAAAAGCTACTTTGTTTAAATGGGGACGATTTTATAAATACAGCTTCATCGTTATGGGCCAAGTATTCTGCTTTGCTGAAAGAATTGAGTGTTTCAAATTCATTTGATGTTTTTCTAAGCGAATTAAATACGTGGAGAACCAAATGGGAACGTGAATCTGCGTGCAACAATGTAGAAATTGACTTGGATGCATGCGAAGTTTTCAGTTTGTGCGACGAAGAAATCTATCTAAACTGCAAAATTTTACTGAACATTTTACTAACTCTCCCTATAAGCGTCGCTAGCTCTGAACGGAGCTTTTCTGCTCTGCGACGACTAAAACCTGGATGCGTAGCCGAATGAGGGAAGACAGGCTTTTGGGTTTGGCGTTGCTTCATATCCATCAGGATATTCAGCTGAACCCGGAAGAGATTTTAGATCGATTTGCTAATTCTGGCAATCGACGGGTCGATTTTTCATTGTAAGATAATAATTTATATCAAAATGTACAGGAGAGCACTGGTTTGTGGATGGCTGTATTATTTTCATGTAGTTAGATTAAATTCCAAATTTGAAATTCATGCAATCATATTTGTTACAATATAAAATTAATAAAATGTATTTCTTACCTATTGTAGATATTTGTGTTTTTTTTCCTTACGATAAAAATAAAAGTATATAATATTATATTTTCACATAATAGAAGTTATGACGAGGAGCCCAAACTAAATGTTGTTAACAAAATGCATTTCATATATACTATACACAATTTGTTTAGGACAGTTATCACAATATTATAACATTTACAATGGTTAATTTAAAAAAAATAAGGAAATACAGTAATTTTGACTAAATTTAGGGTAATTATTAAAATATTCCCCACTCACGTGGATAAATGGTCCGTAAGGCCACCCCCCGGAAAGTTTCTAGATCCGCCCCTGTTCTGCCCTCTTCGGACATTTTCGCAAAGTAAGTCGTAAATATCTGGTCCGTCGTTTCGCATCTCTTCGCCTCGTGCGACGACGAATATTACTTCGTTTCGAGATGTTCAATCGTGAAAGGGCGTTTCTCGACCCTCGTGGAAAAGGTTTTTTGCGCCAAATTGTCATTCATTTTTCAGAGGTCCGAAACGAATCCCTCTTCTCATTTTTTGTGGCGACGAAAAATACTGTCAAAGGTAGAAAAAGTGCTGAATGCTTTCGCGTGACATTGATATGTAATTTTTTTACGACCGTTACAAATTAGACAAAGAAAATTTTGCTGTGCATTCTTATGGTATGGATTACGATCCGTGAACTTTAATTACGAAAATATTTTTAAAACTTTTCCTCGCAAAGCGATCTTTGCTGCATATTTGATTTCACGTGAAGGTCGATCGATTAAGATGATTTGTTTGTTCAATCTATGGTGTCCGCAGTAAGTCTAATGCACCCGAATGAATCTATATAAAGAGACCACGCGAATTCCAAATGAGTGCCTTGATCCTAAGCATCGTCGGCAAAAATAAATCAAGAGATATTTCGAAAGGAATTCACTGGATATTTGGAGAGAACTGAGACTAAAGTAGCACTCAGGTTAAACGAAGTAGCTTCTCGGAAAAAATAGATAACGCAGCTCAGGGGCGCACCCAGGGGGGGGGGGGGCTGTCGGGCTTTAGCCCCCCCCCCAAAAATCGACATGTTCATGCTAGGGCTTTAGTATTAAACAAAATGTCTGTACTATTTGTAAGTAAATCTGCTGGTTTTTCGTAAGATTTCTAACAATATTCTCGAGAAATTCTTCACAATGTCGATCATTAACGAAATGCAGTCACCGGTAATTTTTCAGCCGTGTCATTTTTTTGCATCCATTTTTCTAACTTCATTATAGTCTTTCCCTACACCAACGGAATAGTGACAGGAAGGCACCCCGCACTGAAGAAAGTGGTCATTTCAGGCTTCTTTTGTCCTCCATATGAAGGGTAAAGCCAAGTGACCCTGGATCCCTAATAGCTTCCAGATGGAGAGAACGCATGCGAGCGACGCAAAAAGGAAATTCGAGGAAAGGTTTTTCTAAGAACTTGAAAGCACATCTTGAGAAAGGAACGCATTTTTGAGCGTCAGTTTCACATTGTCTCTCCTCAAAGCAACTGCATTAGTGAGTTTGTCTGTTTTGTGTATTCTGAGTGCAAGATAATTCGTTAGAAATCATAAAAGTTGACAATAAGTTACCTTAATAATAAAATCTCAAGTTACCGGCTATGCTCACCATATCCTGTTGCTTCCGGATAGTTTTCTTTTTTGAGGAGTGAAATCTTAATTTCAGAACGTTTGTTACCGTAAGTTTCGAGTGTTTCATCTTATTATCCTGAGTTTCCCGAAGTTTCAGCGGCGACGAATTTACAGCATTTGGTAAGTAAAGTTAATTATTTCACAAAATGGAATGTTTCATATTTTTATGGTACTAGTGAATAGAAGTATGTTTCGTGTTAAGAATGGCAAGCCAACCTATTTATGTATTCTCCATATAAATGAACGGTTTAAATGTAATCATAAATGTCATTGTTTTAATTGAATTTGGACTCTTGGAAATCGTATACAGTTTGCCTGCTGTACATAAGAACTCTGTTAAAACTGGTTTTTAAATAATTGCGTTTAATTTTACCCATAACAGAAATGGCAGAAAAACGAAAAAATGTGCGCAATTTGTTACACTTTTTCGGAAAAAAACCGAAGACCGAGACAGGCTCTGAAGAGGTGGAAGACAAGTCTTGCGGTACTAGTAATAATGGACCAAGTGCAAAAAATAGCGAAATACATCTCAATGAAACAGAGGCAGCCTCTTCTAATTCCTTTAATATTGATCAAAATGATATAGCTCTTTTAAAAAAGAACCCATTGTCTAGCGATGACAAGTTAGATATTCTAAGAATCCTTTGGAAACCTAAAGCAGACTATCATTTTCCTTCCTGCATCTTTAAAAATCAAAAAAGAAGTTTTCAACACTCATGGCTGGTAAAATATCAATGGTTATGTTATTCTAAATCTGAAAATAGTGCCTATTGTAAGTACTGTACATTTTTTGCGCCAGTGGAAGTCGGTAAGTCTAAGGCACAGGCTGTTGGATACTTAGTTTCAAATGGTTTTTCTGACTGGAAACACGCAATTGAAGCATTTAATGGACACGAAAAAACTGCTTATCATACCAGTTCTGTGTTGACTTTTCAAAGATTGCAGGACATTCGTGATCAGAAAGTTACATCTATTGATAAGCAAATAGATAAGGATAAGGCACAAAAAGTTCAACTAAATAGGAAAAGATTAGAACCTATCATTAAAACAGTAATTATTTGTAGAAAACAAGGAATACTTCTTCGAGCCCATCGAGATTATGGTCAGTTTTGTGTTGAAAATGAGCCTGAAGAAAATGAGGGTAACTTTCGGGCAATATTGCGTTCCAGAATTGATGCTGGCGACAAAGAATTAAGAGAACATCTAGAAAACTGTGGTAAAAATGCAACGTTTCTCAGCTGGAACATTCAAAATCAAATTCTGGTAGCATGCAACGACATAATACTGAGGGAAATTGTTGCGAAGGTAAATGCTGCAAAATTTTTCTCAATTCTTGCAGACGAAACCTGTGATATATCGACTACTGAGCAATTTTCATTGTGTGTGCGATACATAGATGAGGATAAAGAAGGGAGTTTGTAAATACGAGAAGATTTTTTACAGTTTGTTCCAGTATCAGATACTTCTGGTCGTGAACTATCAAATACGTTAATTGAATCGGTTAAAAGTGTAGGGATTGATTTAAAATTCTTACGAGGTCAGGGCTATGATGGTGCTGCGTCAATGAGTGGGAAATTCAATGGAGTTCAAACACATATAAGGAAATTGTACCCCCTTGCACTATATGTCCACTGCGCATCACATAGTTTAAATTTAGCAATTGGAAATGCTGTGAAAGTGCAAAAAGTAAAGAATTGCTTGGGTATAGTAGAGCGAATTTATAAGTTTTTCAATACTCCTAAAAGAGGTGAAGTATTAACGAGAAAAATTAATGAACATTGCCCTGAATCAAATAAGAAAAAACTACGACAACTAGCTAATACAAGATGGGTTGAACGGCATGAATCCATAATTGTAATGATTGAACTCTTTGTCGCGATTTATTTTGCTCTTGATGAAATAAGTTCCTGGCAGAACCAAGAAGTTTCATCCGGTGCCCAAATGCTATTAAACTCTATTTGTGAGTTTGGTTTTCTTATTTCAGTATATACAGTACAGGCATTTTTTTCCTATACATTAGCATTGTGCAGATTACTGCAAAAAGTTGATAGTGACCTTCACTCAGCACTTAATCATGTGCGTGATGTTGTAGAACAAATAGAAAGTATGCGAACTAATTCAGAAAATGAATTTAGGGCTATATTTCAAAAAGCTTCTGAAAGAGCAATATCGATTGGTATTGAAGTAAAGAGGTTAATAAGCTGCAAACGCCGTCAGAGTGAAGATGTTCCATCTGAAACTACGGAGGAATATTACCGAAGGTTTATATTCATTCCCTTCGCAGATCACATGCTAAGCCAGCTGAATGAAAGGTTTTCTAAACATCAGGGCGTACTACTTGAATTTAGCAGTATTCTACCTAAAGGAGAACTTCAAAAACAATCTGAAATCGAGAATTTTTTGAGGCTAGTTGAATTCTACAATACCGATATTCTCTCAACAAATGAGTTTGTCTTAAAGGCAGAATTTATAATGTGGTACAAACGTTTTGATAAGTTGGTATCTACAATAGCCCCACCGAAGAATGCTATAGATGCATTGAATCAGTGTGATAGATTAATTTATCCAAATATTTTCATATTGCTAAAAATATTTGCCACACTTCCTATTACTACGTGCACCAGTGAAAGATCATTTTCGACTTTACGAAGGTTGAAGACATATTTGAGGAACGCCATGTCTCAAGACCGTTTAAATGGCTTAGCGCTTTTAAATATACATCGACACATTAAAATTAACCCTCAAGATGTTTTAAACGAATTACAGAAATCAAAGAGAAAAATTGACATTTTAATCTAGAATGAAATATGCATTGAATGATGTAATTAATAATTAAAAATAGTTTGTATTTTTTGTCGAATTTATACCAAGCTTTTCATTATTGCTAACCATGTCAAAATTTTGATTTTTTTCTTTTTTCCTTAAATTTGTGGATTCTTAAAACTGGATATCTCAATCGCATTTCTTGAAAGATGTAATTAATAACTGAAAATAGTTTGTATTTTTTGTCAAATTTGTACCAAGCTTTTTATTATTGTTAACCATGTCAAAATTTTCATTTTTTTCTTTTGTCATTAAATTTTTGGGTCCTTAAAACAGCAAATCTCAATCGCATTTCTTGAATGATGTAATTAATAATTGAAAATAGTATGTATTTTTTGTCAAATTTGTACCAAGCTTTTAATTATTGTTAACTATGTCAAAATTTTCCTTTTTTTCTTTTGTCATTAAATTTGTGGGTCCTTAAAACTCCAAATCTCAATCGCATTTATTTTCTTTAGTGAATACCCCCTATTCTCTATCCGAGAATCACTACGTTTTTATCCTAAATTAAAACGTAAAGTATTAGATATGTTCGGTGGGATATATTTTCTTATGGCTGAGCCCCCCCCAAGAGAAAATCTTGGGTGCGCCCCTGACGCAGCTATTCGACGAAAGTGCTCGTGCTTCAAACTGAAATAACCTCAGCAGAGAGGGAATAAGGCTTCGTGGATCACAGCTGTTGAGTAAATTTATTTTGGGGAAACTATGTAATTTCCATAGGTATAATTGCATTGAACGATATAAAAAATTTCCACTAATAGTATTATAATCTAGAATTGGAAGTGAAATCCAGTTATAAATATTAATATTATGTATGAAATTTCTGTAATTTACGTTTGGGCAATTCTTTGTCATTGAAGAAGATTTTCCACGACACACTAGAAACGGTTGCGTTGCTCACCAAATACTTTGGGAAGGGTAATACAAAAAGCAAATAATTCTGTGAAAATTATTCGAAATTACAAATTGCATCTTTGCAACATTATCCGCTTTTGATAAATTTCCATCTGAAACTTCAATAAATCTTTGCAATATAATATTTTCTTTATTTTATATTTGCTCTTATTTTCTTTATTCCCGCTTATCTTAACAAGATTGGAAAGGTGTACTCCATGTCGGAGTACACCTAGTTTCCAAATGCGTTCTTTCAGATTCCACAATGTTCTCAATATTTTTCGCTCAGGTAAGACTAGCGAGAAGAAAGCGAGGTACGTTGTAAAATACATGTACATCTACATGTGAATTAGTAGTAAGTATTGTCCGATTTTAACCAAAATTGGAATCGGTCAATTAATTTTAACAAAACTCCCCAATACCAAAGTTCGTCACAATATGTCTAGCGGTTCCCGAGTTGAAACAGGAACATTGTAAACTACATGTAGGTCTTCATGTAAAGTAGTCGTCATTGTTGTTCGATTTTAACCAAAATTGGAATCAGTCTACCGATTTTAGCAAGATTCCCCAATGCCAAATTTCATCAAAATACGTCCAGCGGTTCCCGAGTTGAAACGAAGGAACATTGTAGGTATTCATGTAAAGTGGTCATCATTCTTGTCCGACGTTGACCAAAATTGAAATCGGTCAACCAATTTTAGCAAAACTCCCCAACACCAAATTTCATCATAATATGTCCAGCGGTTTCCGAGTTTTAACAACACGGACGGACGGACGGAAAAAGACCACCTCTATATGCTTTCATTTCGTGCAAGGAACGCATAATAATTGTTTTTCTTTTGATGCGAACTTTATAACGAAACGGATGGGGGTGTCGGTGGTGTAGTGGTTAGGACGCTGACTGCTACTCGCCTGCTTCTCGAAGGGGCAGCGGGCACGAATCCTGCAAAAGTAGAATTTTCTTCCAAGATCGACCGGCCCCCTGTTTGTGTGGTTTGAGAAAACCGCGCAAAGGCAGTGCCGTCCTTCGGAAGGGACGTTAAGCCGTTGGTCCCCTTGGTGCTCTTCGATAAGATTAGGCCAATGCCGGAACCGGATTTCCCTCCTCGTTTGTGAGTGTGTGTCCAATTGATGACAGTGAGAGTAGACCATGGCAGTCAACGCACTTAAAAATCAATTAAACTAAAAACAACGAAAAGGATTTTTCATATTTACCTTTTGAAGATGAAATTATGTAGCACACCTTCCGCATGTTGCTTTATTTTATGATATTTTAATGAGCAAGACAAAGTTCTCCTCCGCAAAGCGAACAAGACGGAACGCAATCGCGCTATTTGACGCTTCTCTTAGGCACCAATGTGTCGGACGCTATTCGAGCGGTCTTTGCAGAGCGCGCTCTTCCCGTGGTTGAATCAAGGGAAGGACGAGGTGGCGTTTCACGTCACACATTCTGCATCTCCATCATTCCTCCTCCTCCCCTGATACTCCTCACCCTCTCCCTTCCCTCTCCTCCCTTCTCCCTTCCACCTCTGAACGATGGCCGCGAATCGGACCGAAGGTGTCGAAGCACGGCGGATCTAGTAATCATCCCGTTGATGGCGCCGCAGTAAAAGGTGCTGCTCCTTCGCCTGCTCTTTTCTGATTGGACTCCGTGGAGGCGACCTCTGCGAAATGGATTGACTCCCTCCCTTCGAAGGACTCATCTCTTCCTTTTGTCCCCTTTCATCGCTTTTTTATTCGGAGATCGCCTTCCACCCCCTCCCACCCCCCTCCGAACGCCTCGAATCAATCTCACGCATGTTGAGACCCTCTCCCTCGCTCCATTCCCCTCCTCTCCCTCTCTTTCATTACTCATTCTCTCGCTTCCTTTCACTTTTTCTCTCCTTTTCGTCTGGATAGAATTCTTCCTTCGCCCCGTTTAGTGTCTCGGATCTCCGCTTCGTTGGCGCTGCCGTCTGGGCCGAAGGTTCCCTTTTACCGTTTGAGAGTGCGGAGCATCTGCGTTTTACGCTTTCGGACTGGAAGAGAATCGCAAATTGCTGTTTTTTATGCCTCGGTTGTTTCCTCTCCTCGTCTTTTTGTGCTCTTCTTGCAATTCGACCGCGTTTCCTCTTTTAGTTCGCCGAGCCGCCGAATGGCGCCAGTCTTTCGTCATACTGGATGAGTTTTAGATTCTTTATAGGGCGTGTGCCTCAAATATAAAACGACAAATAGTCAAATTAACGATGCCGCGTATAAACAAAGTAGTTGGGCAGAAGGCTGAGAGCAAACATTTTCATTATTCAAATGGCCGACGAATTAATTCATTTGTCTAGAACTCGTCCATACGGCGAAGACTTTAGGTCTGAATAAGAGGCATAATCGATCAAAATTGATTGCCGAGGAATATAAGTAATAAGAATGCAAGTAGGATATAAAATGAAAATTTTACTAAGGTATGGGTAAAAGAGGTTAAGTTTGGAGTTAAAGAGTTTTGATATGGACAGAGCCGAGAAGGACATACGAGATTTTTTGCAAATAGAATGTATAAATGTAAAAACGTTCTTCTTGTTCTTAAATAAATACGACAAAGACAAAAATACGAAAAAGAGAGAAACTCACAACACTAAATTTCGGAAGTTATAGATGTGAGAGGTGTTTAATGACTGTGTAAATGTAGTGCAGATAATGAGCTACTGCAATTGAAGCTGCATCATGGGGGTAATGGACACGATAGGTAGCAACCAATAAGACGTTTTGAACGTCTCGTTTCAACTGTGAAAGATTCTGATCTAATTCTCCGTCGATCGATAAAATGCCATCTTCAGTTTGATCGAAGTCATTTGGAGTGGAATCGACCGAAACCATTTCGAAAATTCTCATCCAATTCCCAGCCATCACTGAAGAGAGTGATTATTCGATGGTCACTCATTGGCTAGCGATCTCTTGCTATAAACTTATACCTATAAGTATATATTGTTATTTCTGTTTTAACAAAGAGTTGTATATTTTTAGCTCTTTTTCTAAAAAAACTCTTATGTATTCGATCCATACGTCCGTCTGTCTGTTGTACAAAATAACTCACAAATGACATAAGTTACAAACGCTAAAATATCAAGATAGATAGTTATACTTATGTGTGTAGTACAAGATGTGAACTTTTTTAATTAAATAATCGGTACTTGTTGTTAAAAACATTTATTCATACTATATCCACATACGAAAGTTTCTGGGGAAAAATTCACCTATGTGTAGTGGTAACGTGGTTTTTTAGAAGTATTAGTATTTAAGGGTTAAATGGTATCCAAGTTTTCTAGAACGAGCATGATTATTTTATTTTATTTGAAAAAAATAATTTGTTTTACCATTAAGGTGTTCTAGGATGTTTACGTGTGCAGAAATGTCATTCCCAGTGCAGTCTTCATCGTCGCAGTGGAATTCGAAAGCCATTTAGATGGACTTGGATGGAAGTTCTCAGCCGGTCTCTAGGGATACCTATAGGCGTTCGTCGTGGAGGACTCGTTCCATCTTCTGCTAGATCGAGTCGACGGATCTCTATGGAGACCATAGTCTTTTTTCATTTACTTTTCAATCTCGATTATCTTTTGTTTGCTCCTACTCTCCCTCCTCCCCCAGCCAGTCTTGAGTCTATTTTTCTCCATCTGTCCCTCCATCCTCCAGACGCGTCCATTAAGAAGAGATCTCCGCAGTTTGTCTTACTCGGTCCTCTCAGTTTTAAGTGCTCTTCTATTTTGGGATATTATTCCTCCCATACTTATTTTTAAAGGGAAGGGTCTCCATTTAATTCTTACTCTAGGCGATACCCAGGTTTTCCATGGAAGGCGACAAAAAGGCGGCTCAACGGGAAAATTGGGAACTACGTGTTCAGGACGACTATCGTGGCGTCATCACAGGATGTCGCTCACTCCCTTCCCCTCCCGTTTTAATACGATAATCGTAGCAAATATAAATTGCACGCACAGAAGAAATGGATTTAAATGAAAGAATTGCATATAAGAAATTAAATTTATTACCGTTTATCACGCATTGCGGGAATACAAAGTCATTATCATATTACATAACAGCGAGGTATTTGTACATAAATATTATACAATAAAGATATAAAAATGAATTATTGTAACCGACTTTTGTAACGTTAATACCTTTTATGCATGAAACGTATTTAATGGAAATTCACGTGGACGACGAAAAACGTCAAACTTTCACGTCAAGAATGAATTTGTGGATCAAGCAAAAATCCATTGTAAAGTGATTTTTTCGTCCCTGTTCCTTCTGTAAGAAGAAAGAAAAAGAATTTCTAAACTTGTCAATCATGAAACCGACTAAACCTAATGAAATTGATGCAGGAGGCAATGGGCACGCTTCAACTGTTGCAATAAATCAAAAATAAGGCATATGCGCTTACGGCCCATTGCGGTCCAAAAACAATGTTTCTATGAAGATCACATTACCATTTGTAAAATTAAACACATATATCACAATGCACTACAAAATGTCCACTTTGTTTATTTATAACTTATTCTAAGCACAGTTGTATTTCCTAACGATCAGGTGTTCTTAGCAGTCACAGTTAGGCCATTTAAGGTCTATATTTATTAGTCAAATAAAAAGGAAAACTTTTGATATGGAAATATCAATTTCTAGATCGAAAAACATTTACTTCTAAATACGTTTTGAAACAAAGATAGAAGAATTATCTTAACTTCAAGGAATACAAGAAAACGCATAATGAGAAACAAGAAATAAACAAGTTAACAATTTTTGTAAATAATTCATAATATTTCAAAATAAAACAATGAGACGTCGCTATGGTATACTTATTTCATTCTATTACTATTCCCCGACGTCTACGTTGCAGTTTAACTTCCAAAGAACTCACTATAATCTACGAATAACCACGAGAAGCTTTAAACAGAAATTTCAATTACTGAATCTAAAATTACGGCTTATTTTGTGAACAACTGACACGCACCATATTCACGCCCAGGGCAATGGATGGCACCGCTAGGCGAAGCAAGCGAGGTTTAACAATTAAAAATGAGAAGCAGTTCTCGAATTGCTTCTCGTACACACGAAAACGAGAGAATTTCCCCCCCTTCCTTCCTAGGAGATTTACCCAGTGCAGGTATCTATAAAAGCATTCTCACAGAACACATTCACATATATCAAAAATGTTTTTCAGAAATATTTTCAAGACAATATGGTGTTTTTAAGATACCTGGCTCTGTTCCTTGGAGAGCCCAACAATTGCACTCCGTCGCGGCTCCTTAAACGGTAGTCTGCCACTCCACATTTCTCACATGATGAAGACATATCTTCTATCATTATATATCGACGACTCTTACAGAGGAGGATATAACAGGAGGATACTAATGTCCAGCCCAAACTACAAGAGCTAGAGAGCTCAAAGTTTCAGTTTTTGTAGATATGATGGAGAAACCTACAGATAAAATGAGACTTCTTACCTAAGTGACATGAGTTCGACTCCAGAAATTCCGAAAGTTGCGTTTTTCCCATAAGAAAAGCATTGCGCCATTTTTATAAATTAATTATGGGCACTTACCGGTAAACTAGAAAAATGAAATTATCAGTGTTGCTAGATGGCCGCAATATCTATTAGGAATTATTGTTACTTTTGCTTACAGTGTCTTGGGTTCGACTCCAGAGACCCCGGAATATCTCCCATAAGTTAGCATGGGAAAACGTAATCTAGTGTGTAGACCAATCTAATAAGTTTAGGAAGCTGAAATTTTGCAAGATTATAGAAATTTTCTCATAACCAACTATAAAAATGGAAAATTTTAAAATTGTTAATTTTTAGGGGTTGTTTTAACCCCATTTGAACATTCAAGTTTAATAATTTTTTAGGTTCTACGGGATGAGCTAGGGAGCTGCAATTTTCAAATTATTTACAGTGCATTTGCACAAATAAACATTTCCATCTCTCCATATATATATATTGCGGCAACCGTTAAAAATGTTTAAATTTTAAACAATTAGAAAAATATTATTTTACTTCTAGAAGTGCTACAACTTTAAAATTTGGCTCAAATGTGTAGCATTAGTACCCCATAATGGAGAAAATGTAAAATGTTTAAAATTGCAACATTTGGGGATTGTTTTAAACTATTATTTTTACATGTAGAAAAAACGAAAATCGCTGCAGAGGTGAAATCTTTAGAATTAATAGAATAATTTTAATGGTGAAATATCTGTCTGAAAAATTAATGTTTTTTCAAGGTGAGATGAAATGCTTGCAGCATGCAAGCACCTTCTACTAGTATATCTATATACACGACAAAATCAGTAGCTTATTAACTAAGCAATTGCGGATTTCTATCAAACAAAATGGCCGCTGTTCCGCTGTGGTAATAGACACAAGGAAAGTGAGGCGCCGTGATGCTGTGGCAGAGAGAGAGAGAGAGAGAATGCTGGCTGCGACTGCAGCGCAGTTGGTGGCCCCCTATCATCAGAGTGAACTACGTGTAAAAATTGGGTATATATTCTCCCATAAGAGTTTCATACCCCTGGTTGTGCCTAACCATATCGTGTCCGCTAACCCGCTGTCTCTGATGACGTCGACCCTCTACCTCCATCATTCCCTCCACCTCCATCCCCTCCTCCACCCCATTTCCTCCTCCAGCCCCATTCCCTCCTCCAACCCATTTCCTCCTCCACCCCCATTCCCTCCTCCACCTCAATTTCTCTTCTGCCCTTTGCCGTTTGACTGGAAATTGCTTCGATTGTTTTGTTTGAGAAGTAAGTTTTTTGTTCGATCTTGGTTTTGTTGGAGCTTGACTTCGATTTTAAGGTGTGATATTTTCCAAAATTTGTGATATAAAATTGAAAGAAAGAAATTCATGCAATAAATCACTTAAAAGCTAATTTGATTCTCTTTAACATGGTGTTCATAGATTGGAGAAATTATCAATCTTATTCCTGTAGCAGACCAATTAATAACAAAAAGCAAGGGATCCCTAATTACGATAGTGTATTTATTGTTGTTATGTGAGTAACATTTATTTCTGCATAATTTGAAAATACTGATGAAATATTGACCTGTCTCTTGAGACTAGTGAATGGTGCTAAAGTAACCCAGCCTAACCGCACAATTTATTTTCAGCTTTCAATTTTCACGAACATTTTCATAAACATTTTCTGAGCACTTTTTCTTTTCCTAAATGTTTCAATTTTAATAAAAATGTTGTGAATTTTTTTTGTTAATTGTTATAAATATGAAGTGTCATGGTTCACAATTGAAGTATATTATTTCATTTTCGTGTAAGCAATGTCTCCTATTAGTTCTACTATGTGTCGGAATTTGGATCATAGTGTCTAAATTACAACACTTTGAAAATATTTTCCCTTTTCTTGTTACTCTGTATCAGATGATGATATCAAGGAAATATTTTTCCTAAATAGTTCTTTGCAGATACTAACTTTATACAAATTCTCAGGTTCCTACATTTTGCCAAAAAATGATTAAAAATCACCAAACATTGAGTGTAGGAATATGACTCACTTACCTTGTCATAGGTTGGATATTTTTGAGAAAATTTAGCTCAATGTTGGATGTGATTTTAGAGAAAAGAAAATAAAATGTAAATATCAAATTCCGCTTTGGAAGGCTATTTTCTATTACCAAAATCGTAAATGGTTTGGCTAGAACCGTCGGATACTAATTTTGTTGTTGCCCGGAGTCATTGAGCCTTTCGTGAGTGCACTTTATTACCGATGATTAATTTTGTTTAACAAACGTTTTTACGGCACGAATGTTGACAATTATCTACAAAAACATGAGTCACATTTACAGCGTAGGTAAGTAAGTTGCTAGGAGAAGAAAATTATATTTAAAGAAATGAAATTTAATACGTCAGGGATTTTTCGGAGTCCCTCAAAAACGAAACAAAATTTCATCAAAGAATCGACTTCGAAGCGCCCTTTTCATTCCTCCTTCGAAGGAAATTCTTTTGTGATTTGCGATGTTAAGATTTTCGGCGCTAGGCAGGTTAGATTTTATCCTTTGCATTCTAAGTCAGAAGCATTCGCTCTGGTTTCCAATCTTTGGTCTCTTTCCAGAAGACGGGAAATGATTTACAAGAAATAGTTTTCTAGGACCTGGCTGGGTTACCTCGGCTCCATTCTATGCGACGAGGTCGCATTTCTATGTTGTTCTCTTAATTAATTCCATATACTACTCGACTTAAGGCATCTAATCTGATATAATTAAGATTTTTCCGGAAGTTCCGTAGTTTATTATGATCGGTAACCGATTGATGACTGTTGCTGAATAAATTCTTTAAACCATTTAAAAAAACTCCATTAAAACAGCTATATTTATTTATTAAGTTAAATTAACTTATCTTTACCAGTCTACTGATAATAACGACCATTGAAACGAAATTCCTTGACATTCAGTGAAAAATTTCTAACAGCGGTTAGAAATTATAATTTTTGAGAGAGAGAATCCTTTAGATGTGTCATTATTTATCACATAGAATTTTGTATTGAGCCTATCACTCGGATGCTGCAGTATGCCGCAATGTACGGTGTTTTGATCTCTTCTAAAGAACGCACAATTATTCTCTCGTTTTTCGGCATTGCTTCTTACACTGTTTACGTTAAAAGTTCCTTATAGAGGATATTTCTGAACCTCAATATTTTGATAATTTCAAGAAATATTCTCCATTCACTCGAGGACGTTTCATAAAATTAGCATCTATTAAAGGAATTTGAGCGGTTCGCCCACCGCTCAAACAAGTTTATTTTGAAGTAGTTGTTTTTTAGATTTTGTTTTTTTTGCTTTATATAATGCTATTAATGCTGATGACAATCATATTAAAAGGTATTATGGCTACTATTAGTCTTTTAATCTGGTAACGTCTCCTCAATAAATTCTTTTTCCCATCACAGATTAACATAAAATTTGCAATTTTCTCTGAAATTATTGCAAAGTTAACGACGGCGATAAGTGTTTCTTAAGAAGAAGAATAGTCGTTCCTTTGTCGTCGATATCACCTTCACCTAAGATCCTATATGGAAAACATTTTTCTATTTATCTTTTTCCATGTTTTCTCTATAAATCTTACTTATGGCTTTGGAGAGAAGAGCAAGTGACAGCACTATTTTCATTGTTACATTTTTCATAGCTTTGTTACCATAACGACGCAGCCTCCAAAGCCTCTGCTATGCATTTCTGTCACGCGCCTTCAGAGAACCAATCTCTTCAGCCCACAACCTCCTTTCTCCCCCTTCATCGCCTAACCCCCTGTGACCCCTCCCTCCCCCCTCCCGCTCCATAAATGGGGGAACCTCCTTTTACGTCCTCACGTAGCCTCAGACCCATGACCTCTGTCGATACGTCACAAACTTACTCCCCCACCTCCTTGGACTTCCTCCCTTCGGCGGCGTCCCCTTCTCGAGATCGGCCACTCCGCCCACTTCGCCACCCCGCTTTTCCCTCCTCTCCTCGCCCCTTTCTCCCTACTCGCTCCATCCTTCCTCTCTTCTAAAGGGCCGCCTCCTCTTGGGGTCGCTTTAGTATGTCAGAATGTGTGGCCGTGTTATACATCTGCTACACATGCATAGGGATGGAGGAAGCGCATAAAGGGAAAAGATGGCGATAAATCATTGTCAGCAATGGCGATTATCGGAAGCAGTTTTAGTTATTGCATCACTCCTCGAAAGATAAGAGATAATGTATCATCCCTAAGATCCATTATTTACTAATAGTTTAACGAATGCTGGTGTATGAAGAAGCTAATGCTTTGTCTGCAGCCGAAAAACGTTCCTCTGAAGTTTGTTTATCTCAACCGATGACTTAGGGCAATCCCTTCATCACTTACACATCCCATTAAGTATTATTTAATTTTAGATCAAAGTGAGAACAACTCTATATCGCCGGAAATAATTAAGGTGCTAATCGGCCGTCATATGATTGGGTATTTTTCTTCCATTTGATTAATTTAAAGCCTAAACCAGACCATTTCTTACGTTTTATATTTAATTGCAAGATAGGTGGCGCTGTGAAACAGTTTTTAAACGTGATGTGGGTCCATTTATAATTTAAAAGAGTAATGCATTCTTAGTAAGTTGGTAGTACTGTGAACTCCATTTGGGGGTTAGCCTCTTTTATGCGAGCAACTGCAGTTCTTATAAAAACAAGTGTAATTGCCCGTCAATAATGACGGGTACGCATGACTTAATTATTAAATTAAAATGTTAGTTATGAACTAATGAAGCCATCCCTATATGCAGTAAAAAGTAAACAATAGACAAAATTCACGTTATTAAATTTTCCATAAAGTAAAAAATAGTTTTGCATTTATTTAGCCCAAAACTATTTTGACTATATGGAGCATACGTTTATGAGAATTATTTTGCTTTTTTGTCTATTTGAAACTTTATTTCAATAAAATTAATTCATAAATTTGATTTTTCTGTTTTTAGTCCAAAATTAAACACTTATTCAGTTTTCGCAGAATATGTACCCAAATCTTTAATAAGTTGAGCAATTTTAATCTCTGTATCTGACTTGGGGACACTCATTTACAGAATATCAATGAATTACGGAATATTTATTTCTTTAGTTTCATTGCCGTCATATGGTGTTAACTTGAAAATAGCGTCGAGATTTTTAATCCTAGTCAATGCTACGCAATTACACTAAATCGGCTACAATGCAAATAACATTTGACGCCGAAACATCTTCACGTGAAAATACTTCAAATATTGACGTTAAAAACAAATTTGTGGACCTATCCGACGCGTATCAAAAAATCGACCCCAGAAAAATGAAATATCGTCCTTTTCCACGTTCATTGTTTTAAGTCTCAAACTCTTGCGATGTTTGTAACTAATTTAAAATTGCAAATGATTACTGTGCTACACTCATCTCTGTGTCAATTAAATGGAGAAAATAAACGTTTCTGAAGTAGAACCAATGATCTTATAATAAACGATGCTCTGCTTAAAATGTGCTGGAGGTAGATCCCAGTATATTGCGAAGTTATTAGCTTGGATCCGTAATTTGCCACCAGAGGCGCCACAGTCGAGCGTCATAGGCAAAGCTACAACTGGTAATTATATAGATAGCGGATCGTGATTCAGTTGGTAAAAATCTATGAGGTTTTATGCGTCGCATTTTCGAGCAATTGTCCACAGTTATATTATGAGTGGAAAAGCAACGAACATATGAAATCTTTTTGTGGGCATGTTGAGTCGCATTGGCGTTCGCGTAATTTTGTTTCAAAATTATGGAATTATGTAAAAAACGATGCGTTACTCCGAAGTATTTGGCCAAAAGAAACTTGTAAGGAGTTGTGTTCTTACGAGTAAACTCATGTAAAAGTCGCTTGGACGTCGGTATAGTGCAGATTTCATCCGCCAAGGGCGCGATTTTCCGTTTTTACAGCAATTTCGAACGACTATGTTTTTCTCCTCCGCCGGCATCTTCCCCTCCCTCTACGAAAGCCTTTAACATCTCACTACGCCGGCGACCGCCTCCCGGGGCCCCACTCGAGGGCCCCACTCGAGGGACCAAAGCCAAGCACGCGCGCGCAGGCCCCACCTCGTAACCGTTATCGAATGTCGGTCGCATCTGGCGCCATGAGTGGTCTTCGCATTACCATGGAAATTGGCGGCGGGCAGAGAAAGTCGAGGCTGCGATGGGGGCAGATAAAATGCGGCGTGATATCTCACGAAAGCCGTTCCGCCCCCTCCCTGCCCCCTCCCTGCCCCCTCCCTGCCCCCTCCCTGCCCCCTCCCTGCCCCCTCCCTGCCCCCTCCCTGCCCCCTCCCTGCCCCCTCCCTGCCCCTTCCCTGCCCCCATCCCTGCCCCCTCCCTGCCTCCTCCCTGCCCCCTCCCTGCCCCCTCCCTGCCCCCTCCCTGCCCCTCCCTGCCCCCTCCCTGCCCCCTCCCTGCCCCCTCCCTGCCTCCTCCCTGCCCCCTCCCTGCCCCCTCCCTGCCCCCTCCCTGCCCCCTCCCTGCCACCTCTCTGCTCCCTCCCTGCCCCCTCTCTCTCACACTAATCTCCTCTCCCTTCTCCTCGCATTCTCGCCCAACCAAAGAATAATTCGAGCGAGTTGCTGTAGCACGCGTGATGAGGTGGCAATAATCTGTAACATATGAGAACGTGCCGTTTTTAAGCGTTCTTTACCAGCGAAGCGGTAATTGCGGAACGCCTTATGGGCACGTCTGACCTGTCCGTCCGTCGTTACTTTCATCTCATGAACCGCTGGATGGATTTTAATTTAATTAGGTATGAGTGATTTATTTTAAAATTTATCGCCGAATTGTGATTTTCAACTGAATCCGTCACAAGTTCCACTTTACATAATTATTTTCATAAACTTATAGTCGTATCTCGTTAAATGGCATCCGTCAAGCAACAATGAAATATCAAACTTTTATCTCCCTAGCTGGAAAACGGGTACACACACGAACTGATTGACAACATTATTAACAAGCAATCCAAAACATTAGACAAGAAGACAAGTACTACGCTTGCTCTAAGTGACGATAGGAAGAAAAAATTTATTTCACTCCCCTTCCATCCAACCCTAAACAAAGGGCTAACAAAAATCTTTCATAACGCAAATTATATATTAACGTTTCACAATACAAATAACATTAAAAATTTATTAGGGAATCCTAAAGACATAATACCCACATTAGAAAAATCCGGCATATATCAAGTGTTGTGCCCCACATGCGACGTGTCTTACATTGGCCAAACGGAAAGAAATATTTCCATCAGATTCAAAGAACATTTAGCGCACTACAGACATGGACGCTTTGAAAAATCGGCCGTCGCGAAACACATTTTGGAATATAACCACCCATTAGACACAAATAGCCTCAAACTGCTTAAACAAGTCCCAAATACCAAACTCGACGTGACAGAAAGCTTACACATTCATAAATACAGACACCCTGATGAATAAGGAGTTAGGGGTAATAAACAGCGTTCTTTTTAAACTGACCTCTCCCCCTTTTTCTCCCATCACCTAGGTCATCTAGGTCCCCCCTTTTCCTCCCCCCCCTCCCCCCCTGCCCATCAACCAGGTATAAATACACACACACAGCCCTGGACATCCAATTGAGTGCGTGCCACTGGTCTTGGTTTCAGTCGCCCTCTCTCAAGTCCCCCTTCCCCTTCTTTTAACCCCTGATGATGGTTACTTTGTAGCCGAAATGCGTATTGGGTTTTTATCCGGTTTTTTTCCGGGTTCATCTGTTTTGATCCGGCCTTTTAACCGGGTTTTATCAGTTTGACTGGCTTTGGAGAATTTCCTTCGCTTATATTTTAATTCTTGCATATTTATGTGATTCGGAAATCATCGCACGATTGAAGAATTGAATGTCAAATTGTTTAAGCATGACTACAGTTTTCTACGGAATATAGGTAATATAATAAAATATAATTTTATGTAAAAATCACAGAATCAAGTGGTCACAAAAAATATAATTTATAATGGCTCAAAATTAAACTGGATTTTAAAACTGATTTTAGCTAAAAAAATGAAACAGGCCAAATGTTACAAAAATTACAAGAACTAAATATTAATTTCTTTAAATTATCTGTACAAATAGAGGAAATTCTTTTAGTTTTCCGTCTTTTCGCTTATACGTAAAAGTGACCATAAATTTTTAAGATAATGTTTTCTATGTCGATATCCAGATTGCCCAAAGCAAATTTTACCGTATTGTGCAGAATGTGCGCATGACAATTTGCTTTAATAACATCTTTATTAAGCGTTTGGATGTTAGCAAACAAAGAGTGCTTACTTCCAAAATTGCAATTTGCATTATCTGCACTGAAACCAGATACTCTATTCCAATCAATTCCCAAACTGTCCATTGTGTTTTTAATACATTTAAACACAACGGGAAAATTTTAAAATATGGCGTGAGGTTAAGTTGGTTGCAACGTTCACTCATTGAACGTGCCTAGTCTAGTTAGTCAGAGTTATTGTTGAGTGAAATAATGAACTGAAAGTACTGAGTCAACGCAAACACTGGAAGTGAAGAAATGAACTTATAAAATGTTATTATTTAATAACG
Organism: Tanypteryx hageni; assembly: GCA_028673005.1. NCBI lineage: Eukaryota > Metazoa > Arthropoda > Insecta > Odonata > Petaluridae > Tanypteryx > Tanypteryx hageni. The sequence goes on from CM054115.1 coordinate 200,969,793, forward strand.
ATTTTGTTAAAAATAAAATAGCGTTGTTTGTAACAAGATGGTTGTCAGAAAACGGCTAATGGCGTTCCTTCCGAATTTAATAAAAGACAAGATCTAAAAATCTGCAAAAAGGAGTCTTTTTCAAAAAAGGCCGCTTGGCAACCCTATTACCAAGGAGACCGTTAGTTCAACTGCCCCTCAATAGAGGGCGTCACTTTCCAAGGCGAGTATTAGTTGAACTACGTCTCAATAAGTGGCTATACCAATACAGGCGACCATTAGTTCAATTGCTCCTCAATAGATGGTAATACCAGTACAGGCGACGGTTAGTTTAACTGCCTCTGAATAGTTGGCGAAACCAGCACAGGCGACCGTCAGTTCAACTGCCTCTCAATAGATGGCACTAACAGTACAGGCAACCATTAGTTAAGCAACCTCTCAATAGATGGCACTAACAGTACAGGCAACCATTAGTTAAGCAACCTCTCAATATATGACATTACCGGGTACATGCGACCGTTAGTTCAACTGCCTCTCAATAAATGGCGTCACTTAACAAGGTGAGCATTAGTTCAATTACGTCTCGATAGATGGCAATACCAGTACAGGCGATCGATAGTTCTATGGCGTTACCAGCTAGGGTTGCCAACTCCATGAAGTTTAAAAATAGGACAAAGTACATTTCTATTTATAGTTCTTTATTGCATATTTTCTTAAGGCAAATGTTTTTCTGGTTACACATATTGTGGCATGCACATCGTCTGATATCAAATCAGAGGGCCGGTTACACAAACGTTAAATTGAAGTAATGACTTAACACTTATGCAATAATAATAATATAATTTAACGTAGTCTAAAAATTCTAAACACAAAACACAAACACCGTAGTCCGCAACTCGTTGTCTGTTTTCTCCATCCTCTCTCTCGAGCGTCTCAACACACACTGTCGTCTCTCTCGAGCATTTCAGCACACACTGTCGTCTCTCTCGAGCGTCTCAACACACCCTCTCCTCTCTGCTGCCACACTCATCACTACCCTCTAGCGTAAATCCTCCGAAGTTTCACTTCACACAAACAAAAAAGTTTTATAAACCGCAACATAAGCTCCCCAGTTGAATTTTACAAAATTCAAAACATTTGACATATTTCATCGCAATATTAAATACTATTAAACACTTAATAAACACATTATTGTAGGGGAAAAAGTATCAATTTATGTGTAGGTCTCTTTACAATGCCAGTGAGAGTTTTTATGCTTCTTCTCCCAGAAATACTTCATGGATGACTGCAATCCTCCAAGAAAGTGGGGGTAGGTTGTCCTCCTTGACCAGATCCACGTTCCCAGGTTGAAGTTTCTTGTGTTCTGAATGCCATTTTCTTCTTTGCTGAAGTGATGTTAGGTAATCCGTAGACCACCTCTTCCATAACTGCGGCGTCACCTGTTGAATATGCTGCCATCTGGAAAGATGCTTCAGCGACACATCAGACAGACTACGCTCAGGGAAGGAGGTTAAAGGACCACCAATGAGGAAATGACCAGGGGTACGATAACATGGATCATTAGGGTCATCGGATAAGACTGTAATAGGTCTGGAGTTTAAGCAAGCTTCTATTTGTGCGAGAAGGGTTGACAGCTCCTCGAAAGTAAAAAATGGAGGTTCCCGTTACTCGTTTTAAATGATACTTCATTGATCGCACTCCAGCTTCCCATAATCCTCCAGTGTGGAGAACTGGGAGGAATAAAATGCTATTGAATTCTCTCAGTAGCTGCAAATTCCTTTATCTTCTTATTACACTCCTCAGATATAAATAGTTGCCTCAGGTCATATAGCTCATGGTTTGCTCCTACAAAATTAGTGCCATTGTCACTGTAAAGTTTTTGAATTTTGCCTCTCCTGGCGATAAATCTTCTGAGCGCAGCTATAAATGCTTCTGTTGTGAGTGAACTAACCAATTCTAAGTGAATAGCCTTGGTTGCCATACATATAAATACTGCAACATAACCCTTAACCAGGGTTTTGCTTCTCACCATTCCTATCATGATCTGTAATGGACCTGCATAATCAACTCCTGAATGTAGGAATGGACCTGACGGCTGAACTCTGGTTGCAGGTATTTGGCTCATAAGCTGCTGGGTGGCAGAAGCCTTTAGTTTGAAACACGTCAAACACTGATGTATTACTGGTCGGACTAGATGTCTGATCTTGGGGATCCAGTACTCTAGCCGAAGCGATGCAATGAGCAGTTGTGGTCCCGCATGTAGTAGTCTGAGGTGTTCCGCTAATACTATCATTTTGGTTAAATGATGGCTGGGTGGTAAGATAAGTTGGTGTTTACTGTCATATCCCAATTGGGCATAATGTAAGCGTCCACCTACAGAAAGCAAGTTGTTGTCATTCCTAAATGGGCGAAGATCTCTTAGTTGACTAATGGGGGTATATATGAGTTAAACCTTCAAAATTCACGATTTTTTTAATTTTAGTTTTTGATAGCTGAATCATTTTTCTACAAAATGCTGCAAACCGCATCCAAAAGTTCGAAAAATTACGCTGTCAGCAAATATTTATCTCTTAGAATGCGCGGTCGTCTGACTCATCAGGAACTTCGTCACTCGGCAGCTGTCTGCCAAGAGGATTTGTAAAAAAGAGAAGAGGGGAGTAGAAGGTATTGGAGGGCTCAACACGTGACAGTCGAGTGTCGAAGGTCACTTTGTGTATTTTGGATCAGTTTCGTGAATGTTTTGCACGTGTTTAGACCTTTTTCGAGGTATTATTTTGGCGTTGTATCTATCACAAGCCATATTGCTGAAATGCATCCATACCGTCCTCCCGGGATAGGCGATAAGAAAGGGAGCAAGAGACGTTATAAAAAACGAAGATTTTACGGAAATCGATTTACGAAAGAAGTAGATGAAGCTCGTGAAGAGATAACTTCGGCATCGAGTCGAAAGCTACACCATACTGATCCCAGCCCTTTCACTAGTTATCCGAGTGAATGCAATCCAAGGAATGAAATAATTGATTTTGATACCATATTCGGTGGATTGAAAAAGTGCTTACGATGTAGTAGGTGTGCTGGAGAAGTAAGCTTTTGACAAGAAAGAGTGCGTGGACTAGGATTTAAACTTGTTGTGAATTGTGAAAAGTGTAGTGATATTGCCTGTATACCGTCATGCCGGCAAATTGGAAATCAAGGCAATCAGTACTGCGTAAACAGGAGAATGGTTCTTGCAATGAGAATGCTGAAACAAGGACAATCAGGTGCAAGAACATTCTGCGGTATTATGAACCTACCATCTCCCATACGACAGTCCACCTATGATAATATCGTTAAAAAATATTTGATGCCTCAGAAATTGTGAAGGAGGAGTCGATTGGACGTGCTGCCATAGAAGAAATTGCTGCTACAATAACTGATGCAGACAAAGTTGAAGATGGTATTGCCGTTTCTGGAGATGGAACTTGGCGAAAACGAGGATTTTCATCATTGCAGGGTGTCACTACTGTCATTGGCATCAAGACAGGCAAAGTTATCGACTTAGCAGTAAAGAACAGTTACTGCAAAGAATGTGAAGTATGGGAAAAGAAATTGGGTACAGAGGAATGGCTTGACAATCATAAGGAACACTGTGAAGCAAATTACGAAGGATGTGCCGGAGGTATGGAAGTGCAAGGAATGCTGGAAATATTTGATAGATCATCAGAAAAGTACGGATGTAAATATCTTAAATACATTGGCAATGGTGATTCTAAAGTGTATAAGGCTGTCTGTGAAGCTAGACCATATGGAGATGAGAAAATAGAGAAGAAAGAATGTATTGGTCATGTTCAGAAGAGAATAGGAACAAGATTGAGAGGTATAAAAAAAAGACAGCCGGGGTGAAGTTGTCGAACGGAAAGGGAATTGGCGGACAGAGAAGACTGACTGCAAAACTGATTGACAAACTAACAACATACTATGGAAATGCTAAAAGGGCAAATACTGCCAGTTTAAATGATATGAGAGATGCTGTATGGGCAACTTACTATCATTATAGGTCCACAAATTCCAACCCGCAACATTTCCTATGTCCCAAAGGAGAAGACAGTTGGTGCAGCTGGCAAAAAGCACAAGCCAGCAATGATTTTAACTTTGAATTTTCATGTGAAGTCGAAACAGCAGTAATGGATACCCTTTTGCCTGTATATACCGCATTATCTGATGAGGAGCTACTGACAAAATGTATTGGTGGTTATAACCAAAATAACAATGAGTCATTAAACAGTAAGATTTGGAAACTCGCACCGAAACACTCATTTAGTGGCTTAAATACTTTATTGACAGCTGCAAATATTGCTGTTGCAACTTTCAATGACGGTGGAATGGCAATTGTGAAAGTAATGGAGGAATTGAACATTATTCCTGGCACCCGTGCAACCACAGCCGCTGTAGAAGAGGACAAGCGGCGTCTGTCTGTCGCTGCATCAAAGAGGGAACAGTCGACGTTAGAGACACGAAGAAAGAGAAAGCGCATAAAACAGGCAGCAGAAGAAGAGGCATTGGCTGCTGAAGGGGCCTGTTACATGCCAGGAGGATTTTGAAAGGGGTATGTTTCCACTTCACTGCCAGAAATTATTGTTTTATCTTTAAAGCCATTTTACCAAAAACTACATTTTCTACATTTAGGGCCACGATTTCTCAAAAACCGTTATGGATAAAAATCTGAAATTTAATACATGTATTCAGCAAACATATAGAAATGGAGTAGACTACAGATTTTGAAATATTTAAATTGGTTCTTTTGCAATTCAAATATAATATACGAAATTTTATGACTTTTCCATACAATATATTTAATTGCAAACAGAAATAGCAGTAATTTCTCAATTTTAATGCACATAGAAGAGGCCATTTGTGTATTCATATAATTTGCAAAACTGTTCTATTTTTTGATTCCGACTATTCGTTACATCACAATCATGGCCCAAAGATGACAACGCCGAATCATAGACGCCATCTTGAAACAGCCATTTTTCAGAAAGAATCAACAAAACAAAAATTTTTTTTGCAAGGAATGGTTTATAAAAATGTATGTGATAAACATACTTCTAAGCATATGGATTGGATTTTTTATTTCCCAACTACAGCTTTTCAAAAATAGGCATTATTTTCATGGGTTAACTAATATATACCCCCTTAGTTGACTAATGGGTAAAACTTGTCGTCCATTTTCAAGATCCTTGAAGTCATGTTTATAATCTGCTTGCTGGGCTATCTTAATGCAGATGTTAAGTTCTAGCCGTAATGAGTCCATTTACGAAATTTTATTTTCGAGCGAAAATATTTGAATCCCAAGTGTTATAGTACGGCGATTTAAAAAATCGTACTTCGAAAATCGATTTCTCAACATAAAGGTCATTATTGTCAATTAAAAATACAGATTATCCTAGGAAATGGTACCTTATCTAAAACGAGCCATGATTGGTCAGAGCTTAGCGTGATGTCACCAGTATATTATAGTTTCGGCATCCCGGCATTGAGCGCTCAGGTTCTGGTGCGACGAAAAGGAAGTCATTGAATGCTGAAGTGTTGTTGAATAGTTCAATCTGTGCACTTATTTTTAAACGAAGCAGACCTTCGTGATGACTGAGGAAGGTTTTGTTAAAGGTCAATCCGACAATTTGCCTCTAGTTGATTCTATGATGGTAGCGAGTTTTTTTAGCCGAAACTCGAAATATGTGTCGGCTGAAATGCGTGGAATTAAAACTGCCAAGTAAGTATTATTTTTCTTATTCATTTAAAACTATATATGTTCTTTGGTTGTTTACTATTTTTTTTAAGTAATCAGATAATGTTAGTTATTATTCAGCAGTATGGAGCCTTTCCTTTAAGTTGTTAAACTGCTACACTTAATCTCGCTATTTCAGTCATTAAACGAGTAAACCGAACCTCATTCTTTTGTCTGTAGTTGGAACTATTGAATTCATTTTATATGCTGATGAACTAAAACTTAAGTGCTAATCTTATAAACTAATTAAACTACGGAACAAATAATGAGTTGAGTGGAGTAATTTAATAACTGACATGGTTAAATTAAGTGCAGCAGTTTAATAACAGAAAAACAACATAAGTATCATTGTTTAAGAACTAAAATGCTTCAGTTAGATCAGCACTACATTCATTATCTAATTTAAGGTAAAGTGTAATCTGTATGTTTTTCTCACAGACTTATGGAGACAATGCCATTGGATATGTTCAGTTGAGAAGGAGTGGTGGTTGTGTTACTATAAAAGTGAGAATTACTCCTGAACATCGAGTTCGTCAAAAATGTTACTCTGTTGTGGCTGTAATTGATGAAATGCAGAATGAAGTTATATCTACTGAATGTTTAGATTGTGCAGCATCTATTGGTGAGATTTTATTATTCATTTCTTTTTCCAAATTTTATCTTGTTGTAAATGAGTTGAACATAATGTATACAAGGGCATCATCTTATTTAAGTTACTCCTATCCAGGAAGCTTTATGGATTAAGAAATTGTGTAGAAACTTACTCATAACAAAAGACATTTTTAATGATTCTGAGTTGATTCCTACCTTAATTTCTACTTAACATTATTTGCTTTTATGCACTTGTTACAGGTGGATGTAAACATGCAATTGCCTTCATAATGTGGCTTCACAGAAGAAGTGAAGAACCTTCTGTGACATCTAAAGTTTGCTACTGGAAAAAATCTAAACTGTCGAGAGTGGGGTCATCAGTGAAGTTTGTAAAAGCAAGTGACTTCGAGTTAAAAAAACCGATTGTGCAGCCTGATGTAGATGACAAGACTTTTTTTAAGAGATGTGCTGGCAAGTTTCGGAAGGAAGGCTTAAAATGTCAGATCAACAAGTATCTTATACCAACTGCACGTCCTATTTCTTTACATTATTTAGTTATAGAGTTTAAAAAACAAATTTTTGATGATAGCAGTTTCCAGTCCTTCATATATTACTGTTCTAATGCTATTCCATTTGATTTATGTCATCAAATACAAAGTGAGACCAAAAATCAAGCTGACAATCCTTTGTGGTATGAGCTGCGATATGGCAGAATAACAGCATCTAAGCTGTATGAGGTCGCTCATTGTCGTACACCTGAGGGAGCACTATGTGAAATAATTCTGGGTGCCAACAAAATAAAAGACACTGTTTCCATAGCTTGTTTTCCAGGCTGTTGAAAACAAGCTTGGGAAAAGTTTCGAAAAATGTGGACTATTTATTAATCCCAAATTTCCATTATTGGGCGCTTCTCCTGATGGCATCAATGCTGATTATGTTTTGGAAATTAAATGTCCATCAAAGGCAAAAACTTTCCAAAATTATATAACCTGTGATAAGAAAATACTGGACAAGTATCTCGCTCAAATTCAATTGCAAATGCTCTTAGCTGATAGGAAAAAGGGATTATTTTGTGTTGCTTTTCCTGATTTTGAACAGTCAAAGCAAGTTGAAATAATTTGTATTGATTTTGATCCAACATTTTTTTTGAGATGATTGAAAAAGCTTTAATTTTCTGGGCTAAAGCCATCTTTCCTGTTCTTATGGGTGACAAAAAATTACCATAGGATTTTTCAATTTATAAATATCTGTACAAAGGAGAAACAAGTACAAAATATCATCAATCAAGTTAAGGCTGCAAATAGACAAATATTTTTACTAGTTTTCAGAAAATAATTTATTTAATAAAATACCTTTGACAAATAATTATTCCACAAGCAATTATTATTATATAATCTGTTGTTGAAATCAGCTGGTAGTTAATACGGGCATGGGGTCCTAATAAACTAAAGTCTCTCAATCGTCCAATTACTCTTTCTATATGAATGCGCAAACTTGCAACTTGCTTGGTCAGCCTAACTTCTGCTACACTGCTTTTCCCATCATTTGATATAGTAGGTGGCCTAACTAGTACACAATTTTTTTAATTTAATTTAGACTCAATATGTTTAAAACCTCTATCTGCCATTATAGCCATACCAGAAGACAATTTGTCCAAGTAACCACAGTCGATAACAATTTGTGTGTCACTTGTTTTGCCTCCATAGCCTTGTGAGATAAAAGTTATTAACCCATCTGGAGTGCTTGCAATCAGATATTTTAGTGTATTACACTTCTTATAATCAGACCATGTTAATGCCTGGTTCATCGGATTGCTTGGTTTTTCGATTTCTATTTCCAGGCAGTCTATTAATGATTGAACATGGCTATACCGAGCTCTGAAAGGAATTGGTAAATTTATTTTTACCTCATCATTAGTAGGCCAAATAATAAAATTTTTAAAGCATTTTGCCAATGGAGGAACGAGTTTTTGGAAAATTTCACACTTTTTACTTGGACTTATTGCAAAATCATGCCCTAGTACTTCATGTGAGGGATTCATCCTAATTTTTTTAGTACCATCAAAATATTTTCTTCTTTGCACTTGAGTACTTCAGAAAGCTCATCTACTATAAATAAACATTCTTCAGGCAAACCTGTATATAATTTGGGATGTTTTTTCATGGTAAAAATTGTGGCCTTTAGCATAGATTGCCTCATTGCTTCATCATTTCCATCTTCATAATCTGATAGCTCATTCTTGCCATCTTCATCTAATGTGTAACTCTCATCACTTGGTGATTCAATAACAGAGTCACTATGTCCAGAATAACTGTCTTCTATATGATCCTTTTCTTTTGTTAATTCATGCTGAACAGGCATTGTATTGGTTGCACTATTTTTAAGAATACCTTTTTTTGGTGAACAACTTTGTTGAACCATTAATGGCCCACATTGTACTGCTTTGCTTCTGAAATTAGCTCGAATATTAACCTGTTAACAAAAGAAATTAGATTATTATTTTCATTGTATTAGTATTTTTTTAAGTTGTGTACCAAAAACCTTTTTCATTTATTTATTTAATACTTTATAAAAATCAGAGCAAGAGCACTCAAAATATTTTTATATTTACCTGTATGCTGACATCACAGATATCCACCTTCTGTTGTGTGGTATCTTCAAACATTTTTTCATCAGCAAGTTGATTTGAAATATCAGTTGAGTTGGAATTCACATCACTCATTTCAAATTCTGTGCTTGCAGGTTATTGTTCTACCATCTTCAGTGCCTCCTGTATGTCACTCATTCTTTTTCTTTTAATAGCAGCTGATCTGAGTGCTTCAGTTCTATGCATTATTTTACGTGTTTCTTGGCAGTTAAATACATGAGGAACAATTTTACTTTTTAAAGTGAGTCTAACATTTTGTTGTAGTTGCACTCTCATCAAATTGTTGGTGTCCTCTTTCAGCTGGAATATAATAATTGTGATATATTAATGCTTGCATTATATAACTATTTAATTATACTACTAAATGGGAATAAATGACTATTATTATTGTTACTGTTAATATATCAGTATTTATAGATTTACTAGCTTCCAATGAGCAAAAACAAATTATCAACTATAAACCTCAAATGCTTGTATTCTGAAATGATAGGTATTTAATTTATAATTATTATGGAATTTCTCTTTACTGCTAGAAACTATGTTCTTTAAAATATGTCTGTCTCTAAAGTATAACATTAAAAAATGGAGAATGATGCTCTCGTAGTCTACATGCTAGATGTACTCATGCTTATTTTCCACTTATTCCCATAACTATCCGTCAAAACTTACTATTATTGCTAAATACAGAACTTAACTTACCCCAAAATGGTCTTCACAGCAGTAAACATTTTTACTGTTGGCAGAAATCTTGAATTTTCTTCCTGCTGCTTTACACCAGGCTTCCCTTTGAAACTTGTTGCTTGGCAAATGAAAAAACAACTTTTCCGGCGTGGTAACCGATGTATTACTGCATTGTGGTACAAAACAATACTTATAGAGTATTTTTTTACCACTATCATCCATGTTTGCGCTTTAAAAATTACAAAAATCACTTTTAAAACAATCGTGAGGTGTTACGAGCGTTCATTTGAGACAGCGGTGAAACTTCAACTTCAACAGGTTTTTATTTTCTGATAAGCCACAATACAGTATTAACATACAATTTACATTCATTTACATAGTACATGGCCTGATCAGAAAATACCCTGTTTAGGCAAAAGGCCTCTTCAGGGCTGATACAGGTATGGATAGTTCATTTGTTTAATTATAACCAGTGGTATATAGATTTTTAATGCTTTCTCCTGGGGTGGCTTTTTGCCTGGCATTCGCCCGAGACGGAAGGGAAACCCGGCAAAACCTTCCGTAGACAGCCTGACTAGTTGGTCTCTAACACGTATTCACTTTTGTAAAGCACCAGATTATCACTTTCACTTATAAATAAATTATATAACAAATGGCATTTGTAATGCATAACAACAAAAAAGGATATAATATATAACAGGGTAAAATTAGATTTGATTTTATATAAATAGCATTTGAAATGCGTAAAATAGATTATGGAATTTATTATAACATGGATATATAGATAGATATATATTTTGTTTTGGTTGGGCTAGCTCCGTCTTCTTTTTTTCTTTCTCTTTGGCGGCAGCAGCGGCCATCCGTCCTGAGGGCGCAGGTGGGGAGGGATAGGGACCTTGGTATGGGCGTTAAGGATAGGGGCGTCTGGGTAATAGAGCGATAGCGTCGCCTCTATTACCCTGCCGGGAGAGGGGCGCTTGCGCTTGGGGTGTGTTGGAAGGATAATGGGTTGGGGAGCGAGGATTTTTTGGAAGAGGTGGGGGACATGTGCCCTCATTCTTTCGGCCGCTCTGCTGCGGAGTCTTGCCAAGCGATGCAGGACCGGTTCTATTTCGGCCCGCTCGTACACCTCATCTCTCTGTGTGCGGACGGGGGCCCTCGTAGTGTTGCGGAGGATGGTTCTCTCGATAACTGCCAGCCTCGAGATGTTTCCTTTGGCGAGTGGCGTGATGGCGAGGGCGCCATATTCAATGACGGGTCTGATAAAGGCTTTATATAGGTGTATGGCCGTCTCCTTGGAGACGCCTTTTCCTCCCGCTCGAACGGCTCTGATGAGGTTGCTTCGCCTGGTGACGGTGGATATGACTTTTCTCAGATGGGGGGCGAACGTCAGGTGGCGATCGAGGGTAACACCTAGGTATTTCCCCTCTTTCTTCAGGCCGACTCTTTTCCCCCAAAGGGTGACTGAGATCGGTTGCTGCGGACCTCCCCGTTGAGCCCCCTCGTGAGTGAAGGTCATCAGAATGGATTTATCCGGGTTCGGCCGCAGGCGCCACTTCCGCATCCACACCTCGAGCCGCCGGAGGTCCTTTTGAAGATATCGCGCCGCGGTGTCTGGCTTGCGTGCCGTGGCCCACAGCGCAGTGTCGTCAGCGTACTGCGCGAGGGTCACCTGTGGAAGGGCGGGAGCAGGCATATCAGAGCAATAGAGAATAAAAAGTAGCGGCGATAATATTGTTCCTTGAGGTACGCCGGATTGGATAGGGAAGGGATCAGACAGGGTGCTACCTACTCTGACTCTGGCATGTCGGTCGGAGATAAAGGAATATAGGAAGCGGGACAGATTGGGTGGGATGTCGGGAATTTGGGAAATTTTTAGGGATAGTCCGTCATGCCAGAGTTTGTCGAATGCCCTTTCGATGTCCATGAAGATTGCGGCCGTGCAACGTTTTCGGTTGATTTCTTCCGCCGCCGTGTTGGTCAGCAGCGTTAGCGGGTCTGTTGTTGCCCTGTGCGCTCGGAATCCATATTGGTGTTCTGGGAGGATGCCGCCTGCTTCTAGGATGGTCGTGAGTTTTTTCACGACCACTTTTTCCAGCAACTTTCCCAGGACGCTCGTTAGGCTGATGGGGCGATAATTTTTGGCGTCTTTAGCGTCTTTCCCTGGTTTCGGGAACATGATGGTGTGCGCGTTTCTCCATCTTTTCGGAAAATAACCTATGGAGAAACAGGAGGCAGCGGTGAAAGTTGCCAGTACTTATTATATATAAGTGATGTCACATCAAAATGGCGGAGATACTGCGCGTTTTCGCGCCAAACGATTCGGTTCAAACTTCTGATGTCATTTTCTCAGGGAAAAATTTTCACACAAATTCGCGGAAAAAACATCATTATTTTAAGAAAAAATCGAATCTAATAATGTATTAAAAATAAATTCGTAAATGGACTCATTCGGACTTCGTCAAAATGCCTCCTCGTTTGTTGTCTGAGCACTTGGCATTGTGATAGAATCTCAGGCAATATGCAGCTATTCTCTGAAGTAGGAAAAGCGATGAATATCTATTAGTTATGTCGTCTATGACTGGTTGAGTTGCCATCGCTGTAAGTGCTGATGCCCGTTACTCTGGCGCCTCCTCGATTTGCATGTTGCAGTTTGTAGTCGGCCACTATAATTCACACTGACTTAGCCAGGCAGGGCCTTGCCACCATAAGGTAAGTTTACACAGGGTTGAAGGGTCAGAGCCACGAGAAATCAGGTCTGCTGGATTTTCTTCGGAGGCCACTTTTCTCCAGTGACCTATAGCTGCAATCTCCTGCATCTGAGCTACTCTGTTTGCTACAAACGTTTTCCAACGCGCAGCTGGCGCTGCCAGCCATGATAGGACAATTGTTGAGTCTGTCCACAACATTGTCTTGGAAATATCTAAATTCAAAATAGGTGCTACTTTGTTTAACAGTCGAGCAAGCAACAATGCTCAACACAAATCCAGTCGAGGGATCGTGATACAATTTACTTTTGCCACTTTTGATTTTGAACACATTAATTTTGTTACTACCTCCCCATGTTGAGACACTGAGCGAAGGTATAAACAAGGACCATAAGCTCTTTCACTTGCATCTGAAAACCCATGTAATTGTACGTCTAACAGGATTCCTTTGGCTAACACACGTCGTTAGATTGGAATGTTCTTAACTTTAGGGAGAAGTGAACACAGTTTCTTCCAGTCTGCTAATAACTCAGTTGTAAACCATTCATCCCATTGTAGATTACACTGCCATAATTGCTGTAGAAACATTTTATGTATAAAAACAATGGGACTTACTAGCCAAAGCGGGTCAAAAATAGATGATGTCACAGAAGACATTGTACGTTTAGTGAGAGGTGAGTTTGGTTGATCCCTTAACAACGTCGAGGATGATGATGGTGTCTTGGAAGCAATTGAAAACATGTCTTGCGTTGGATCTCATAATAACCCAAGTGTTTTGACTTCAATAATGCTGTCAAAATGTCTTGGCAGTTCCGTTTCTCTGTATTGTGGTGGGACGGATTCCAGAATGGCAGAATGATTGGAGCAAAACTTTCTCAACCGAAAGCCACCGGTACTAAGTAGATCTATCAATTCCTTTTGCAATTGAAGCGCTTCCTTGCAGTTGTTTGCCCCGCAGAGCACATCATCGATGTAAAAGTCTCTTCGCAATACTTCAGCAGCGTGAGGGTATCTGAATGCTTCTTCCTCAGCTAATTGCTGGAGACATCTCGTTGCAAGATACGGAGCTGACGCCGTACCATATGTGAGTGTGGTGAGCTCATAGATGCTCACTGGATCTGTAGGTGATCTTCTCCAGAGAATGCGCTGGAGTCCGGTATCGTCAGCATGCACCTGGACCTGTCTATACATTTTAGCGATGTCTGCTGTAAACACCACTTCATGAGTTCTAAATCGTAGAACTATGGAACTCAGATCTTGTTGTAATGTGGCTCCAATTAACAGCGTATCATTGAGGGATGTTCCTGTAGTCCTCTTGGCGGAAGCATCAAAAACTACCCTCGTCTTGGTGGTGGAGCTAGCTTCTTTAATCACTGCATGATGGGGCAAGTAAAACTATTCCCTCTGGTTGTTGGTTGCGTTGTCATCTAGCGTTTTCATATGGCCAAGCTCTTCATACTCTTGAAGAAAGGCATTGTAAGTCTGACGCAAAGCTGGCTGTCTGTGTAGTAAGCGTTCCAATTGTTGTAGTCGAGTGCTTGCCTGTTGATATGAGTCACCTAAATGTCCTACTCTCTGGCGGCGAGGCAATCGAACAATGAACCTGCCCGTAGAGTCTCTTCTGGTGTGTTCCTTGAAATGTTGTTCACATAACTCTTCCTCCCTCGTAGGTAATGGTTGAACCAGTTCCTCGATTTCCCAAAAACGTTGAAGTTGCTTATCCAATACGTTGTCTCTCCTAGTAAGGAATGATCGCTGTGAAGCATATCTTGAGATCTGGCAGGGAAGCCTTCCAGCTAGGATGTATCCAAACTTGGTATCTTGCAGAATTGGGTAGTTGCCAGTTCTGTTTCTTTGATCAGGGCATAAGAGCTGAAGGTAGAACTCCGCACCTATTAGAAGATCTATCTTGCTTGGCTCGTTGAACTTGTCGTCGGCTAACACAATATCTGAAGGCGTACCCCAATCCTTGTAATCAATGCAAGTTGAGGGAAGGTTGTCTGTTATCTTCTGAAGAATGGAGCAATTGACGTTCACTTTGAAGTCATTTGTTCTTGAATGGACACCTACATTAACACTTTGCGTGGTGCCTGCAGTCACATCCCCGATGCCTTGTATCGGAAATATGTCTCGAATTATCTTTAAATTGAGTAGTATAACCATCTCGTCAGTCGTCATGAAGTTGCTTCGTGAGCAACTATCGAGAAGAGCGCGGCTTTGAGGATGTCTACCTAATGATTTCTCCACATTTACAATAACTGTGGACAATAACACCTGCTTAATCAGTCGTGGTTTTAAGGCATAGTAACTTCCCAATGTCCTTGAATCGTTCTCTAATATGTTGGGGCTGACGTTCCTGGATTGGTCACTAGTTGAGCCACCTTGTAAGTGTGGTCGTTCATTCCTGGCAATTTCGTTGTCACCGGTCTTTCAAAATGAGGCACATATTGTGTTTCCTATCACACTTCCGACAGTTGCCTGATTGGCACTCCTTAACGCTATAAAAAGCCTTTAGACAGTTAAAGCATAATTTGTTTTGCTTAACACACTCTATTCGTTGTTGTACGCTAGCATTAACATTTCTGCAACCCATGATTTAGTTCACAATAGGGACACAATGTACTATTGCTCGTCGTCATAAAGGAACTAGATACCCTGGTCTTGTTCAATTTGAATTTGGATTTTACTGGTTTGTATATAGTGCTGCCAGCACCCTTAACTGGTTGACTGGGTTGCAATAATTCTAACGTTTGACATTTTTGTTCTAGGAATTTAATAAACTCCTCTAATTTGGGAAAGTCATGTAACACTGATGTAGTCTCCCACTCCTTTCTGTTAGAAGGACCCGAATGGTCTAGAGTCAATTGCATAAGCATTATTTCATGCAATGGTGTTTCTAGGCTTAAAGCTTCAACTGCATTTAAATTGCTTGATAAATGATTAACTACTTGTCTCAACTCTGTAGCTGAATCATCGCTAGCCTTCATGGGCGTCAACAAAACCTTATCATGCTTGGATGCAATGAGTTTTGGATTGCCGTATCTCTGACATATGAGGTTCCATCCAACACTAAAATTTTCATTTGACACTGTCAAATTCTGTAACAATGCACGCGGTTCATCCTTTAAGGATGAAAACAAATAATAAAACCTTTGAATGTCCGAAAGTGCTGGATTGGTTACAATCAAACTTTCAAACGTTTCTCTAAACTGTATCCATTATCTATAACACCCAGAAATTTGAGGTAATTGTACTGTGGCAAGTTTCACACTGTTATTATGAACCGGTATGTTTGCACTTCCTACTCTACTATTTTCACTGGGAAGTGACCTATTGTCAGCTTCTTCTAGAAGAGTATTAATTTTTGCTTTCACATAACAAAAATTATTCTCGAAAAGGTCTCTGTCCGCAGCATGGTCTTCCTCGTCGTCATCAATTGCTAACTTATTCTGAACCTCATCATTTCTCTCCCAGATGTTTGGCAAAAGCTCAGCTTTGGCACGTATAAGATTTAAATTTAAACCTGGCTGAAACTGCTCTACGTAAGTTATAATTCGTGTTGAACTACTCTTAGCTAAACCTCGTTGTTTAATGAGTAACTTTCTCTCGCTTGATTACATAACATATAATATGTAAGGCTCGGTAAATATATATGGGATAGGATAAGAGCCGTCAAAGTCTGTCTGACCTGGATGAAGCGTAGACAATGTTGAATTGGGAACAAAGTAGGACGAATCTGCTGGGCGCCGTCTAGTCTGGACTAGAAACCACGGTCGGCATCAGGCAGCTATTACGTCATTCACCCGCGCAGCTGGTAACCTAGTAACACTCACGGAGCCGGCGTGCCTTATGACCTTGAACGCACCTTTCGCCCGATAACTCGTCTTTCTTGAGCCGATGCACACGAGTTTATATCAAAGATGTCTGAAAACTAGATGCTTGAACCCAATACTTAACATACGAAGGACCAAAATGTGGCATGCACATCGTCTGATATCAAATCAGAGGGCCGGTTACACAAACGTTAAATTGAAGTAATGACTTAACACGTATGCACTATAGTGGACTGTATAATTTAACGTAGTCTAATAGTTTTACACACCAAACACAATCACCGTAGTCCGCCACTCGTCGTCTGCATTCTCCGTCCTCTCTCTCTCTCGAGCGTCTCAACACACACTCTCCTCTCTGCCGCCACACTCATCACTACCCTCCAGCGTAAATTCTTCAAAGTTTCATTTCACACAAACAAAAGAGTTTTATAAACCGCAACACATATACTAAATAATAACGAGGAAAAAAGTGAAAATGTTGCTTACAGAGTGGTATTATAAATAAAATAACCGAAATTAATTTTTCTAGGTACATTACTTCAAACTTAAATAAATTGTTATAAAATGTAATAATATAATAACAATATAATATAATAATAATATAATATAATAATAATTATATAATAATAATAATAATAATAACAGAGAGATATTGAAAACTTACAACGAAAAAAAAGAACCGAATTGACAGAGTACAGAAAGCACCACCCGTACTCAAATATTTACAGATTGACACTACCACGCACAGAAGGAGGCAGAGGTATTATAGACATAAAACACTTACATAATAACCAAATCAAACTGCTAAGGAAATACTTTCACGTGCGTCATGATTCCCCTCTTCAAATAAATATTTGTAAATCAGATAATAAATGTACACCTTTGAATCTAACTGATACAGTAACACAAGTTAATGAAGAACCCCAAACAATAGCAGAGAAAATTGATAGGTGGAAATGCATGACCCTCCACGGGAGACACCCCCAAGATTTGAGCCGATCTGATGTCGACAAAGAAGCGCCGAACACCTGGCTCAAACACGGAGATGTCTTCCCAGAAACAGAGGGATTCATACTAGCCATACAAGATCAAGTAATAAATACATAGAACTACCAGAATTACATAATAAAGAATAGACAAATTCAAGATGACAGATGCCAAAAATGTAGAGAACACCCGGAAACTATACAGCACATTACAGGAATATGCACCAGACTAACGCAGACTGACTATTTATACCGTCACAATCAAGTCGCAAATATTATACATCAAAAACAAGCTCTAAAACATAAATTAATAGAAGACAACACGCCCTAATATAGATACAAACCTAAACCAATTTTGGAATATGATGCATTTAAGTTATACCATGACCGCTCAATATTTACGGACAAAATTATACTCAGCAATACACCGGACACTTATCCACCACTTATCTAATGGACATAGCTATCCCAAATACACACAATCTTCAGAAAACCATAGTAGAAAAGCACCACAAATATACAGAACTGAAAGAAGAAATTAAACGAATGTGGAACATGAATACTGTACACATTGTCCCAATAGTTTTATCAACCACAGGAGTTATCCCTACAGATTTACGGAACAGTATAAAAATAATAGATTTACCTAAATTGCAATGTACCCTCCTACAGAAAGCTGTCATACTAAATACAACCAGAATAGTATGTCAATTTTTAAGTTTCGAGTAATGAGAGTGCTTGGCAAAGCCCGTACCTCATTGAAATAGCCGGCTCAAAAGCTGTGAAATACAAAAGTAAAAATAATAATAATAATAATAATATAGGAGAAATTTTCCATTATGGAGAGGTTTCCTAATTTGGGGAGGTGCAATATTGTATACAAGGTGTACCACTCTGTGCTTGAAAAGCGTAACTAATAGAACAGATAACATTATTTCTTGTAATCACCTTAGAAACTGTCAGTTGCTTGTTAATGGCTTTCCGTTGTGGTACATAGTTGTGTTTTGGTGTGCTGTGAAGGTTTTTTGTTTTCATATGTTATGGGTCATAAATATTTCAAGGTGAATAGTATTTTTAATTTTGTTTACTGTTTAAATTCTCTGTTAAGTTCAGCCATTTTCTTGAGCTCATGTTTTCACCTATTATGGAGAGGTCTGAAACGTCTAATATTAGGAAATCTATTATTTAATCACTGATGTTTTGTTAGTTATTGGCGATTACAGATGACTCCAAGGATAAAATGGGAGCTAGAAAAGATGAAGGCAGCTGTTGGGGCTATGAGGAAGAAGGAGATGGGCAGCTACAAGGCGTCAAGGGCTTTCATAGTGCCACAATCAATACTATAAAATTATGTAAAAGACCCGCAGAAAATATCGAGTGAAGCAATAAATACAAAACTGATTAGAAAACAAACTCTTCTTCCTGAAAGAGAAAATGATCTGGCTGAGCATTTTCTTTCGATAGAAAGAAAGTTTTTCGGCTTGTCAATGGCAGACATCGGGAGTGGGGCTTACCAACTTGCTGCAATAAATGGAACTAAAAACCAGTTTTTCAAGAAAAAAGAAATAGCTGGAACCAAATGGTTGAATAATTTCAATAATCAGCCATCATGCAGCCCTGCACATTTTCCGCCATCCACTTCTTCTGAGCTTGTTCTAGCATCAGATATCCGTCCTATGGCAAGCCTGAATTTAAAGCCAAATCGTCGTGCTGGAAAAAATATATCGAGTTCTCCATACAAAAATATTGTAGAGAAAACTCAGAAAAAGAAGCAACAACATGCTACGAAATCGAAAACTAAACTTATTGCTTCGATTGCTCTTGTGGGTCCTTCAAAAATAACAAGGAAGGGAAGGGCTCCAACTCCATCTGACTCTTCATCAGATTCGGACAATGAACTAGCTGTTCCTCTCGCTGATGATTCGATTGAAGAGGATGATGAAGACGACGCCGAGTGCCTCTGTTATAGTGGTCGTATCTCCGAATACCACAATGGAGAAGAGTGGGTGCAATGAGCGAAATGTTTCAGATGGGCGGACACCTTATGTTCTGGTACGAAAAAAGCTTTTGTGTGTGATCTTTGTCAGTGATAAACACTATTTCTTCTAAAATTTGTGTTTTATGTACGTATTTTTTCTATTCTAAAACTATTTGTTGGGTTCTCAGTTGGAATTATTCACCTCCCCATATTAGAACAATGATTGCGCCTAATTTGGGGAGATGAAGCCTTTAAGTAAAAGAATTTTACACTTGTTTCTATTTTCCTAATGCATGATGTTTATGTAACAAGTCTTTATTTATTAATCATGTAAAATTTTAGCCGCATCCGAAATGTGTACTTCGAGATAGCATGTTTAGCCGGAAGTATGCAAGAACGTGACGTCATGATGACGTAGAAAATAGTCTGCTTAGAGATCAAGCTACGGACTTGAGAATCTTAGCTATAATGGAGGTATCGAGACGTTAAAATAGGAATCTGGTAATTATAGAATGAAAATTCTGGAAAACTTTTAAGTGCGCATGCTCATAATTATTTTTTTATATTTTGGCGAATGGAAATGTGATCGATTATGTATTGAATGATTAAAATTGTTTTATATATTATCAATTATAGTTTAAATTTTACTGAATATTTTTCTGTATCAAATTCGATGCATGTGTTGCATCAGCCGACTAAGACCTTTTCTGATACGATTTGTTAGATCTCCACATCTGAATTTTAAAAAGCATTTTCGGTAAGAGATAGTGGTTTTATTGGATTTTATTGTCTATAAGGATTTTGTTTACGACTTATGTTATCGTTACAGAATAGCGAGAAATAATGTTGCTGAACTGCGCCAAATATGAAATAAATAACGAAGAATAATTTTCTTGGCTATATATTTTGTGATTGTTATGTTTCAAATTTTTTATTTCACGCTATGGATTAAAATATACATAATTTACAACGTCCAACCGTACTTACTCGTACGCTGCCTTGGCCACATTTAGTTTTCCGGTGAATTTTTTGTGTGCTTCAATTCTTAATGAAATGAATTTAATCGTTAGATCATCCCTCCCCGAATAATAAATAGGTAGCTATTTATTTATTATATTTAAGTATTTCATAGTTAAAGATTCGCGAGATGAACGTGGTAGTATTTTAGTACTAAGTTGTAATACGTAATTTATACATTTATTTATAATAAATGCAACGCTTTATAAGGTAATTTTGGCTCTTTAATTTCAACTTACAACATCACAATTTAATATATATCACTTTTAAATGAAGATGCACAACGATCGTACTTAACATTTAAAAGGTCCCTTTACCTCATTAACTGCCCAAGTTCACTTACTATCGGCGCCAAAAGTATGTAGACCCGAGTTTGCGGCTAAATATCTCAAAAATGGCTCCATGGATTATAGCAGGAGGCATATTAGAGTGTAGCATATTTCATTCTGCTTTGAGTGAGTGTAGAGCTGCATTTTTTGAATTTTTTAAAGTAGACGTTTTTTGGAGGAGAAAGAAAAAGACCCTCTTTTTTAGAGCTCTGAGACGGAAGGCGTCACTTTGCCGGTTCATAATTACGAAACAATTCTTCCGATTGCAGTTAAATTTTAATAGAATAAGAGTCATTTTATTACTTCTACAAGATGTCAAAACTCTACGTTTATTCGTTTACAACATTTTATTCAATTTATGAAACCGTGTTATCTCCGCAACTATATGCCTCTAAGACATGCGACACACACACTGTTGGCTTTGTCTTGAGCTCTGTATTACGAATCAGTTAATTTAATAAGCCTGAAATGAACGGAATATTTTATAGTGATTTTCATATTTGTTGAAAACGAGCGAGGGAGAGTAGAACACTGCACTTCCTCTAGCTACGGTCTTAGACTTTCGCTTTCGACTTGGATCTTGCTACGATTTCGGACAGACTTCGGGTGTTTCAGTGAAAGGTGAAAGTTTGCTACCTACCAGGTCAAGCACGCTATCTAGCCAGAAGTACATTTTTCGGGCGCGGCTTATATTTGAGTTTTCGACTGGTTTCAAACGTTTTCCTAAGTTTAACAGTAGCTTAAATAACCTCCCCAAAATAGGCAACCTCCCTTTAATATGAAATTTCCAAAGGTAATTTGAGTAGTGTGGATGTTAGCTTCAAAATTGAAGCAGAAACAGAAGATGTTTTTCTATACCATCGTTGTCCTGCAGGATTTCGAGATTAGTCAAAGTTGTGGTGAACGGATAGACATATTCGCCACATAAAACTAAATATACGAAGTATCTATGAGAAAACTGCTTAATCTATAAATTATTTCAGGTTGTGCTATTCAGTATTAACTGTTATTGTTTATAAATTTTTATTCAAAAAACTTAAGCAGTATTATTAATGCAATGAAAAAGGAATATATTAACAGACATAATTTAAGTACGAAATTCAAAAACCGTCAAACGTGGGATTGGTTTTTAGGCGTTCTTTACAAAAAGTAAACAAAGAACGCCTTCCGTCTGTCCGTACGAATGTTTCTTCTTCTCGGCGGATACTCATGAAATTTGGTATTTACAACAAAAGCGCAAATAAAATAATAAAATGCTATAAATGGCTCGCGTAGCCTAATCGGAAGTGCCACTTTGCTAGTGACAAAGAATGAACTTTTCCTTATATCTCGTACAATATCACATATAACTAAAAAGTCTTTAAACTATGTTTTGTAGAACTAGTGAAATTGCGTATGTTTTGTTTATACATTTTTATTGGATGAGTAGCCGATTCCAAGAAAATCAAACGAGAAAGTCGTCATTCACTTGGAACAAAAATATTTTCTCGTATATTTTAATTGTTGTCAACGAAAACAGTATTCATAGCAACAACAAACAATATCTGCTCTAAATAACTAAGTAATTTAATTTTCTTTCGTGCGCATGCAACATTTGGTAAATGAAGGGAAATTGATTATCCACGACAAAGAAATAAATGTAAATTCGTCTATTTTCTTTACGTATACACAGCGTTTGTAAGTGAAAAGAACAGCTAATTTTAGAACGGGAACATAAAGTTTATATTACTACTATTCAATTGAGGTATGTTTTAAATAACTGTTGATTGTTCTATTAATTACAACCAATTTGGAAATAAATCACAGAATAAAAAATTCGTTATTTCCTTCGAATCACTACTAGCATACAATTTTTCAGTTTTTAAACATTGCACTAAGCCATAATATTTATCATTTTTGGCATGATTGCATAGATCGTCAAGAACGCCTCTGCCTCGCAGTTATGCACGCATGGTGCGTGCGTTTTGTCTCTCGTTGGATCATTCTGATTCGTGAGATATAGCTATATACATATGTACGTATACAACGGGTGTTTCGGAAATTACCAGGACTGAATTTTTATCTCTAGAATCAGGCCAGATATTTTTACTACAAGTTATAACATGTCTCCCGGATTATCAGCTCACTAGGCGTCTTACATACTCCGCTCAGTTGCTGTACAACGCTCTTAAAGAGCGGCGTTGTTTAACCTACTTATCATGGATTTAACAATATGGACACTATGTGATAAATGTTTTGTGTGTGTTTAACAAAACAGTTGCAGAAAAGTTTTAAATGTTCAAAAGTGCATTAAATGTAGTTTTTTTGTCTTACCGTCGAGTATTTGAGTGGCATAAATAATTTTCTGAGGGATGTGAAGAAATCGATTATGAAGCCTCCTGTGGTCGAACGCCTATATCACGATCTGAATCAAAAGTCAATGAACCGATAAAAAAACGTATCAGAGGGAGGGGGGGAGAGGGAGAGAGGGAGAGGAAGGGAGGGGGGAGAGGGAGAAAGGGACAGGGAGGGAGGGAGGGAGAGGGAGGAAGGGAGAGAGAGGGAGGGAGGGAGAGGGAGGGAGGGAGAGAGAGGGAGGGAGAGGGATAGATAGATAGATAGATAATCGTCTTTATTCGGACGAAATTTAGACCAGAAGGTCCATTCTTACATTTAAGGGAGGGAGGGAGAGAGAGAGAGAGGGTGGGAGAGAGAGAGAGGGAGAGAGAGAGAGAGGGGGGCAAGATTGAGACTAGGAATTCCCATCTTCCACCTAATCCCTCGTAGTAAAACATATAGTAATACATAAAACATTAACAATATAAATACAGGTAACAATAAAAATACAAGTATTTGAATAGAAAATATATGATTTTGTGGGAAAAATATGGACTGCTGTTTAATGGGATCCACGTAAAAAAAACCCATTGCAGGAAAACACCCACACAAGAAGGGGGGGTGTGAAAAATCTGCGAAAACTACTTAGATTAACTAAAGGTATCTCATAAAAGATATTTAGCACAAGTTATTATTATTAAAATCATATAGAGACAAAGAAAAATAAATTGGCACAACACGAACAGATCATTGATAAAATAAACAAACAAACAAACAAACAAAATGGAAAGAAGTAAAAAATATATATACAAATAAATCAGTAAAACATATATATTTACAATAAATATTGTTTTGTCAAAATCAAGATATTAAAAGAAAATAATAAAAAATATATAAATCAATCAATTGAGGCATTAAGCGCGTTTAACTGTTCCTTTGCAAGGTTAAGAGAGACGTGTCGCTTTAATGAGGAGAGCGAGTGCGAATTTCGTTCCATAGTCTGCAAGCAGTTACAATTAAGGACTTTTTGAAAATTACTGTTCTCTGATGAGGAATTAGGAGTTTATGGCTCCCTCTGGTATTACGGTTGTGTAGAGTGTCTATACTTCTAAATTCAGCGGAAAGATAATGCGGATTTTTGGAATTAAGTAATTGGTATAGCAAGAAAAGCAAATGTAGGTGTCTACGAGACTCCAAGTTTATCCAGTTTAGTTTCACGAGTGAATAAAAAATGTGATCTGATTTCTTCGGATTAAAAATATATCTAATGCATGCGTTATGTGTTCTCTGAATCTTTAACCCTTTCAAGACCATGGGACGCGTAAAATCTTGATCGTGTACGTAAACCAACATTATGTAAATATTTTTTTCAGCAAATGCGTAATCCGGAACGAATTTTTGATAATTTTATTACTGGAAACCCTTCGTAAACGTCACCTGTCAAAAGAAATTTTCGCGGCAAGTCGTACGTTCAGAGCGCGGCGTATTCTAACTTTTTCAAAAGTGTTTCTGCATAGAATATTGTTTGTTATATGTTTATGGTGTAATATTTTAATTTGGTGGCAAGTAAATAATAGTTTTATTATGTTTTGCAATAGAATTTTGAAATAATATTCCATAAAAACGAGCAAAAACATAAAGGGACGCCGTTGTCCCTGTGGACGTAAAGGGATACATTTACAAGGAAATTAATCGTTGTTGTAATCGGTGTTTTTTTGTATTTTACCCACTTTTGTATTTTATTTTTTTATTTGTCTTTTTATCATTACAGACATATCGAGAATAGGGAACATTATTATGAAACAGTATATTAGAAATAAATCTATAAGATGGGGTTTCAAAATGTGTTGCAGAACTGATGCTAAAACGGGCTATTTGTTTGAATTTGATCTGTGCACGGGCAAAAAATCATCAGAAACTGAGTATGGGTTAGGCGAATCGGTAGTGCTGGAGCTTACAAAAGCCATTGAAGGTTTAGGTTGTGAAGTGTACTTCGATAACTTTTTCAACTCACCCATGCTGCAATACGAGTTGAAAAACCGGAACACCAAGGCATGCGGGACTGTTCGCCCTAACCTAAAACATCTTCCAAAATCTGCGCCATCAGATAAAAATATGAATAGAGAAGTTATTTATACTGAAAGTATAAATATGTAAAGTGGATGGACAACAAGTCGGTACATCTTTTGACGAACTTTATATAGCCTATACTTACGTCCACTGTAAAGCGGTTAAAGGCAGGATCTGCTGAAAAGATTGACGTAAAGTGCCCTGAAATTGTCATAAAGTACAACAAAAACATGGGCGGTGTTGACCTTATGGATCAGCGCAAGTTGTGCTACGAATTGAATCGTAAATCAAAGATAAAGTACTACCTCCGTCTATTTTTCGATCTTCTGGATATAGCTGTCAATAATGCCTATGTCATTTACACAAAACTTAATGAAAATAAACGTGCTGTGGGCCCTTTACTATCCTGTCTCGAGTACAGACAGGTCATAGCTCGATCTTTGATTGGCGATTTCTCTTCGAGGAAGAGGGCCATACCCACGACGGTGACAAGTGCAAAACGTGTATTTCTGAAACGTTCCATGCCTTCACATCCCGTGGCGAAAGCGAATACACGTAAAAGATGTGCAAACTGTGCTAAAGGTAAAATTGAAAATCGCACTAATAACGCTTGCACTACATGTAACGTTCACCTATGCTATAAAAAAGACAGAAATTGCTTCGCTGAATACCATAACTAAAAGACTTATTTACTCATTTTTATTTATTTAGATTATAGTGTTTATCTTTTTTATGTCCATTGTTGTTTTTTTTGTTGATTTATGTACTGTTATGTTTAGTAAACTGTAGTTGAAGTCAATATATAAATGTTAGTAATTTAAATTGATTTGCAACCCTTTACGTCCATTGGGACACATATGTTCCATGAAATTCTATAAAACCTACAATTTTTTCATGTAATGATGTTGTTTTATGTTAAATAGATACCTAATAAAGTCATTTTATTGCCTAAAAACTTGGTATTACTTCATAAGTACTTCTGGTCCTGAAAGGGTTAACGACAAGTCTTTAGATAAATCTTGTACGCTATATCAACATAGTCAAAATGCGGAATAATGAGGGCAGTTACCAGATGCTTCTTTAGAGAAACCGGAGTACCGCTGCTTAACTTACTAAGTGAGTGAAGGGATAAGTTTACTATTCTTCACACATTTATAACATGTTGGGACCAAGAGAGGGTTTCATCTGTAAGCAATCCTAGATATTTTACCACTTTACAATAAGGTATAATTGAATTTGCAATGTTTACCGGGATTCTTTGGGATTGATTGATAACTGCTAATATATTAGGGTAAGCAATTAAGATAGCCTGTAATTTTTCTGGATTGATACAAAGAAAATTTTATTGCTCCAGTTCTCTAGCATTTCAAAGTCCTTATTGATATTCTTTAGGGTTCTCGCGAGACCGTTTGCGGTAGAACTTGGATATATTTGCAAGTCATCTGCATAAAGGTGATGGTTGCAGTATTTAAGTGACTCAAAGCAGTCATTTATGTATTGAGAAAATAGTAGGGGACCCAAAATTGAGCCCTGTGGGACGTCTCTCCCATTAATAAGACAATGAGAGGAAGAATTATTGGAAATCACTTGTTGTGAACGATCGCTTAAATAAGAAGAAATCCAATTTATGGCTGACGGCGAAAAATTCATCGCGAGCAGTTTTGACAGCAGAACATCTTTTTCTATCGAGTCGAAAGCTTTACCGAAATCCAGTAGTAAAAGGATTGTAACTTCCCTTTTGTCCATTGCGCGGCGAATGCCATCGGTTACGTTTACAAGAGTAGTGGTAATGCTGTGAGATTTACGAAAGCCAGATTGAAAGGGATCTAACAATTGATTTTCGTTAAGAAAGAGCGTGATTTGTTCATGTACTAATATTTCTAAGGCTTTTGATAATGTAGCAAAATAGCGTATTGGGCAAAAATCGTTGATTTCAGTCGATTTCGATTTCTTTGGTAATGGTCTTATGAAAACACGTTTCCATTGCACTGGAAAGTTTTCTTGAGATAGGGAGAAATTAAGTACATTATTTTTGGTAGAAAACTATGTATCAATTTCTTGATGAAGATAGTAGGAATGCCATCTGGCGCTTGTGCTTTCGATTTAATTTTTCGAAATGTATGGAGCACTTGGAATTTGGTGACCGGGATGAACCTGAGTGGGTTAAAATCCTTGTTTGATTTTTCGGCTGCGGCAGTAATCAACTTAATAACTTCCTTTTTTATTCTATCATTAATGACACTCGGGGGTGTAGAGAATTTTTATTTAACAAGTCTAATGTTATGTATTTGAGTTGAAGGCTTTCCCAGCGTTTCTGATTGTTGGTGGAGGTTTTCGGGATTCGCTGCGTTGGCGGCATTTCTGGCTCTCGACGTTTCGCATACAATGCAGTCTGCATCTTCAGGAGATGTATGTATGTATGATATGTATGGAGGCAGTTTAAAATCTGTTTGTTTGCCAATACCAATCGATCTAAGTTTTTTCCAAATAATTGAGGGGGATATATTCGGACTCTCTATTAAATGAATAAATTTAATTTTTGCATTTCTGATTAATTGTTTCGTTTCGTTTCGTTTATAACGCGCTTATATTTGTCGAAAACATTACCGTCTTTAGTTCTTTTGAACAACGAAAAATTGAATCGCGATGCGGATTTTATTGTTTTAATATTGTCATTAAGACAGGGCACGCGAGGTTTGGAGATGCGAATGCTATTTTTAGGTGCGAAGTGATCAAGCAATTGAATTAGTATAGAGAGAGTGAGAGTGTGTGTGTGAGAGAGAGAGAGAGAGAGAGAGAGTGAGAGAGAGAGAGTGAGAGAGAGAGTGAGAGAGAGAGGAGATTGAGAGAGAGAGAGGGATAGAGGGAGGAGGGAAGGGAGGAAGAGGGAGGGAGGGAGAAAGGAAGAGAGGGTGAGAGTGAGAGAGAGAGAATGAGCGAGAGAGGGAGAGAGTGAGAGATGGTGTGTGTGAGAGAGGGGGGAGGGGGTGTGAGGATAAAGAGAGAATTCTGCGTTATCGCTTCAAGAGATTCGAATGAAAATTACGCATTCTCGATGGTTTCCATTCCTTAACTGATTGTGAGTCAAGTTGCTCGTAGATGATTCAAAGAGTCGCTCTGACTTCATTCCTCATTAGGCTTCCGTTCCAGTTACATAATTGCTCTGCTTACTTCCATTCCACCTTCTCTCCTCTCCATTCCTATCAACCCTTTCCTCTCTCCTCTCATCTCCCCCCACCCACTCTATCCCCCCCCTCCCTCCCTCCCCACTCTATCCCTCCCCAATCCCTCCCTCCCCCTCCCTCTTTCCTCACTCCCTTCCTCTCTCCCCACTCCCTATCTCTCTTCCCACTCCCTCCCTCTCTCCTCACTCCCTCCATCTCTCTCCACTCCCTCCTTCTCTCCCCACTCCCTCCCTCTCTCCCTACTCCCTCCCTCTCTCCCCACTCCCTCCCTCTTTCCCCACTCCCTCCCTCTCCCCCCACTCCCTCTCTCCCCACTCCCTTCCTCTTTCCCTACTCTCTCCCCATTTCCTCTCTCTCTCCCCACTCCATCCCACTCTCTCTGCTCCCTCACTCTCTCTCCGCTCCCTCCCTCCCTCTCCGCTCCCTCTTTCTATCTCCACTTTCTCCCTCTATCTCCACTCCCTCGCTCTCTCTCCTCTTCCTCACTCTCTCTCCACTCTCTCTCTCTCCACTCTCTCCCTCTCTCCCCACTCCTTCCCTCTCTCCCCACTCCTTCCCTCTCTCCCCACTCCTTCCCTCTCTCTTCACTCATCCTTCCCTTCATCCACGACTTTCACTACTGATCTGCTGAATATATATAAATTCCAGAGGCGTATATTCAGGGTGTGCTAGGTGTGCGGTGCACACCCACGGATTCGCAATGTCACAGATATTATATTTTTGCATTTATTCCTGTTAAAGACTCCCCTAATCGTTTTCTGGCTTCGCGTGATTCCTAAAATCAAATCCAATATACAATGGTTCATGAAGAGGAGAAGTTTCAGCGCGTAAACATTGTATCACATTCACGTTAATAGCCCGGGTGTGCGGTAAGAAATACGGATAGCTTTGAGCCCTTTAAACATACGTACAGATGGCGCAGCGGGTCAAATTCTTAGCCACCTTGTGGATTTAAACCGTCCAGAAGGGGTGGCATGGTGTGCGCTGAGACAGCAGCACCCAGAAGTAGTTAGCGGTTGTGATTGGCTATTGTGTGAAGCAATCCAATTCAACGTTGTTACTTGTTATTAGATACTGTCTTGTTTTCTGAGTTTCGTCTGTTTTGCGTGCGTGGGGTAAAGTAAGAACCGACGTGTTTATGACACCGATTTAGACAAGTTTTTAACATATATTTATAATTTTTTAGATATAATTTATAACTTTTTGCCCATATTTACAATGGTAAACAGTGTTGACGATGTACTGAATGCCCCGTTTTATGCCAGAGCTTTTGCGGATTGTGTGAACATAGTCGAAGAAGGTAAGCCTCGTCCTCCTCTTCCAAATTTACTGTGCAAGCACAAAGATGCAAAAACTTAGTACATGAGACATTTCTCTGTTTCACAATACGATTCAGTAGAATGGTTAACTGGATGTGAAGTGCTGTCAAGACTTTTTTGTTTGCCTTGTTTATTATTCTCCAAAGAGAAAGGTGTTTGGAATAAGCACGGGTATTCCGATCTTAATCATTAGGCTGCAGCAATGCAAAAACAATAGCGCTCCCAGCCACATGTTCAGTCATTTTTAAATCTTAAGATGTTTGGAAAACTAAGAATTGACATTCTCATAGACAGACAAAGAAAAATTGAAATTAGTCGTCATAATGAACAAGTAAAGAAAAATAGAGACGTTTTAAAAAGATTAATTGATGCTGTATGTTATTTGGCTAAGCAAGAGCTTCCTTTTAGAGGTCATGATGAGTCTGAAGATTCAGCCAACCGAAGGAATTATAAGGAATTTTTAAATATGCTCCGTTAGTATGATCCTCTTTTAGACTGTCATCTAAAGGCATCGACTGTATTTCGAGGAACTTCTCCCACAGTACAAAATGATATCATTAACGCTATATCTGATGTAGTTAAAGATGCTATAAAGAAAGAAATTTCTTCCGCTACATTTGTGGCCATTCTTCTGGAAGAAACTTCTGATGTAATGTCGAAATCGCAGCTATCAACTGTTTTCCGTTTTGTCCATAATGGGCAAACACACGAAAGGTTTATCGGATTTACAGACGTAAGTGATGATAGAACGTCTAGTGGTCTTTTTAAACAAGTTGTAAACAAAGTTGAGGAATTTAATATTAAGGACAAGTTGGTCGGCCAAACTTATGATGGTGCCTGTGCAATGAGTGGACATATTAATGGGTTGCAGAGTAAAGTTATCGAGGCCTATCCTTTAGCAATATTTAAGCATTGCTACGCTCACGTTTTGAACTTAGTTCTGAAGCAAAGCCTCTTGAATATCAAGGAATGTAGATTGTTTTTCCAAACTATCAGTGGATTGGCAGCATATTTTTATAAATCATAGAAAAGAGTAAATGCTTTGCAAGATTTTGTTGCTAAAAAATTACCCTCCGTCGCACCAACCAGATGGAATTTTACTTCCCGTTTATCAAACACAGTAAAACGCCACAGAAGTCAACTTATTGCCTTTTTTGAACACATTGTGGAGAATTCTAGGGATTGGGACGTGGATGCTGTAATCAAAGCTCGTGGTTTTCTGTATTTCTTGCATGATTTTCAAACAATTTTTTTGCTAGAAATTTTTTCTGTTCTGTTTGGCTATATTGATGTTTTTAATAATATATTGCAAACATCATCCTGTGACATATTGTACTGTTGTAAAAAAGTGCATGATACTATGAAATAGCTTAGGAATGACAAGGGACATGGATTTGATGATATTTGGGTTTCTGCAAAGGAAAAGCATACGGTTGAGTCGTCGAAGCCTAAAAGACGAAGGATCTATAGAAGAGGAGAAGAGCGCGTGCCTTCGATTATACCAGAGAATAGTCGACTGCTTGTGCCTGGGGATGGAAGAAAGATACTCTTCACTTTCGAAACTTGAGTTTTTTCAACTCCTTTGTAGCGAAAGATATGATCAGTATGCGAAAACTTTTCCTGATGGTATTCTAGAAAAATTAAAGGATTTCTACGGACCGGTTTTTAACTACGTTCGCCTAAAAAATGAACTAAAAGTGCTCTTTTCTTCTGATGAATTTGCGAGGAAACCAGTGCATCGCCTATTAAAATTCATGTAAGAAAATCAGCTTCAGGTTGCATTCAAGGAGATTTATAAATTAGCGGAACTTATCATGACGATTCCGAGTTCTACTGCTACAGTCGAGCGTTCTTTTTCGGCTATGAAGAGAATACATACGTGTTATAGAGGAACACAAACGCAGGAAAGGTTATGCGGCATAAGTTCACTCGCCATTGAAAAGACATTGCTGGCTGAACTGAAGAAAAGACCTTCATTTTATGATGATGTGCTAACAAAATTCCTAAGGCAAAACAGGAGATTGGAACTGGAGTATAAATAAGTAAGTAAAATGAGTTTTTTAAGCCTTTCTTTGATTCAATCGGGAAAATAATATTTTCCCAAGTGATTACTTTTTCAGATTTCTGTGCGTATTATATGGTTGTACATATTTAAAAATCGTAACAAAATACAGATAGTTCGTACCTCACTCTAGTATCTTCTCACAACGAAGCGTTAACCATTCTCACATAAACGGCGCGCGTGATGCATAGCTCAAGTCTATTTGACGGGGAACCCTTGTGTTGTCCATAATTATGGATTGTATAGTTAAAATCATATCAGTTAGTAAATTAAAGTATTCAAAATTATTCTAAGATTAATTGCATTAGACCAATTAAGAAGAGCGCTGCTGCGCTATGCTCTCTTGAAGCTTTCACACGTCGATAAAAATGCAATCGTACGTTCAAATTAACACGTGAATTTTGTAGCGCGGGTTGCATACCCCCCTCCCCAATAAAAGCACACCCAACCTAAATGGGCACGCGACGCCACTGATAAATTCCCATTTACTCCGTCGCAAGCACTTGCAACCACTTAACCGTCATTCTGAATTTTTCTTGTTAAACGTACATGCGTCGAATTTGGGAAAAAATTAAATTGTACTAGGGGTGTTCAAATTAGGCCTGGACTATTTTTTCTTAACGTAATTGAAAAGCGACATTGGCAGCCGTGTAGGGTTTTTAGCACGTGTATGTTGGCTGTCCGCACCAGCAATCTTGACTTGCTTGTAGCAACAAATGACAAGCGTATTCAATATGGAAGGCAGTGATGTACTGAACTCTGTTGCACAGCGCATTATTATCAAGTTTTTATACAAGAAAGGTGTAAATGCGGCTGAGATTAATCGCAGACTTCATGCATAGTTTAAGGATGAATGTCTTTCACGTTCCTCGATATTTGAATGGTGAAAATCCTTTAACGTTGGTCGTGAATGTCAAATTTACCTCATGCTACGCGCCATGCCACGGCAATGAACTTACATAACATTTAAAGAGGTAATGAGCTTATTCGCAGTGATAGGCACTTATTGGTAGGTGATTTAGCTTAATTAGTGAGGATCAGTGTTGGAAGGGTTGAAAACATCATCCACAACGAGCTTAAATTTACGTGACTTCAGGATGGGTGCCGAAGCAACTTTCGGATGAGCAGTGAGAAATATATGTTGAGGTTTGCAGAGAACTTCTTCAGCGCTACGAAGGGGATGACTAAGAGTTCCTGTCGTTGATTGTCACCTCCGACGAGGCTTTGGTTTACCATTACACCCAGGAAAGCAAGCTGGCTAGCATGAAATGGCGACATTCAACCGCCCCATGACCAAAGAAGTTGAAGACAGTGCTCTGTAGGAAAAGCAATAGCCACTGTCTTTTAAGATGAGGAGTGAGCTGTTTTCGTTGATTTTTTGTTACAGCAAAGAACAATGAATGTAGCTTACTACAGCGATCTGCTCACAAACAAAGTCAAGCCAGCCACCAGGTCCAAAAGGCGCTGTCAGCTGTCCAAAGGGGCGTTTTCCTGCACGACAATATCCGTCCTCATTCCGCTCAGATCTGCTCTTGCTGACTTAGGCTTGAAAGTACCGCCGCATTCTCCTCGCAGTCCAGACTTAGCCACACGTGACTTGCACCTTTTTGGACCACTCAAAGCAGAACTGGGAGGCCAGCGCTTCAGTACAAACGAGGAAGTGATGAAATCAGTGCAAACCTGGTTTCGCAGGCAACCAAAAGACTTCGCTTTAGGGATACGCAAGTTACCCGATCGATGGAAAATGTGTGTTGAAAAGCAGGGAAATTATGTTGGAAAATAAGCAAGGTTTGAGATTTGCTCAGCTTGTGTAGGTATGTTAAAAAAATAAAGTCCAGATCAAATTTGAACCTCCTCGTATGTAAAAGTTCAAGTGTACGATCCTAGTAAAGCTAGGATTTTAACGAATTCATAGATGAACTTATGTATCCAATCACACATTTTAAAAGATATAAATATGTATTTTATCAGTACTATTTGGGCTCTCCTCTCTGTTTCCGTCAAGTTATAAAACTCAATACTTAGTTCGACTATTCTTTCCCGTGCATAATATTTCATCACATTGCAGAACCATTGCCTAACTCTAGTCCAAGAATTGAGAAATTCTTCAATATCGAACTTATGAGATATTTTCCCCGTTTTCTCGCCGTAATTCGTAGGATTTCGTTTTGATCGCTTATGTTCTTTGGTATTATACCTAAATCCATTACGGTCGATTCAGCATCGAGATAGCATTTTAGTCTTTTGTTTGGTAACATTTGCTCGAATGTGTTCAAATGCACCATAACCGCGTTTACTTGCAGCAGAATAGTATGTTTCTATGGGAATATATTAGAATGCTATTCATTAAATAATTAAAAATATTTTTCAGTATTTTGTCACACTCGGAAAATATTTCCTCGCCGTTTACACTGTTAATAAGACGCCTGAAAAATAATTTGTTTTTACTTTCTCCATACGTAGTATAGGTAGGGTTGCCAACCCTCCTGGATTCGTCTCGAGTCTCTCGGAATAGGGCTGGATTTCAGAAATTCTCCAGACTTCCGGATTGAGGGATTTTTCTCCCGTTTTCACTTAATAAGGTTAACGCGAAGCGGGTTGCATATATGACCGTAGCCATGCTGCTGAAGAATGTGTGTATATTTTTGGCTAATCAACCTCTTGGATTATTATAGCCATAACTCCTTCCACACCGAACACACAGGGGAGGAGGGAAACCCGGTTCCGGCATTAGCCTACTCTTTACGAAGAACACCAAAGGGGCCAACGACTTAACGTCCCTTCCGAAGGACGGAACGCTGAATTTGCGCGGTCTCCTCAAACCACACAAACAGCATGTTGTTGAGGAGTTTACAATACTACCAAGGGGCCGGATGGATCTTATGCAGCTTTATATTTACAATGATTGATTATGGAGACCAGTGTCTATAATGTACTATAAAAATCTGACTTTATCCATAATGTTGAAAATGGAATTTGGAGACTACTTTGTACAGAATGGAATTAAAATTAAAAACTTCTGAACCATGAAATAATCCAGATGAGCACTCACACGTCAATAAGAAGAGAAAATGGAAAAAAATATAATGGTACAAGTTTGCAGGGACCTTTTGTCGAAAACTAGCCTAAAGGAAAATAAAAAGCACACACAAACGCACAATCACTCGGAATACCCTGGAATACTTGCTAAATACATATTTCAATAACTAAGCTCTCATCTTCAGTAACTGAAATCGTATGGATTGTTTGGGTTGTGTCTTGTGTATTTATACGTCCCGGGTAAAAGTGAAAGGAGGGAAGGGGGTGAGGGAATTCCTAACTATTAATGTGTAGAGGGGTGAGTAAGGGATAGGCTCTCGGTCATTATTCATTACTGTGTCTTGGTATTTGTTTATGAAGATGTTTTCGTAAGCGTCTAGTTTACGGTCAGTTTGTGTTGATTTTAAGAGAGTCATGTTTGCGATTTTAATCGGGTGATTGTTTCCTTGTATGTGTATCGCGACGATAGACCTGTTTGTAATGTGCAAGGTGTTCTTTGAATCTAGTTTTTAGCTTTCGTTTAGTTTGACCTATGTAGACTTTCTCGCATTCTGTGCAAGCGATTTTGTATATGCCGGATTTTTGTATGCTCGGGATCGTGTCTTTTGGATTGTGTAGTAAGTTGGAGAGTTTGTTTTCATTCACAAGTGCTGCTTAAGGTTTTGTTTTGAGAAGATTTTTGATAAGCCGTTTGTGACACCAGGGACGATGGGGATTTTTACGTATTTTGTTTTTATGGGGGGCGTGTTTGTGAAGGTAATGTGTTTTCTTTAAGAAGGCTGCGCTTGTGTTTGTGTAAAATATTTTCTATCATCTGAGGATCATAACCATTAATTTTAGCGTAGTTTTTGATGTTTTGATTCTGTAAGAAAATTAACTTTAGAAAGAGGAACGTGTAAGAGTCTATGTACCATTGAGTGAAATGGTGCTAATTTATTTGAAATATGATGATTGGAATCGCAGGAAATATAAGTGTCTGTGTGTGTGGGTTTGCGTTATATTCCGAATTTAATTTTGTGTGTGTGTGGGTTTGCGTTATATTCCGAATTTAATTTTGTTTTCTCTTCTTACGAAAAGGTCAATAAATGGTAATGTATTTTGCTTTTCTACTTCATGCGTAAATTTAATATAGGAATATTGGTCGTTTAGTTGCTGTACAGAATCTGTTATGTTATTACTGGAGATATCAAAAATCGCGAAAATATCATCTACGTATCTTAGCTATAAACGCGGGAAATAGTTGAAAGTGTTTTGCATTGTTTCTCAAAGTTAACCATGAATATGTTGGCTAAAAAAAGAGAAAGGGAGTTTCCCATGGCTGTACCGTGGTTTTGTTGGTAGAATTGTTGTTAACTCAAAAAATTTTTTGGTTCATTCATAAGCGTGTTAATCCTACTAATTCGTCTACTGTTTTTAATGGTAAGTTTAGATCGGTGAGCCATTCCTCGAGGAATTGTAATGTTTCATTGATGGGAACACTAGGAAAGTGAGAAAAAACATAAAAAGAAACTAAAATTTCACTGACCTGTAGTATTATGTCTTTAACTTCCTTAATAAAATGAGGAAATTGTTTAATTGATCATTAAGCCAACGTGAAATTTTATATGTCGGGCTGTTGATGGAAGAAACAATGGGTCTGAGGGGATGTCTTCTTTGTGGATTTTGGGTAAACAATACATCCTAGGAACCCTGGGGTTTGAGGTGTGGAATTGGATGCTGAGTTGTTTCGTGATGAGTGTGGTGCATGTTTTTTACAATTTTGGTGGTTTCTGAGATCATTTTATTGATAGGATTTTTGGGGATATTTGTATACGGCCCTTCCTTTAGCATTAGCTCTACTTTTTCATGGTATTGATATTAATAGTAAACATCCAACGCCCGTTATCCAATTTCAGGCAAAAATTTTAATTAAAATTACAAATATAAACTTTTGCGTAGCTCTGACCAATAGTTTATGAGTTAGAGCGCTCACTAAAAACTATCAAACACATACACACCGAAATCTTTGAGAAAATCGTGAAAAAGTGTTCCGGGAGCCGTGTATTTACGTTCAAATCTCGAACTCGGTTTTTTCACGAAAACCTTACTTTCTCTGTAGTACCCATATGGAGAAAGTAAAAGACAAAATTAAGATTAAGCATTCGTTATATGTTTTCTCATCAATAAAGGTATACAAGTTTCATGGTTTGCTTAAGCGTTTTTTAGTGCTTTTCGTCATTGCTGAAGAAATGGCTGAACCGATTACAACCACATTTGGTACATAGAATATTCACATAAATTCATGATCAAAATGGCATATTCGGATCGGATCGACTCAACAGGGTTGCCACAATTGCAAAGTTTTACTTTTCGGTAATTATGAATTTGGAAGGAATTTGCTGAACCGATTTCAAAGAAATTTTGTACGAAATAGGCATACAACATAAAATAATAAAATCAAGATTCTTTGTAAAGATATAGAAAGCAGGGCTGCCACAGTGTAAGGAATAAAAAAACATTCTTTTTACACGTATTTATGTTGAACTGTCTTCATAAATTTAAACCGAAGTTAATATTTTTAATGTAATTTTTTATTTATTTATTCAGTTACCTAACCGCGATTAAGCCCATTTTGGTGTGCACCAATCCCGGTTAGGGTTAACGGACATTTAACCGCGATTAAGAGTTAACCGGCCAAAATCGAGTGGTTAAGTTCCTTAACCGGCGTCAGTTTGGAAACAAGCATGGAGTTCCGATGGGATAATTTTGAAGACGAGCTCGTTGATCTAGATTTTTTAGATCGAAGAGTAAAACCGCGATGAAATATAGAAAGTGGCGATCCCTTTGAAGAGTTGACGGATAAGAAATTCCACGAAGGTATAGATTAACTAAAGCGACCGTATTTTCTCCGTTGGAAAGGATTTGTCACCACCCGGAGTATCCAACATAGAGAAATAAGCCTCTTTCGCCGATGAATAGACTTTTGACTGCGCTATGGTTTTACGCCACAGGAGCTTTCCGCATATTAATTTGAGATTCGGCCGGAATTAACCGTTCTACTGCTTTGCGTGTCATTGACGAGGTTTCAGTTGCATTTAGCAAGCCTTTCACCGCACTTCGTCCATTTCCCCAATTTTATACCAGAACAAAGAACGGTTATAGATGGGTTCCATGGAATTGCAAACTTTCCCTGTGTATTAGGTGCCACAGACTTCACGCACGTCCAAATAAGGTCAGCGGGTCCACTCAACTGTCAGCAACGTCTTCCCTAGTTTTTCTCATTACGTTTTCGTAGCACGTCTCTAATTGATTACATGTTCTATTTGTGACACCTTCAAAACCATATAAATTCATTTTAGTTTTGGTTTTGTATGAATTGTAATAGTTTAGTGGTTTAAGGTAAATATTGGAAAGTAAAAGTATTTTACTGAATTATACACGCTTTGCCATACTATTGCTTTGTTTTTTGAATTATTTCATTTAATCTACATGCTCGTGAGTGTCGCAGATTATTTATGGCAGTATTTTCAAAATTTGAAACCATTGATATAAGGACTATAAAACAATAAAGATAAATAATGAAATAGTACGTAGTTGCAAATTTTATTTTAATGTGAGAGTCCTGTGAATTTGATCTGAATGGAGTAACATAATGACCCACGGGCTATAAGGTTATGCTAATTTAGCTATTAATTGTAATTGCTATTGATTAATATTGTTAATTTGGATGAAGAAGAATGCTATAAAAATAAAGACTGCTATCAGGTAAGCCTTTTATGAAATTTATCATTGACATAGCTCATGTTTTCATCTTAAATTTCAACATTTTTAACTTTGCCTGAATTGTCACTTTATCATGTCGGGTTGCAGAAAAGGAACTCGGTTTACCTTAAATGCTCGCTAAACTGACGCAGGGGAATATTTTCAGTGCACTTCAGTGGTACATTTGGCATATTAAAATATCTGTAACTCGAAAAGTATTTAAATGGTAACTAAAATTTTCTGCATAGTCAAAAACCACTGAGCAATACTTTCTGTTAAATTTCATCAAAATCTGAGATGGTGGGTTGGATAAATTGGTATGGGATGACCCTAAACCAACTTTGATAACTTGAATACCGTAAGTTTTAGTAAGTTACTAATAGGTTTAAAAGATACTTTGTGGAGAAATGGCAACGGATATACAATACGACTATACATTCATTTAATTACCTGGAATTGAATTGAATTCCGTGCTTATTTGAACCCACGTCGACTCGTTCTCCTTCGATGTGTTCCCATCTGCTTTTTTGTTTTTTATCACCTCTTTCTATTTTGTGACTAAATCCACTTTTAAGTGGACCTCATATGCGGAAAAATTTGGTGTCCTCTGCCTCTTCTTTTCCCCTATATTCATCTTTAGTACAATGTATTATTTCCCCACCTCTAATTGTACCTAGATAAATGAATCATGATATTCAACGTGCGTGTTTTCGTTATTACTTTGTTTCGCAATAAACATATAGCAATGGCGCTGAGCGTAGCAATCAACGAGCTAACCGGACGTCAGCAAACCGCGATTACAAAACCGTTGTTTAATGTTGGTGCACTCCAAGTTTGATTTAGCCGCCGGATAGTTTTAACCACGATCAGCTAACGGTTGACTTAACCGGGGTTTGTGAACTCGGGCATCAGTATTGGATAGAATTGAATGAACGGATTTCAATTATATTTCGTATATAAGATTTGTGCAACATAACATAATGAAATCAAGATGTTTAAATTGGAGCTACCACAAAAAAAAGTAAAATAATATTTCTTTTACACGTATTTCAAGAAAACTGACAACATGCATTTTAACCACATATGGTTTGTATAATTTTCATATAAATATATAATCAAAATATCATATCCCAACCGGGCCGACCAAACAGGGCTATCACAATATAAAGATTAGAATTTTCTGTAACTATGAATTTAGAAGGAATTGGCTGAATGGATTTCAAATTAATTTCGTTTGTATGGCTAGTACAGAATAGGAAAACGAGATATGTTTAGAACGGATCAATAAAGCACGTTTACCACAATATAAGGAAAAATAATTTTCTGACTTTAAAGCAAATACATTTATATACGATTATACTACGGCGAATTTTACGAAAAGCACTTCAGTACGACGGGAAACGCATGTACATACATCTCTACTTGTTACTGTCTCCATACGTAGTATAGGGGAAAGTATTGTTTTCATGAACAAAATCGATTTCGAGATTTCAACAGAAAAACACGTTTTGAGGTCCCCTAAAGACGTTTTCACCATTTTCTCCATGATGTGTGCGTGTATGTGACAGTTTTTTGTGGGTGCCCTAACTAAAAACTATTAATCAGGTCATCGCGAAATTTTATATTTAACATTTTTATGATAGTCACAAGAATTAATTAGTTTTTGGTAAAGATCGGTCAACCGGAACTGAGTGTTTACTCTTGTAACATACGTTTATCTAAATATTTGCTTAAATATTTTTAATGTAAAAAACATTAGAATACTTATTGCAGGAAGTTTTATTTTCTACAACCTTTGTTCGAAACATTTTCCCATATAATGCATTGTTTAAGAGACATAATAAAAACTAATTTTTTAGCTGCCACCACCTACCGCCGACTATTGTTAACAATTGACGCTTACTTACGTCTTATGTTAGTAACATTCCTTTTTATTCTTAATTATTGTAGATTCCTGGCTATATCCAATATCAAAAGGCTATGGTTTGAGTTGATTTCTGTTCTTTGTACAGTCTTTAAAATTTTCTCACGGTTCCTTAAAATATTCATTATCATTTAACTTAGTTAGAATGTTAGAAATATTACAGGTATGGAGAAAGTCATGTGATGGCAATATCAGATTTTTACTTTTGAGAAGCTTCTCCCGGATTCACCCAGAATTTCCTTCTCGTGGAGCGGGAATCTCCCGGAATCAACTCCTCACGAGTTGGAAACCCTAAGTATAGGGGAAGAAGGTATCGTTTCCATGAAAAAATCGATTCCGAGATTTCAACGGAAATAGACGTTTTGAGGTACCCTGAAACGTTTTGACCATTTTCTTGATGATGTCTGTGTGTCTGTGTATGTGATAGATTTTTGTGGGTGCTGTAACTCAAAAACAATCAGGTCAAAGCAAAATTTTATATTTAACATTTAAAATGTATTGGAATAAAAGGTGTCATCATCATAGGTAGTCTGTCCGTAGACAGGTCCGTGATTATTCTTGGTAAAACCTGGTTCTTCATATACTCCTATTTTCCGCTGTCCTATTCATATCTTGATAACTCTCTTTCCCTTTCAAATCGTCTATCAGCTGAAACCTATTCCTACCTCTTTCCCTTTTCTCATCTAGTTTTCCTTCTAACACGTCTTTAATCATACTCTCTCTCCTCAGGTAATGTCCAGCCCAGTTAGCCTTCCTTTTTCTGATAGTCTCTATAATCATTCGCTTTTCTCCTATACTTCGTAGCACTTCATCGTTTTTCATCCTATCTGTCCATTTTATCTTCAGCATTCTCCTCCAAGTCCACATTTCAGAGCTATCCAAGTATTTAATGTCATTTTTCCTTAGCGTCCATGTTTCTGCCCCATAAAATGCTATACTCCATACGTAGCATTTTATCAACTTCTTGCGGATATCTTCCCTTATATTCCCTGTAATTAGTTGTTTCTTTCTCCTGAAAGCCGCTTTTGCTTTTCCTATTCTAGCTCTGATCTCATCCGTACATTTTGCTTCTGATGTTATGATGCTTTCAAGGTATTTATATTCTGAAACTTGTTCTAAAGGTTTTCCCCCAATACTTA
Source organism: Tanypteryx hageni (assembly GCA_028673005.1). Lineage (NCBI taxonomy): Eukaryota > Metazoa > Arthropoda > Insecta > Odonata > Petaluridae > Tanypteryx > Tanypteryx hageni. Next base: position 201,011,104 of record CM054115.1, read on the forward strand.
TTTTCAGATTCTCTTCTTTACTCGATATTCGAATGATCTTGGATTTTTCTGTATTTATTTCCATACCGTATTTTCTACCTGTTATCACTAGTTTATTTATCATTTTTTGTATCTCCTCTTCCTTTCTCGCTAGAAGTAATTGATCATCTGCGTATTTTACTGTTGTTATAATCCATCATATATAGATTCCTAATCAGTCTCCTGTCTTGCCAGTCTACACCTATATCCTTTAATATCTTCATCAACTTTACCCAATTTACTCTATCTAAGGCCTTCTGCCAGTCTACGAAACATGCGCAGATATCTTGACTGTACTCTATTGCCCTTTCTGATATGATTCGAACTACTCCTATAGCATCTCTAGTTTCTCGTCGTTTTCTGAAACCGAATTTCTGATGCCTTTTTCTCCAGCCTTTTATTAAGAATCCTCGTGATGATCTTCGACGTGTGTGTCAGAAGGCTTATCGTTTTGTAATCTTTACACTGCATTTTCTTTGGTTTCTTCTTTAGAGGGATCATTATTACTTCTATGAAATCCTGAGGCCACTCTCCCGTGTCGTAAATCTTATTAATTAATTTTGTGATCGCTTTTAGTCCTTCTGATCCTATGACTTAAAGTATCTCAGCCGGTATTCCATCGCTGCCCGTGGCTTTCCCCTTCTTTAGTTCCACTATCGCTTTTTCTACTTCGCTCTCCATAATACTTGGTCCTAAGTTGTCTTCTTCAATGTTTTCCTCATCTTTCAGTTCAATTGTTGCCGCTCCTGCATGTTTGCTGTATAATTCCTTAATGTATTCTTCCCATACCTGTGCTACATCCTTTGTTTCTGAGACTATCTTCCCATCTGTATTCATAATTCCCATACGATTAATTTTATTAGATTTCTTATCTTCTAACTCGAGTGCTCTAGTGTACATCATATCGTACCGTCCTAACTTCTCCATTTGTTCTATTTCGTCACATTTTCCTTTTATCTAATTTTCTCCAGCTTTATCTGTTACCCTTCTCAACTCATTGTTTATACGCCTATAGTTGGCTCTACGTTCTTCACTGTCAACGTTTTTTCATTTTCGTCTCTCATTCATTTTCTCCAGCATTTCCTTCGTGATCCATGGTTTTCTGATTTTCTTCTCTTGTTTTCCAATCTCTATATCCAAGGTTTCCTTGATACCGGTTTTAATTTCATTCCATTCTATAACAACGGTCTTCGGTTTGTTTTCCAACTTTCTTAAGTTATCTTCCAACTTCATGCTGACTACATTCTGCCTTTCTTTCAGTTTTTCAAGGTCCCAGGCCTGTCTTTCTCTTCTCGTTTTTCTTATTCGTTTGAGCTTTGTACTCACGTCAAGTATTAGAAGGCTGTGATCTGAATCAATGTCTGCTCCTTGCAATGCCTTGGCGTTCTTTATACTGTTCCTGAATCTTTGTTTTACAAGGATGTAATCTATTTGGCATGTCATTCTATCTCCTGGGCTTTTCCATGTGTATAACCTTCGTTTATGGTTTTTGGACCATGTATTAGTCACTACAAGGTCATTATTGATGCAGAATTCTACGAGTTTTTCCCCTCCTCGATTTCTCTTCCCAAGTCCGTATTGCCCGACAACATTTTCTTCCTGTCCTTCTCCGACTATGCTGTTCCAATCTCCCATTATTATGCAGTTTACCTTTCCTCTTCCGTCTTCTTCGTAAATTTCATTAATTTGTTCATAAATCTCATCGATTTCGATTTAATATTAAAAATGTATTGGAATAAAAGGTGTAGAAAATTTAGTTGTCTACAATCATTGTTTGAAACATATTTCCGTATAATGCATTGTTTAAGAGATATCTTATATTTTTAGCTGCCACCACCAGGCCACCTACCGACGACTATTGTTAACAACTGACGCTTAGTTACGTCTTAGTAACGCTCCTTTTTCTTTTCTTAATTGTTGGATCTTTGTGACTTTATCCAATACCAGAAGGCTATCGTTTGAGTTTATTTCTGTTCTTTGTCATGTCAAAAATTTTCTCGGTTTCTTAAAATATTTATTATGTAACCTATTAGGAATTTTTAGAAATATTACAGATACGGAGAAAGTCATGTGATGGCCACATCAGATTTTTTTAAATATTTCCTTTAATCGTCATTAATGTAAAAAATTACTGAAAAAAAATTAAGTGGAATTTTATTTTCTAGAACGTTTTTTTAAAACTTTTCCATAGATTGCATTGTTTAAGAGATATTTTTTAAATATATTTTTTAACTGCCACCACCACTTACCGGGGACCTTTGTAATCACTTGACGCTTAGTTACGTCTTATGTTAGTAATGCTCCTTTTAATTTTTGTAATTGTTGGGGTTTCTGGACTGTATCCATTATGAGAAGGCTATGGTTTTAGTTTATTTCTGTTCATTGTAAAGTCTAAATTTTTCTAGCAGTTTTTAAAAATATTTATTATTATGTAACCTATTTGGAATTATTTGAAATATTGCAGATATGGAGAAAGTCATGTGGTGGCCACATCAAATCTTTTTATTATGCGTCCTTTACAATAAGTAAAAAGAACGCCTTATGGTCTGGTCGTGTCCATCCGTCTGTCCTAACTACTGGGCGGATGTTGTTGAAATTTGTTACATGGGAACAGAGAAACTAAGAAAATGATATATATATATATATATATATATATATATATATATATATATATATATATATATATATATATATATGGTCTGATCGTGTTCATCCGTCTGTCTGTCCGAATATTTCATCTGCTGAACTACTGGGCGGATGTTGTTGATATTTGGTATATGGGACAGGAGAAACTAAGAAAATGATATATATATATATATATATATATATATATATATATATATATATATATATATAGAAAAATCCAAGGTCATTCGAATATCGGGTAATGAAGAGAATCTGAACATAACTATTGGGGGAAAGCCATTAGAACAAGTTTCAGAATATAAATACCTTGGAAGTATCATAACACGAGAGGCAAAATGTACGGATGAGATCAAAACTAGAATAGGAAAAGCAAAAGCGGCTTTCAGGAGAAAGAAACAACTACTTACCGGGAATATAAGGGAAGATATCCGCAAGAAGTTGATAAAATGCTACGTATGGAGTATAGCATTGTATGGGGCAGAAACATGGACGCTAAGGAAAAATGACATCAAATACTTGGATAGCTCTGAAATGTGGACTTGGAGGAGAATGCTGAAGATAAAATGGACAGATAGGATGAAAAACGATGAAGTGCTACCAAGAATAGGAGAGAAGCGAATGATTATACAGACTATCAGAAAGAGGAAGGGTAACTGAGTTGGACATTACCTGAGGAGAGAGAGTATGATTAAAGACGTGTTAGAAGGAAAACTAGATGGGAAAAGGGAAAGAGGTAGGAAAAGGTTTCAGCTGATAGACGATTTGAAAGGGAAAGAGAGTTATCAAGATATAAAGAGGACAGCGGAAAATAGGAGTATATGGAGAACCAGGTTTAACCAAAAATAATCACGGACCTGTCTACGGACAGACTACCTATGATGATGATGATATATATATATATGGCCTGGTCGTGTCCATCCGTCTGTCTGTCCGAATATTTCATCTGCTGAACTACTGGGCTGATGTTGTTGAAATTTGGTATTTGGTACATGGAGACAGAGAAACTAAGAAAATTATATATATATATATATATATATATATATATATATATATATATATATATATATATATATATATATATATAGTTCACGTGACCTAGTACGGAGTGCCTCTTTACAAGTGACAAAAAATGAACTTTTCTTTATATCTCGTAGAATATCACTTATAACAAAAACGTCTTTAAACTAGGTTTTTAGAACTAATCAAAATGTATATGTTTTGTTCAGTACATTTTTATCGAATGAGAAGCCGATTTTAAGAAAATCAAACTTTAAAGTTGTAATTTAATTTTTTCAACGAAAACAATCTTCGTGACTATTTGTGAGAACAATATCTGCTATGAATACCTAATTAGTTTAATTTTTTTTATAGCACATGAAACATTTGGAAAATGAACGGAAATGAATAATCTGCGACGAAGAAGTGAACTTAAAAACGTATATTTTCTTTTCGTATGCACAGGGTTTGTAATTGAAAAGAAATGGGTAATTTAAGACGAAAGAATGAACGTAAGCATAAAGATTACATTACTACCTTTCGAGTGAGGTAAGTTTTAAATAGTTGTCTATTGTTTTATTGATTACATTTGATACAGAATTAGCCAGTGAACAAAAATTCGATATTTCCTTGGCATCACTACTGACACTTCAGTTCTTCCACATTATACTAAGCCATAAATATCTTTTATGGCATGATTGCATAAATCGTAAATAACGCATGCATGCAGGCATGATGTGTGCATCTCTCCACTCTTGTCTTGAGCAGTAGCCATCTTGATTAGTATTGGCGCCATCGGCAGAATCATTTCTAAGTAGATGAAATCGAGTCTTAAATACTCTGCAATGGATTACCGTGGTTTATTCTTTGATTCTCATACTTAAAGACAAAAAGCAATGTTTACGAAGAATCTACAAAATTTCTAATCCGTTAATCGAAATATTAGGTTAGGAGGCGCCATAAAAATATGTACACCGTTAAATCTGGGAAGTACACATTTTTCTATCAGAAATTTTAACGACTGCGTTTAAAAACAGCTTTCCAACATAATAACTTGCAGTGTTTGCGATTGCAAAATCGAAGTTTGGTCGCATATTCTTAATCGCAATAGATTTTGAATTCATGAGAGGTGTACTACAGTTTTACTCCTTTCGCATGCTAAAGCACTTGGAAAGCAATTCAAGAATGAAGCCGCGAACCTATTTATATTTCCATCTCATGAACACCTTGTTAGCAGGATGTGCCTTCGGGAGCGGAATAAGAAACAAGACAGAGCACTCTGCTTTCCGCGAGAATGCCCCAAAGAATCGAAAGAAGGAACGGAGAGGTAAAGAGGGAGGAGGGAGAAGAGATACGGAGAGAGAGGGGAAAGAATAGAGAAGAAAAAGATGCGATTGGAAGGTAAAGAAGCAGAGAGAGACAGAAGCGATGAGATGGAGTAGCACGGGGAATTTGAATTGCGGAGGGACATGATGGTGAGGGCGATAGGGAGATTAACATATAGAAAGGCAGTTTTAATGGAAGAGGAGGAGAGAGAGAAGTAGAGGAGGGGAGAGAGATGGTGAGGAGGGGAGAGAGAGGGAGAGGAAGGGAGAGAGAGGGAGAGGAAGGGAGAAAGACGGAAAGGAGGGAAGAGAGAGGGAGAGGGAAGTAGAGAGAGAGATAGATAGATAGATAATCGTCTTTATTTGGGCGAAATTTAGACCATAAGGTCCATTCTTACATTTATCCCTTCGTCAATATAATAAATACAAGAAAAATAATAAAGTAAGGTATAACAAAAAACATTATATAAACATTATGTACCTAAATCATGCAAAGTAAAATGATAAAATGAATACAGATTTGTGTTTGTGGGGAAAACCTAGGTAAAAACAGGCATGTCCTCCCTAGTAAAACCCACGCAGGAAAACACCCACTAAGAAGGAGGGTGTGAAAAACCTGCGAAAACCCTAGATAGTGTACATATGATCATAGAAAACTACAACATTAAATAGAAAGGAGTATGTACAGTGGGAGAGTTCCTATATACAGCGTAATTATATACCGTCGTAAAAAAGTACACGTAAAGGTAATAACGTAATGTAAACAAGAAATATACAAGTATACAGAATGAGATGAAATATACATGAAATATATACAATGAATGAATATAGAACGTTAAATATAATGTCCTGTTCATATTTAATTTTTAAGCTTTATCAAAATCAAACTACAAGAATAAATATAAATGGATTAGAGAGTGAAGCAAAGATAAGGAAAGGAGTAAGACAAGGATGTCCGCTATCTCCATATTTGTTTAATATGTTCATTGAAGAAAGTATAGAAGTTATGAAGGAAAAGACAAAAGGCATAAAAATAAATGGAGTTAGAATACACTGCATTAGATTTGCAGATGACATTGTAATATTCAGCGATTCAAAAAGAGAAATGAATAAAATGCTGAAAGTATTATCGGACACGTTAAAACAGTGGGAATTAAAGATAAATATCAAGAAAACCAAATTGATGGTTATAGGCAAAAGTAATTCAGGGACAATATCAAAGATCAAAATAGACAATCAGGAAATTGAGCAGGTGAAGCAGTTTTGCTACCTAGGTAGTACAATTACTGAAGATAATAGATGTGTACAGGAAGTGAAAAGAAGAATAGAACTTGCAAAGCAAGCTTTTCAATGCAAAAGGAGCCTGCTGACAAGCAGTCACATGAATTTGGAAGTAAGGAAATCCTTTGCAAAAGCTTTTGTCTGGAGTACCATACTTTATGGTAGTGAAAGTTGGACGTTAGGAAAGAGGGAGAGGTCCCGTCTGGAAGCGACAGAAATGTGGATATGGAGAAGATTGATAAAGACAAGTTGGACAGAGAGAAAGACAAACCTTGAAGTTTTGGAAGAAGTAAAAGAAGAAAGGAAACTGATCAGAGGAATGGAAGAAAGGAAGGCAAAATTTTTAGGCCATGTGATTAGACATAATGGATTAATTGTGAACATCTTGGAGGGGAAACTTTTAGGGAAGAAAGGAAGAGGCAGACCAAGAAAGAAATACCTAGATGACGTGGAGTCAGTGATGGGAGTTGAGAAGTACGAGATGTTGAAGAGAATGGCAGAGGACAGGAGTTCATGGTTGCAGCGACAAGGCTTAGCCTTTAGATGAAGAAGAAGATGAATATAGAGAATGTTGTTGGGGCATGCATATTATAAGAAAGCAGGAAATGATATAAAATACATAAATGATATAATACAATACAAAATAATATAAAACAATAGAAAAAATAAAAACAACACAAAAAATATTAACAATAGAAGAAGAAAAAAAAATAAAAACAATACAAAATATATATAAAACAATAAAAAATTATATTAAAAATACAAAATTATATAAGACAATACAAAGAAAACTTGAGTAAGGAAAATTTATGGGGAGTGTAAAGAGATGATTAAGGATTACTTTGTTCATTTAGAAAGTGAGTGACACAGGTGCGTTTGAATGAGTTTAAAGAGAGAGATTTTTTAAAATTCTCATCTAAGTTATTCCAGAGTCGGCAACCGGAGACTTGAAAGGATTTATTGTAGATGTTCGTCCTGTGATGAGGAATAAGGAGGTTATTTTTGCCTCTAGTATCACGCTTGTGTACTATATTGATTTCATTGAAGAGGGAAGAGAGGTAGTCAGGTTTGTTATAAGTAAGGATTTTATACATTTGAATAAGGGTATGTAAGTTCCTTTGATCGTCAAGTTTGAGCCATGAAAGATTATTGTATATTTTGCTAATGTGGTCACTCTTTTTAAGGTCACCGACGATTCTCATGGAGGAGTTTTGTGTGCGTTGTAGTTTTAATGCCAGTTCAGAAGAGAGATCATTATAAATAACATCATAATAGTCAAAGTGAGGAAATAGGAGTGTGGTCACTAAGAGTTTACGTAAGAAATTAGGTAATAAGTTTTTGAGGCTTTTGAGAGAGTGCAAGGAGGAGATGATGGTACTACAGATTTTATTGGTATTAGGAGCCCAGGATAGAGTTTCATCTATTATGACACCGAGGTTGACTACTGATATTTGAAAATGCAATGTGGACCCCTTTACTGATAGAAGTGGAGATTCACTATGATCAATGGAAGCCATTAATTTGGGGTTACCGATAATAATAGATTGACTTTTTGCGGGTTGATCTTCCGAAAGTTATATCCCCTCCAAAGAGAGAGAGAAGCTAGATCAGAGTTAATTTTAGCGACAGGATCGGGAAATTCAGGTACGCGCGAGTGATAGTAGATTTGGAGATCGTCAGCATATAGGTGATAATTACAGTGAGTGAGGGCATTTGAGATATCATTAATGTACAGAGAGAAAAGCAGGGGGCCAAGAATAGAACCTTGCGGAACGCCTCTATTTACATTTAAGGGACAAGATGATAAATCATGAGTAATAACCTTTTGAGAGCGGCCATTTAGATATGAGCGAAACCAGTTTCGAGAAGCAAGTGAGAAGTGCAAAAGTTCAAGTTTGCAAAGTAGGATGTCTTTGTCGGTGGAGTCAAAGGCTTTACTGAAATCCAATAAAGTTAGAATGGTGATTTTTCTCTGATCCATTGCTTTGCGGACGTCGTCCGTTACCTTCAAAAGTGCGGTAGCTGCGCTATGCGATTTACAAAAGCCAGATTGGAACGGGTAGATGAGATTATTTTTTGAAAGGAAATGAGTCATTTGCTCATGTGCTAGTCTTTCAAACGCCTTGGAGAGAACAGGCAAGAGACTAATTGGTCAGAAATCAGCGTTTTCGTGAGAATTGTTTTTCTTGGGGATGGGACGGACAAGCGCTGATTTCCATGAGGTCGGGTATTTAGATTGAAGAATAGACCAGTTAAAGATATAAGTGATAGTGGGGAAAATGATCGGAATTAATTAATTTATTAGTATTATAGATATACCGTCATCTCTTATTGCAGTTGACTTAATTGCACGAAGTGATTTAGCTACCAGTGGTTGCGTGAGTGGTATAAATAGATAGATAATCGTCTTTATTCGGACGAAATTTAGACCAGAAGGTCCATTCTTACATTTAAGGGAGGGAGGGAGAGAGAGAGAGAGGGTGGGAGAGAGAGAGAGGGAGAGAGAGAGAGGGGGGCAAGATTGAGACTAGGAATTCCCATCTTCCACCTAATCCCTCGTAGTAAAACATATAGTAATACATAAAACATTAACAATATAAATACAGGTAACAATAAAAATACAAGTATTTGAATAGAAAATATATGATTTTGTGGGAAAAATATGGACTGCTGTTTAATGGGATCCACGTAAAAAAAACCCATTGCAGGAAAACACCCACACAAGAAGGGGGGGTGTGAAAAATCTGCGAAAACTACTTAGATTAACTAAAGGTATCTCATAAAAGATATTTAGCACAAGTTATTATTATTAAAATCATATAGAGACAAAGAAAAATAAATTGGCACAACACGAACAGATCATTGATAAAATAAACAAACAAACAAACAAACAAAATGGAAAGAAGTAAAAAAATATATATACAAATAAATCAGTAAAACATATATATTTACAATAAATATTGTTTTGTCAAAATCAAGATATTAAAAGAAAATAATAAAAAATATATAAATCAATCAATTGAGGCATTAAGCGCGTTTAACTGTTCCTTTGCAAGGTTAAGAGAGACTTATACCAGTGTCGCTTTAATGAGGAGAGCGAGTGCGAATTTCGTTCCATAGTCTGCAAGCAGTTACAATTAAGGACTTTTTGAAAATTACTGTTCTCTGATGAGGAATTAGGAGTTTATGGCTCCCTCTGGTATTACGGTTGTGTAGAGTGTCTATACTTCTAAATTCAGCGGAAAGATAATGCGGATTTTTGGAATTAAGTAATTGGTATAGCAAGAAAAGCAAATGTAGGTGTCTACGAGACTCCAAGTTTATCCAGTTTAGTTTCACGAGTGAATAAAAAATGTGATCTGATTTCTTCGGATTAAAAATATATCTAATGCATGCGTTATGTGTTCTCTGAATCTTTAACCCTTTCAAGACCATGGGACGCGTAAAATCTTGATCGTGTACGTAAACCAACATTATGTAAATATTTTTTTCAGCAAATGCGTAATCCGGAACGAATTTTTGATAATTTTATTACTGGAAACCCTTCGTAAACGTCACCTGTCAAAAGAAATTTTCGCGGCAAGTCGTACGTTCAGAGCGCGGCGTATTCTAACTTTTTCAAAAGTGTTTCTGCATAGAATATTGTTTGTTATATGTTTATGGTGTAATATTTTAATTTGGTGGCAAGTAAATAATAGTTTTATTATGTTTTGCAATAGAATTTTGAAATAATATTCCATAAAAACGAGCAAAAACATAAAGGGACGCCGTTGTCCCTATGGACGTAAAGGGATACATTTACAAGGAAATTAATCGTTGTTGTAATCGGTGTTTTTTTGTATTTTACCCACTTTTGTATTTTATTTGTCTTTTTATCATTACAGACATATCGAGAATAGGGAACATTATTATGAAACAGTATATTAGAAATAAATCTATAAGATGGGGTTTCAAAATGTGTTGCAGAACTGATGCTAAAACGGGCTATTTGTTTGAATTTGATCTGTGCACGGGCAAAAAATCATCAGAAACTGAGTATGGGTTAGGCGAATCGGTAGTGCTGGAGCTTACAAAAGCCATTGAAGGTTTAGGTTGTGAAGTGTACTTCGATAACTTTTTCAACTCACCCATGCTGCAATACGAGTTGAAAAACCGGAACACCAAGGCATGCGGGACTGTTCGCCCTAACCTAAAACATCTTCCAAAATCTGCGCCATCAGATAAAAATATGAATAGAGAAGTTATTTATACTGAAAGTATAAATATGTAAAGTGGATGGACAACAAGTCGGTACATCTTTTGACGAACTTTATATAGCCTATACTTACGTCCACTGTAAAGCGGTTAAAGGCAGGATCTGCTGAAAAGATTGACGTAAAGTGCCCTGAAATTGTCATAAAGTACAACAAAAACATGGGCGGTGTTGACCTTATGGATCAGCGCAAGTTGTGCTACGAATTGAATCGTAAATCAAAGATAAAGTACTACCTCCGTCTATTTTTCGATCTTCTGGATATAGCTGTCAATAATGCCTATGTCATTTACACAAAACTTAATGAAAATAAACGTGCTGTGGGCCCTTTACTATCCTGTCTCGAGTACAGACAGGTCATAGCTCGATCTTTGATTGGCGATTTCTCTTCGAGGAAGAGGGCCATACCCACGACGGTGACAAGTGCAAAACGTGTATTTCTGAAACGTTCCATGCCTTCACATCCCGTGGCGAAAGCGAATACACGTAAAAGATGTGCAAACTGTGCTAAAGGTAAAATTGAAAATCGCACTAATAACGCTTGCACTACATGTAACGTTCACCTATGCTATAAAAAAGACAGAAATTGCTTCGCTGAATACCATAACTAAAAGACTTATTTACTCATTTTTATTTATTTAGATTATAGTGTTTATCTTTTTTATGTCCATTGTTGTTTTTTTTGTTGATTTATGTACTGTTATGTTTAGTAAACTGTAGTTGAAGTCAATATATAAATGTTAGTAATTTAAATTGATTTGCAACCCTTTACGTCCATTGGGACACATATGTTCCATGAAATTCTATAAAACCTACAATTTTTTCATGTAATGATGTTGTTTTATGTTAAATAGATACCTAATAAAGTCATTTTATTGCCTAAAAACTTGGTATTACTTCATAAGTACTTCTGGTCCTGAAAGGGTTAACGACAAGTCTTTAGATAAATCTTGTACGCTATATCAACATAGTCAAAATGCGGAATAATGAGGGCAGTTACCAGATGCTTCTTTAGAGAAACCGGAGTACCGCTGCTTAACTTACTAAGTGAGTGAAGGGATAAGTTTACTATTCTTCACACATTTATAACATGTTGGGACCAAGAGAGGGTTTCATCTGTAAGCAATCCTAGATATTTTACCACTTTACAATAAGGTATAATTGAATTTGCAATGTTTACCGGGATTCTTTGGGATTGATTGATAACTGCTAATATATTAGGGTAAGCAATTAAGATAGCCTGTAATTTTTCTGGATTGATACAAAGAAAATTTTATTGCTCCAGTTCTCTAGCATTTCAAAGTCCTTATTGATATTCTTTAGGGTTCTCGCGAGACCGTTTGCGGTAGAACTTGGATATATTTGCAAGTCATCTGCATAAAGGTGATGGTTGCAGTATTTAAGTGACTCAAAGCAGTCATTTATGTATTGAGAAAATAGTAGGGGACCCAAAATTGAGCCCTGTGGGACGTCTCTCCCATTAATAAGACAATGAGAGGAAGAATTATTGGAAATCACTTGTTGTGAACGATCGCTTAAATAAGAAGAAATCCAATTTATGGCTGACGGCGAAAAATTCATCGCGAGCAGTTTTGACAGCAGAACATCTTTTTCTATCGAGTCGAAAGCTTTACCGAAATCCAGTAGTAAAAGGATTGTAACTTCCCTTTTGTCCATTGCGCGGCGAATGCCATCGGTTACGTTTACAAGAGTAGTGGTAATGCTGTGAGATTTACGAAAGCCAGATTGAAAGGGATCTAACAATTGATTTTCGTTAAGAAAGAGCGTGATTTGTTCATGTACTAATATTTCTAAGGCTTTTGATAATGTAGCAAAATAGCGTATTGGGCAAAAATCGTTGATTTCAGTCGATTTCGATTTCTTTGGTAATGGTCTTATGAAAACACGTTTCCATTGCACTGGAAAGTTTTCTTGAGATAGGGAGAAATTAAGTACATTATTTTTGGTAGAAAACTATGTATCAATTTCTTGATGAAGATAGTAGGAATGCCATCTGGCGCTTGTGCTTTCGATTTAATTTTTCGAAATGTATGGAGCACTTGGAATTTGGTGACCGGGATGAACCTGAGTGGGTTAAAATCCTTGTTTGATTTTTCGGCTGCGGCAGTAATCAACTTAATAACTTCCTTTTTTATTCTGTCATTAATGACACACGGGGGTGTAGCGAATTTAGTATTTTATGAGTATAATGATATGTTTGGAGATTTGGAGAGTTTAAAATCAGTTTGTTTGCCATTACCAATCGATCTAATTTTTTTCAAAATTATCGAATGTGATTCGTTCGGACTAGCTATTGAATGAATGAATCTAATTTTTGTGGTTCTGATTAACTGTTTCGTTTTTTTTTCTAATGCGCTTATATTTGTCGAAAATGTTATTGTTTTTAATTATTTTGAACAAACGAAAAACCGAATCGTGATGGACCATCATTCTATTAATTTCGTCATTAAGCCAGGGCGCGCGAGATTTGGAAATGCGAATGGTTTTTTTAGGTGCGAAGTGGTCAAGTAACTGAATTAATAAAGTTTTTAAGACTTCAAATTTTTTATCAATATCATCGATAAATTCAATGGTATACTACGGAAGAGTAGAGGCTTTGTTCATTAATTCAAAATCATCTATCCCTTTTTTATCTTGGTGACGCATAAATGTTTGTTTGAATTTCGGCGAATTGAGTGAGTATGCCAAGAAGATTAGGTCATGAGAAGAAATTCCTGGAATTGGCAATTGACCATGAGTTATTATTTTTTCAATGTTTGTCGTAACGACTAAGTCAATCCAGGTTGAAGCTGTTTGGGTGTCGGATTCAGCGGAACGATATTGAGACCATGCGAATTAAAGGAATGTTTTAAATAATCAGTATCATGAGAAATTGCTTTGAAATTGGCATTAAAATCACTGGTGATTATAATGTGTTTATAATTGGTGGCAAAATTCGAAAATATGTCGTCCGAGTCTTATAGATGGGGTATTTTGGTAGGTCAATAAATTATTCCTAGTAAAGGTTTTTGGTATTGACTCAAGTTTCCACGAAGAGGAATTCAGGCCTTCTTGCATAGTGAGGAGGAGGGGGAGAGAGAGGGTGATAGGGAGAGACAGGGTGAGAGAGGGAGGGAGAGAGAGTAGAGGAGGGGAGAGAGGGTGAGGTAGGAGAAGAGGAGGGGCGAGGTGGGGGTGTGGAGAGGAGGGGGAAAGGATGGGGAGAGGAGGAAAGAGAGGGTCAGGGGGAGAAGAGGAGGGGCGAGGTGGGGGAGTTGAGAGGAGGGGGAAAGGATGGGGAGAGGAGGGGGTGAGGAGGGGGAGAGGAGGGGTGAGAAGGGGGAGATAGAGGTAGAGGTGGGGTGAGAGACGGAGAGAGGAGAGGAGGGAGTGATGGTGGTAGAGGAGGGGAGAAAGTGGGTGGGAGGAGAGAAATGGGGAGTGTGAGGGAGAGGAGCGGTAAGAGAGGGAGAGGAGGGGGAGAGAGGGAGGGGTAGATAGGTAGAGGAGGGGCGACAGACGGAGAAGAGGAGTTGGTGAGAGAAGAGGTATGGGGGAGAGGGAGAGAGGCGGTGGGGATGAGAAAGGGAGAGGACGGGAAGAGAGTTGGAGAGGAAGAGGTGAAGAGAGGGAAAGGAAGAGGTGGAGAGAGTGGGACAGGAGGAGCGTGAGAGGAGGGGAGAGAGAGGGAGAGAGAGAGGGAGAGAGAGAGGGAGAGAGAGAGGGAGAGAGAGGGAGAGAGAGGGAGAGAGAGAGGGAGAGAGAGAGGGAGAGAGAGGTAGAGAGAGGGTGGAGGAGAGAGAGAGAGAGGGTGGGGGGTGGGAGAGTGGGAGAGGTGGGGAGGCGAATATTGGAATGAGGGGTAAAGGCAGATATGGCGAGGAACATCGTGAAAGATTTTCCGAATTCATTCGCTTCTTTTATTCACTCTTCTTATTTGTTCCGAATTCTTTTCATCTTGTTCTCAATCCACGCAACTGAATTAATGACTCGTCCATATATGTCTCGAATACGTCTTGATTGCTTCTTCGATGGAATAACTTTTTTTATGAAGCCTTTCACTCAACTTACGTCCTATAAACATAGTTCGATCTTTACCCCGTTTGATTGATCGTTGAAAACAGAAAAACCTTTTTTGAGAAATTTAATATATTTTCATTAATTTAAATATTTTTTTCGCCAATGCTTTACAATACTTCATTTTATCATATTTTATTTTTTTACAATGAATGTTTAGTTCATATTCATATTTATTCGTAATAAATTTAAAAAACACTTGGAGGAAATTATTAATTGTTATTTAATTAAAGAACAAACTTTGCTCTCTTAAAATTATGGTTAAATTGGATGGATTGATCATAGCAGTGTTTGTAGACAGCGTACATCGTCTCTCTAACCACTGTATTAATGTTTCTTGATGCGACAATTCCATTCAATGAACGTCAACCTCAATCAGACGAAGAATATGTAATGAATTTATCTGCTTGTATTTCCCTTTGTGTATTTATTTCATTCCACAATTTTTATAAAGCAATGCATTTTCGCGTTATTAATCCACCGCGAGCTGCTCGTATCAATGCATGATGTTGAAAACAATCTGCCTTGCCAACCTTCGAAGCAATTAAATAAATTTGTTTTTGTTCACACATCTATTACTGTATTAGTTGGGCGTCACTATCTTCACATTTAAATAAAAAATTGCCAGATATATTTCCTACTTTTTAATTCAGCGTTAACCATAATTGAAGAGAGTCGGTAAATTCAGTTTATATGAACATATGCAATGCTCATTTGAGGTGAAAGGAGATGGAGAGAGAGAGAGAGAGGGAGAGAGAGAGAGAGAGAGAGAGAGAGAGAGAGAGAGAGAGAGAGGAAGAGGGAGAGGGAGAGGGGAGGGAGGGGGGAGGGGGGAGAGGGGGGGGCAGGGGTGCAGGGGGGGGAGAGGGGTGGAGGGGGGAGAGGGGGAGGGGGGGAGGGGGGGAGGGAGGGAGAAGGCAAACCAGAGAGCAAGAAAAG
The DNA here is from genome assembly GCA_028673005.1 of Tanypteryx hageni. Classification (NCBI taxonomy): domain Eukaryota; kingdom Metazoa; phylum Arthropoda; class Insecta; order Odonata; family Petaluridae; genus Tanypteryx; species Tanypteryx hageni. The sequence continues at coordinate 201,026,638 of CM054115.1, forward strand.
GAAGTTTTTATTAGAAATTCAATATTGAAATCATCGCTAAGTGGCATCAAAACCTTTTTATTAATAGTGCTACACCTCGACCTTGGTGGTGGCGGGGTAACGTCCTCGCCTGCCAATCCGAAGGTCGCGGGTTCGAATCCCGCCTACGTGGGTTTTTCCTCACCTAGGGCATGGATGTTTGTGATAGTCCTTGTTATTATGTTAATGAGCCCCTTGTAAAAGGTCGATTACGGCTGTTTAGGGGCCGCATGGAAATAAATAAATAAATACATGATGCTTCACTTTCCAGTGTGCGGGCCACAGCCTGCCTTTCTAATCACTGTCGTGTGTCAGTTTAAAAGTAGTTTTTTTAATTTTTATTATAGTTTAATATATCATGCGACCCATAGTAAGTGTATTGCGTCTATGAACTGGAAAAATATCTTTTAGATTTTATAAATGATATGCAATGATTATTTCTGTTGGCAAATACACGAATATACATGACTCAAAGAAATTGTTGAGGTAAGCCGTTTCTGAGGAAATCATTACGCCGGCTAGGTTTGGCCCGTGGGGCAAAGTTTCTGGACATGTGATCTAAAGGGGAGACAGATGACATCGAAATGAGACATATTGTTTTCGCGTCACGAAATAGAGAGCCAATAGGGTGAGGATGTAGGACGCCGCGGAATATGGGGAAAGGGAGAGAGACAAGAATGTTTTGGTGTTTAGGCGTGATCGAAGTGAGATTTCTTGACTAGGAGCGCTTTTGGAAGAGAAGAGGAAGAGAGGATACGAGAGAGAGAAAGAGAGAAATTAGACGAGGATGACTACGAGGAGTCGCGAGTGGAGGATGAGAAAACTGCTGAAATACAAGAATGAAAAACCAAATGGTTGATAGATGAAATTGTTGAATTTAATGTTCCGCGTTTTTACTTCAAAATAGTATCTCCAAAATTCATCTTCCATTCTTCTTCGATTTCACTTTTTGTTAAGAGTCTTGCGTAAATTTCTCGGGGAATAAGGGATAGAATTGCCTTAGGGAAAACGTACGCTTCCACGTAGCGACGATCGCCAGCACCTCATTGTCACGAAAATATTCGTACATACATCTACATGTTAGCCTGCAATTCACCTAATTGGTGGATGGCAGGAGATGCAATCCACCAAAACCTACTTAAAGATTGTCTCTCACAGGTTGGAATTTTCTGTTATGATCTCGTATTGTCGTCGGAAAGAATGAGCCTAGATAACGCTCCATCCTACAATAGCAGGGAAAGAAATTAGGAAATCGCTAGTGGATTGTTCTTCGAAGTCGATCGTCTTTTTTTGTTTCGTAAGAGAGCACCTCTTGGTGAAAGGAGTCGTAATGGCGCTTTGAAATCCATATTATTTTCCAAATTTCCTTCTGATGTATCTCTAGAGAGATTTCGCGCCCTTATATGTGAGCCGATATTATTTAAAATAAAGAGGGCAGAGATTTAAAATTTCTTTCTCTAATATATGATTCATTTTTGATCATATTTTACTCGCTTTCATTACAGTATCCGTATTCTACCCTATTTAGCGTATTTTACTTGATGTTTAATCTATAGCACTATAGAGTGTTAATTCTTTCCATTTTACAAGTCTTTTACCAGAGAAGCGGCAGCAGGGAAACGCCTCACGGACACGTCTTCTCCGTCAGTGCCCATGTTAATTCTCCGAATTTTTATCAAATTAAATATTAGTGATCCTTATTAACATTTATCGCCCAATTATGACTTTGAACTGCGTCCGTCGAGAACTTCCACTTCATAAAAGCACTTAAATAAACGTACACTCGTATCTCGTCAAATGGTGTCCGTCATGCAGTAATAAAATACTATATTTTTCTCTCTCATGCTCTTATATAATAAACCGTTTATAATATTTATTCGGATAAAAGAAATAATTTACCACAGAAGGGTTTACGAGATCATATCATTACAACTTATAGTTTTGGAGACAGGAATTCGAGAAAATCGCAGGCACAACATCACATATTTTGTTTACATCGATCGCTACGACGATTTTATCGGCAAACGACAATTAAAAATCCAAATTTTCTCTTCAGTGCTCTTATACGATCTTTTGAGGTCCAATTTCATAAATAAAAAATATTGTCTCTCGGAGTTTTTTGTGGTAAATATTGTCTTCTATTCGAATGAATCTATACCTCACTATTATTAAGACTTATAGTTTTGGAGATAAAAATTCGAGAACCGTCCAGTCTTTCTGTGCCGTTTTATACGAATAAAGAACGATTTTAAAATCCCTTTGTATTCCATTTATGGATTATACATATATTTTCTACTTGTTAAATTTACGCTGAAATGATGAAGCGAATAAGCCTAAATTTCTAAAGCGAAATTAACTTTCTCCGCTGATCGCTCCGCAGATACATATATGTGACAGTTGGATTACATCATTTTAAGACGGTGCTTATAGGCCACAAACTCTCTCCGAAATAAAGACATCCATATTCCTTTTCTCATTCTCCCCCATTCACTGGCGCACGTACGCACTGCTTGAAGCTGGAAGTGATAAGTCGAGGATAGTTATGTTTCTCATGGTCCCCCACCACTCCTTTCCACTCCTTCCTTCCCACAATGTACCGCCCCATTTCCCATTTCGAAACTCACCCTTCGATCTCCTTCCCATTCCTACACCTCCACGCCACTCCATATTTCCTCACTCGCTCTTACTCACTCTCACTCCCTCTCACTCCATCTCTCTCTCCCTCCCTCTCTCTCTCTCCCTCCCTCTCTCTCTCCCTCCCTCCCTCTCTCTCACTCTCCCTCTTCCCCTCTCCATCTCCCTCGCTCTCCCTCTCTCTCTTCCCCTCTTTGTATTCCACCCCCTACAAACACAGCCGCACCCATATCATCCTCACTCCATATGTATCTCCCCTCTCATTCTCCCCATGTGCTAGCTACCAGCGTTTTCATATCCGTCCCGAGGCCATTTGTTCTAGATATTGGCCGTAGCTGCCGTTTCATCCAGGGAGGGGTGGAGGAAGCGAATGAGGGAAAGAGAGAGGGATATGAGGGAGAAAGAGCGTTTGAGAGAGAGAGGGACGGTGGGAATGAAAGAGAGAAGAGGTGAGGATGATGGAAGGTTGGTCCTTCCAATGAGAGCGCTTTGCTGGATGCTTAATGTTTGGGCTCTTTCTTGCCGCATGATGAGTGTACCGATATATATATATATATATATATATATATATATATATATGTGTGTGTGTGTGTGTGTGTGTGTGCGTACGTGTGTGTGTGCGCGTGTGCATCCAAGAGGGCAATATCCACCCCCCTCCCGTGGGGGGGGGGGGGGTGATAGATGGAGGGAAATAATAACAGCCCCTCGCCACGCAGCCCTCTTTTCCACTCGATAAAGCGACGCATTGAGCGGCGGCTTCAATGCTGTAATTAAACGCCCCTGTTGGTTCGTTTACGTCTTTGTGGAAATATTCGCAAACGACAAATTCCGTTATTTCATTTGCCTCTCCTTGTTGCGATAAAAGATAACCGAAACAAGATGATCCAAACAGTACTTATGATGCCTAATTTCCATTTAATCATCTATTTAATACTTATATTGGCTTTAATACCTTTAAAGTCATCGCGAATATGCAGCTCTTTATGTTCCAAATTTCATAATATAGCGTTATAAATGCTAGAAATACATTTAAACAGTATGTTAAATTGATCTCGCGTATCTGTGTGGCAAAAATAACGCGTGTAAATATTAGAATATACCAAATCTGGGTCCAACAATGATTGTTGCTATGGCAACACTCACGTAATGAGTGATTAGAACTGCAAAATCGCCAGTATTTATGCGGAATACAATCGATAAGGACAATTCTACGATCAAAATGAAAAACTTTATTCCTTTCCTCAGAGAATAGTAAAACTTTTGCTTCAATATTACATTTCTAAGATATTTTAATGTGCAAGAGAATATTACTTTGCACGATGGATTTCAGATTTCCCGTGTAAATCAAATGGGAAGGATAGTTCCTAGAATCATTGGCGTATCCAGGTATCATCGTTAAGGGGGGTACCAGGAATAGGTTTGTCAGTAATATTTTTTGTAGATAGATCTAAATAGACTTATACACAATTTTATCGTCTCTGAACTCGCGTTCAGAAACGAGAAAATTGATCTGCTACGATAGTTCAGTGATAGAATATCCGCCCGGCAAGTAGAAGATCCGGGTTCGATTCTCGGTCATAGCTTACTTTTTTCTCGTTTCAAAATTATTCCCATCATCGAAGTCGAAGCTCTGACTGTGATCGTACCCGTACCACTACAGCAGTCAACAGTGCAATCCTTATAATACTGTATTCACATCACAGATTTTTCCGACAAATACGTAAATAAAGAGGATTTTGTTTTATTTTTCTACATAACAGAGCAGAGTACTTTGAAAAGTAAGATTATGAAACACTGGAACCTAAAAATCTTTAGTTACAAGAAGTTCATACAGTTTGACATTATTAAAATAATAATACACATTAGTAACTACTTAACTTACTTGTATTAAAGTGCTATCGAATTATTATTCGATATCTATCGAACTCGATACAGCTGACGGCCGTTGCCGTGCCACTATGACAGTGCATTCGTCATAAAATAGATGTCAAACGAGGTGATGCGAAAACGCGCAAAATCCAACAATTTTTGACAATGAGGTCACACGAAATATTTATATATTCAGAAAGGAACTGTATTTTTGATTTTGCTATATCGTTAAATGGGGGCATATGCCTGAATCTTGAGTATAGAAAATAAGACACTGGAAGCTGTAAAAACGCGTGAATGAAAAGTGTAATCGTGTGAAACCCACCAAAATGGACAGTGGTAAAAACTACAGCATGTGGTTAAAGAGTAGGTACCAGAAGGTGCTGAAGATGTGCTTGAGTGGTGCATGTTTCGTGAGACAGTCACGGTTGGATGTGTTCCTTTAAGGGATGACATATTTTGTTTTCATGTTGAGAACAAGAGTAAGAATCGATTTTGAAATATACATAAGTATTTGGAATTTCCAACTAGAAAAAAATAATTGTGGTAATTTGAATAAAAACAACAGAAATACTTTTCGATCGAGGATTGAGGAAGCATTTGCGGGCCAAAAAACTAAGGGCAGAATATTATATAATTTAAAATTAATGCTTTAATGAACTAAATTTAAGATGCAATTTCTTCTTGAGGCATCCCATTTTTCTCCATGCTAGTTGTTTCAAATTTGTGGTATGGGTTGCAGAGGCGTAGAAACTAAAAGAAGCGTTAGTCAGCTGGCTGACGATATTTATTTCTGCCCATTTCTATCGTTCATAAAATTTGTTTGAACGGATAGGTTTTTTAAGCTTCCATTGCTTACGCCGTTTGGGCATATTCTTCCCTTTGCTCTTGTCTGCACATTGATCTAGACTCCAAAGCCGCTTCCGAAATGTGTACTTTTGGCTAGATAGCGTGCTTGGCCTGGTAGGTAGCGAACTTTCACCTTTCACTGAAACACCCGAAGTCTGTCCGAAATCGTAGCATGCAAGATCCAAGTCGGAAGCGAAAGTCTAACAAGGAAGCCCACAAGGCGTGACACTCGCATCGAATTGAGATTGCAGAATGACAGTATATGCAAAATAGTGGACTCCTATTTCTACCTAGGTGTCAACTCGACGTCGTTTACGAGAAAATGCCCTTTGAAAATCGCGATCCGAGAGTCAACGAAAGAAGAACGGTAAAAGTCCCTTTGTAACCAGCCAAGAGCGTTGGTGTAGGGGAAATGAGGTGGATTTTAAATATTTTTGCCGGGGTTCGATTCCCGAGGGGACCAAAATTTTTTCCTCTTGATTTTGTTATTTTTTCGCAATTTCCAGCATATCGTCGATAAAACTTGCACAACATATAAAAAAATTTATTCCATGCAGTATAACTACTAGTTTCTTCAGCGTCTAGTCATCTTATAATGTTGTTATTAAAGTTACGGTGTTGTTGTTAAAGGGATTCGTTATAATTTGCTGTTGTCAATTATTGTCATTATAATTATAATGGTCATTATTTCACAATATTGTTGAGTTCTTTCAATGCATTGTTCTTTATTCCTCCTTTCAAATCTCGTCATGTATTGTTCATTATGATAAATCGGTCTTTGGTGTCAATTATTGCCATTATAATTATAATTGTCATTATGTGACAATATTGTTGGGTTATTTCGATACATTGTTCTTTATTCCTCCTTTCAAATCTCGTCATGTATTGTTCATTATGATAAATCGGTCGCTGGTGTCAATTATTGCCATTATAGTTATAATTGTCATTATGTGACAATATTGTAAGGTTATTTCGATACATTGTTCTTTATTCCTCCTTTCAAATCTCGTCATGTATAGTTCATTATGATAAATCGGTCGCTGGTGTCAATTACTGCCATTATAATTATAATTGTCATTATGTAACAATATTGTTGGGTTATTTCGATACATTGTTCTTTATTCCTCCTTTCAAATCTCGTCATGTATTGTTCATTATGATAAATCGGTCGCTGGTGTCAATTATTGCCATTATAGTTATAATTGTCATTATGTAACAATATTATTGGGTTATTTCGATACATTGTTCTGCATTCCTCCTTTCAAATCTCTTCATGCATTGATCATGATTACAAAGCGAATGGGTAGTGATCCGTAAATTATGTTCGTGAAGAATTACGCTGAAGAAACTAGTAGTTATAATGCATATTTCTTTAAATGTTTTGCAAGTTTTATTGACAGTATGCTGGAAATTGTGATAAAATAAAAAATATCAACAGTAAAAAATTTTGGTCCCTTCAGGAATCGAACACTGGCAAAAATATTTGAAATTCAGCTCGTTTTCCCTACATCAACACTCTTGGTTAATTATAAAAGGACTTTTACCGTTCTTATTTAATTGACTCACAGATCGCGATTTTCAAAGGGTATTTTATCGTAAACAACATCGAATTGACACCTAGGTAGAAATAGGAGTCCACTATTTTGCATATACTTTCATTCTACAAAGTCTCAATCCGATGCGAGTGTCACACTTTGTGGGCTTCCTAAGACCGTAGACAGAGGAAATGCAGTCCTCTACTCTCCCTCGATCGCTTTCAACAAATATAAAAATTTCTATAAAATATTCCGTTCATTTTAGGCCTATAAAATTAATTGATTCGTAATACAGAGCCCAAGACGAAACCAACATTGTGTGTCGCATGTCTCACAGCCTTATAGTTCCGGAGATATCACGCTCTTCATAAATTGGATAAAATGTTGTAAGCGAACTAACCTTGAAATTTGACATCTTCCTCCAGTAATAATAAGTACTATTATTCTTATTCTATTAAAGTTTAACTGCAATCGGAAGAATTGTTTTGTAATTATGAACCGGCAAAGTGACACCTTCCGTCTCAGAGCTCTAAAAAGGGGGGTATTTTTCATTCTCACCCCGAAAATTCTCCATTAACAAATCCAAAAAACTTAAAACTACACTCATTCAACGCAGAATTAAACATGCTACACGCTGATATGCCATATGCTAAAATCCATTTTGCCGTTTTTGAGATATTTAGTCGCAAATTTGGGTCTACTTACTTTTGGCGCCGATAGTAAGTGGGCAGTCAATGAGGTAAAGGGACCTTTTAAATATTATGTACGATCGTTGCGCATCTTCATTTAAATGTGATATATATTAAATTGTGATGTTGTAAGTTGAAATTAAAGAGCCAAAATTACCTTATAAAGCGTTGCATTTATTATAATGCATAAATTACATATTACAACTTAGCACTAAAGTACTACCACGTTCATCTCGCGAGTCTTTAACTATGAAATACTTAAATATAATAAATAAATAGCTACTTATTTATTCTTCGGGGAGGGATGATCTAACAATTAAATTCATTTCATTAAGAATTGAGGCAGACAGAAGATTCACCGGAAAACGAAACGTGGCCAAGGCAGCGTACAAGTAAGTACGGTTGGACGTTGTTCTTTGTTATTTATATAATATTTGGCGCAGTTCAGCAAAACTATTTCTCGCTATTCTGTAACGATAACATTAGTCTTAAGCAAAATCCTTATGGACAATAAAATCCAATAAAACCACAATCTCTTACCGAAAATGCTTTCTAAAATTCAGATGTGGAGATCTAACGAATCGTATCAGAAAAGTTCTTAGTGGGCTGATGCGTATCAGAAAAGTTCTTAGTGGGCTGATGCAATACATGCCTCGAATTTGATACAGAATAATATTCAGTAAAATTTAAACTATAATTGATAATATATAAAACAATTTTAATCATTCAATACATAATCGATCACATTTTCATTCGCCAAAATATTAAAAGAATAATTATGAGGACACGCACTTAAAGTTTTCCAGAATTTTCATTCTATAAATACCAGATTCCTATTTTGATGCCTACATGCCGCCATTATAGCTAAGATTCCAGCAATGTGCACATTCCAACCATTAATTGGAAACATCACAATCTCAAGCTCCTCCACTACACTGACAAACTAAGCATGCTATCTTGAAATACACATTTCGGATGCGGCTTATGAATCACTTTTCCTCTTTCCGTCTTAGAGCGAGGACGATATTTTAATTAGCAGGTGGCTTAAATTATGTAGGAGGAGAAAAAGGAAGTGTGTTCATGACTTCAACAAGTCGTATGCACAGCATGATGTGTACGTTTTCTAATTTCAAAGAAAATACATTAATATACGAGGGGTACGAATTTGGCAGCGATCCGCCTCATGTGGAGTTCCTCCTTGAGAATGCGTTGGCATGAACCAAACGATATGCGAACGTTGCTGCATATGTCGTCACTCGTTCATCGACGGTCCTCGTAAATGGCCTGACGCAGTTTTTCGACATTTTCGTCCGTTCTGCTGATTGAGGGCCGACCAGAACGTTCGGAATCCTCAACCGATGTTAGCCCACGTTTCAACAGCGAGAACCACTCGAAAGTCTGGGTTCTGCCCATGGCGTCATCACCAAATGATTGCTTAAGCATTTCGTGGGTCTCCGGCGCGGTTTTGCCCTGCTGCTCCTTCAAGTTGACCATTTTTCTTCTCGCAAAAATCACAGAACACCACTAACACTAACGCACAAAAACGCTCGTGAAAAAAACGCTTTCATGTAACAACGTAAAACTAGGCACACTACTTCACAATGAAGCTGTTTAGCCCTACTTAGCGGCTCAAGTCCGTACTACGTCCGGTTAGCGCTCCACGCGGTCAGTCCGGAAACTCTTGGATCGCACCTCGTATGATTACACTACGGTGAATTTGACGAAAAGCACATATGTATCACGGGAAACCTGTGGACACCCCTACTTGTTAATTTGTATATGCGGTCAAAACTGATTAGAGGCATATTAAGTCATATTATTGCGACATGCAAAACTCTGGAATCAAATGAAGATCGTTTCGCAACAACTTCAGATGCGAAGCATGAATTCACTCCAGCCTAGACTACCGCGTCAAATTTCTACTCCTTAACTTTATGCAACCTACGAGACTCGTGCAATTTCTGCTTGCCTAATTTACGGACAATGTTTAAATGGAGGATTGTGATCAGAAGGCACTGATGTTTGCCGAATGTATAGCGGAAGACATGAAATCTCTCTTCTCCTCCCCCCACTCTTGTCTCCTACTGCCACCCACTCCTCTCTCCTCCCCCCACTCCTCTCTCCTCCTCCCCCACTCCTCTCTCCTTCCCCCACTCCTCTCTCCTTCCCCCACTCCTCTTTCTCCTCCCCCTCCCACACGCTCCCCCCTCAGTCCGCACGCTTCCTCTGCGGTTGATGGATCGCCATGAGCTGGCAAACAGAATAAATGAGATTCGTTTTTACATGTATCGTGTTTGCTCTTGAGGTCAATCCTGTTAAAATAAATCAAACATACAAATTCGAGGAGTAGAAAAAAGGGTAAATACCTTAGCACTTATTGGAAGGCTCGTCTCGCATAGCGGTAAGAAGGTATGCCTCAACTAAACAAAGCGATTTCCTTCGGCCCACAATGCGTTAGCATATCTCCATTAGTATAACACGGAATTAGTGTATGGATTTGAGTTTAATATCTAAAGAATTGATCTTCTTTTTCCATCGAAAAATAGTGTTTTAGTACCCTTACAGTTTGATACATGTAAATTATATATTTCTCGCTGGCAGTTACGGTAAGAGCTGCCTGAAGCAGTTTCTTTCGTCGAATGAGCTGGTGAAGTTAGCTAGCTATAAAGCAGCCTGGAATTTGGCCCTGAAGAAGAAACCATTTTCCTATGCTGAGATGGCAAAGAAAATGGTTATCACGGTGATGGAAACTCTGTTGGAGAATTACGATTCGTAGGTGGAGAATGATATCTTGCAAAAAGTGCAGAATTTGCAGCTAGGCCGCAGGACGGTTGTTCGCAGAGTGCTGAAATTATCGAAAAACGTAGAAGAGCAACTTTTTGAACAATTGAAAGACTGTTTGTATTTTTCCCTGGCGCTGCACGAGTCAACCGATCTTATTGACACGGCGCAGTTAATCTTTTGGGCTCGGTTTGTGCTTCCCGATCTTTAAATTCGTGAATAAATCCTTGTACAATGTGGACCGCGAGGTCGAACGTGTGGAACTGATCTATTTTAAATTTATTTAGAAACTTCAAAAAAATGTGATCTGGATCTGAAAAAAACTAGCTTTTGTTACAAAGAATGGTGCACCCGCGATGATTGGAGGTAAATCGGGATTTATGTCTCTTTTGAAGAAGCATTTGAATGGGAATGGCGTGAAAACCATGTTGCCCTCCTTCAATTGCATTCTGCATCAGGGGAATTTGTGCGCTCATATGCCCGGAACTTTGATAAATGTGATGAGTATGGTTGTGAAAATCGTGAATTACGTCCGAAGTGGAAGTTCCATCATCCATCGATAGTTTGTTGAGGTTTTGAAAGAATGCGGTGACTGTGATTTTGAAGATCTTACCGACTTTGCGAATGTGAGATGGCTAAGCAGAGAAAAAGTACTGGAACGATTTACCTCTTTGCTTCCTCACATTCGAGATTTTCTTGTTGAGAAATGCCAGATCAAAAGATTTTCTGACTTTGAGAGTGTGATTTACATTTTCTTTACGATATCATGGCTCTTCTGAATTAATTGAACTTGAAGCTCCATGGAAAGGGAAATTTAATATGTGATCAGGCGCAGCATATTCAAGAATTCTAGTCAACACTGAACCTTCTTCTGGCACAAACTCAGAAGGACGATTTGACCCATTTTGAAAACCTGGCTAGATTTCTAGAAAAAAATGAGGAGTGTCGTCTACTTCACGTGAAGCGGCAGCACTATGTAAACTTGATGAAAAATCTGTCAGAAATTTGAAATTATTGTCTATCTTTGGATCAACGTGGGTGTGTGAATCGACGTTCTCTGCGATGGGATTCATAAGTCAAAATACAGATCTGGAATTGTTGATGTCAATTTAGAGGCGGAGCTGAGGCGTGCATTGAGTTCAGATATTCAGCCAACATCTCTGCAACTTGTCAGACAAAAGAATTGTCAAATTTCGCATTAAATATTCTCAAATTTTCAATTTTAGCAATTTGTTTCATCATTTGCGTCTGAGGCGTCTGAGTAGTCAAAATGTACATGTTTTGAATAAACTTGTTCAAACAGTGTTATTCTTAAAATTTTCGATTGAGCAACCTAATTTCTCAATTTTTCCATGGTGTGGCGAATTTCAATTCTCATTCGCCACACCTGTGGCTACATTGAAAAATAGGGTGCCCACCCTGGGTTTAAAGGGTAGTGAATGCTTTCAGAAATTCTCTAAATGCTTGCATAATACATACAGTATCTTAAAAATATACTGGCTGCTAAGAAGTCATATAATATAAAATACAACCAAATCCAGTAATCCTACAAAAGTGGCTTGGAACTTTATAAAAAAATATTACCTCCATCAGTCAGGGAAAGCGTGGCATTGAAGCCATATCTAATCAAGGTAAAATAGCCTCAGAAGGAAGTGCTATTGCCAATTCTTTGAATGAATTTTTTTTAAAGCAGGGGAAATTTTTGCGTACCACTTCCTCTCTTTCTTTTATGACTCCCATATTTAACCATGTGGTTTCTAACTCAATTTTTCTATATCCGGTTGATGAAAAGGAAATTTTGGAAATACTCAACAAAATCAGTGGTAACTATTCTAGTGGTTATGAAAGCATTTTTGGTATTATATTTACATGGTGAATTTCCCCAGAAATTAAAAATTGCCAAAGTTACTCCCATTTTTAGAAGAGGAGACTCTCATGCTATCGAAAATTATCGACCCATCTCAGTCCTCTCTACTTTTCAAAAATATTTGAACATGCAATGTACAAAAGGATTATTTATTTTGTGAACAAATTCAATATTCTATCTAACAATAAATTTGTTTTCATTAAAGGTAGATCCACAGAAATGGTAATTTATAAGTTTATTAACTCAGTTCTATTAGGCCTTGATAATCAGAAAAATAAAATTGGGATTTTTTATGACCTCTCAAAAGCCTTTGACTCTATTGAACATCTGATTTTACTGCATTCTAATGGAATAATGGGTTTTGCCTATAATTGGATAAAATCTTTTTTGACTGGCAGATCCCAAGCTGTTACCTTCAATTCTATTCACTCAAATTGTCAGTATACTTCCAACTATCTCAATTTAACCAAGGGAGTCCCTCAGGTTTCCATTCTGGGACCTTTGCTCTTTTATTTTATGTAAATGCCCTTCCTAAGTGGATGAATGAGAGGGGACTATTCATGTATGCAGATGATAGTACCCATCTTATCAATACTAGTGATCAAGAAATATTTAACTACTGTCAATAAGCTATAGGTGATATGGTCTCTTGGTCTGATAATCACAAGTTACAACTTAATTGTAAAAAATCTTGCTTTTTGCAGTTCCATCCCTATCAAAAAAATCAGTATTTTTCCCTCTTTTAAGATATATAATACTGAACTTCCTTACCAACCAAACACTAAGTTCCTTGGTATACTTATAACAGTTTTTTTAACTGGAAAACTCAGATTGACACATTGTTTTAAAGTTGTTATGTGATGCTACATTTTAAGAAGGATTAGAAACATGACCTATATCAATATTTGTTTGTTTATTTACTTCGCATATATATATATATATATATATATATATATATATATATATATATATATAGTAGACTTAAATATGCCATCGTTGCATGTGGCCATTCTTGCCATACAACAACTTTTTAAATTGCAAAAATGGGCTATTAGAATTCTTGCAAAAATTAATAGGAGAAAAAGTTGTAAAGAGTTTTTTAAGTAGATGTCCCTCCTTACTCTCCCCTCTATTTATTTGTATCACACTATTCTCTTTGCAGTAATCCACAGTGATGTGTTAAAACTTGTAAAGAATTTCAAAATTCATAATCATGACACTAGAGGTAAACTTGCTTTTAGAGTGTCCACCCATAATTTGAATTTGTATGAATTCAGTCCAGAATTTTCTGGTGTCAAACGTTTTAACAAACTACCCAAGAAAATAAAAAGTATATCCAATCTCCTACACTTTAAAAGGGCCTTAAAAGAATACCTAACTCGAAACTGTTATTACTCTATTGATGAATTTGTATGTGATTGTGTGCTCTGGGTTATGTGAAGGGTTATGACCTGCTACATTTTGTCTCTTTTTAATGGTTTGTAGTCATATATTTCCATTGTATTTGTTTATGTATGTCAGTGTCCTGTCCTATACATAATTAGATATGTCTTGGGATAAATAAATCATTATTATTATTCTTATGGTCTAGGCTGGGGCTGGCGAACCTATGGCATGCGGAACGATTTTGGTTGGCACGCCACAAAATGAAATAAGAAATGAAATGTGCCACTCGCTAATACAGCGGCATGGCAGTAGTGTACCCGGAAATCTAATAAATGTATGTATTAAAGGTATAAACAACTCCTTCAGTCATAAAATGTATTGGAAGGTATGTGGGCATACCCAGGGCGAACCTGCTTCGATAGTGACAGTCGGCCTGGTGTCATTATCGAAGCAGGTTTGCCCTGAGGATGCCCACATAGTGGGTGAAATGCATTGGCCCTTCCAATAAATTTTATGGCTGAAGGAGTGGTTTATACCTTTAGTTAGTAGCCATAAGAACCAAGCCTCCAATCAAAATGTACGTATTGAAACGATGAAAAAGAGAGGTTTCGTTTAGAAGAGGTACCATCAGTTATATTACGATTTTTTTTGCATATAATGCATTGTCGAAGAGATACTTGAAAAAGTAAATATTTTAGCTGCCACAACTACACCACCTATCGGCGACTATTGTACACACTTTACGCTCCTTTTTATTTTATTAGTTGTTGGAGCTTCGGGTTTTCAAGTGAATTTAGCTAATTTTTGTTTTTGTGAATAAATTTTTATCCTTGAATAATGGCAGAATCGAGGAATAAAAAAGCAAAATTTTCTGGTGAAGGAAGCGAAAGGATTTTTAAGTATTGTTTGACTGAAAGGTATGGTGCAATTGAAAAGAGCGATAAAGAATTTTGTTTTGTGTGGTGACGCCGAAATTACCTACATGCAGACTCGTGTGAAAATCTAATATCTGTAGAGTTTGGAAAGCAAACATCTTGGCCCGAGAAGGAACCGTTCCAAAGGTGTCATTGGCCCACAGGGATTATGTTCTGTGTTCTGGCGGCCCAATCTGCCTCTGGCATCAGCACAGAATTTAGTATCTGACATTTTTATTATATCCTTAACATCCGATAAGTATTAAACTGGAATTTGACAAACGGAGGTTGATGCCTCGGATCACTCCGTTCATGTCATACATCTTCTTCATTACTTCATTCATGTCATTTATTAAATCGTTTTCACGCATAACGATTTTTCATGAGATACTTAATGTTTTTTAGAGAGTACCACCTCCACTAAAGATGACATTATCCATTAATGGACCTTATTTTTTTTAGCGTTTAATATTATTTGTAGAGTCTGGAAGGTGTGGGATTCGCTCTAATAATTCGATAAAAAACTATATTTCGTACTTTGTTTTCAATATATAATTTGAATCAAATAATATAATTTTTTTCCAGTGTGGGAAAAGGCATACTATGTGCTACATTCTAAGAATAAACCAAGATAACATTTTCTTATGATACTGGCAGGCGAAGAGGCAAATTTTCTCTTATTAAGTTAATTTTGGCACGAGAGCTAGATAAAGTTCGCCAGCCCTGGTCTAGGCTATTGGGCGTTTTGATGAAAATGAATTAATTAAAAACCTATGCGTAAAACAGGCTAGACAGGCAATAGTAACATTGGGAGATTCACATGTGTCAGTAGTATGAGGCATGTAAGAGGGTTGCACACTCTGAGCAGCAATATTTAGTATTCATGCCAAAGAAACTATTAGAGAGTTACTGAAAAATATAGAAACAGAATTAAAAGAAGTAAGTGACTGAATGAGCGTAATTTTTTATGCCTTCAATGGTAAACTCGTATGAACTGAAGATGAAACCGAACTAATTTGCAATCTGTTATTCTACAGTAGAATCGAAAAATTTTTCTCTATAATCTATTATCGGATGATAACCGCTTATGTTGTTTCCTTCAGACTCAAAATCCGCATCTGGTATACCCAATGTTGTTATGATTGTTGCGGATAGACAGTTTTTCAGTATTATTTCAATCATATTATGATCTCGATAATTTTTTTAAAATTAAGATCTTATTATTAGTACTTAATGATTTAAGGAGATGTGTCTATTTAATGCATGTGCTTCCTAGATTTTTAAAAATTATGATAAAGTCCTAATCAATCCTTTTCATTGCAGGTAAGAAAGCTCCTTCTACATTGATCGAAGCACTTAAGTAGACTACATTTTCCAAACACTGAAAAATAAGTAAGTACTCTAATTCGGTTTGTAAAACTCATTGCAGATATTTATTTATGGATTTTATACGTTTAAGGCAATATTATATGTATTTTTATCTCACGATTTTTCTAATTTTTGTTTTCATTGTGTCGCACATAATGTTAAAAATTCTCTTTAGCTTAAGTTTAAGCTTAATCATTATGGAATTTTACTTACATACAAAATTTAGGTTCATGGTTGGTCTTTCGACCGAATATCTTAATCCTGATCCGATTTGCCTCATAAATTCTCTTCAAACAATTTAATGCTTAACTAATCATTCTTAGTGGCGTTTACGTATCGTCTTTTGCATATTACCTCGTCTGTTTACCTAGTTCCTCCCTCCATAATAATCTTTTCTATCCCCTTATATCCTATTCCCCCTTCCTTCACCTTTTAACTTCCCTCCGCCTCTCTCTCCCTCCCCAGTCTCTGCCCCTCCCCAATTTCTCCCCCTCCCCAATCTCCCACCCTCTCCAATCTCTCTCCCTCCCCAATCTCTCCCCCTGCCCAATCTCTTCCCCTCCTCAATCTCTTCGCCTTCCCAATCTCTCCCACTCCTTAATCTCTTCCCCTCCTCAATCTCTTCCCCTCCCTAATATCTACGCCCCCATCCCCCCAATAATCTCTCTCTGAATATTAAAATCGTTCCACTTTATTAACCCTGAAAAACCTGACCATGTAAGATGTTTAACAATTTGATGAACTGAGAGGTTAACATTATACTTGCATTATTTATTATGAGTTATTTTAGACTTTTATGGGATACATTGCGTCAATCCTTAGAATGCAAAAATAACAAATGAAACCATTTGCAACAGCGCTGGAAATTCACACGTCCGTCATTGTGTTCATGCGATGAATGAGCATTTCCCATTTTCTTGGCATTTCCTTATGCAAAAGAAGATCAGGAAGTGATTATGATATCCAACAAAGAGAATGCCTTTGCTCTTATTTCTTTGGTATCTCACTCCCACCTAGGCCTTGCTCCAAAAATCCCTTTATTCATCCGACAGAGCCTCAGTTGAAAAATAGGTTTGATTTTGCATTCGCTAAGCCACATTTCTCCCGAGATTATTAAAGTGAAATATGCTTTAAAACGGAGGTTAATTCTCCAACGATGACAATTATCCGTGAGTCGGGATCACGAAGATAGCCTGCCGTATTGCGATTCCAAATCAGGCTTTTTCGCTCCGAGCCGCAATGGAGAGAGTACGCATGAATGGAGAAAGGCAAAAGAAAGGAGATAAGGAGGGAGAATGGTGGAAGGGACATGTCGAAGGCGAATTAGACAAAAGAAAGCGAGAAAGCGCTGAGACATCTCGTGCTAAAAGGTTAACCAAAACGGTAATGCAGGCAAAGATGACAGCCCTTTCTCTTTCTCTCTCCCTCCATCTCACCTTTCTCCACGTCCCTCTTGCAAGCGGAAGATTTGGATTTCGTTTCCAGCGCTGGAGAAGTTGTATTATTTATTTATCTACTCTCTCGCCTCCACTTTCTCTTTTCCTTTCTCTCTCGCCCTTAATCTTTTTATGTTCTTCCTCAACGTTACCGTTTCTCGTAAAAAAATGAAAAATATCAAAAGACGTTTAAACCTCACGCAAAGGTGAAGGAATAATATTTGACTGTGCACAAAAAGGTTATTTTTCCTCATTCGTAATCGGAAAAATATTTACTCTGTTATAATATACTTTATACGAAAACGATCGAGTGCAACTTTTGCTAATCTTAGCTAATCATGATTAAAGGAGAATCATTAAAGTGTCCAAGAATTGCTCTGGAAAACGTGCTTCAATAGAGGAACACTTCACAGACGAGCCTTTAAAATAGAAAGCCATCTTTATATGAAAAGAGTCGAAGTTTGTTTATTAATTTTAGATTTCGAAAACCTATAGAGTCACGGAATTTACGTTCTATGGAAAAATTATTGCTCTTACGTTTCTAGCTGTTGGCCATTCTCATTTCTCGCGCTAATGCTTTCGTCCATGTACTGTTGGAAGTGAAAGAGGAGGAATTTTCCTCTAGTCTAATAACGCACGATATGTTTGAAGCTATTTGTGCCAGCACGATAAAATTAATTCTTTATTAGAGGAATTTCTCTTAGTGGGGAATACGCTCAAAAAGCATGATATCATTCGTGAGAGTGGAAGGATGATTCGATCGACGGATTCATCAACGATATCATAGAGGACGATCGATTCTGATATAGATCAAGCCTGATAGATCAGATATTGGATCGATTTTGAGCTTATAGATCGATCGATAAATCGAATAGCCCCATACAAAGTGCTTTTACGCTGCCATGCTCAGTGGCCCCAGTGTTTCCCCTGCAGTGATAAGACGACGGTTGAGTTGCATGTCTTAGCTTGCGGGCGCCAAGGGTGCTGACCGCACAACTGCTACCGGTGGTGGCACCTAAGCGGTGGTTAAAGTGGATTGGGAATGCTCACTAGTGAGCGTCTGGGCCTTTGCTGGCCCTAATTCCTCGTCTGCGCCCGTGGAGGAGCGCGGTCGTTTTTTTTTGCCTCAAGGCTGCGGAGTCGCATCTGCAATCTGGCGTAGATGCTCCGTCTCCTTGCCAGCTGTTTTTCCCAAAACCTGATTGTCTGGAGCTTCAGTGATTCCCGCAATGTCGGGAGGGACAGACACTCGTAGATGTCCTTCAGCACCCTTCCTCTCTTCGTGATGGTACGAAGACAGGCGCGTTCTGCTGTGTTGAGGTGGTAGTGGCCGGCAGAGTTAAGGCGTCCACTTCAGGCTTGTGAGGCGTAGGTCATGACAGGAAAAATAATGGCCCTGTTGATGTGAAGTCTCCGGTGCAGCGGGATGTTGTCATTGCGAAGCAGTGGTGAAGGCCCAATTTTTGAGCTGAGAACTCTGTGGGCCACCCGCCTTGCATGCTTCTCGAAGGAAAGCTTTCTGTTGAGTGTCACCCCCAAATAGGTGACGTCCTCCATCCACTCCGCCTGTTGGTCGCTAAAAAGGATACCATCCGGGTTCGCCAGCGGTGAAACGGAGAAGATTTTGGTTTGGGTTTTTCTCGGGTTGACCTCTAGCTTGGCAGCCTGGAATTAATCCAGAAGGATATCTGTAGAGTGCTGTAGATACTCCGTAGCCTTGGCCTTGCTCCAGGATTTGCAGAGAAGCGCCGCGTCATCAGCATACAGGGCCACGATTGTGTTCCATCCCAGGTCCACTTGAAGGTCCGCAGTGTAGATGTTATACAGGCTGGGGCCGAGAACCGCGCCCTTCGGTACGCCGGAGGAGATGACGTGAGCTGGTGATTCCGTCCCGTGCCATCGCACGGAGAAAGTCGTGCCTCTGAGGTAACTGCCAATAGTGCCCTGCTGCCAGGATGGAAAGCCAAAGGTGCACAGTTTTCGAAGAAGTCCCGCATGCCACATCCTGTCGAAATCCTTAGTAATGTCAAACAGGGCGGTCGCCACATGCGGCTTGTTGTTGTAGGCTTCTGTAGTGAAGTAAAATACTCTCGCCAGCTGGTGAGTGGTGGCGTGCTCTTCTCTGAAGCCAAACTGCTGGGCAGGAAGGGTGTTGTTTTCCAGTAAAAACTGTGAATGTATAGAAGTAGCAAACGCTCGAAGTTTCCCCATTCCATCCAAAAGGGAAATGGGGCGGTACTTCATGGGATCTCGGGAGGTCTTTCTCTTCGGGATGCAGACTACGCTTGCTTTCTTCCAGATCGATGGAAAATGTCCAAGACGAAGGCACGTGGTAAATAAGAAGGCAAGCCAGGTGCCAAACTCTTGCGGCATTTGTCGCAGGACCTCGTTCCGTATCCCATCCGGGCCCGAAGCCTTCTTTGGTCTTTCAAGTGCTGCCCCGACGTCCGCGGAAGTAATAGTCGGGGAGGAGACGTCAGCAGCAATGTTGACAGGCGCAGGATCGACGTCCGCTTCAGCATTATGGAAAACCGTCTTAAGATACGAGGCCTTGAGCTCCGCTTTGTCACCAGAAGTAATGGCGGTAATGTTGCCACGTTGGAGTAGAGGGTCATATTGCTGACCAATCCTGAGGGCCTTCTCCATGCGCCAAATGGAGCCGTCCTCGATGAAAAGGGAAGCAAGCTTGTTATCCCAGGCAATGCGGCGGTGTTCACGAATGACTTTCTTGATTTTTCTCTCCATGCGATGGAGATGCGACCGCACTCCGGTTAACTGGAAAAGGCGGCGAACTCGGTTCTTGGCAGTAATGTGAACGGGAAATTCCATATACGATGAAGCCTTGCGAGTCCGGCGGGGAATGGTCTCCGCAGTAGTTGTATTGATCCTTGTGGTAAGCATCCGGGCGCATTCGTCTGTGTCTTCCCCAGTGGAGATGTCCGGGAGTTGCTCCGTTAAGCTGTTTGTTAGGATTCGGCGAAAGTTCGTCTGGGAGGAGGAGTGGTCGGATGCCAAAGTAGGCAACCATAGGATTGTGGTCACTGCTGAGGGCTGCCATTGATGACACATGGATGAAAGTTTGCAGCCCCTCGGTGATTTAAAAGTCCAAGACATTTCCATTTCCATCGCCCATGGTGGAGTAGTGGATCGGTTGCAGTGGACCCACAACGTTGAAGCCGGAAGCTTCCGCCCAATTTCTCATTTGTGTCCCACGGCTGTCCTCATTCCTGGAGTTCCAGGAGGGATGCATTGCGTTAAAGTCGCCCGCTAGCAAGATAGGATAACCCCACTTGGGAAGGGCGTCTAAGTCCTCTAGATGAAAGGGGCGCGATGGAGAAAAGTAGCAGAAAACCAGCGTCAAAAATCCCTTGTCGGTACACAGCAAAACAGCTGTGGCCTCAGCAGATTGGAGCGTCGGTAGTAAAATTTCCGCAGGGTCTTGATCGTCGCGGACGACAATTGCAGTTCCGCCGGATGCTCTGGCGTTGGATGAGACTGCTCGATCTTTACGTAAGATTTCACAGTCTGGGATGGTCCATTTGGTAGAGGAAAGAAGGTGGGTCTCTTGGAGGAGGGCAGCAGCAATGCCATGCCTCTTGAGAAAGCCTAGCAACTCAGGAGATTTTCCTCGGATGTTTCCTCCTGCATTCTAGGAGGCGAATGCTTTGAACGATCTCGTTCCCTTACGGTTGAACGTTAAGGAATGTCGTGACGTGTGTCAGGAGGCCCTGCCGACTGCTGTTGCAGTTGCTGCTGCATTGCCAGGGTTGCTGTTGTAAGATAATGAATGGTCTCAAGTAGTCCTGCTGGAGTCATCGGGCCAGAATTAGCAGGCAGTGAAGCCACAGCAGTCGCTGGGGCACGAAGCTCCTGTCGACGTTAGCGACGTTTGAGAAGCGGAACTCTCAGCTCTTCCTGGGTCTCCTGACGAGCCGGTTGTAGTCGCGGAAGCGCGGGGAAGGATCCCGCATCCAGTGCAGGGGCTGAAGGAACCGAGAGCCTCGTCCTCGGCGCAGATCTCTGCTTCGGCTGCGGTCTGGTGGTGTTGCCTCGTCCCCAAGCGATCTGTACGCCTAGGGTTGGAATAGAGATAGCTCGTCTTGGTTGGGCCGCCTTCCTAGAGACCGCCTGTTGTCTTCCCTGAATAAGAACCTGTTCCTTCTGCATGGCCGGGAGCGATGTGGAAAAAGTGCTATGTTCTCCCCCGTAGTTGCTGCATTTGCATGGCTGGTCAATCGACTAAGTACAGGACTGCCCCGAATGGGATCCAGCACACTTATAACACCGGGAGGCGACGGTGCAACGTAGTGAAGAGTGACGACACGGCTGCAATTAAAGCAGACCACTGAGGCGGCCAAAAGTTCCGAAGGAGGGCGCCTGGGCATTTTCTGTCCATCTGTAGGGGGCTTGGTAGACCCATGAAGATTGCAAATCGTCTTCACGAGGATGCCCATGCTGTCAAGATCAGCAAAAATATCTTGCGGGTCGTCCTCGGAGTCTAATCCATGGAGGATAAAGCTGGTGGTTTTCTCATCTTTCTCATTCCTGGAGGAGATCTGGGCCTTGTCCTGGAGCAGCAGGCCCTTGGTCTCCTTTAGGCATCGAATGTTCCGGAAGGTAATCAGAATTGCTCCTTTCTCCCTCGTCTGTGAGAGTTGGAAAACTTGGTCCTTCACTTTGGAGCGAAGGAGATCCCGAAGTGATCTCAGGGAGCAGATGTCGTACACCATCAATGCTGGCCATTTGGCTGGTTTTCGGATGGGCGCCGCCAAGTCAGCTGCTGGAAGACTCAGCCCGCTGGTTTGCTGCGACTTCGGGTCGTCTTGCAGCAGCGGCGCATAACGGTTGCTTGTGGAAATGGCTGAAGAATATTCCAGGGCAGCAGTCCTCTGGCGCTTCTTTAGTGCTTCTTAGGCTGTAAGGAAGGCGGTTGGACCCCTTTGGTCTCCACCTTTTGAAAGGTGGACTCGGACGGTATTGCAGGAGCGTTAGCTATCTCTAAACGAGTCAATGGTGGAGGCTGTTGGCTCTGATAAGAGCCCCAGTTTTCCATCATAGTGGAAGCGGTATCGACCTGAAATGGGCCGTTTTATTTTCCCGAAGAGGATGAATTCAACATGGTGGAAGCGGTCAAAGATTTGGTGGTGACTGCGGCTGCCCGTTTGGGAGGTAGCAACTCTCCTTGGACGCGCTCGTCTGCCCCTCGCGACCGGCGGTAGTCTTTTCCATGGGGAAAAGATTCCTTGAAGTCACTTCAAGAAGGAAGGCTGGGGAAAAGCGTTGTGGGTGCTGAGCAAGCGTCGCCTGACTCAGATATGCTGCAGTAGTAGTTTTTCTACCCGCCCCACCTCTGCGCAGCAAAAGCAAAGGATCAAAACAGTGGAAAAATATCCCACTGATGTCTATATCGTAACCTTAGCCAAAACAGCTGATTATAAATAATTTGCCAATAAATCTGAAATCACTAGCTATAATTGTAAAACACTTCCTTACAAAAAGTCACTTAGCCCAGTTCAATACTTCAATTGCCAAAAATTAGGGCATACTAAAAACAATTGCAATTTCCCGGCCGTATGTGTAAAATGCGGCGGCGATCATCCTTCTGCCAATTGCTCAAAATCCCCCGATACTCCCCCCACTTGTGCTAACTGCGGAAATGCCTATACTGCCAATTATAAAAATTGCCCTACCTTCATCCGAGCTCGCACAGCAGTGTACAACCGCCTAAATCCTACCACAGCACCAGCTCTACCCGCACCAAATCCTACATCCTATCCTTCATACTTTCCCCACCTATCTACTTCTCCAACCCGCCCTACCCAAAACTTAATACCCTTCCCACCCTCTCACATCCACCACCCCCTTATCATCAAAACCCTTACAACCCTTACATCCCACCTACTTTTCCACCCCCTCGTAATAACAATGACATCTTATCCGACATTCAAAGGCTCCACAATATCCATATGCATTTTCTTTTTCTCCAAACTAACGAGCAACGGCGTATATTTCTCCTGAGCGTGTTACTCAAATTCGATGGCTTCCCACGCCCTTAAAATTAATAAACTCTCCATCCTCTCGTGGCATGCCCATAGTATTAAAAAAAAATTACTGAGCTCCGTGATTTCCTTTCAGCTTCTCACTTTGAGTTAATCCTCATACAGGAAACTCACTTATCAGTAACAAATAACTATACATTCCGAATTTAAAAATCTACCGATTAGACCGCACTACTTCCGGAGGCGGCGTGGCCATCGCCATTAGGTCAAACCTTAAATACTCAGGAATTTCCCCATCATGAACTCAATTGAAGCGGTAGGAATTGTCCTTCACACCAAAAATTTGCCCAATAACCTTTAACTCCATCTATAAACCTTCGCCCAAGAAACTGCTATTTACTGACTTACGGAACGTCTTTGCGGACAACCAACCTGGACTATACATAAGCGACTGGAACACAAAACATCGACACTGGGGCTGCAACGCCACCAATACGAACGGAAGACTTATTTTAATTATTCATACGCCAATCCAATAGCCATTATTACCCCAGACGAACCGACGCATTTTTCCCCCAAAAACCCATCTTTTCCTATTTTTTTACCCCAAAAGTACTAAAAATATTTTCCTCATTCAACTATCCAATTTCCTTTCATCTTTCTGTATACCCATCCCAACTCCTCCCTTTCCTACCCCAACGAACTGACTTGACCAAATTCGCCTCTTTAGCAAATGAAAAAATATCATCTCCCCTACCCTTACCTACTTCCTCTCCTACCTCAATTGACACCCGATT
This sequence comes from Tanypteryx hageni, assembly GCA_028673005.1. Classification (NCBI taxonomy): domain Eukaryota; kingdom Metazoa; phylum Arthropoda; class Insecta; order Odonata; family Petaluridae; genus Tanypteryx; species Tanypteryx hageni. The sequence goes on from CM054115.1 coordinate 201,050,780, forward strand.
ACTTGAAATCCAAAATATCCTCCTCTCCTCCAAAACCTCAGCCTCCAAAAACCTTTTCTCCAACCCACACTCCCATCCCTACCTCCTTACGTGAGCTAATCCAACGAGAAAACCGCATCAGAAGACGTTGGCAAAAACACCGACAGCCATCAGACCGAAGAGACCTGACTCGTCTGACAAATCAAATCAAATTTCGAATCCGCGACTTTCAACAACAACAGTGGTTTAATAAAATCAACTCTCTCCGCACTGATGACTGCAGCATCTGGCGTACAACCAAATCCCTTACCAAACATTTTCCACCCACTCCTCCCCTCAAAACCGTTGACTCCGTCACTCACGACCCATTTCACAAAGCCCAACTTTTTGCTGATTACCTTCAGAAAATAATGAGTCCCCCTACTTCAGCCCTCACCCCCATTGAATCAGACGCCAAAATTAACTGCTCCAATTTAGACCTGACTCCTCAACCTGCTCCTATTCAAACCTCTTATCCTGAAATTAAATCAATTCTGTATAATTTAAAAACTAAAAACGCTCCAGGCCTTGATAACATTGCCAACCTCATGCTAAAAACTATGACTTCCTCCAAGCATTTTATGAACATTCTAACCGACCTTTTTAATAACTGCTTTCAAATTAGCTACTTCTCTCCCTTATGAAAAAATGGCAAAATTTGACCCTTTCTTAAACTAATAAAAGATCCCTTCTCTCCTTCCAGCTATCGCCCCATCTCTCTTTTACCATCCCTCTCCAAAATTTTAGAACGCATTATTCTAAAACGTCTAATTCTTTTCATTAACGAAAACAAAATTCCTATTCCTGAACAAATGGGCTTCAGAAAATACACATCGACAATTCATAAAATATTAAGGCTCATTGAAACCATTACCCGAGGCTTGATTACGGAAAAAAATCAACAGTAGCGGTCTTTCTAGACATCAGCAGAGCCTTTGACACTGTTTGGCACAAAGTACTCTAACTAACACTATCCAGACTTAACTTTCCCATTAACTTCCAAAAACTAATCAGAAATTTCCTATCAAATCGCACCAGCGGACTCCCCACCTGCCGCCCAGCTCTCACAGGTATTCCTCAAGGGGCAATTTTGAACCAAATCCTTTTCAATCTGTATATTAACGACCTTCCCAAACATCCAAATACCGACCTTTTCGTATACGCAGACGACACTGCGATAATTAGCCTATCCCTTTTCCCGGATCTAGCTACGAAAAGACTAACTACCCACTCACGACAAATTTACAGCTGGACTCAGACATGGAGATTAAAATTAACCCAGAAAAAAGCGCCCACATGCATTTTGCCCAACCCGCTTCAAGTGATACTCCCATACTTCAAACCCATTGATTGCAGGCCAAAAGATCCCGACAGTTTCGAAACATAAATTCTTTGGCATAATCCTTGAATCAAAACTTCTGTTTAGAGCTCACTCCCAACATTCCCTTCAAAATGCAAAATTAGCTAAGTCAATCCTTTCCTCATTATTAGGACCCCACAGCAAAATAGGCCTCACTGACAAAATGCGCCCCTACCTCCTTTTAATCCGCCCCCATCTCACTTACGGAAGTGAAATTTACTTGAACACTGCGTAGAGAAACAACCAAAATTGAAAGTTTTCAATCATCTACCCTCCGCTTTGTCCAGCAATCAAAACTAGTATCCATCAGAGAACTACAACTTGCCCACAACACTTTACTAAGCTAAGCACATAAATTCAACCGCCGTATCAAACTTACCAATAACCTTCTCCTCCAAACCATATGAACCTACCACACCACCAAACGCCACAAATACCGGATGACGAAAGATATCCTTCAACTCTAACTTCCTGCTACCGCTATCAATGTTAGGTTGGTATCTTGGAAGGCGGTAAATTTGAATCGAGTTAAAATTATGCTGTTGGTATTTTGGATGGCGGCGGATTCGAATCGAGTTAAAATTTTGCTGTTGAGAACGCCGAATGCGCGGTATATTCGAATTGAATTTAACTTTCTGAGTTGGTATTTTGGATGGCGGCGGATTTGAGTACGTTAAAATGAAGCGAAATACTGAGCAGGTTGATCAAGTTTTTATTTCCAAAAAAATACAATCATTATTACGTTATAAATACACACAACAAAAATAACAATCTTTTTTCAAAGGAGGTGGTCCATCGATATGAATTTCTCCTTTATTGTAGTGTTCCAGGCATGGCTGATATCGTTCCGCCTTATTCCAATCTTCTAATTCTTGTAATTCGGGAAATGTGGCGGTTATCTGATGGATGTCACGTGGATGATACAGTTCAATATAATCAATAGGTATACATTTCAGATCCTCTAATTTCATCGTCTTCCAACCACGTTCATGATAGTTCCGAATAGCCGACCCAATTTTATGTATAATTGCAAGTTGTTTTAAGTCCATAACTGAAAGTTAATTATTTTCAAATCAATGATTGCTTAGATTTATAATATAATAATAATTTTAAATATAAATTAAATTACCTTTGGAGAGCGATCTTATGCGTAGAATATCTGGATGCGTCTTTCTTCGAGAAACTCACTTATGCACGCGTCCGTCCTCTGCCGAGTCTCAAATCCGAATGAAACCTTCTAAGTGCAAGATTGCAAGAATGCTGAGGCTGCACGGCCGCGAGACTGCGTAGCGATCTTGAGTCAGAGAACCGGACGTGATCACTGCAAAATGCCGAGTACGTGCATACACCGGATGTGATCTGGAGAGTGGGGGTTAACGCAAAAGTATCACGTCAACACATTCCCAACTTGCGGTATATTTGAATCGAGTTAAAATTTGGTGCTCGGCGGTGATTTTAAATACTTCAAAATGAAACAAATATTTTGGTCGTAACTCGTCTTACTTATATGATTTAACAAGTCGTAACTTGTCGATGGTCGAATGGAAGGATGAGATGAAATAAAAATCGTTTTTCAAAAATCGATATTCTTTTATTTCCATTAAAAAAATATCTTAATGAAATTCATTTCTTTTTATTAAAGGACAAGTTATCACAAATCGATCATGTTCCTTTTTAGGATCATCTCCTTTTTCTTACTCGTATACATTTACACCGCATTTACTACAAATAGTCATGTCCATATATCCAGAATAAATAAATCCAACAGAAGCCATTTTATATACATCGAAAATAAATTGATTTTTAGGAAAGCATTTGAATGATACAAGTCTATCAGATTCATTTTTTAGGTCAACATTTTGCCGAAACTAGTTCTTAATTTTGTGACAATTATCCACAGCACACATTATATTTCCATCATTTCTATGTTTATGCCGCATACACCTTTTACCCGATGAGGGTAATTGTGAAATCGGAGGGCAGTCAAAAACGAGTAAATTGATGACTTTATGTCCTATTATATTGGATAAGAATTTACATTTTTCTAAACCTTTTACGAAAAAAAGATGATAACCTAATGCATATTTCAACAGTACATTTTCGAAATTTTCATGGGTGATGCCACCTTCTTCTACCTTCATTCCGTGAAAGTATTTGGTAAGTCATGAAATTTCTTTTTTACAAATTAATTCACGTGGTGATGAAAAAATCCATGATTGGCTATAATCATTGTCAATATCAGAAATAGCCAATTCTTTGACTACGAATTCATTCTTTTGATTGCGAAAGGCTTGAAAATCCACTATACATTTTCTCAATTGAAAAATCTCTAATGGTGTTCGGTTTACGGGAGTATTAGCTCCATCGCCAGGGACCAACTCCATCATTCACACACACACAGAATAGCAGTTTACGGGAGTTTTAATTCTGCGCCAGTGACTGCAGTCACATACGCTGTAAGAAAAATTCTCCGATTGAGCAATGTATCGGAATTTCCAAATTTAATCTTTCAAAATCGATTTTGCTATTTGTTGGTTTAGCTATATTGGTAACGTTATGCAGGCCGATTACGCAGCCAACATTCATGAAACTTTCGTAATACTCTTTTACGTTTGAAGATTCTTTAATTTAAGTATTTAATGTTAAATTCAAAGGTTTAGATTGCACCAATAGCTTATTCCACTCCTCTTCATTCAAGGTGGCCGATTGACGGTCACCTTTGATTATTAAATGTTTAACTCCGAAATACTTTACATATCGTAATAGCAGCTTTTCAATGATTGGTTTGCGATCAGAATTAAAATAGTTAGAAATTATATCTTTTTGTTCGAATAAATTAAGCCATCCATCATTACTCAGAATGACTGCCCCTTTACCGATTTGAGTAAATTGCACACACAATTCAAAAGTTTCACAATGATTAAACCCAACACTAACACTTTTCACATTCTTATTATTCAGATAGTACACAGTTTCCAATAAGAGTTGATTGATTTCACAAATATTCTTCTTCCGCGATGACTTTGAGGGTGATGCGGGATCTGCTTGCAGACTGGATGGCGGTGGTGGCGATGGCGATGGTGGTGATGATTGCAGATTGGATAACGCCGGTCTTGGAACACTTCTCCTCCGTTTCGGTAGAACTCCTGAACTGCTCGAACTCTCCATAGTGAAAGACTGTGTGGAGTTTATATATTTCAATATAACCTACTATTACTGATGGAGGGGTGGTGGGGGTGAAGGGGGAGGTGCGAAAGTGGAAGGGGAGCCTCAGAAGTCTTAAATCCTCGGCGATTGGTTGCTTGTCCTAGATTGCATCATGCGTTGGAGTTGATTTATCTTCGAGCAGCAGTTTTGTGATTGGGGATCACAACGTCTTCTTTGTCTCGCTTTCCAAAATTCGAAGAAAAAGAGCTTTGCGACATGACAGTCGTTGAGATGGGGGTGGGTAAATTGGGAAATGAAATAGGTTAAGGTTTTCCCGATTTATTTGCAGAGAGTGTAAAGACAGCAAAACTATCCACAAAGTCAGAGTAATAACTTTGGAGCCGAAATGAATTTTCGGTGTAGGAAAACGGTTGGAGGAAAGAGATGATTTCGTAAATGAGAGGTGGATAACCGTATGAGTCGAAATATTGGGCGTAATAATTGTCTATCACGTGAACTGCAACCTAATGACTCCCAGGTTTATTAGATGGATCAAAGTTTATTATGTAAATTCCAGGTTTTGGCTGATGAGGTAAATGATCTGAAGGAAAAACTCCACGAAAAAATCTTCTCGTTTGATTGTCTTTGGAAAGCGTATCGACGATATCTCTCGTGTTCATTGCGAAATTATGAAAAGAATTTGTGGATGTTTCTATCTTTATCTATCTCGATGAATGTCATGTATTCGGCATAAACTATACAGGTAATTGTTGTAGATAGAGGAATTTCGAAATTGGCTTCAATCCTCGCATTTCCCTTTTCCGGCAGACTGCTATAGTCAGTGTTACCGGATCCGTCAGGTGTTAAATCGAATGCTAATAAGAAGTACCCATGAGCAAACATTTCCATCGATATTTGATTACCCTTATCATGGTGTTATATACCTAATCCTTGATACAGAGAATAGTATGCATGAGTGTAAAGTTTCTCAGTAAAACTCATCTTCGACCCTCCCGGAGGGATTTGAACACCGTTAACCAAAAGATTAAAATCTGATAGAGAAGAATGATTGAATGAGAAAGGATTTTTTTTCCTCTTTCCGACATACGATCCGTTATCTACCATGGTGAAAACCTGAGTTTCTGGTAATTGCCCCATCACAACGTTATATGCGGGTACCTTTTGATATCGTAAAAGTTTTAACCTCGACTCGTTTGTACGGATATATTGCATTGATGCCGGATGATAAAGTTTTATTATGAGACAGTAAAATACCCGGATTCACATTAGTGTCGTACGTATAAAGTAGCGTCAAGAATTTTCAGAATTGAATTTCCATTATTTTTCTCAATTATGTAAAAACTAGGTCTCGCGCGAGTCAGTTTAATTACCAACTCGATTCCATTCAAGAGCAGCCGGGATTGATTCAACACATCTGCATGGAGTCTACCTACTAGTTCTACGGTAGCACTGTCGGCATATTGTTTATTTCTCTCTACAAATTCTGGATTAGTTGAAGTTTGCGAATTAATATCTGTTCCACTATCTGGTATCCATCCAGCACATCTCAAATGTGTAGTTGCAGCATCTTGTCCATAATTTAGGAGAGTTTCTATATAAGTACGATAATGGTAATTATCTTCCGATGGTGTGGCTTGTGTTCCATTTAAATAAACGTTACATTGGGAGAATAAGGAATGTAGGAGGTTATTAACCACCCCCGGTTGTTCGGCATCTGTTGACTTATAATCTACCCCATCTTCTTTACAAAATTTAGCTTGCAGCTTTAAGTATACGTTATTTAAATCTACGTATAAATCACCAGAATTTTAAACTCTGAATTCTATTACAGATTGATTATCTACAGAAGATGTCGGTTTATAAGGAATCACTTGTTTCGATAAAATGTTCGTTTGATAATTAGGTTTATCGAATAAATCTAGAGAAGTGAGCATGCACTCATTGGCCATTATGAAAATATATCGTGAGTAAATGTGTTCACTCCCCGCTTAGTCTTTCCCGAATGGCGCTTATTGTGTATGGTCGTTCTTTTTATTTTCCTCAATGTTGGTCGTTTACTAATACGTAAACCCATCCCTCCCATCGATTTAATTTTATCTTCAGCTTTTCTCTTTAAATTCGTCCCTGCTTCCTTAAAATGATCACGCATTATATTACTAACGGGTCTTGTACCTAATTCGGACAAGGCACCCGCACTGGCTCTAAGAGCTTCTCTACCTACCGCTTTGATTCCACTGCTTAACAGCGGTTTTGCGAGACGAAATAGTCCTCTAAATAAACCGCCCAATCCTCTACCTCTCTGAACTCCATAACTTTGTTGATAAACGGACCCGATGTCTCCCCCGCATTGTTTGGCATAATATGCCGAATATCGATCCGTATTGAATGACATTTCGATTTATAATGATGATTTTGACTAATGTGGTACTTTTATAAAGTGTAGAACTAAAGTAGAAGATTTTGTACCGGGGGAGAAATTATAAGGGAAATAATAAATGCGATCAAATTTCTGTATATTTTTCTTAGAATCAATTATTCTCAAACATCTACTCATCGAATCGCCTATCATTTGAGGTTTTATTATATCAGTGTAAACGAAGATATCACCATTTTCAGCTGTATCATCATTCCCCGATAAATCTCTTTTTGATCTTCCAATGACTAATGATTTGAAATAACGTTCCTTTTCTGGAACATGACTTTTTACGATACCTTCGTTAATATCGTTCAACACTTCATTAAAATCATTTTCTGTTATTATCGAACGTATAAATTTAATAAAAGAAATGTAATATCCTTTCTTTATAGCATAAGTGATTTTTTCATTAGATATAATCACATATTCATTAGGATCATATTCACCAAATTTCTTTTTTAGGGGATGAGGAATATTAGCTGATATATAATTACGTATGGTATTTGCTAGGGTGATATGAAGAGTATCTCTATATTGCGCCGCATAGCTTCTGCACAAAGATACGAAAGCCTCATTAAATGACTTATATTTTTGGGGGCGAAAATTGAGATTGTGTACCTTATCTATTTTTATTACCGCAGCGGTGGAAGTGATTTCTGAGATTCCTGTTTGTTTTTCACTCCCCCCCTATCGATTCTGTTGAACTTGCGCTTCTTTCACTAAATGTTTTTTGACCTCTTTCCTCCTCCTCCTCCGCATTTATGGCCGGAAAAGAAATCTCGCAAAGCCCAACTTGCCATTGACTATTCTCCAAATACAATCTATTAGCTAATTTTGTTTTAAAATGAGCTATGGAATTATCATTAAAATACTTATAGGAAGAATTGCTTAAAAGAGTGATATAAAAACCATTCATTTTTTTAATACCCCAATTTATAATGAATCAACATTAACTATCTTTGAGACTTTATCGCTCTCCGTCTTCTTTCTTCACATAGCGAATTGAATATCGACTTAAAAAATTTCAATTTTTTAAACGATTCACAGTAGATGCTTTTTCCCATGAGTTAAAAGAATCAGGATATCCTACCCACTTGACGAATATTCTAGACTGTTACCTTTTCCTCTTCTCCTCAATATTTTATCTATTTTAAATTCGGTAATTTTAGATATAACCGTGTGTCTTAATTCCGGACCGTAAAAATTTCCCTCGATGGGTTCACCATTCAAATCTTCCAACTTGTACATAGGAACCTTATTCCCTAAAATAACGGATTTAATTTTAAATATCTCAGTTGTATAGTTCGGAGTGTATCCTTTAGCGAATGGCATTCTCTCCTTGCTCATCCTAACGTAATCGCCCACCTGATATCCTGGCTTTCCTCTATCGAGTAGTCTTTTTTCACGAGAAAAGCATTCGATTCGTTCGTGTCGGATGGTGCCATCCCAATAGATGAATGAATCGTATCATTATACCCTTTCAATCATTTTGGTAATACGTTCACATAATTATAGGTATTATTTTTCGTGAAATACCTATACATCTTAGATTTTAACGTGCTATTGAATCTTTCTACTACGGCAGCTTTGACATCGGGGTTATGAGTTTAATAAAACTTGACGTTTTTTCTCTCGAGGAAATCTTGAAACTTTTTATTCCTAAATTCCGAGCCTTTATTGCTTTGTAATTTTAAAGGTTTTCTATTTTTGAAAATATAATGGAACGCCCTCACAATTTTTTCCTTCGTCTTGCTCTTTAAAGGAACTGCCCAAGCATATTTTGAGAATAAAACTATAATGGTTAGAATATATGCAAATTCACTATTATACTTTTTCAAATTTCGCATATCATTTAAGTCACATTGCCAAGTTTCGTCGATATAATCAACATCCATGGCCATTCTCACTTAGTAAGGAGAAGAGCGCGGTGAATACTCTCCGCTGGCCTGTCTCTGTTATAAGTTGTGTTATAAGTTGCAGGAATATATTTAGTGTTTCAAGAAGGAAGGGAAGTGGCAAATTCTACGTTTCCTACGAAGAGATCAACGTAACACCTTTGACTGAAAGGATTATAATTTTTAGAGGTAAGTCAGTGTCTTATACAATCTTGAACATTTGTCGAGAGACGCAAGAAAACATTTTCATTTATTTTTGCAAAAAATTATTGAATTCTTTCAATCCATATTAATTATCTTATTAGGAGGCACGTTCCCTGCTCACTGACGCTCATCACCCGCCCCCCATTGCTCGCTGTTATTCATTCTTAACAGGTACTTGTTATATTTAGATTGTTTTAATGGGATGCTTAATATTTTAATGAATTCATATTTTGCCTCAATAAGAAATTAAAAAAATTATATAGTTAAGATCTCTAACTTAGCCTTTTCTTATAAACAACATCATAAATTATTTGATTTTCTGTTCTGCGACCATTATAATTTATAATATTATAATTCTATGAATTCAATTGAATAACTTATAAGGGATTGTTTGGTTTTTAATTAATTAATTGCACAACTCGTTAAAATAAACTTAGAGAAATAAAAATTACCGGAGATTAAAATATCCGAGATTGAGCATTGAAATATGACAGACAACCAAAAATAGAATGCTAGTCTTGTATAGATTAAAAGACATAAGTAACATCCGATATATTTTTATTTAATCCATAACTTCATTCAATTTCGAGAAAGTTTATTTTCCAAGCACTGAAATTACCGAGGTCAACAATACATGTAACCATGGAAATTTTGTAAAAGTTAGAAAAACTTGAACATAAATTGAATAAAAGCGATTTCGACTGAGATAATAAAATACGACAAGAATAAGAATCTATTAATTTAGGTGGGTTCAAGCAAATATTAGTAACAATATCTTGATTTTCAGATGTTTTAAAGAAAACAAAAATGAAACCCATTAAACTGTGATTTTTACGTTTTATCTCATCCTCATCCTCTGCATTTGAACCCGTGATCGTTCACGAAATTATTTTAGATCAATTCGCAGATATTCATTACCAATGATACTATGAGGAATTTCAGACTTCTAAGTTTATTTCTAATCGAGTTATTCACAAAATTTGATCTTTAGGATCGCGATTATTCCCATTTACAATTTCATTGTAATATTACTGCTGTAAAAATAACAAATAATATTACAATAATATTCAGTTTTATATTACATTTTGATATAAATAATATAAACAATTAAGATACTATTTCTACATTACAGTTAAAAACACGATGCTTGGTTGTAAAAAATTATCGGGAGCCGAATATCGCAAGAGAAAAGCTGAGATTGAATTAGAAATTAAAAAGCAACCGGGGTCTATACAAAAACTCTTAAAAGAATATCCGGCTTTGAGAGAATCCGCAATACAAGAAAATGTGGTTCTCGAAGACAAGAAAAATGAGCCATCTTCGCATAGGTCTACGGAAGTGGCGGATAGTGCGATCAATTCTGATCGTGGATATGAATGTAGAGATGGAATTGTTGACAATATTTCGGATCCTGCAACCTGGCTCTCTGTGATCACAGATTCATTTAGATTAGAGGCAGTTTTAAGAGGACCAACAAAGCCATGAGCTGATATTAATTACCCTAAAGATAAGAATAACCGACGATTTACTGTTGCAAACGTCAAAAGGAAGCTGAGAAATGGAGAGGAGATTGATAGAACATGGCTTGTTTACTCAACAATTAAAAACGCAGTGTTTTGCTTTTTTTGTAAACTCTTTAGCTTGACAAAAATTTCTATAACTGAAGATGCTTATAATGACTGGAGAAATTTGAGCCAAACCCTTAAAGAACATGAAACCTCACCAATTCACTTTGAATCACATAAAAAATGGATAGAATTCAAGAAAAGGATTTTTGGTAATGAAACATTTGATTCGTATTTACAAAAAGATTTGAGTGCTGAAACTCGTCATTGGTAAGGAGTATTAGAGAGACTATTTGTTATAGTCGAATTTCTCGGCCGTCAATGTAATGCATTTAGGGGCTCATCAGACAGATTGCATGAAAACTATAATGGTAATTATCTACAATTAGTAGAGTTGCTGGCAAAATTTGATTCATTCATGGCAGAGCATCTGCAAAGAGTAAAATCAAATGAACACCATAGTCACTATTTAGGGAAAACTATTCAAAATGAACTAATACAGCTAATGTCCACGGCAGTGCGAAATAAAATTTTAGAAAATTTGAAGCAGGCAAAATATTATTCGATAATTGTTGATTGTACATCAATCAAGGGATAGAAATTTGTGAGCACTTCCTGAATTTCATTCCAGTGGAGAGAACAACTTCATCAGAACTTACCGATGCAATTTTTATGGAACTTGAAAATTTAGATATTCCCATGAGTAATATGCGCGGTCAAGGTTACGACAATGCTTCAAACATGAAAGGCAGACACTCGGGTGTTCAAAAAAGGATACTTGATGTAAATAATCGAGCGTTTTTTGTTCCTTGCCATGCTCACTCCTTGAATCTTGTCATCAATGATGCTAAATCATCTCATATCACTGTTTCATTTTTTAGTATAATAGAAGCTATCTATGTTTTTATGAGTGGATGTACAAGACGCTGGTCTGTTTTAATTAAAAATGTTGCTAAGTTAACTTTAAAACCATTTAGTGAAACTAGATGGGAAAGTAGAATAGAGGCGATCAAACTTTTCTGGTTTCATTTTTGTAATATTTACGATTCTCTTTATGAAATAAGTTAAGATTCATACTTTGATCCAATTGCTCGACATGAAGCAGAAACATTGGATAATCAAATGAAGGATTTCCGTTATATTTGCTGTATTGTTGTCTAGTATAATATTTTAAAGACGATTAACATAGCCAGCAAGTATTCAAAAGAAGAAAAAATATGCATTTCGAAAGTTGTTGATATATTAAAATCAACCATAGAAACCCTAAAGAAATATCGGTCGGACATTGCATTTGATGAAGTTTTAGAAGAGGCAAAAATAATTGCCGTTGATTTGGAAGTCCAACCATTTTTTCCCATAAAGACTATGATTTTTATTTCTATGTCTATGACGTAGTAATCATGTCCGTAGAAGAAAGAGTTACGCAAATACATAACCACAGTAATTTATTCAGTTTTCTATATGATGTAAATAATATTAAAAACATTTCCAAAGATGAACTATAAAAAAATGTTTGGATCTACAAGCAGCACTAACAAACTCAAATTATATCAATGAGACTGATTTGGATGGATCGGAAATGTTAGAGGAAATAACAGCACTGTCCCCTTTAATAAAAACGGGTTGGACACCATTAGATGTGTTGCAATTTGTTTTACCAAATGATTTTGCTCGTAATTTGGCAGTTGTATTGAGAATTATGCTAACTCTCCCAATAACGGTAGCGTCGTGTGAAAGAAATTTATCTAAATGAAAAATTGTTAAAAATTACTTGAGATCAACTATGTCTCAAGAGCGACTGACAGGTCTGGTAACTATTTCTGTAGAGCACGATGTTCTAAAAAAATCAAATTTGAAGACCTACTTCAAGACTTTGCATCTGTAAAAGCCAGAAAACAGAAATTCTTGTAAATATTTGTGACTTTAACATTCAATTCGACGCAAATATATTTAATTTTTGTTATTTTTTATTAGTAACATTTTAATTTTATTATTCTGTGTATTTAAAATTTTTATATCAAACCTTATTATTATTAAATAGATACAAATTCAAAACAATCAAATTTTAATTTTTTTTAGTAAAAGCATGAAATATATCCTGTAAAAATGTATGAAATATTAATAATAAATACTCTGTAAATATATTTCATTGGATCCGGACGCACGTCCCCAAAAAAAAACAGTATAAAAAAACAAATTTTTAACCCCAAAAAACAGATTTCAGACCGAAGAGATCATTAACAATCATAATTATTTTATTAAGTGAAAGTATTTAAATCTTTATTTATAAACATTTAAAAACTAATCTACGTGTAACAATAAAGAAATAATAGAATTAAGATTAAAGAATGAAAGATCATGAATTTTTGGGTTTAAAAAATTTATGTTTTCCTTTTATACTACTTTTTGGGGACGTGCGTGGACCGCTAGCCTATTTCATTATTGGAAAACTTTATTATTTTGTGATAATTAAACAAGACTATCTAATCACCTATTTGGTTGGTAACAATTTCTATCAAAAGAGATTGCAAAAATTTTTACCGGCGAGGGCGCCCGAAAGGCTCCGCGCTTGGGGCGCCAAAATACCTTGGGCCGGGCCTATCAAAATTTCTTTGGAAACGTTTTCTTAAAGGCCTGTGTAATGTATAAGCGTCCTGTGAATTCAACCAATCCTGAACGTATCTCTTCGATAACTTATTTTTACCCAGTGCTTTATACAATTTATCGGTTGTAAAATCCTGCCGGTTTAGAGGGATCGTAATAAATGGATTTTAAAATTTCATCGGACTCCAAACTATTTTTGGTTTTCGAACTCGTTCCCCTCTTCTTGGTAATTTGCTTTTCCTCGCTTCTTCCCAATCTGATTCGTTCTGCATTCCCTCGTCTCTTAACAATTTTCCCGTATTTCCTATTCTTTCCATCATGCGCCTCCATTGTTTATCTATACGTTGGTTATCGACCCTGAGACGTTTCGTTATACTCTTCAAATTAAGCCACTTAGGAGTCGTCGGGGGAGAACTCAAACGTTTTCTTTTCAAAATATGTCTCTTAGGTGTTGGAGGAGGAGAACTGGAACTTTTCCTCTTTCACTATCGGAATAGAGATGTGCTTTCTTTTTTTCTGCAGCAATATATAAGTACGTATCTAAAGTATGTTTATAAAGGTGCCATTTATCCAAGTTATTCAAATCTTTTCTATTCAAAATATTTTGCATCTCATCATCCAATCTAGATACTCGGTCTTTGGATTGTTCTCTATCGAATAAATCAGGATTAATTAAGAGCATCTTTTTAAGACTCATTTTCCAAATAGATGACTTCCTAACACACTAGAAAGAAGAGCGCCTAGTAAAACCGGAATAAAACCTCCTTTTTGTATCAACAATTTCCTTTTCTGCTTTAATGATTTATTTTTACTACCTATTACTCTTTTACACTTACGATATTTAGATAACTTGTTCTTCAAAGTGGGACTTAATTTAATATTTCCGTTTAAGGTATCCAAACAGCACTCGCACAGAATTTTAATCAAATCGTCGCTACCTTCTTTCAAAATCACGTTACACAATTTAGGTTTGGCTACTTTCAATACATGCAGCAAATGCTTATTAGATTTAAATCTTTTCATCTTCAATCATATGCTTCGGAACATAAACGATTGTAATTTCATCGGGGAAAATTTGTGTTCTAAATCTAAAGCGATCACCCGCCTCCTGCGAAAGGTCTAAGTCTAAATAACTGTAAGGTTCCGATGTTGCCTCCTTATATACTCTCGTCTACTCCATCGAATTCTCCGGATATACCTGCTTCGCTAGATGACTAAACTGAAGTTTATCGCGAGGATTTCGGGACACTACGATATACTTCGCATTGAAAGAAATATTTCTCGGTTGAGGACTCTGATAAAATGCGTTTTGTGTAATGAGAATGACTGAAATATTGAAATGGTGGGAACCTCTCGTGACTTATTCGCTGACTTGCTTGTTATATGCTTCATGCATCAAATCATCTATGACATATAATGTCAGTATTCCGCTGGCGTTTTCGAAAGATGGGACCTGAGTTTCAATTTTAACGCATTTCGAGTTAGGTTCGCTACCTGGGCTGCAGCATCACACTATGCATTCAATTTTCCCCTCAACCAAATGCGGTAAATTTTTCAAAAATATCTCTATAAACGTTTTTTTTCCAGAACAACTTGGATCAGCACAGATGCAAGTAAATAGGTGTTTCCACTTTACACTCATGATGCTTACTGAACAAAAATTCCTCACTACAAAAATATTTATTCAAAGATCGTCTTCAAAGGCTTCTCTACAGTTTCTCTTTAAATTTTGGAATTTTACTGTTTCCACCGGAACAAGGTGTTTACCCCGTCGTCACAAACATAACGTTTGTCTTCAGAAGCACTCAAGGCATTTTTATTAATTTCTATCGGATAAAGTTCATGCCTTTTTCTTTTAATCACATTCATTTTGCACATCCTAGTGGCAAAAAATGCGAAGGTCTGCTAGAGGTGGCGGGTGGGGGTGGAGGCACGCGCGACGCGACACAGCCCAACAGCTACGATCTGGTTTCGAGGATTGCGCGGCCGGATGTAGATAGCGTCTTCAAAATGCAAGGTGGCATTCTTTCAGAGAGTTCCCCAGCGGAAATGAAAGAGAAACATACGCGTGGAGACTTTCTATTTAAATCTCGCGATGATTTAATACGTACTTTATTAAATCTAATTGGGATATGGGAATTCTTTCATTTCAACGACAACGTTGGATAGAATAGAATACTCTCCGCTTAGAAGATTCGGATAAAAGAAGAGAATTATATTGTATCAGGTTAAAGTGAATATTTTATTTCCGGTATTATAATTTTTGGATATAATATCGATAATAAACGGAATTTAAACAATATAAATCTGTTAAATTGTCGCTACTCCACCTTAGATATCATTATGTTAATTAACAAAAAGTTGATTTAAATCAACTTTTTGTTAATTTCAGTTATTTTTTTAAAAATAGGCTCTCTTCGTCATTGAAGCGGAGTGAGTTACGAATTGCCATAGATTCTACCTTTTTAATGTTTTTTTTTTTGGATTTAGCCTTTAAGATCTTGACTATGTGCGAGCGAGGTAAATAAACCGCTCTGACCTGCAAAAAAAACGCGACGATAAATTGTTCGAGTGATTCTCTTATTTTAATTTATATAAATAATCATAAATGAGATTTGATAAATTAATTATTTTTATAGATTATTGAATTTTATTAATTTTCGGTATATTCAAGTATATTTGGCATATTTTTTTTGGTTAAAAAAATGTTCAGGTTTTCTGGAAAGTTATTCTAGTAATAGATACGTCCTATTTTTATTTCATCTCGTCCTTCCATTCGACTTGTTAAATCATATAAGTAAGACGAGTTAGGACCAAAGTATTTATATTTTCGTGACAATGATTGTATTTTTATTGTAAATAAAAAAACTTGATCAACCTGCTCAATATTTCACATAATTTTTGGGAGAAAAAATGGAATCAATTAAAATATTTCGAATTTTTTTTTATTTTAACAAATAATACATTGCTATTATTTACTTTTATGCTTAAATTCTTATTATTACTCTCATTATACATTTTTATTTCTTCGTCTGTAATAACATTTAAAAATTTCTTGGGTAAAAACATCTTTACCCCCGCCAAATCTTCATCTTCTCCTATCGTCACTACTAATGTCCAACCATATCTAGTATTCAATTTTTCAAATAATGCTATTTCGTAGTTTTTATCTTGCACCAAATCCTCCATTTTTATCAAAGTATTCATCTTCGACGCTTTTTGAAATTTCGTCTTGAAAGATTCCATCTGTGAATGAGGGTTATTTTTAACAATTGAAAAACATATGAAGTAATTTTTCTCATTAGTTAACTCAGATATTAAAATATATAGATTTTAAATCAAATTCCATACAATGAATCTATTACATGTAAATCAGATAATGAAACAAACAATTAGAGAATGCGTTATGAAAAAATGCATACGGACATCAACAACAGGAATGAAATTAATAAGACGTAAATGATGATAAGTATTATATTTAATAATTTTTTTTAACATATGAAGTAATTTTCCTCATCAGTTAAATCAGATAATAAAAAATATATAGATTTAAATCAAAATCCCATATAAAAAGAATCTATTACATATAAATCAGATAATAAAACATACAATTAGAGAATGTGTTTTATCAAAAATATATACACACATCGGGAACAGGTATAAAATTAGTTAGAAGCAAATGATCAGAAACGATTGAAAAAACTTACTTATCCCGAGTTTTTTTATCCCGTGCTATTTTCCGTTCATGAATCCACTTTTTCACCCATGGTGGTGAGTTTGGTTTACAAATCAATCTCCCTTCCAAAATAGTTCATATTAAATCGCTATGACTTTTATACGACGTAATTGTTTCTTGTATAATTTTTGGAAAAATTTTAATATCAATAGCATTTTTCAACTATGACTTCAATGGTATAGCTCTGAAGGATTCTGGGGCTAGACATACTAAAAAAGAATGTTTCATTCGTTTCTCACAATAAGCGTAAAATCAATAAATGGAATTGAATACAACTTACTTCAAGTCGGTGGAGACGGCGGAACTTATGAAATAAGCTCAATTTTAAAAGATGGCGTAGAAATATTTCACAAAATTCGCTGATTAGAAATCGATGGCGAGGATATTCTTTGGAAACGATTTTGTTTGTGAATACACGAGGTTCGATGCTGAGAAAACGTCGTAAAGAAATAATCACTATCACTTATATCAATGCTATTATTAAAATCATCAATTATAAAATCTTGGGAGATTACATTTAGCCCTCATCGAACACATTTTTCAATGATGTGATGATTTTCAGAACTTATGAAATAAGCTCAATTTTAAAAGTATTCTTCCACAACGATTAAGTATTTTGAATGAAAATGTGCTTACCAGATGGCGTAGAAATATTTCACACAATTTGCTGATTTGAAATCGATGGCGAGGATATTCTTTGGAAACGATTTTGTTTGTGAATACTGCTGCAGGAAAATATATGACACGAGGTTGACGTGATACTTTTGCGTTAACCCCCACTCTCCGGATCACATCCGGTGTATGCACGAACTCGGCATTTTGTAGTGATCACGTCCGGTTCGCTGACTCAAGATCGCTACGCAGAGTCTCGCGGCCGTGCAGCCTCAGCATTCTTGCAATCTTGCACTTAGAAGGTTTCATTCGGATTTGAGACTCGGCAGAGGACGGACGCGTGCATAAGTGAGTTTCTCGAAGAAAGACGCATCCAGATATTCTACGCATAAGATCGCTCTCCAAAGGTAATTTAATTTATATTTAAAATTATTATTATATTATAAATCTAAGCAATCATTGATTTGAAAATAATTAACTTTCAGTTATGGACTTAAAACAACTTGCAATTATACATAAAATTGGGTCGGCTATTCGGACCTATCATGAACGTGGTTGGAAGACGATGAAATTAGAGGATCTGAAATGTATACCTATTGATTATATTGAACTGTATCATCCACGTGACATCCATCAGATAACCGCCACATTTCCCGAATTACAAGAATTAGAAGATTGGAATAAGGCGGAACGATATCAGCCATGCCTGGAACACTACAATAAAGGAGAAATTCATATCGATGGACCACCTCCTTTGAAAAAAGATTGTTATTTTTGTTGTGTGTATTTATAACGTAATAATGATTGTATTTTTTTGGAAATAAAAACTTGATCAACCTGCTCAGTATTTCGCTTCATTTTAACGTACTCAAATCCGCCGCCATCCAAAATACCAACTCAGAAAGTTAAATTCAATTCGAATATACCGCGCATTCGGCGTTCTCAACAGCAAAATTTTAACTCGATTCGAATCCACCGCCATCCAAAATACCAACAGCAAAATTTTAACTCGATTCGAATCCGCCGCCATCCAAAATACCAACGGCAAAATTTTAACTCGATTCGAATTTACTGCCTTCCATGATACCAGCCTAACATAGCGCATTACGATCGTCTTTTGTTTTATGTTCGAACATTCTCCGAGCGGTGGCGCCACTGCTGTTCAATCATCTTTTGTTATGACGTCACATTCAAAATGGCTGACTGTGCTGAAAAGAACGAAAGCTATCTACTGCTCCTCATGTCTTTCTCCTTTCTACTTTTTTTTTTTTAAACAACCCCATGTTCAATATTTTGTTAGTTTATTTTATTAGATAGTTACTTATTATATTTAGTTTAGCATTAGAAATAAATGCAACTATTGCCTATGCTGTAAAGAAGCTCTACACAATCAAAAGCTATTCCGCAGAAAATAACAAAAGATAAAAAATATATATATATATAACAATAATAATATATAAATAATTGAATAATAATAACAACAATAACAAAACATTTATATATATATATATAATAAAAAATAAATAAACAAATAAAAAAATATGCAAAAAGAATTACCAGTAACTAGTTGGTTTGTTCTTGACTCAACTACCTTACTGATGTACATACTTTTTTGTATTTTTTTATAAATATAAATTTTTTTATTTTGAATATTAGTTTTTTTGCATTGTATTGTATTTTCATTTATAAGTAGTTATATTATCTTTTTAGTCCATAAGCAAATCATGAAACCCGTAAGGTGTTAATATTATGTAATTGCAAGAAACAAACCCCGTTGTAATTGAGCACTTTCTGACCGGTCGGGAACGTTGGTGTTACCACGAAAGACGGCCTATATTTGTGCTAAAACTATTTACCAAACCATCTAAGAGAGAGAGAGAGAGGCTTAGTGGGGAAATTTATCTTCATATCTATTAAATGCTGAGACAAGTAAATAATTTGAACGATGGTAAATGAATATCCATTCCGTAGCAATATTTTTGTTATTACACCAGCCTTCTTGATGTATAACCGAGTTCGTATAATGTAAAAGAGGGATTAGCGTCCTTTGTTATCCGGACAAATTGCTTAGTAAACTGTTTAGATTTTTTATGTTATATTAGGGCGAGTTTCAGGCGTCGCCATAGTTCAGCCGCCGGTGTTGGTGGCAACGCACGCCAGGTGGAGTTGAGGTAGTGGCGAGCGGTTTGCGGCGGCTCGTATGATGTGCGGGCGGAACGGAAGGGTGTGGCATGGTGGAGAGGAAGGGCGGGGTGGAGAAGGGACCGAGGTGGAGGGGAGGGGGTCAGATGGAGGGTAAGCGTGATGGAGGGGGGCTAGGTGGAAGGAAGGGGGGTCGAAGTGGAAAGGGGGCGAGGTGGAAGGGGGCGAGGTGGAAGGGGGCCGAGATGGAGGGGATGGCGAGGTGGAGCAGAAGAGTGACGGACGGCGATGGTTAGTGGTCGTTAGGGACCATTTTCCACCCTCCCGAGCACTCCAGACGGTCAAGCAGACCCTCAAAATCACCCTCTCCCCTCTCGCCACCCTTCACTCATCTCTTACCATTCCCCTCATTTTCCTCTCCCCTTCATTTTATGGCCGCTGTTCACACGCAGTGCCCCCTTTGTACTTTCCCCATAAACAAGGAGTCCCGCGTCACTATTACCTGAAGCAGTCTAGCATCTTATGTTGGATCTCATTAAGTTTAAATCACTAGTTTAACATTGGCGAATGATATTAAAGTGGGACATTTTAATAAGTTATCTCTTCGTTTCATTCACTAGTTTAAGATTTGTACACATTACGAGAAGAAAGAACTAAGTTATCGACCAAATGCGATTGGTTAGTTTAAAGTCTGAATGGTATTTATCATTAAAGGTTGTTGGCTTGGTTAACTTATGGCTCCATTATCATAACAGTTGACTTTCAGTCTCTGTTGATACAAGTTTGCCCCTGAAGATGCCCACTTAGTGGGCGAAATGCATCTGGTTTTTAGTATTTTTTTATGGCTGAAGGAGTTGTCTCACTGATGATTAAACATTATGCTAAACATGACTGAATGACTTAAATATGTCCCATTAGAAAAATGTCAACCCTACCGTAAGAGCTGAATTGATATATACACACACTTGAGGAAAAGGGAAAGTAAAACAAAACATGGTTGTCAACTAGGTGTTATAGGAAGCTCAACGGACACTGTTCTGAGAGCCGCTTGGGTTTCGGAGAACAACACACGAAGAAGCTTTTCGGGTAATATCTCTTTTCAGCAGCAGAGAGAAGACGTCTCTTCGTGCGTGTCTCACCGGCACCCTCAAACACCCTTAAACATCTAGTCGCCACCCACAAAATCACACATGCGCACACTACTTTTCTCAAATTGTCTATCATACGGACTCAAAAAACGGTGGGAGGACTTGAAACAACCGCATGGGACTCGAAGATACCCAAACATTCTTAATCGTTCCTACTTTCTTAGATTTTTTTGTGCTGTAGACCTAAAATAAATTTGTTGAGGCCTGTCTATAACTATGTTTTTCATTTAATTATTATTTTTGATCCCTACCTAGCTATAATAATCGCTTAACGACTGTTTGTATCAAAGGATTAGTTTTGATTTTGAATTTGATTTGAGATATTCCTGCGTTCATTTTTTACTATGGTGTAGGATGAAAAACGAATCCTGGAAATATCTTTGAGCATGGAAAAGGTTCCAAAAATATGAATTATTAGAATTAGGCAAATCTTTAAACATACTTTGAGGCAGATTGGTGCAGCATGAAAGACTGCAGAATTAAAACTAATCTCTTATGACTACCTGTTTTTCTGTTCCTTTATCTATTCCACAATGTTCTCATTCACGACCGTGCTTCATTTGGGCCCTTCAACATTCATCTCTTAACAGTTAAACGACGTATACCTCTAATTTGGCAGTATAACGATCGAGAGCGTATTTAATCTTTCCTAATAATTCTCCGATATTTTCTATTAATCGCTCGGAGAATTCCCTCTTACGATAGCGAGTATTTAACACAAACATTTATGGATTACTCTTTTATTGATCTAATTTTAATAAATAGGTTTAATTTCTACTTAAACCATTTATATCTTTCTCAAATTGTAAGTGAATATATTTTGACTTGGTTACTACATACATATATTTTACTTCTGTAATAAATTCGACTTACGTTGTTAAATATCTTATTTTACCAAAATAATAGTCAGTTAAGGCGAACCCATGGGATTTTGGCTGTATTTAAGCCAAAGATATCTTATTAGGCTCTTTGGGTAGCGTTATAACAAGAGATATTATCTTTAAATATCGTCAGTGTGGTGAAAGGGCGGATTCCTATACTCTACGGATGGAACGCGATATCGTCAAAAGCGGTCGCCTTAATAAAAAACGCAGCGGAAAAGTGAAAGGTTCGGTATGGAATGAATCGAATCGCCAGAGCAAAAGAAGGACAAAGACTAATCCGGATCGAGAATGTGGGAACGATTGTGGAAGATGGGATCTAAGGAGTGGCTGCTGCAATATGCATTGAGGATTTGCCAAAGATGGTCTGGAGAAATCCTCAAATCTCGACCAGGAGAATGCGGACCTATGGCATTCGCTTAAAAAGCAAGAGTTCTCTCTATCTTTCACTCTCTCTCTCTCTTTCTCTCTCCTCGTAGTCATGGTGACTTCGAATGAGTCCTACCGCTCTGATGGAAGCGCTCTTTGGAGCCATTAGTCAAAGACGGAGCGAAGATTATGGTTAGAGTTGGGCTGGTCGATCGAGCTAAAATTTGGATAATTATTCTTAAATTTTTTCTCTTGGTGCTCGTAAACTCTAAGGTTTCCTTAAAATACTTTTTGTGTTTAGGTGCTCAAAAGTATGCAAAATGTGTGACTACAAAATTTGCTTTCTTCTATTTAGCTTTCCTAAAACTTTGGTCTAACTACCCTAAACTGAATATAAACAAATCTTCATCTACATCTACATTATACCAGGCAAGACATCTTTTTGGTGGATGGCAGGGGGTGCAGTGCACCAAGGGTTCATAGTTTTCCTACGTTATCTTTTTCAATTATGGTCTCTTATCGTCCTAGGGAAAAACGATCCTCTATATCGCTCCGTTCTACAGTCGATCTCGCGAATCTTATCCTCACTGTCCTGCCTTCCGATATACGTCGGGCTTCTGATAAGTCCTACTACCTCATTTTCTAGTCCCTCCGACATACATTTTTCCATTAGATTAATTTTAGCCTGCAGCCTACGTTCCTCTAACGATGTCCATTTCAGATTTTCTATTAATGATGTTACGCTTTGTTTACTATCGTAATTCCTCTTTACAAATCTAGCTGCCCTGCGCTGAAACTTTTCTATCTCGTTAGTGAGTCCCTTTTCGTAGGGATCCCACACAGCTGAAGCATATTCGACCTGCGGTCGGACCAAGGATAAATAACATAATTATTTCACTTTTTCGGAGCTATTTCGAACTATTCTTCCTATAAAGGGCAGCTTTTTGTTAGGGGCACCTATAAATCTGCGAATTTGGGTGTCCCACGAGAGGTCACGATGGATCGTGACTCCGAGATATTTAATCGAGTCTGAAACTGGAATCTCTACTCCGTCCAACGAATAATTATTATTCAACGAGATACTCTTGGTTCTCCAGAAGTTGAAGACGCAGCTTTTCTTTTGGTTGATCTCTAACTGCCATACCTTACACCATGCAGAAACAACTTCTAGGTCATTTTGGAGATACTGGTGGTCTTCCGGATTGCATATTTCTCTATAGATGACGGTTTCGTCCGCGAAAAGCCTAATTTTACTTCTGACCACTGAGCTGATATCGTTTATATAAATTAGAAATAATAACGGACCAAATACACGACCCTGTTGAACGCCAGAGACAACCTCAACCAAGTTTGAAGATGTCTCATCTATAACAACCTTCTGCTTCCTTTGATTTAAAAATTCAGCGATCCAATTAACGATTTTAGAATTAACGCCTAAGGTTTCTAATTTCGTTATTAACTTCCTGTGATGTACCTTATCAAAGGCTCTCCTAAAATCTAAGAAGATGGCATCGACCTGCCTATTCTTTTCTCCGCTTTTCAGTAAACAATTAACAAAATACGGAGCTGAGTATCACATGACCTACTTTTCCTGAAGCCGTGTTGACAATCATCTAACAATAAATTACTATCAAGAAATCGCATTATGTTGCTAACGAGTATATGCTCGAGAATCTTACACGATATCGAAGTTAAAGAAATCGGCCTGTAATTTTCTGGGTTCTCCTCCTCGCCGGCTTTATGAATTGGGGTAACGTGCGCTAACCTCCAGTCGCTAGGGACCTCTGCGAGAGAAAAGGATTTCTCGAAGATTATCCGAAGAAATGGTGCTATTTCTTCAGCTAATTCTTTTAAAACGCGAACAGGAATTTCTTCGGGGCCAGTGACTTTGTTATGTCTGATGGAACTTAATTGCTTTGCTATTCCCACCTCAGAAAATACTATATCGTCCATCAGGTCCCCCCTTATTGCGGGTGCATAATGTACTCAATGGTCGCTGACGGCTGTGATTGCTTTTAGAAAATGACAGTTTAACAGGTTGGCTTTCTCTACGCTATCATGAATAACGGCACCCGAGTCATTACGCAGGGAAGGTATTGTAGGGCCTCTACCTTGGACCTCTCTCTCATATGACCAAAACGCTTTAGGGTCCTCCTTCAAATAATTATTTAATACCTTATTCCGGAAGTTAGTAAAAGCCTCGCGCATAGTAGTTCTCGCTTTAGCGCGGGATTCCTAATACGTCTTAACTTTAGTTGCTCTATATTCATCGGATGATGTAGACGGCATATTTTTTATTTTCGCGTGGCTTATTCTCCGACGCCTAAGCGCACTCCTAACTTGCTTATTGTACCAACGTGGCTCTTTATTGTCGACCTTCAATTTAATTGGAATATACTTATCGATACTATCTAGCATTATATTCTTGAATAGTTTCCATGACGACTCAGCACCTGATCGTTCGGTCATATCACGGAAGCCAGGTAGTATTTCTTGTAGGCGCGACCTGAACCTTGAAAAGTTTGCCCTAGCAAATATATAAAACTTTCTTTGAGGCTTAGGGTGCCTATCGATTTTCAACTTACACTCTGCATATACGGCCTGATGATCACTTATCCCATCTTCAATGGTGACTTTGTTTATTCTTTCTGGGAAGTTAGTTGCTAATAAATATAATATGTTTCCCAATCGCGTTGGCTTTCTGACTAATTGAAGGAGAGAGTGCTCACTGAATGTTTCGATTAATGACTCACAGGATTCGCGTTCTTTACCTCTAGATTCGAAAAATAGATTTTCCCAATCAATTGAGTGTAAGTTAAAGTCACCACCGACTATAACGATAACATCTTGATTTATCAGTCTAAGCTTTGATAATTGTTTCTCGATACTTAAAATACAATCTACACCAGCGTTAGTTGTCCTGTAAAACGAACATATGAACCCCTTTTTGGAGCCATCTTTACCTATGCGGCACCAAACACTCTCGATATCCTCGTCACTTATCGGAATCTCACTGCTATCGTACTAATTGCTAACCGCTATGAATAATCCCCCGCCCAATCTATTATCGCGATCTTTTCTATAGACACGATAGTCTTTAGGAAATATCTCCTGACTCTGAATCTCATCCGTTAACCAACTTTCTGTGCCTATCACGACGTCGGCATGCAGACTGCGAATAAGATGCTCGAACTCGGCAATTTTCCTACGGATGCTGCGACAGTTCAGTACGACGACGTTTAATTTCTCACTATCACTTCGCATACTAATCTCACCCTTGACTTTCTCTTCCACTCTAAAACTACGTGCGCTCCCACCACAATCACTCCCACGACTGTATGGCGTCGCATCAAAATTGGAATTGCAACTCGTCGCGCCCTTTACTGAACATTGTATCAATGACCTATTGCGAAATTGGTGCTGCATGTTACGCTCGGTGTATATTCTATCATTAGATAATCTTTCGGGATTCTTATTTTCTACAAGTGCATCGATTATCCCCTGACCCAAAACTGACCTACACCCTGCCCTACTCTCTAGCCTAAAAAATCCCTACTGTGCTCGAGAATCCTAATCGCTACTCTCTGAGTCGATTCGGGCGTGTAGTGAACACCAGAGTGATCCAGTGGTGCCATGCACGATTCGATAATCGGTCGTAGGTCGACAAAGTCCACTCCCAAGTCCCGACAGAAATTCCACAGCCTTCGGTTCAGACCTTCAACTCTACTCCAAATCTCAGAACCGCGGTCAATCATAGGGACTATACTGCAGACAGTAAGCCGCACATCGGAATCCGACTCCTCTCGGACACGAGCAACCTCAGAGGCCAAGTCCTTAAAAGAACTTATAATCTCCTCGGACCCACGCTTCGAGGTGTCGTTAGTCCCAACATGGGCCACCACCCGCAGCCGATAGCAACCTGTCACCACTACCGCTTCTCTCACCGTGTTGGTCACTTGCGGCACCGTGCCTCCTGATATACATCTGGAGAAGACCCGCTCTTCAACTCCCTCCCGGCGGGCACTGGATATCAGGTGTGCTATTACACGCCGAACGTTAGAGCTACCTAACACTATCAACCCTCCCCCATTGAAGAGACAGGAGTGGGTACGGGCGCAATGGCCGTGGAGTCGTCCTCCGACATCAGCTCGAACCTTTTACTGACAGGAAGAGAGTCCGCCGAAGCATTCCCAACTCCCTTCCTCCGCAGCACCACCCCATGATCTCTCCGAGTGCACACGATTCTCCACTCATCTGATTTCCCAGCCCGAGGACCCTCAGCCCTCGGTAAGAAGTCAGAGTCCACCCCGATCGCTCTACCGGCTGCCGCACCCCTGCGAACCCGGGCCGCCAATTTGGCGCGGCGAGCTTTGAGGGATGACCCCGCACCCCCCACACGAACCAAGGCTGCCTCGGACCTTTCCACCCTCTGAAGGAGGTCCGCAACCACCTTCTCCAGCTCCGTGATTTGAGCCCTCATGGCCTCGCAACCAGCGGCGCACAAGAAGGAGGAAACGGGAGTCCTCGGTGAAGCCATTCTAAACCTACCTAATTTATATACTAACGCAAAAGAGTTACAATATAAAAACAAAAGCTGAAATGGGATAAGGCTAAAGAATTTGGTCTGTTTTAAAGCGGGGACGCTCTTCGTGTAGCGTACGAGAAAGAGTCAAACGCAGGTATAAAGTGAAAGGCGTAAACAACACAAACAAGGTTAGATCACGCACAGGAGATGATAGTACACAACAACGAAAATTATAAATACTATGGAGCGTAAAACTAAAACAACCTTACAAATGTAACGAGAATATGAGAATACACAATAACTACTATTATATAAATATTATTTTCTAAAAGGGGGAATGAAATTTCTAACAAGAAACTACGAGGCTTAAAAGTTAACTATTACGGTAGAGAAAAATAAAAACTATAACGTGGATGTTATAACAAAACTAATTACATAACTTAAACAAATGTTAAATAAAATTACTGAAGGATAACAATAGAATAAAGTAAATTGTTAGTTCTACTTAACACTACAGCTACTCTAATTCTAAAGCTATTCTAGTCGCTCGAGGCTACGTAGGAGCTCGCAGGAGCAAGTGAAAGGCACGTCCGTTCTCTTCAACAGCCAGGTAAAGAATCAATTGCTTCTCTCAGCCACTTAATCCGTAATCTTTGTAATTTTATTTATAGTAGCGTATTACCTTACTCGTTCTTAATTATTTCCTTTTACCTTAGCATTTCTTTAGCTTCTAAATCTACATTTCTCTTGTGCTAAACTTTCTTGCCTATTTTCTAACGTTGTAGGTGTAGTGAAACACTTTCCTTTTCACTTTTTACCTGCTCTCGACCCTAATTTAACCTTGAAGACAGCCAACCGCGTATTTGCGTTCTAATATATTTATATAGATAGTACAGATTAGTTAAGAGGATAGGATGGCTACTCCGAGGATTCCTGTTTCCTCCTTCTTGCGCTACGCTGTTTCCGAGGCTATGAGGTCTCGGATCACGGTGCAGGAGAGGGTGGTTGCGGACCTACTTCAGAGGGTGGAGAGGTCGGAGGCAGCCTTGGCGCGTGGGAGGGGTGCGGGTTCTTCCCTGAGAGCAAACCGTGCCAAAATGGCGGCTCGGGTTCGCCTGGGTGCGGAAGCCGGCATAGCGATCGGGGAGGCTCCTGGCTCCTCTTCGTGGGTCGAGGGTCCTTCGGTCCGGAAGCCCGATGAGTGGTGTGTGGTGTCCACTCGGGAGGATCGTGGGGTGGTGTTGCGGAGACAGGGAGTTGGGAACGCCTCGGTGGCCTCTCTTCCTGTTAGTAATCGGTTTTCGGTGTTGTCGGAGGACGACTCCACTGCCGTTACGCCCGTGCCCGCTCCCGTCTCCTCGGTAGAGGCCGGGACCAAGGAGAGCTCGGGGGGAAAGAGAGGGCTGTTAGTGATAGGGAGCTCCAACGTCCGGCGTGTGGTAGCGCCATTACTGTCACGGGCCCGCCGGGAGGGAGTTCACGAGCGGGTGTTCTCCAGGTGTATACCAGGAGGTTCGGTGCCCCAGGTGACGAAGGAGTTCAGGGCGTCGGTATCGGGCACGGGTTTCTCCTCGCTGCGGGTGATGGCCCATGTTGGTACCAATGACGCTTCGAAGCGCGGCTCCGAGCGGTCTTAAGCTCTTTTAAGGACTTGTCCGCTGAGGTTGCTCGTGTCCGAGAGGTGTCTGGTGCTGATGTGCGGCTTTCCATCTGTAGCATTATTCCTAGGACGGGCTGCGGTTCTATGGATTGGAGCCGAGTGGTTGAGCTTAACCGTAGGCTGTGGGACTTCTGTAGGGGCAATGGAGTGGACTTCGTTGACCTGAGGCTGGTCCAAGACTCATGTAGGCCATCTCTAAACGGTTCTAGTGTGCACTACACTGCTGAGGCAGCGGAGGTGGTAGCGCTTAGGGTGTTTGAGCAATATAGGGCTTTTTTACGTTAGATTTAAGCAATTGTAATTTTTTAGCAAGCATTGAGATGCACGTCAATAGTAGATCAGATGGTAGGTTAGGATGTAGGCAGCTTACAGGTACGGAATTAATTGAGAGCACAATAGAGGAAAATGTAAGAAATCCGTACGGTAACAGAATTATCGAAGGTATGGGGATAAACGATTTTCCATGCAACAGTTCCATAGATAATGCGTGCGACCTTAATAGCGCTATAAACCCGACGTTAAGTAACAGTAGAATATATTCCAAGCGTAGAAATAGTCGACATAGTAGGAAGGATAAGGAGGGAGTAAATAATCATAATAATTATAATATTAATAATAATAACAATAATAATAGCTCAGTAGAGCGCGAGGAATCGTTACGTAGTCATAGCGAAAAACAAAAAATCATTACGGTTAATTGTCGCAGCATTCGCGGGAAGGAGGCCGAATTTGAACATCTTATTCGTAGTCTGCGTGCTGATGTAGCTATAGGCACAGAAAGTTGGCTTATGGCAGACATAGCCAGTCAGGAGATCTTTCCTCGTGACTATAGCGTCTTCAGAAAAGATCGATGTATCCGGTCAGGAGGTGGAGTCTTTATAGCAGTTAGCAATAAATACGAAAGTTACCCAATACAGATTAACGACGACGAAGTCGAAAGTGTTTGGTGTCGTGTGAATGGGAGCGACTCAAAAACTATAAATATATGCGCTTTTTATAGACCCCCAAATGCGAGTGTGGAAACTATTCATTCTCTGGAGAAACAAGTGGCGACGCTACATTCGTCTAATAAATATAAAACCATTATAATCGGGGGCGATTTCAATCTTCCGTCAATTGGTTGGAGCCATAATTGCTTTTATCCCGGAGGTAGAGAGCGTAAATCGTGAGAGGCCTTACTAGATACTTTCGGTAAGCATTCATTGTATCATTTAGTGAGATTTATCACGAGATTTGATAATATATTAGATTTATTTGTTACTAATCTTCCTAAGAGTATCAATAGAGTATCTGATTCAGAGGGAATAAGCGATAACAAGGCAGTGTACGTGGAATTTCAGTCAATTATTGAGAAACAGGTTAAGGCCAAAAGAAAACTTTATGTATTCGCCAAAGCCGATTTCACAAGATTCAGGTCTTTTCTGCGAAATAAATATAATAATTTCAGCGATTTAACCGATAGTGCAGGCGCGGAGGAATCCCGGTGCATGTCCAGAGATATGATGCGAGAGTGTACAGATAAATTTATTCCGAGCAAACTGAAGCGTGATAGTGCTGATCTTAGATGGTACAACCAGGAAGTAAGAAGCGCTCTCCGACGGTAAAGAATACTCCACTTTCGCGTAAATAACACATCCTCAACAGCTACGGTCGAACAGATTGCAATAATAAGGCAGCAATACAAGGAAACGCGCTCCATAGCCAGAGTAGCAATGCGTAATGCGTTTAACAATAATAAAAAGAAGGTTTTACAGAATAATTTGAAAGAGAACCCGAAAGCATTTTGGTCTTACGTCAGGGAAGTTCAAGGTAGGGGCCCCACTATTGCGTCACTGCAATCGGAAACGGGAAACGTATTTTAGGATACTACGGATAAAGCAAACCTATTAAATCATCACTTTTAGAAAGCTTTTACTCGTAATGACGATGAATGTAAAACCCCTATTCCTATTCGTCGGGGCGATTCGATAAAATATTTGGTATTTTCGGAAAATGGCATCGCGCGCCAACTTCATTCAGTTAAGCCAAATAAATCTCCTGGACCGGAGGAAATTCCCGCGCGTGTAATGAAAGAATTAGCTGCTGAAATCGCGCCGTATTTGAAAATTATATTCGAGAAATCCATTAGGGAAGGAGTAGTTCCTAAAGATTGGAAGGTGGCACATGTTATGCCCATCCATATGGGCGGCGAAAAAGAGAACCCCTAAAATTATAGGCCAATATCCTTAACTTCATTATCGTGCAAGATACTTGAGCACATAATCTTTAGCTCTGTAATGCGCTATTTAGATAGTCATTCGCAGCTTAGCGGATGCCAACACGGATTCCGGAGAGGTAGATCATGCGAAACGCAGCTCGGCTTTTCGTGGATGATTTGTTGCGATGCGGAGAGAAAAATACTCAGGTCGATGCCATATTCATTCAGTTCAGGAAGGCGTTCGATAAAGTATCTCATAGGAAATTAATTGCGAAGTTAGGACAATGTGGTATCAATCCGAATGTTGTAGGTTGGGTGAGAGACTTCCTCTCGAATGGGGAACAGATAGTTGTCATCGATGGGAAATACTTTTTCCCCGTTAAAGTTGCTTCGGATGTTCCTCAGGGAAGTGTATTGGGCCCTCTGCTCTTCTTAATCTATGTAAATGATATCTGCTCGTTTGTTCGTAGTAAAATTAGGCTTTTCGCCGATGACACCGTTCTATATAAAGAAATAAAAAAACAGGAGGACCATCAGTCGCTGCGTGAAGACTTAAGAGCTATTTCAGCGTGGTGCAAAGAATGG
The DNA here is from genome assembly GCA_028673005.1 of Tanypteryx hageni. Classification (NCBI taxonomy): domain Eukaryota; kingdom Metazoa; phylum Arthropoda; class Insecta; order Odonata; family Petaluridae; genus Tanypteryx; species Tanypteryx hageni. Next base: position 201,081,865 of record CM054115.1, read on the forward strand.
CAAATCAAAATTAATTATACTAAATGTGCCGCAGTCACATTCTGGAAAAGTAAGAACAAAGATTTAGGTTTCGAATATGAAATAGATGAAATGAGCATTCGACAAGCTGAGTATGTAAAATATTTAGGAGTAACCATTTGTCGAGATCTTTGGTGGGACATGCACATTCGTCCAGTTATAGGCGCGGCCAAAAAGAAACTGGCATTCATAGGTAGAATAGTACGGAACACTACAGAGAAAGTACGCGAAACATGCTACTTATCACTGGTAAGACCACGAGTGGAATACGCAGCGAGCATATGGGATCCGTACGAGAAGGGACACATAATTCAACTAGAAAGAGTACAGCGCAGAGCAGCCAGATTTGTAAAACAAAAGTACGAACATAAGGAAAGCGTCACCTCTTTATTGAGCGATTTGAACTGGGTATCACTGCAGGACCGTAGATTGCACTCAAGGTTGAAACTTCTGGAGAAATATAGGTAAGAATGTCTAAAAGAGGAGGTAGTGGGAATAATTGAAGCACCAACGTATATAGGTAGAAATAATCGAGACGATTAAATACCAGAGATCGATTTTAGGACGGAGCGTTATCTGGGCTCGTTCTTTCCGAGGACAATACGAGATCACAATAGGAAATTTCGAATTGCTTTAGACAATCTTTAGGTAGGATTATGTGCATTGCACCCCCTGCCACCTACCAACTTGGTGAATTGCAGAGTAACTTGTAGATGTAGATGTAGAAGTCTTGTCGCCCACTTATACGAATTGCGTTCCATTCTTTCTCCCAGTAACCTACATGCTATCACCTTTTCCGAGACGTGGCTGAAACCTTCAATCTTGAGTTCTTCTGTAGAAATGCCGGGTATACTTCATTTCGTAATGACAGAGTTGGAAAAGGAGGAGGTGGAGTAGGAATTTATGTCCGTAAAGTTCTCTCTTGCAAAGTAATAGCTACCAGTGACGCTCAGTATTCCCGAAGACCTGAATATATTTTCCTTGAAATAATAGTAAACTCAAAAAAGCTTTTGCTAGGGATAATATATCGTCCTCCAAAAATAGGCCACCTATCAGACATCGACGACATCGTTGCAAACTTAAGACAGGATTACCAGCACATAATCATAACCGGCGACTTTAACGCGAATCTTAATTCAGACTATAATGATGCAACCTTTCTTAAAAATTCCTTTATTTCCCATAATCTTTATATTCTACCACTGATGCCTACAAACAACACTAAAAATTGATCTACATGGATTGACCTCCTAGTGACAGCCAATCCGGAGCAAGTAATTACACATGAACAGCTAACTGCCCCCGGAATTTCATCTCATGACCTTATCTTCCTAGCATATTCTCTTAATTCACCTAAGCATAAACAAAAGTTCATCTCACAGCGAGATTTTAAGAACATTGATTATGATTATCTGCTCGCTGATGCTGCCCTTCTTTCCTGGATCATAATAGAACATACTGACGACATAGACAAAAATGTTGAAACACTTAATACTCTTCTATTATCCTTGTTAGATAAATATGCACCCGTCAAAACTATTCGTGTCTCCAAACCTCGCACGCTATGGCTAACTGCCGATATAAAATTAATGATGGCACGACGCGACTCTATTTTCCGCCTTTTCACATCAAACAAAAGCCCAATTACTTTTAACTCCTACAAAAGCTTTAGAAATAAAACTAAGCAGCATTTTAGGAACGCTAAAATAAAATTTGCATACGCATTATCTAGTTCGAAAGAAACAGCGTCTGTACTATGGAATAATCTGCGCCATCTCGGGATTGGTAAGCCTAAAGTTTCTTTCTTTCCTCAAAATATATCAATAGATTCTCTTAATATTAATTTCTCGACTCCCCCCACAGTTATTGACCCTGAACGTAAACGCAACGTTATTCGAAGCATTGACCTAAAAGCGAATGAGCCTACCTGTTCTCAATCTTTCCATTTCAAGATGGTCTCGCATACTGACGTACTTAAAGCCATGCGCAGAATTAAATCGAAAGCTCAGGGCGCAGTCGGCATTCCAGTCTTACTCATCAACAAATTAATTCAACTTATTCTACCGGTAATTACTAATATATTTAATCACTCCTTACTGCTGGGAAACTTCCCAGTGCAGTGGAAACGCTCTTTGATCCGTCCTATCCCAAAGAAATCACTATCATCTGATAGCAAAGGTTATCGTCCGATAAGTTTTCTTCCTACTCTTTCTAAAGCATTAGAGAGACTTGTGCTCGAACAAGTTACAGACTTCCTTAACTCAAATTGCTTACTAGACTCCTTCCAATCAGGCTTTCGTTAGTCACATAGCACGACCTCTGCTTTGATAAAAATCACGGATGATATACGACGATCAATGGACGACAGGAAATTGATAGCATTAGTACTGTTAGACTTCAGTAAAGCCTTTGACTCGCTAGACAAAGACATCCTTCTGGCAAAACTCCGCAGATTAGATTCTCTACCCCTTCAATTAAGTGGTTCTCATCATACCTTAGTGATCGTTATCAGAAAGTCATCTCGGACGATTCCTCCTCCTCTTGGATAAGTATAACCCGGGGTGTCCCGCAGGGATCAATATTAGGCCCTCTTATATTCTCTCTGTATATTAATGACTGCTCTCAAATAGTTACACACTGTAATCACCACTTATACGCAGATGATCTCCAAATTTACTTAAACTCCGAACCTAATAATTTATCCCTAGCCTTAGATAATATTAACCGAGATCTGATTCAGCTTAAAAAATGGAGTGATGATAGCTTTCTCAGCATCAACCCAATAAAATCTCAAGCAATTATTATCGGATATTCAAAACTACTTGCGTCAATAAATCTTTCTGAAGTTACTCCTCTGACTATGAATGGCACAAATATCCCATTCTGTAAAACTGTAAAAAATCTCGGTATCCTAATAAATGAAAAACTGTCCTGGAATAATCATGTTATAAAAGTGTGCAAGACGGTTAACTCTTCCCTTCACTCACTTAGGCGCCTAAATAAAATTCTCCTCTCTTCTCTAAAAATTAAGATGGTGGTCTTCCTTAATCGTTCCACACCTCGACTACTGTGACGTTGTATATCAAGACCTATCCAAGGAACTTGCCCTAAAGCTGCAGCGAGCTCACAATTCCTGCCTACGATTCATATTTGATCTTAAGAAGTCAAATCATATATCGGAATATTTTCTCAAACTTTCTTGGCTAAATCTCGAATCACGTAGTAAATTGCATCTCCTCTCTTTATTATATCAAATCCTTAAAACAAACACCCCACAATATCTATCAACAGAGTTCATCGCCATTAACACAATCCATAATTGTAACACTAGAGGATGCCATAAACTTCTGACTCCGCACCACAGAACAGATATTTTCAACAGATCCTTCACTGTCACAGCATGTAGATTATGGAATAGCCTTCCAGCAGAAATAAAGCACTCTTCATCCCTATGTACCTTCAAACACTTCTACCATAAACATCTCCTATCCCATTCTCTTTCATTAACTTAAAATGACAAGCAATTTTATTATTCTAGAGGTCGTCCAAAAAAGGTATAATTTTTTCGATATATTTACATGAATCGATATTGTATTATGTATGTATATTATATTGTGTATGTATATTATTTGTATGTAAGTTTTAGTGTGTAATCATATGACCTACCTTATTTTATTCTTTTATATATATTTTTTATGCTTTATGTATAACTCTGTTTATGTGCACTTCACTTTTAGGTATTTAACTATATGTATTATATATGTATTTAACTATATGTATTTCAAGACCCTCTAAATCTTTAGATATTGCTATAAGTAGGTGTCGCAGGTTTTTCACATTCCCCTTCTTGTGCGGGTGATTTCCTGCAGTGTGGTTTTTCCTAGGGAATAGTACGATATCTTCCCTGGTTTTCTCCGCAACAACAACAATTATCCAACTTTTTTTTTAAATCCTATACTTTCCTATACATTTCATTGTATTTCATGTTGCTCTTCATTTTATGTAACCTCTTAGTTTAATTTTATTACTTGTTACTCTCTAATTGTATGTAACTGACAATGGGTTAGATGGAAGAGGAGACTGCTTAGTCTCAATCTCGCCCTAATAAAGACGTATATCTATCTATCTCTCCTCCACCCTTCCCTTTCTCCTCCCTCCTTCTCCTCTCCTCCCTCCCTCTCTTCTCCCTCCCTCTCTCCTCTATAAAGAAAGTAAAAAATGAATGTCACAGGAGTAAATACCCACTTCACGTTGACAGTTGTTTACCAAAAACTAATCAGCACGTCTTCCATTAACAATACTACAATAACATTGTAGGAATTTTCAATGTTAATTTTAATTATTTATGTCAAATATAAAATTTCACGCTAATCTATTTAATATTTTTACTTTCTCCGTACGTAGTGTAGGAGCAAGTATTGTTTTCATTAAATGAATCGACTTCGAGATTTCAACGGAAATACACGTTTTCAGGTCCCCTGATCACGTTTTGACCATTTTTCACTTTCTCCATATACGTAGTATAGGGGAGTGTTGTATTCATGAAAAAAATCGACTTCGAGATTTCAACGGAAATACATGTTTTGAAGTCCCCTGAACACGTTTTGACTCATTTCTCGATCATGTCTGTGTGTTAGTGTGTGTGTGTGTGTGATAGCGATTTCTATGTTCTCTAACTCAAAAACTATTAATCAAGTCAACGCGAAATTTTATATTTAAAATTTTTATAAAAGTCGAAAGAACTGATTAGGTTTTAGTAAAAATTGGTCGACTGCAAGTGGGTGTTTACTATTGTCACTTATCAGTTATTATGAAATATTTTCTTTAATATTTAATAAATGTAAAAATGTTTTGGGATAAATTTAGAAAATTTAATTGTCTACAACCTTTGTTTGAAATATTTTTCTATATAATGCATTGTTTAAGAGATATCTTATATTTTTAGCTGCCACCACCACGCCACCTACCGACGACTGTTGTTAATAATTGACGCTTAGTTGTCTTCGTAACGCTCCTTTTTCTTTTCTTATTTGTTGGAGCTTTGTGGCTATACCCAACATTCGAAGGCTATGGTTTGAGTTTATTTCTGTTCTTTGTAATGTCTAAAATTTTCTCGCAGTTTCTTAAAATATTTATTATCATTTAACCTATTTGGAATTTTTAGAAATATTACAGATATGGAGAAAGTGATGTGGTGGCCACGTCAGAATTTTTTGAGTTCGAGCACCCACAAAATCCCCATCACAGACACACCCACAAACATCATCGAGAAAATGCTCAAAACGTGTTCAGGAGACCTTAAAACACGTATTTCCGTTGATATCTCGAATTCGATTTTTTTCATGAACACAATACTTTGTCTATACTTCGTATATGGAGAAAGTTAAAATCTGACGTGGCCACCATATGATATTCTCCATACCTAATATTTATAAAAATACCAAATATGTTAAATGATAATAAATATTTGAAAGAACTGCGAAAAAATTTAAATCCTACAAATAACAGAAATATGTTCAAATTCTGATATAGAATATATCCTTGAAGTAATTATTTTTTCTTATTTTGTGGTAGCTCTGCTTTTTGGATCCGTTCTAAATATGTACATTTCGTTTTGCTATTCTATACTCGCTCTTAAAAGAAATTTCTTTGAAATAGGTTCAGCCAATACCTTCCAAATTCATAGTTACAGAAAAATTCTAACCTTGATATTGTGGTAGCCCTGTCTAGTCAACACAGTTGAAATATTTTGTTTTGGTTATTTATTTATTTGAAGATTCATCATCATCATCAGAGGTAGTCTGTCCGTCGACAGGTCCTTGATAATGGTTTAACGTGGTTCTTCATATACTCCTATTTTCCGCTCTCCTCTTCATATATTAATAACTTTCTTTCCCTTTCAAATCATCTATCAGTTGAAACCTTTTCTTACCTCTTTCCCTTTTTCCATATAGTTTTCCTTCTGACACGTCTATAATCTTACTCTCTCTCCTCGGGCAATGTCCAACTCAGTTACCCTTCCTCTTTCTGATAGTCTGTATAATCATTCGCTTCTCTCCTATTCTTCGTAGCACTTCATCGTTTTTCATCCTATCTGTCCATTTTATCTTCAGCATTCTCCTCCAAGTCCACATTTCAAAGCTTTCCAAGTATTTGATGTCATTTTTTGATGACTTTTACAACTTGATTCTCATATAGATTCCTAATCAGTCTCCTGTCTTTCCAGTCTAGATATATATCCTTTAATAATAATAATTAACATTACCCAATTTACTCTATCAAAGGCCTTCTGCCAGTCTACGAATCATACGTAGATATTTTGACTGTACTCTATTGGCCTTTCTGATATGATTCTAACTACCCCTATAGCATCTCTGGTTTATCGTCCTTTTCTGAAACCGAATTGATCTTCCGTTAGGATTTCTTCTGCTTTTTTCTCCAGCCTTTAATTAAAAATCCTCGTGATGATCTTCGAAGTGTGTGACAGAAGGCTTATCGTTCTGTAGTCTTTACACTTTGGCTTCTTCTTTAGAGGGATCATTGTTACTTCTTGGTAATCCCTATGCCACTCTCCCGTGTCGTAAATCCTATTAATTAATTTCGTGATCGCTTTTAGTCCTTCTGATCCCACGTACCTCAGCCAGTATTCTATCGCTGCCTGTAGCTTACATTTCCTTTAGTTCCACTATCGCGTTTTCTACTTCTCTTTCCATAAAAAGGGATACCATGGCTGGTGGTCACAAAGTCTATTTCTCCGCCGCTATATAGCGTTTCTGAATGTGTTCAGCAACGTAGTTGCCCACCGCTGTTTTAACTTGTTCCACGCTCTCAGATAGGTGGAATGGTCGAACGAGCGTCCTTGGCATTGAATATTCTTAATTTTTAGGTGGTGAGTAAATTATTCCATAGTCAGCATTCTATTTTTCTGTTTTTTAAAGGAGGTACTATCATCATTTGAATTGGTGTAACTTGAAACATATCCTTCTGTATTTTTGTAATTATTGTTTTCAAGCACATTGATTCGTATACTGTCAAAATAGCCTCCTTTACCTAAGATGGTAGCGCGGGGCAGGTTGTCTCAAGCTGAATACGGATTATATCATGTTAATTTTTCGTTTGCCGATCCAAAAGCATGGTTCGTAATTTCAGAAAGAAAACCTCCTGATGTTATGTTAAGAGCAGCAAGACTTGTGAAGTTAAGCAATGCGTCGATTAGAAAAACTGCTCATGATTTTCGAATAAATGATCGCACAATGGCAAGACACTGCGGAAAAAATTCCTGCGGAAGGGTTATCTATTGAGCAGAAAGTTTCTCCTTCGATTCCTGTGGGGTACGTAAAAAATCGGATAGTTTTTCAAGCGGCGGAGAAGGAGCTGTTGGCTGCTTACATTCTACTAGCATCTGATATTTACTTTGGACGCCTAAGGAAGTTCATATTCTAGTCTACCAGTTAGCTGTTTCCAATTCCATTAAAATGCCACAGTCATGGCGTGAAAAGAAGATAGCCGGTGCAGACTGGTTTACAGCATTTTTAAAACGTCACCCAGTATTGTCTATCTTAGCCCCTGAGTCAACAAGTTTGGCACTAGCTACAAGTTTTAATCTAACCAATGTGGAGTCATTCTTCAAACATTTGTCTACAGTGATGTCGAGACAATTTTCAGACCCACAACATTTGGAATATGGACGAAACAGGTGTCACATCAGTCCAGAAACCAGATCGAGTCGTTTCTCGTCGAGAGTACAAATAAGTGGGCAGCGTCGTTTCAGACGAGAGAGGCACTTTAGTGGCGATGGCAAGTGCAGTTTCAGCCATTGGAAATCACATTCCACTATTTTCATCTTCCCGCGGGTGCATTTTAAGAATCATTTCACAGCGACCGGTCCACCAGATTCAGGCGGTTCGACAAATCAATCTGGCTTTCATTGATTTCTTGAAGCATTTCCACAACCAAGTGAAACGCACACCAGAGAAGCCTTGCTTATTGCTGTTAGACATCCACAAGTCGCATCTCAGCATCGATGGACTCTATTACGCTATAGGGAATGGTATTGTCATGTTGTCATTCCTGCCGCATTGCGCACACTAACTGCAGCGGTTGGGTAAGACTATCTTCGGGCCCTTCAAGAAGTACGTTAATTTAGCATGTGATGCTTGGATGTTAAATAATCCTGACAAAACAATAACAATTTATGCTATTCCAGGGATTGTTGCTAAAGCCTATTCTCTTGCTATGACACCTACAAATATTCAAGCCGAATTTAGGTGTACGGAAGTTTTCCTTATAATAGAGACATTTTCACAGACGCAGACTTCGAACCTAGTTTTGTCACCGATAGACAATATCCAAGCACCTAAAATGATAATTAGAATACGCCTACTACCGATAACCAAAGCAAAAACATAATAAATGAGAAAAATGCGTATCAAACTGGGACAGTGGTCACATATCAACAAAATGAATCAGGTGCTAGTGATAATGGTTCAAATGAGTCTCTTCTCTTGACTCCTGAAATCTTGTGACCTATTCCAAAGACTCCCCCGAGAAAAACACAAAATCATAACAACAGCCGTAAACGCGAAACAGCGATTCTCACCGACTCTTCTATCAACCGAAAATTAGAAGAAGAAAAAGCCAAGGGAACAGGAAAAGATCCAAGATAGAAGAGTGCTAGGGAAAAAATGCATAAAAAGTAGACTTTAGCTAGTGGAAAGAAAATTATCCCAAAGAAGAGAAAGAAGGCCAAGGAAAGAAGAACTGACTACGACAGTAAAGACGAAGAAGAGTGTTATTGCTTGGTGTGTGGTGAGCCCTTCTCTAACAGTCGCCCAAATGAAATGTGGGTCCAGTGCATAGAGTGTAAAGGAAGGGCCCATGAGGAGTGCATTCCAAGTTCAAGAATTTATACCTGTCATAATTGTCAGTATGATGAGTCTGACTAATATTGGTGCTTTTGTTTCTCACATACAATTTTTTTAAAGTTATTCATTTTTTGTACTCGGATGTATTTTTGTACAGAATTATTTCAATCTTCAATTTTGAATTATGAAAAACATTAAATTTGTAAAATTTATTTTTGTTTGATATTTTTTTATTTTTCCCATTTGAAACAAACGGGACAACTAACCCCAAAGCTTGAGACAACAAACCCCAAGCTGGGGCAGGTTGTCACATTTTTGCTGTTGATTTCAAATGTAAAAAAAATAAATCGCTGCATTATGTAGAACATTAGATATTTTCAGAAAGGTGCCCAAGATGTGAAATTTAATTATAGTTAAAAATGTTTTCATAGTTACTTCCACAAAAATGTTTAAAAATCAAAATTTAAAAACTGTGACAACCATCCCCGGTCTCTCCTACTTGGTCCTAAGTTGTATTCTTCAATGTTTTCGTCATCTTCCAGTTCTAATTTTGCCGATCCTGCCTGCTTGCCGTATAGTTCCTTAATGTATTCTTCCCATACCTTTGTTACATACTTTGTTTCTGAGACTATCTTCTCATCCGTATTCATATTTCCTTTACCACGAATTCCATTCGATTTCTTATCTGCTAATTCCAGTGACATAGAGCTGTGGTTCTCAACCTTTTGGCGCTCGCGGCACACTTTGGATATACACTTATTTTCGCATCACACAGGAATTAGATTTGAATATAGAACTAGGATTTATCATAAAAATACATATATTTTTTAAATTATGTAGTTTTCTAATGATTACACTGATATTAAGACGTATTCGTGATAATCAGACTCATTTTATGTTTAACACAGTTTAGCCGTTACCTTTTTCTGTATGTAAAGTTCGCTTGCGTCGAGAACCCCAACTCACGCAGTTTGAATTAAGAAAACTGCATCAAATCTGCCAAAGCTTTTTTCGCAATTTCTGAATATTCTTCTCTAACAAAAATCCAGAACATATCCAGAGACAATTCGGAGTACTTGATTTTCAGATTGCGACCAGTTGAAAGAGAAGCTAACTCTTCATCTTTGGAGAGAGTAAAAACACATAAGTCAGTTGTCACTGGTGTGAATAAATTCTTTACCCAGTAGTATTTCTCTGTAGTCCGGGATTGAAAGTAAAGCTCGATATTGTGCTCTGGAGTTGCTAAATGCTCCACCACCAGAGCAGCAATTTCTTTCGCATGGGTTTTTGGATCAGAGGAAACAGTTCGAGATTACCTTCTCTAGCTCTCTTTTTCCAGATGACTATATTTCTCTGCAATGCCAGTAGTTTATCCGTAGAAGTCAGGATGTTTTCATTTCGTCCCTGCAAGCTGGTGTTCACACTATTCAAATACCTAAATATTTCTGCCAAATATGCTAATTTGGCGCACCAAAGTTCACAGCTAAGATATTTACAAAAATCAGTTTCCCTCAGTTTCAAAAAATAGTAACATCTCTTGTTTAAGTTTATATACACGAGCCGACACTCTTTCACTTGACAGACATCTTATTTCCGTGTGTAAAACTAAATACTCCTACTGCGAATACATAGCAGCTATTTGAAGAGGTGGGTCTTTAGAGATCTTAATTTCACAAAATTAACCATTCCGACATCATGGTCTAATACGTACTACAAGTCAACTCCTAATGCCTTTTCAACAATGTGTGTCCGTGAAAAAACAATGTGTATTTATTGTAGTTGGATTCTGTTGTTTGAAAGTAATGCGAAGCCTTGGACAAATCCCAACATGGATGGAGCACCGTCGGTACAAATCCCTGCACTTGACTTCCTTGAAATTTTCGAACGTACTAAGTAAAAAGTCAAAGTATCGAATATATCTTGACCTCTTGTGTGTTCTCTGTAGCACTAAAATTGACTATTATTTCATTTTCATGAATGAATCAAACAAATCCTAATAGTTGTGCTTTGCCGCTAATATTGGTTGACTCGTCAAATTGCAAAGCAAAGTCAGACATTATAATCTTATCAGAAACATTTTCCTCAATGTTAGATGACATATTTTCTGTCCTTCTTCGAATTGTATGAAAGAGGAATTTTCGCAATTTCTCGTTCCGCTTCATCACCGAGCCTAACCATCGCACGGCACGCAGGCGAAATAAGTGACTCAGCTATAGTGTGGGGCTCAATTTTTTAACTATAATTTCTGCTACCTGATAAGAAGCAACTGCAACTCTATCAGACACTCTAACGTTTTTTTCGAAGTAACTCACTTGTTTAGAATGCAGTTCCATCAACCTTTTGAAATTGTTCAAATCTCTTCCTTCAAGATGTGCATGTGTTGTGGTGAAATGTCGCTTCAATTTGCGGGAAACCCTGGCCTCGTTCGATAGTTTCTCGCCGCACACAACACACATTAAAACAGGGCAATCTTTATCTCCACACCAAGAAAAGCCCAGACTCAAATAACTGCCCGTATACTTGCAAGAAACCTTAGAAATCATATTTGGCTTGGTCCCGCTCGTACTGGGTTTTTCCTTTTCTTCATATTTTTCACCGTTACGCTTTCTTATAATAAATGTCCATTTTTGGTGGCGCAACTTTTATAATTTTTAGCAGTGATTAGTGGACGAAACCACAAATATCACAGTTTTCTACCAACGGTATTATACAAAGCACTCAATAAAAAATTATTTTATACAGAATAAACTCACAAAATATAAATCCACAGACACAAAATTGTAGCATAAGCCTGCCACGATTATAGGCTATTAATGATTTGATAAAGGGATGCGCCAAAGTCGCGGACATCAAGGAAGGTCAACGCAGGCGTAGAGACTTAGAGATAAGCGAGAACCAATCATTTGTCTATGACTCAAGCACAAGGGATTCGGTTACTATGACATTGCTGACAACGTTGTTTCCAGGCATACTGTTTAGGCGCCTTCCAATGCAGTGATACATTTGGGCTCGTTTAGCTATAATATTGTGTGTTAGTTTTTTGTTAAAACTGTGTATATAATCGGTGGAAGACGCGCAGATTTACAAATTTCTCTTCAAAATCACGCGGCACACTTGGGAAATGTTCGCGGCACACCCGTTGAGAACCACGGCCGTAATGTACATCCTATCGTATTTCATCAAATTTTTCTTTTATCCAATTTTCTCTAGCTTTATCTGTTACCCTTCTCAACTCATTGTTTATACGTCAATAGTTGGCTCTACCTTCTTCACTGTTAATGTTTGTCCATTTTCGTCTCATCCATTTTCTCCAGCATATCCTTGTGATCCATGGTTTTCTGATTTTCTTCTCGTTTTCCAATTCCTTTATCCACGGTATCCTTAATGCAAATTCTAATTTCTTCCCATTCTATATCCACAGTCTTTGGTTTGTTTTCCAAATTTCTTAGGCGATCTTACAACTTCATGCGAACTATATTCTGCCTTTCTTTCAGTTTTTCTAGGAAACTACAAAGTTTTTTAGTTTAGTTATTCTCACAGAAAACTTAGGGAATATTTTTTGTTAAAAGCGCAAATATAAACGAATTCGGTTTGTAAATAAAATATATTAGTAGTAAATTGAAATTTTATTCTTCTATACGTTCCCGAGATATATTACACTAGTGCAGTGTTTCTCAACCTTTATAAGACTATGGAGCACCAGAACAAATATATGCATATGCGTTTATTTTTTACATTTTATTTACATAAATGTTACATTATCATAAAAACGATCCAGAAAATGAAGTATGTATGCTCTTACTCATATATAATCAGAAAATATTTTAATAAGTTAATAATTACGTAAAATGTATTCCTCAGCACTGAAACCCTTAGTCTGGAAATGCCGTAATGAAATTATTACATAAAGCAAATCAAACAATGTAGCAAGTACAATTAGTACAAGAGCAGGAAATACTATAAACATTGTATTGCTAAATAGGTAGAATAAGGTAAAGATAATCCATCACATGGAAATAATAAAAAGAAAATCCAAAATAGCAAAATACTATCATTCAAAATAACAATGATTAAGGAAACATTGAAAAAGCTAGGTAACCTTATCAAAAACACAAAATATGAATAAATAACGTTATTATAATAAAGAGTAATACAAAGTAACAATATGATTAAGCAGAGAATTGATAATTTGATTTTTTTAATACTCAAATAATGTGACGATTACGTAGTGTTCATCCACACTTAATGTGATATTTGGGCCTGCGTACTCAAACAGAGTTCATCTATTCTTTGGCTAAGTTTGGATAGAGATAGTCTTAATGTTGAAGTGATGTCCAGACGATTTATCAGCTTGCTTTTTGTTTCAGTAACTACAGAAAATCCACTTTCACATAGATATGTTGATGAAAACGGAAGAAGGACTTTCAGCGCATTTTCCCTTAGCTGTGGAAATTCACTGTGAGCTTTAATACAAAAAATTTCAATAGGAAAATCCATCTTTAAAATTTTTGTTTGTTTGTTTGAATGCACAGCTAATTCGCCTCTCTTACAGCACAAATGGGTATCTCAGAGGTAGTGCAATGAATAACCGGGGAAGGGAGGATGGAAACCCGGTGCCTGCATTTACCTGCTCTTACGAAGAACACCAGGGGGGCTGAATTTGCGCGGTCTCTTCAAACCACACAAACAGGGGGCCGGGAGACCTCTCATTTTTTTGCAGCCTTCTCTCCCAAAATCGTCTTTCATGCATCTACTAAGCAAGGCATGATTAAATGTTCTCCTATAGTGAAAGGATTTTTACTTTTAGCTATTCGGAGTGAAATTAAGAACGATACACGAAGCCCAGCATCAGTTATATTACACACTTGATTAAGCAATCCCTGCTGGCTTTTAAATTCGTTTTCTTATCTTTTAAAAAACTCGACTGGCTTTTTTTGATAATGCTGGTGTTTTTTATCAAGATGTCATTTTAGTTTTGCTGAAAACATGGCGCTATTAGACAAAATTTCTGAACAAATAACACACTGTGGACTGTTACCTTGACACATGAAACCGTATTTAATGCAATCAGAATCATACTTTCGATGTACCACTTTCTGCTTTTTCCGATCAGACCATGAAGGTGAGTCACATCTATCACCGGCATTATTTCTCTTGGAAGTAGATGGAATCGCTTCTTTGAATTTGTTTCACTCACTCAAGAATTTTCACATAAAAGTCAACTTAGTCTGTTTGCTCATTTTATTATCCTATTGGTACGAAGCAGATGTAATTGTATTAGAATAAATAGAAGTCCAAAATTATTTTAGATGTGATTTTATCTAAAAGACTACTCACGTGCTGCCACATGTCGACAAAACATGCGGCATACACGTTCCATAACTGCTCACTGACGATTTTAAATATACGCTATGGTAAATGAAAAACTGATATACAAACAACTACGTTGGAATACCGGGCAAATGACCATCCACAGACAGGGCTTGGCTTTTGCAATGGACTGCTGGCACAATGTAATCAAACTAGTTGAAATTGAAACCTAAGTGATTCCTACAATGAATGACCAGCATCGTCAGGTGCACGTATGTTTGCAGAGAAAATGATACAATGACATGGAGGGAGGGAATAGGTTGGTAGGGGAGGGGAGGCGAAATATTGGAGGAGAGATTGGTCGGGGGCAAACAGTACAATGACAAATCAAAATGTTCTTTTATGTATACAATGTGGAAGGAGAAAAAGGGAGAGGTGAGGCTGAAACAGAGCGAGTGAATAAGCTTCTAAATAAAAAGAAGTAAGGCCCTATTCACACGGTGGCGCTACAGAGTGGCTTTGCTCCTTGAGAAGTATTGTTTTAAATTGTAACTGTACACACGGTGACACGCCACCAAATTCGATGCAGCCACAGTGGCGTGCAGGGAAATCCTTCGCGGCGCGTGTCCGAGTCTTTTCGACGCTGCGTGGCGCCACCGAGTGTCGCCGTGTGAATAGGGCCTAAGGTGGGGAAGGGACGTTATTAGAGAGTGGTAATCGGGAGGCAGAAAGTTGGAAGAGGTTGGGAAAAGGGTAATAAAACGAGATATTATTCTGAAATAATTTTATGAGAGCAGGGTTGTAATTATCGTAGCGTGATGGAAAAAGTTTTCACTTGGTTTTAATAAATAGTGTTATAGTTATAATAATCGGACTTTTAATTTTTATTTCTTCAAGGCCTGTGGAGCACCTTCTTCATGCTACGTATGGAGAATGTAAAAACGTGCTGGTATTATAGTTGCAGGTAATTTTATTTTCTACAACCTTTGTTTGAAACAATTTTCCATATAATACATTGTTGATGAGATATTTTAAAAACGAAATTATTTAGCTACCACTGCCACACCACCTGCCAGCGACTACTGTAAATATTTTACGCTCCTTTTTATTTTCTTAATTGTTGGAAATTCCTGGCTATATACAATATCAGAAGGCTACAGTTGTAGTTTATTTCTGTTCTTTTTAAAGTCTTTAAATTTTGCTTGCAGTTCCTTAAAATATTCATTATCATTTGACCTATTTGGAATTTTTTTATTAGAAATATTACAGGTATGGAGAAAGTCATGTGGTGGCCAAACCATATTTTTAAATCTCGACGTTCGTAGAGGGTGAGTATTCTATTGTCCGTGGCTCCCTCTTACCGATCCTTTATTAAACAATCGTCTCTCGTTTTCCGTGGGTCCGCTGAATCACAAAGAAGGTGTTCGCGGTAGTTTTTCCGACCGGGTTTGAAAACAAAAGCGCGGCGGCGGTCGATTTACACGGCGTCGTGAATCCGACCGCGTGCCTGTGCGACATCGCGAATCTTTTTCTACTCATGCGGACTTCCATTCCCACCCTTCGGCTCGCATTTTTCCTTGACGATTGCTCTGAAAGGAACCCTTTTAGTCCCTCTGTTCGCCGCTAGATGACATCGATCCGACTGGACCCTTTCTTTCCACCGAGCCCCATTAAACCCTTTCAGAGTTTCCAGTTGAGAATCGTCCCCTCCTCTCCGTTTTTCCTTCCGCCTGCCCAACTTCTGTCAAGTCCCCCTCGTTCTGTCTTCATTTATTCATAGGTAATTAGAGTGGTTATGTGAGAGTTTAGTATTTTTATCTGCCTTTAGCAGGTGAGGAGAGTGAGGGATTTAACTTGGAGAGCGCATTTATCTGCGAGTGAGTGATCTCGCGGAGATTACCTTTTGTCGTTTAATATTTGCCTCATCGTTCGTTTTCTCCAGCATCAGGCGACGTTTTCATTTTTAGGCTTACCGCACTCTCGTACACGCACGCACACAGGGTCCCGATTTCGTCGGGATTGTCCCGACCTTAAAGCTTTATTCCAGCCTCCCAATATACGCTTCAAAATTCCTGGTATCCATCTAAAAACCATAAATTAATTAAAAATTATACTTCTACCAAAACAGTATAAAACAAATATAAAAAAAATTAATAAAAATACAAATGCATGATTTCTTTGTTAATGCTATATTTGTTGCAGAGCACGACGCAATCTTATAAACATTTGCATTGCATTTTATCCGCAATTTTCATGAAATCCAGATAGAAGCGCTGTTGTCGCCAATATGGCTCCCTAAAAGGGGTATAAAGAAAATTGATGATGCTAGCTAGAGCAAATATATGAAGTTTTTCTGAGTTATTTTTACTGACATAGTCTAAGAAGGTTTGTAAAAGATTCTGAAATGTTAAGACCTAAGTTGAAAGATGGGTTTGTGTAGGTTTAACATGTGTAGTTTCCAGTATTTAATATTTTTGTTTTGAAGTGTTATTAGCTGTTAATCTAATCATTATTTAATGTAGTTTGCAAATGTTTGGTTTCTGGTTGTTTTCGGTGATAGCTCATTGTGTGAATTATCCAAGAGCCACATTTGAATGACCATATTCATTTTAGATAGATTTCTTTCCTTCTCTTACAGTTTTTGTCTTCAAATAATAATTTTATGGTTTTTCGGTCGTTACTTTGGGAATAAACTAAATCTCTACTAAAGTAAGTATAAATATTTAATAAATGAAATATTATCATAATAATTATATATAAACTTAGTATATTTTTAGGTGCAAGATGTCTCACTCTGATTCTGAAACTAAATTTAATGAAAATAAGAAGAAAAAGTTAAAGAGAATGGTAAAATTTAATCCGAAATTGAAAAAGTACGAATTCGTCAATATGGTGATCATCATGTTACGTGTACATCCTGCGATAACTTAAAAATTTCTATTGGACACGGTGGCGAAAACGACATCAACAAGCACATGAAAACCGTTAGCAATCAATCCAATTTCGCTCTTTCTTCATTTTCAAATAAATTGACCAAGTTCCTTAGCACGAATAGTAGCAAAGAAAGGGAATTGGTAACATCAGCTGAATTATCGTTTTTCTATCACACTGTCAAGCACTCGCACAGCTTTTTATCTAGTGATTGTGCTGGTACATTATTTTCACATTTATTTACCGATTCTACTATTGCAAAAAAGTACAGTTGTGAAAGCCGCCAACCAACTAAAATTTAACATCGACTTAATAGTCATGAAAATTTATAACGAGTTTAGTTCTTCAACTAAAAAAACAACTTCCCTAAAGGAATTGCGGAATTGGAATGGTCCGAAATCTTACGCCATTTGCCGACACGATGGCTTAGCCTTTTACCTGCCGTTGAAAGGGCAATGACAAATTTTGAACCAATCAAGTCCTACTCTCTGTCTCTAAACTCAATCTCTGCCAGACTACGAACGTTTTTTGAAGACGAGCTCTCTCTAGCTTACCTGGGATTTGTTCTAAATACTTGTTCAATATTTCAGCATGCTCTAACAAAATTAAAAAGCAATACCGTTCTTATAATAGAACTATACGATATAATGAATGAGGTGAGACAATCTGTTGCGGTTTATAAAACTATTTGTTTGGGTGAAGCGAAGCTTCGGAGGCTTTACGCACGGCAGAGACGACAGTGTATGTTGAAACGCTCGAGGGAGAGGACAGTGTGTGTGCTGAGACGCTCGAGGAAGAGGACGGAGAATACTGACGACGTGTTGCGGACTACGGTGCTTGTGTTTTGTGTGTGTAGAACCTTTAGACTACGTTAATTATACAGTCCACTATACTGCATACGTGTTTAATCATTATTTAAATTTAACCTTTGTGTAACCGGCCCTCTGATTTGATATCAGTCGATGTGCATGCCACATTTTGGTCCTTCTGGCCGGATTAATATTTAGTATTTGTTTCAAGCATCTAGTTTTGAGAAATCTTTGATATAAACTCGTGTGCATCGGCTCAAGAAAGACGAGTTATCGGGCGAAAGGTGCATTCAAGGTCATAAGTCACGCCGGCTCCGTGAGTGTTACCAAGCCACCAGCTGCGCGGGGTGGATGACGGAAGAGCTGCCTGACGCCGACCGTGGTTTCCAGTCCAGACCAGACGGCGCACAGCAGATTCATCCTACTTTGTTCCAAATTCAACATTGTCTACGCATCATCCATGTCAGACAGACTTTGACGGCTCTTATCCTTTCCCGTACATATTTACCGTGCCTTACATTGTATATGTTGTGTAATCATGGAATCAAGCGAGAGAAAGTTACTCATTAAACAACGAGGTTTAGCTAAGAGTAGTTTAACACGAATTATAACTTACGTAGAGCAGTTTCAGCCAGGTTTAAATTTTAATCTTATACGTGCTAGAGCTGAGCTTTTGACAAACATCTGGAAAAGATATGACGAGGTTCAGAATAAATTAGAAATTTATGCCGACGAGGAAGCCCATGCTGCGGACAGAGACCTTTTTGAGAATAATTTTTGTGATGTGAAGGCAAAAATTAATACTCTTCTAGAAGAGACAATAGGTCACTTCCCAGTGAAAACAGTAGACTAGGAAGTGCGAACACACCGGTTCATAATAACAGTGTGAAACTTCCAACAGTACAATTACCTCAATTTTCTGGGTGTTATACACAATGGATACAGTTCAGAGATACGTTTGAAAGTTTGATTGTAGCCAATCCAGCACTTCCAGATATTCAAAGGTTTTATTATTTGATTTCATCCTTAAAGGATGAACCGCGTGCATTGTTACAGAATTTGACAGTGTCAAATGAAAATTTTATTGTTGCATGAAACCTCATATGTCAGAGATACAAAAATCCAAAACTCATCGCATCCAAGCATGTTAAGGCTTTGTTGACGCCCATGAAGGCTAGCGATGATTCAGCTACAAAGTTGAGACAAGTAGTTAATCATTTATCAAGCAATTTAAATGCAGTTGAAGCTTTAAGCCTAGAAACACCATTGCATGAAATAATGCTTATGCAATTGACTCTAGACCATTCGGGTCCTTCTAACAGAATGGAGTGAGAGACTACATCAGTGTTACATGACTTTCCCAAATTAGAGGAGTTTATTAAATCCCTTGAACAAAAATATCAAACGTTAGAATTATTGCAACCCAGTCAACCAGTTAAGGCTGCTGGCAGCAATATATACAAACCAGTGGAATCCAAATTCAAATTGAGCAAGACCAGGTCATCTTGTTCCTTTATGACGACGAGCAATAGTACATTGGGCCCGAATTGTAAACAAAATCATGGGTTGCAGAAATGTTTATCCTTTGCTAATGCTAGCGTACAACAACGAATTGAGTGTGTTAAGCAAAACAAATTATGCTTTAACTGTCTGAAGGCTTTTCATAGCGTTAAGGAGTGCCAATGAGGCAATTGTCGGAAATGTGATAGGAAACACAATACGCTGCTTCATTTTAAGAGACCGGTGACAGCGAAATTGCCTGACGGGAATGGACGACCACACTTAAAATGTGGCTCAACTAGTGACCACTCCAGGAACGTCAGCTCCAACCAATTAGAGAACGAGTCAAGGACATTGTGGAGTTACTGTGCCTTAAAATCACGACTGACTAAGCAGGTGCTATTGTCCAAAGTTATTGTAAATGTGGAGGACTCATTAGGTAGACTTCATCAATGCCGCGCTCTTCTCGATAGTTGCTCACAAAGTAACTTCATTACTGACGAGATGGTTAGACTACTCAATTTAAAGAAAATTACAGACGTAATTCCGATACAAGGCATCGGGGATGTAACTGCAGGCACCACGCACAGTGTTAATGTAGGTGTCCATTCAAGAACAAATGACTTCAAGGTCAAACTCAATTGTTCCATTCTTCAGAAGATAACAGACAACTTTCCCTCAACTTTCATTGCTTACAAGGATTGGGGTATACCTTCAGATATTGTGTTAGCCGACGATAAGTTCAACGAGCCAAGCAAGATAGATCTTCTAATAGGTGCGGAGTTCTACCTTCAGCTCTTATGCCCTGATCAAAGAACCAGAACTGGCAACTACCCAATTCTGCAAGATACCAAATTTGGATACATCCTAGCTGGAAGGCTTCCCTGCCAGACCTCAGGATATGCTTCACAGCGATCATTTCTTACTAGGAGAGACAACGTATTGGATAAGCAACTTCAACGTTTTTGGGAAATCGAGGAACTGGTTCAACCATTACCTACGAGGGAGGAAGAGTTATGTGAACAACATTTCAAGGAACACACCAGAAGAGACTCTACGGGCAGGATCATTGTTCAATTGCCTCGCCGCCAGGGAGTAGGACATTTAGGTGACTCATATCAACAGGCAAGCACACGACTACAACAATTGGAACGCTGACTACACAGACAGCCACCTTTGCGTCAGACTTACAATGCCTTTCTTCAAGAGTATGAAGAGCTTGGCCATATGAAAAGGCTAGATGACAACGCAACCAACAACCAGAGGGAATTCTTTTACTTGCCCCGCCATGCAGTGATTAAAGAAGCTAGCTCCACCACCAAGACGAGGGTAGTTTTTGATGCTTCCGCCAAGAGGACTACAGGAACATCCCTCAATGATACACTGTTAATTGGAGCCACATTACAACAAGATCTGAGTTCCATAGTTTTACGATTTAGAACTCATGAAGTGGTGTTTACAGCAGACATCGCTAAAATGTATAGACAGGTCCAGGTGCATGCTGACGATACCGGACTCCAGCGTATTCTCTGGAGAAGATTATCTACAGATCCAGTGAACATCTATGAGCTCACCACTCTCACATATGGCACGGAATCAGCTCCGTTTCTTGCAACGAGATGTTTCCAGCAGTTAGCTGAGGAAGAAGCACTCAGATACCCTCACGCTGCTGAAGTATTGCGAAGAGACTTTTACATTGATGATGTGCACTGCGGGGCAAACAACTGTAAGGAAGCGCATTAATTGCAACAGGAATTGATAGATATACTCAGTAACGGTGGTTTTCAGTTGAGAAAGTTTTGGTCTAATCATTCTGCCATTCTGGAAGCTGTCCCACCAGAATACAGAGAAACGGAACTGCCAAGACATTTTGACAGCATTAATGAAGTCAAAACGCTTGGGTTATTATGGGATCCAACGCAAGACATGTTTTCAATTGCTTACAAGACACCATCATTATCCTCGATGTTGTTAAGCGATGAACCAAACTCAGCTGTAACTAAACGTACAGTGTCCTATGTGATTGCATCTATTTTTGACCCGCTTGGGCTAATAAGTCCCATTGTTATTATATATAAAAAGTTTCCACAGCAATTATGGCAGTGTAATCTACAATGGGATGAATGGCTTACTACTGAGTTATTAGCAGACTGGAAGAAAGTCTGTTCACTTCTCCCTGTAGTTATGAACATTCCAATCGAACCACGTGTGTTAGCCAAAGGAATCCTGTTAGACATACAATTACTTGGGTTTTCAGATGCAAGTGAAAGAGCTTATGGTGCTTGTTTATACCTTCGCTCAGTGTCTCAACATGGGGAGGTAGTAACAAAATTACTGTGTTTGAAATCAAAGGTGGCACCAGTAAAATGTATCACGATCCCTCGACTGGAATTGTGTGGATCATTGTTGCTTGCTCGACTGGTAAACAAAGTAGCACCCATTTTGAATTTAGATATTTCCAAGACAATGTTGTGGACAGACTCAACAATTGTCCTATCATGGCTGGCAGCGCCAGCTGCGCTATAGAAAACGTTTGTAGCAAACAGAGTAGCCCAGATTTAGGAGCTTGCAGCTAAGGGTCACTGGAGAAAGGTGGTCACCGAAGAAAATCCAGCAGACCTGATTTCTCGTGGTTCTGACCCTTCAACCCTGTGTAAACTTACCTTATGGTGGCAAGGCCCTGCTTGGCTAAGTCAGTGTGAATTATAGTGGCCGACTACAAACTGCAATATGCAATTCGAGGAGGCACCAGAGCAACGGGCATCAGCACTTACAGCGATGGCAACTCAACCAGTTATAGATGACATAACTAATCGATATTCATCGCTTTTCCGATTTCGGAGAAGTTGCATATTGCCTGAGATTCTATCACAATGCCAAGTACCCAGAAAATAAACTAGGAGGCATTTTGACGACGTCCGACTTACGGCTAGCACTTAACATATGCATTAAGATAGCCCAGCAAGCTGATTATAAACAAGAATTCAATGATCTTGTAAATTGTCGACAAGTTTCACCGAAGAGTCAACTAAGAGATCTTCACCCATTTAGGGATGACAACAACTTGCTTCGCGTAGGTGGACGCCTACATTTTTCCCAATTGGGATATGATAGTAAACACCAACTTATCTTACCACCCAGCCATCACTTAACCAAAACGATAGTATTAGCGGAACACCTCAGACTACTACATGCAGGACCACAACTGCTCATTGCATTGCTTCGGCAAGAGTACTGGTTCCCCAAGATCAGACATCTAGTCCGACCAGTAAAACATCAGTGTTTGACGTGTTTCAAACTAAAGGCTTCCTCCACCCAGCAGCTTATGGGCCAATTACCTGCAACCAGAGTTCAGCTGTCACGTACATTCTTACATACAGGAGTTGATTATGCAGGTCCGTTACAGATCAAGATAGGAACGGAACCTTGATTAAGGGTTATGTTGCAGTATTTATATGTATGGTACCAAGGGTATTCACTTAGAATCGGTTAGTTCACTCACAACAGATGCATTTATAGCTGCGCTCAGGAGAGGCAAAATTCAAAAACTTTACAGTGACAATGGCACTAATTTTGTAGGAGCAAACCGTGAGCTATATGACCTGAGGCAACTATTTATATCTGAGGAGTGTAATAAGAAGATAAAGGAATTTGCAGCTACTGAGAGAATTCAATGGCATTTTATTCCTCCCAGTTTTCCACACTTTGGAGGATTATGGGAAGCTGGAGTGCGATCAATGAAGTATCATTTAAAACGAGTAACGGGAACCTCCATTTTTTACTTTCGAGGAGCTGTCAACCCTTCTCGCACAAATAGAAGCTTGCTTAAACTCCAGACCTATTACAGTCTTATCCGACGACCCTAATGATCCGAGTTATCTTACCCCTGGTCATTTCCTCATTGGTTGTCCTTTAACCACCTTCCCTTAGCCTAGTCTTTCTGATGTGTCGCTGAAGCATCTTTCCAGATGGCAGCATATTCAACAGGTGACGCAGCAGTTATGGAAGTGGTAGTCCATGGATTACCTAACGTCACTTCTGCAGAGAAGAAAATGGCGTTCGGAACAGAAGAATCTTCAACCTGGGAACGTGGTTCTGGTCAAGAAGGACAAGCTACTCCCACTTTCTTGGAGGTTTGCAGTCATCCAGGAAGTATTTCCGGGAGGATGGGCTGGTTCGAGTGGCCAGCATAAAAACTCTCACCGGCATTGTAAAGAGACCTATACATAAATTGATAATTTTACCCCTACAATAATGAGCTTATAAAGTGTTTAATAGTATATAGTATTGCAATGTAATATGTTGTTGTTGTATGTAATATGTCAATTGTTTTGAATTTTGTAAAATTCAACGGGGGGAGCTTATGTTGCGGTTTATAAAACTCTTTTGTTTGTTTGAAGCGAAGCTTCGGAGGCTTTACGCACGGCAGAGACGACAGTGTGTGTTGAGATGACCGAGAGGGACGACAGTGTGTGCTGAGACGCTCGAGAAAGACGACGGTGTGTGTGCTGAGACGCTCGAGAAAGAGGTCGGAGAAAACTGACGACGAGTAGCGGACTACGGTGCTTTTGTTTTGTGTGTGTAGAACCTTTAGACTACGTTAATTATACAGTCCACTATACTGCATACGTGTTCAATCATTATTTCAATTTAACCTTTGTGTAACCGGCCCTCTGATTTGATATCAGTCGATGTGCATACCACACAATCGTTAATCCAAAGAAAAAAGCAACAATTTTTCGGATCTATTGAAAGGACAGAATTACAAAAATGTGGCAACGATTCTATAATAATGAGATTCAAATTTGATGCTTATTTGTTTTTTGGTGCCGGAATAAGCTACTTAGGAAAACGGTTAAAATTCAAAGATAAACTTGACTCCTTAAATCCACTATGTCTGAAAGGGAATATTAAATTTAATATTATGGAAAAAAATAGTGAAAGAATTTAATATAGCTGTATACGAATATAATTTCCTCGGAGAAATTTAAAAATTAAATTCTTTTATTGGAATTGGAAAGCAAAACACATCATTAGTTGTTGAGAACATGGTGAAGTTTTCCATAAACAATGTGAATTCGACGAATTTATACACAATAGTGAGTTATAATTTTTTATCCCCCATTCCAATGCAGCATCCGAGAGATTATTCAGCTTAATGACAACTGCTTGGTGGACAGAACAAAATCGGCTTATGCTACAAAATATAGAAGCTGATTTAATGGTAAAAGAAAATTTCAAAATGTCATGTAAAGAGTTTCGGGAATTTTTGTAAACAGAAAATGCAAAATGTCTGTTAAATAAAGCCACTAGGAGTGAAAAATATTTAAGAATATATATATACAGGGAGTTTTGAAACTCTCTATACAAACTTTTTGGAGTTATAGGGGGAATCAAAACAAACATTTTTTTAAGGTAACCAAGGGTCGTAAGTGCTTCCTTACGCCGCTTCATACCATCAATGTGTTTTTGCATAGGGACGGAAATCATGATAACAAATAATCACTAGCACATCTTTTTAATGTTTTATTGTATCATGATACACAGTTACAGTAAATGTTCAAAATTACGGCCTTCAATCTCGATACAAAGTCCTAAGCGACGCAGCAGGATTTCCCTTGTGCACTCAAACAAGCCAACACGTCCCCTTATGATAGCGGCTCAAGATCCATTTGACGATACAGATTGTCAAAGTTTCTGGTGGAGCGCCACAAGGTGGAACGTCGAACATATCATGTTAGTCAAATCTCGTGTGGCTAGCCTTGCAAGTCATTTGTGTGCTCAGAACCGATCACTTACTGTTCTGCACGTTATAAAATTGTGACCGTCACAATGGAGCGCTATACCCTGGCTGAGTATGCTGACATCCACTTTGCGTATGGTGCTGCTTGGGGCAATGGTAGGGAAGCTCGGAGGATTTATCGTGTGCTTCATCCTGACAGACATTGTCCTAATCATTAGACATTTGCTGCAGTCAACAATCGACTGCGGGAAACCGGCACTTTGCAAGTAAACATGCGCGACACAGGACAACCACGGTCAGTTCGCACGGCACAATTTGATGAGGAAGTTTGAGGACAACTCCTCCATAAGCACCCGCACAGTTGCTCATGAGCTGCGTGTTACTAATAGCATTGTGTGGAACGGACTGCACGAGCAACAGCTCCATCGATTCCGACGGCAGAAAGTGCAGGCTCTTGGACCTTACGACTACACTCCTCGCCGTTAATATACCCTTTGGTACAGATGAGCAAGACTTTCCCAGAATGGTTTTGTTTACGGATGAGGCCTGTTTTACTCGGGAGGGGATTTACAACTCTCAGAACAGCCATGTGTGGGCAGAGTAAAACCCGCATGCCTCATTGGCTCGCGGTCACCAAGAACGGTTTGCGGTCAATGTGTGGGCGGGCATTGTACAAGACGAACTGATTGGGCCTTACCAGTTGCCCGCGCGGCTGAATGCACAGGTTTACTGCGTTTCTAAAGGAGGTGCTACCAGAACTGCTGGAGGAGATCCCCTTGGCAGTCAGAAGGGGAATGTGGTTTCAGCACAATGGAGCTCCACCTCATTTCGGTCATCGGGCACGAGATCATCTCCCCACTACTTTTGGCGATCGTTGGATCGGACGGGGCGGACCTGTGGCCTGGCCTACTAGGTCACCGGATCATACACCAGTAGACTTCTTCCTGTGGGGCTACAAGAAAGACCGCACTTACTCAACACCAGTAAGGGATGAAATGGATCTTGTTGCCCGTTTGCTGAGGCTGCCGCACAAGGGAAAACTTGCTGCGTCGCGTAGGGCATTGTATCAAGATTGGAGGCCGTAATTTTGAAAATTTACTGTAACTGTGTACCCTGATACAATAAAACATTAAAAAGATGTGCTAGTGATTATTTGTTATCATGATTTCCGTCCCAACGCGAAAGAACTTTGATGGTATGAAGCGGCGGAAGGAAGCACTTCCGACCAATGGTTACCTTAAACAAATATTTGTTTTGATTCCCCTTAAACCTCCAAAATGTTTGTACAGAGAGTTTCAAAACACCATGTATATATATATATATACATACATACATACAGTAACGGAACGGGAACCTTCCGATTACATAAGAGCGCAACATGAATTGTGGGTTAGTTCATGTGTTCACCAGCAAGGATGCGTCGCGCGTCAGCTGATCAAGGAGAAAGTTCAAGGTTTAACCGAGGAAGGGAGCTAGAGAGGATAAGCAGAGCTAGAGAGAGCGAGAAAGGAGAGCGAAGGTGGTATAACTATCGTGACCTGGAGAGAAGGGAGCCGAGGTTCCAAAAAAGCGCAAGGAGATTGAGGGAACCTTGTCGGAAAAAAGCGAGAAGTCACGAGACCCAGGAAAAAATCTCTGTTGCAAATAACTATAGATCGGGTGCGAAAAGGAAGATTTCCACGACTACCAATGAATGACACCGGTAAAACAACAAATTTAGTGATAAGTACGATTAGTAATGTTAGTAATACGCGGGAAGTGATCGCCCACCTTAATGACTCAGAGAAGAATTAACTGAGAGCCAATAAACCCACAGTGATTAGTGTTTTATGTGTTTTAAATTCTTTGTGCTTGAATAATGCCATATGAATTTTCTTCGTCTTATATAATTATTCATGATTAGTGTTTTACGTGATTTCAATTCTTTGTGCTTGAATAATGCCATTTGAATTTTTCCATGTTTGAGATAACCATTCATCATTAGTGTTTTATGTGATTCCATTCTTTGTGCTTGAATAATGCCCTTTGAATTTTCTTTGTTTAATATAATTACTCATGATTAGTGTTTTACGTGATTTCAATTCTTTGTGCTTGACTAATGCCATTTGAATTTTCTATGTTTGATATAACCATTCATGATTAGTGTTTTATGTGATTTCAATTCTTTGAGCTTGAATAATGCCATTTGAATTTTCTTTATTCGATATAATCATCCATGATTAGTGTTTTGTAATTTAAACTCTATGTGCTTGAATAATGCCGTTTGGATTTTCTTTGTTTGTTATAATCATTCATGATTAGTGTTTTATGTAATTTTAATTCTATGTGCTTGAATAATGCCCTTTGAATTTTCTTTGTTTGATATAATCATTCATGATTAGTGTTTTATGTAATTTTAATTCTCAGTGTTTGAATAATTCCATTGGAATTCTTTGTTAGGTATAATAAATTCATTGTATTTTATTTGTGACGTTTCCTTCTCCGACGTGCGGCCGACTCACAAACGGGAGTGAGCATTAATAGGACCTAAACCCCACGGAACCGCGAGTTAGTCAAGGCAAACAAGAAGAGTAGGAAGTCGGCGGGGAGGAGGAACGTGAGAAAATGGCGCCCAACGTTGGGCCCGAAAGGGTCAGAATAGTGACATGCACAAAAGGGTCAGAAAAGTGACAGGCTCGAAAGAGTCAACAATTATTATAAACAATTTATTATTGTTATTTTTTTATAAAGAATAAACATTTAGGAAAAATGTCTCATCAAGGGGATGCATTTTACAAATTCCGTGATAGGACAGGATCGACAGCATCTCAGTAATGAAGTGAGCATGTGCTTAGCACATCCCTTTTGAGGAGAGAAATGGAGGAACTGGCCATTTATGATGCAAGCAGTGACAGTATAGGAGGAAATGAAGGTTTGGTAACCACTGAAGAGAAGATCACTGACGCAGAGAAGGAGGAACCAGAAAACGTACACCCAAACCAAGCTATGATGTTAATGATTCAGGAAAAGATGAGAAAAATGGCGATGGGCCAAAAGGAACTGGAAATGGGTCAGAAGAAAATGGAACTGGTTAATGAGAATGTCAACAAACAGATCATGGGGAGAATAGAGGATATCAATAAAAAATTGAGACAGACCATAGATGATAAGATCGATGCAATAGATCAAAGATTTAAACAGCAATTAAAGGTGTATCAACAGGAGTGTGGACGTCGTGTGGAAGAAGCAGTGGCACCCATCAATGAACAACTCGAGGAGCAATATAGGAATATTTGCAGCATCAAGGGTGTGGTGGAAAACTCCAACGAAAAGGTAGACAAAGGATTACGGGAGATGGAGGCTAGTCTAACAGCATTAGGGAAAAACAAAAGAATGATAATTAAGATCTTGAACAGAAAGTAGATGAGACAAAGGGATTACAAAATTTAAATGAGAAAATAATGGGTGGAACACAGCAACTTTTGAGTAACGAAAGGTTAGGAGGAAACACCCGATGGAGGGGACCAATGGAGATAGAACGTCCTGTATTTATAGAAGACTACAATGAATACCCGATAGCATTTGTAAAAGCCATAGAGCAATATTTCAATATAACCGGGATACCATTGGAGGAACAGGACATAGAGGCGGTAACATGTTTAAAGGGAGCTGCGGCAACCTGGGCAGGAACCTTGAATGCGATTCTCACCACGTACCAAGAATTTAAGACCAGGTTTCTTGCTTGTCATTGGGACATTGGGACAATAATGGCATATGAAGATCGTGTAATGAGGAGCCAATATAGATTATCCAGTGGAAAATCAATGAAGGAGTTCGCCATTGAAATGATCGCGGCGGCCAGGTTGATTGAACCTGTTAAGAGTACCAGGAGATAATCCAATGTCTAGTACGACATCTACCCTATAAGATTAGATTGCTGCTTTGGGACCAGTTACCAAAGGATTTAGAGAGAGATTTGCACGCCTAGGATATTATGACGATACGTGGAACATGGAAGCTAAAGGAGGAAGAAATAACCCTCAGTTCAATGCACTCCAAGGTCATCGTGATTGGGAACAACGACCCGCATATGGCAACCAAGATTCCAGTATGGAAGCTGAAGATCCATGGACCATGAGAGGAAGCCAAACTCAAAGATACTAACCCAGGAGAGGAAGATATCAAGATTATCATCCCAGTAGAGAAGGATACCAGGATTACCAGGGAAGGAATGAATCACGGATCGGGAAAGATTAACGACTAGTTATTGATGTAACTAGACCACCACCAAGAATGAAGAATATGTCAGCTAGCTGTGGAGTCGATGATGCTAATCAGAGATTGCAGCCCAGCCAAGTGTGTGACCAGGATTTAAACTTTTAATGTTTGGAGGCCAAGGAGTCGGGCGTCCAAACAAAGAACTAACCTGCGTCGTGACTCCAATTCTAGCTAGAGTACACATCGACGGAAAACCATATAGTGACTTAATGGAAGAAAAATAGGAAATGCCACACCGTAGGACATGTCCCGAAATAGAGATCCACTATAGAAATTTAAGACTATCAGCTTTAATTGATACCGGGAGCAGCGTGTCAGTTGTGTCCGAGGAAACGTACGAGAGGCTGAAATTACAAAAAGGAAATATACCAGAATTACCCTTGGGAGAAACCTACTTGACATTTGCAAAAACGACCAAGAGGTCGAAGATTAATAAACAAATATTTATGGACATTAAAATCCAGAATCGGAGGTTTGAGGCTAATGTTGTAGTAGTGAAAAATTTAGTCAAACCAGTTATCCTTGGGATAGAATTTCTAAATAATTACCACGCCATAATCAACTTCAAAACCAGACAGATACACCTGTTTGAACATAAAGAACGGATGTGGAATAATAACTATGTATGTGCCATCTCCAACGAGACCGAAGACGGCAGAGATAAGGAAGAGGAAATTGAAGAAATAATCGAGAATTTGACGAACATTGAAACATTGCAGAAGGAACAGCTAAAAATGGTTCTGATAAGAAATAAAAAGGTGGTCTCCCAACAAACCGGCCTAATACCAAATTATCAGCACAGGATAAGACTAAAAGAACACATATTATTTTAGAAAAGGAGTTACTCAATTCCCGAAAAATACCAAGACCAAGTAGACGCCCAAATAAAGACCATGGAACGGGAAGGAATCATAACCAAATCCCCCAGTAGCTATCTGAACCCATTGTTAGTAGTTACCAAGAAGGTCGGCGAGATCAGACTCTGCCTAGATGCCCGGCAGATTAACCATCTTACGATTGATGAAGTAGATAAGCCACCAATCATAGAAAATTGAATGAGAAAATTCCATGGAATCAAATATTTTTCCATAACGGATATCTTACTGGCAAATGAGTTTACATCCAGAAGATAGATAATTTACAGCATTCCATCACAGGGGCTGCTCATATGTGTTCCAACGTGTCCCATTTGAACTAAAAACAGTGGTGCAGGATTAATTAGATGTATTGGCGGAATATTTAGGGAACCAGAGACACCGTTTACTACAGTGTATGTTGATGATTTGCTGATTGCTTCAAAAACCTTCACAGAACACCTGGAGCATCTTCAGATAATGTTTGATATTTTAGCTAATCATAACATAACACTGAATTTAAGAAAATCAAAATTTTGTGCCGAGAATGTGCTATTTTTAGGATATATCTTATCATCACAGAGCATACATCCGGATCCAAACAAGATTATGGCCATAAAAGAGTTTCCAGATCCGATTTATGTCCGACAGTTACGAGGATTTATCGGGGTTTGCAATTACTATGCGCAATTTTGTGACAAGTACGCATACCTGATATTCCCATCGTTAGAACTCTTAAAAAAGAACAAAAAATGGAAGTGGACCGAGGAAAACCATAATCAACTGGAATTAATAAAATATGCCTTCGTGAGTACTGTTGTTTTGAAACAGCCTGATTATGATCTCAAGATTTACCTTCAATCAGACAGCAGTGATCGTGGACTTGGAGCCGTGTTATTTCAACGGACTAGCCAGAGGGAAAAGGAAGTAATAACCTTCATAAGCCGAACGTTGAAAGCTGCTGAAATTAATTACAGCACCACCGAAAAGGAAACATTGGCAATTGTGTGGGCACTTCAAAAACTAAGCTTCTACGTCTTTGGAAGAGACATCACCATAATCACCGACCACCAGTCATTGCAATTTATGATGAGATGCAATCTGATAGGAGGGCGACTTGCCAGATGGATAATGTGGCTGCAGGAATTTAGTTGAACCATTGAAACGTGTGCTGGGAAATATAACCGTGTAGCAGACTGGCTGAGCCGGAACCCCATTGAAGAGACTACGTCCATGGAAATAAGTAAGTATTTTGAAGTGTTGGTAATAGACTTGCAGATAACAGAGTCGCCGGGGGACGACCTTCTTCAATTAACCAGGTTGAAGGAAGAAGATGATGAGTAAGGTCCGGTGTATCGGAAATTGATAGAGCCAAATACCACCCCAGAGGACAGTCCGAGGAAATTAAAAATTATGAACGAAGTGCTGATGAGAAACCTAGGACGAAGGGATGAAAAATGGCTTGTGTGCATCCCAACCAGTATAAAGAATAAATTAATTTTGTACTTTCACACAAAATATGGTCATCATGGGATCTATAAAATATACCAACTACTACGACAGGCATGCTATTGGAAACAGATGAAAAAGGATATAATCAGAGTAATTAGGAACTGCGATACTTGTCAGCGAACAAAATATCAAAACAGAAGCAGCGAAGGCCCTTATGAGAACATCGTTCCATTGGAACCAAGGAAAATATATGCAATAGACATCTACGGCCCATTGCCTAAAACAGCAAAAGGGAGCAAAAATATTCTGGTTATCATGGACGTTTATTCTAAGTTCGTGCAGGTATATCCGTTAAACAAACCTAACGCAAACAACTGTATAAGATATTTGATGAAATTTATCAAGTGGTGTGGAAAACCTGAACATTTGCTCTCTGCTCGCGGAACCCAATTCCAGAGTAAGTTGTGGAGGGAGCACCTGACTTCACAAGGAATTAAAACAATCTACACGTAAATAAGACATCCCCAAGCGAATCCCGCAGAACGGAAAATGCGAGAATTATCTAGGATTTTTCGAGTCTATTGCAGTGAACAGCATCGGACATGGAATGAAATCATCCCCCAAATTAATGTATGGATGAATCAAGTACATCACGAATCTACCGGATACACGCCTCAGTATTTAAATTTTGGAAAAAATCAACAGGATGAGGCTGAACGATTATTTCCAGCAGCAGAAAGAAAGGTTGAAGATCATGCACAGATAATAAAATTAGCTAGGGAACAATTGGTAAGACAAGGAAAAAAGGAATAGGAAGCAAAGACATAAATTTCAGGAATTTGAAGTGAATCAACAGGTCCTGTTGAGATCACCGAAGCCATCCGACCAGGATATGGGTCTTTTTCAGAAATTCTTCCATTTATTTACTGGACCATTCCGAATCAAGAAGAAGATTGGACTTAACACCTGTAAACTTATCAATGATGCAAGAGAATTAACAAGGAATTATAATGTCTATGATTTAATTCCATATCAAACAAGTACAGAAAACCCACAGATGTGACCAATGCTTAGTAAGACTCTAATTTGGATATTCCAATCATAGATTAAAACTCCCTAATTTAAGTTTAGGGAGGGGGCATATGTAACGGAACGGGAAACTCCCGATTACATAACAGAGCAAGGAGAATTGTGGGTTAGTTCGTGGATGCGTCGCGTCGCACGTCAGCTGATCGAGGAGAAAGTTCAAGGTTAAACCGAGGAGGGGTGCTAGAGAGGATAAGCCGAGCGAGGAAGGAGAGCGAAGGTGGTAAGGCTATCGTGACCTAGAGAGAAGGGAGCCGAGGGTCCAAAAAAGCGCAAGGAGATTGAGGGAACCTTGTCGGAAAAAAGCGAGAAGTCACGAGACCCAGGAAAAATTCTCTGTTGCAAAAAACTATAGACCGGGTGCGAAAAGGAAGATTTCCACGACTACCAATGAATGACACCGGTAAAACAACAAATTTAGTGATAAGTACGATTAGTAATGTTAGTAATACGCGGGAAGTGATCGCCCACCTTAATGACTCAGAGAAGAATTAACTGAGAGCCATTAAACCCACAGTGATTAGTGTTTTACGTGATTTCAAATCTTTGTGCTTGAATAATGCCATTTGAATTTTCTTTATTTGATATGATCATTCATGATTAGTGTTTTATGTAATTTTAACTCTATGTACTTGAATAATACCCTTTGAAATTTCTATGTTTGATATAATCCTTCATGATTGGTGTTTCATGTGATTTCAATTCTTTGTGCTTGAATAATGGCCTTTGAATTTTCTTTGTTTGATATAATCATTCATGATTAGTGTTTTATGTGGTTTCAAATCTTTGTGCTTGAGTAATGCCCTTTGAATTTTCTTTGTTTGATATAGTTATTCTTGATTAGTGTTTTATGTGATTTCAATTCTTTGTGCTTGAATAATGCCATTTGAATTTTCTTTGCTTTGTATAATCATTCATGATTAGTGTTTTATGTAATTTCAAGTCTTTGTGTTTGAATAATTCCATTGGAATTATTTGTTAGATATAATAAATGCATTGTATTGTATTTGTTACGTTTCCGTCCCCGACGTGCGGCCGACACACAAACGGGAGCATTGGT
This sequence comes from Tanypteryx hageni, assembly GCA_028673005.1. Classification (NCBI taxonomy): domain Eukaryota; kingdom Metazoa; phylum Arthropoda; class Insecta; order Odonata; family Petaluridae; genus Tanypteryx; species Tanypteryx hageni. The sequence continues at coordinate 201,115,749 of CM054115.1, forward strand.
ATGACCTAAACCCCACGGAACGGCGAGTTAGTCAAGGCAAACAAGAGGAATCGGAAGTTGGCGGGAGGAGGAACGTGACAATATATATATACATATATATATATATATATATATATATATATATATATATATATATATATATATATAGCTTAATGAGGCTCTAAGTAGGTTGGAGACCGGATAATTGTTTATCTTTGGCTAGATCTGTGCTGAAACAATCCATTTTAGAGAAAAATTCAGCTTATTTGTCTGAAATTGACTTATTCTCAGCAATTAGCAAGGTGTTTTGCTCATGAAGGGCTGCTTTGGTGGCTATCACGAGCGAAGGATGGTAGTTACTGCGTGAGGGTAGGAGGAGGGAGGAAGCGCTAATCAGGTCCGTCTCCTAGGAGGCCTAATGACTGACGATGAGAGGGTGGAGGGAGAGGGAAGAGAGAGAGGGTGGAAGGAGAGGCTTGAGGAAGAGGGGGGAGGAAGAGGGGGGAGGGAGATTCTGGAGGGAGATTCTGGAGGGAGATGAGGGATGGAGAGGGGGACGGAGAGGGGGATAGATAGGGGGATAGAGAGGGGGATGGAGAGGCAGAGAGAGGGGATGGAGAGGGAGAGAGAGGGGGAGGGAGAGGGGGAGGGAGAGGGGGAGGGAGAGGGGATGGAGCGGGGGAGGGAGAGGGGGGAAGGAGAGGGGGAGGGAGAGGGTGGAGGAGGAAGCGAGAGAATGGAGGGAGAGAACGGTGAGGAGGATGGGGCAAAAGGCCAGAATAGAGAGTAGGTGAGAAGTGGAAACTGAGCGGAAAAAAGAGCATGAGGATCCTTTAACAAATCCCAATTGAGTGAAATGTTTGTGCGAAGACGGAAACTCGTCGTTTGCTATCGATAATGAGGATGAGAGAAAAATCGCACCGCTTATATGAAAAGATTAAATCTTCTTCAGATTGGTATTTCTTTTCTGAATATTGTATGGAACATATATCACTTTTAGATTTCGGGCTAATAATCCACTTCGCTTGAATTATTGTTATATATGAATATAATATTTGGTCAAATATCATTATATAAAGATGCGTTATGTTGAATACCGATTTTGCCGATTTATCGTTCTACCAAAAAGCGCATATATGCGATAAGGAAGCGGGCCCAATCGCTCGGATATTGAGGGGCCCCTTTCGCCCTTTTTAATCGGGTCTTCCTCCGTCAGCGACCGCGGAAACGGTCGACCTGAAGAGGTAAAGCGAGAGATTATAGGATAAGGAGGAAGGGAGAGAAAAAGTGTGAGAGAGAGAAAGAGGGATAAAGAGAGAGGAAGAGGGAGAGAAAGAGAGAGGAAGAGAGAGAGGAAGAGGGAGAGAAAGAGAGAGAGGAAGAGAGAGAGGAAGAGGGAGAGTGCAATAGAGAGAGATGGGGGCGTAGGAGGATGGTGCTGGATGGAAATGGAAGGTTTTGAGTGGTAATGAAGCGCAAGTCCGACCGGAACGCCAATAAAAGATCGGTACTATGTAATTTGACTCCCGGTCATTTTCACTCCCGGTAAATTTACTCCCAATGACTTAATTATTTTTTGTGAATCAGCACTAAATATATCATTTATTAAAAACTAGAGTTTGATAGGCATAAATAATAATCACGCTAGTAGCCCATAATCTGAATTTGTTAAAAGTGTTGATTAACGATTGTTAAAAGTAGAACAAATATTGGAGCCAAATCCGTCACATGGCAAATTCGTCGCATGGCAAATTCGTCACAAGAAAAATTCGTCGTAAATTTAGGAATCGATGGGAAAACAGGAAATATTTATATTTTCAAAAGCGTCGAGGAAATTTGGTTATGTAAGCTTTGTGTATTAAAATCGAATGGATATTGGAGTTGTAATATCAAATCAAATTTTAATTTAGAAGAAAAACAACTATCGTTCTTTTAGCGTTTAAAATAAATTATTCCGTTATTTATATGGCATTTTACAATCTTTAAGAAATTTATTGAATATTTTTCAAAAGTTACGGAATAAACTGAGTTGCTCTGAAACTGTATTAGATTTCTTTTTGTAATGTAGAATTTGGAAGCACGAAATATGAGCACATTTTTTGAGAGAAATTGTCACGAGAAAAACAAATTAATTTGGTTTAAATAAAAATATCATTAATAAATAAAGATTAATTTGGAATTCTCTTGAAATTGAAACCTTCCTCCTTATCCTATGATATCTTGCTTTACCTCTTCAGGTCGACCGTTTTCGCGGTCGCTGACGGAAGAAGACCCGATTAAAAAGGGCGAAAGGGGCCCCTCAATATCTGAGCGATTGGGCCCGCTGCCTTATCGCATATATGCGCTTTTTGGTAGAACGATAAATCGGCAAAATCGGTATTCAACATAACGCATCTTTATATAATGATATTTGACCAAATATTATATTCATATATAACAATAATTCAAGCGAAGTGGATTATTAGCCCGAAATCTAAAAGTGATATATGTTCCATACAATATTCAGAAAAGAAATACCAATCTGAAGAAGATTTAATCTTTTCATATAAGCGGTGCGATTTTTCTCTCATCCTCATTATCGATAGCAAACGACGAGTTTCCGTCTTCGCACAAACATTTCACTCAATTGGGATTTGTTAAAGGATCCTCATGCTCTTTTTTCCGCTCAGTTTCCACTTCTCACCTACTCTCTATTCTGGCCTTTTGCCCCATCCTCCTCACCGTTCTCTCCCTCCATTCTCTCGCTTCCTCCTCCACCCTCTCCCTCCCCCCTCTCCCTCCCCCGCTCCATCCCCTCTCCCTCCCCCTCTCCCTTCCCCTCTCCCTCCCCCTCTCTCTCCCTCTCCATCCCCTCTCTCTGCCTCTCCATCCCCCTCTCTATCCCCCTATTTATCCCCCTCTCCGTCCCCCTCTCCATCCCTCATCTCCCTCCAGAATCTCCCTCCAGAATCTCCCTCCCCCCTCTCCCTCCCCCCTCTTCCTCAAGCCTCTCCTTCCACCCTCTCTCTCTTCCATCTCCCTCCACCCTCTCATCGTCAGTCATTAGGCCTCCTAGGAGACGGACCTGATTAGCGCTTCCTCCCTCCTCCTACCCTCAAGCAGTAACTACCATCCTTCGCCCGTGATAGCCACCAAAGCAGCCCTTCTTGAGCAAAACACTTTGCTAATTGCTGAGAATAAGTCAATTTCAGACAAATTTGCTGAATTTTTCTCTAAAATGGATTGTTTCAGCACAGATCTAGCCAAAGATAAACAATTATCCGGTCTCCAACCTACTGAGAGCCTCATTAAGCTGGAAACCGAATTTAAAAGTTTTCGCGAACAGCTTATGAAGGAGACTTTGTCCGTGAAATCTAATAGTCAGCCATTATAAACGTTGACGAGAGGCTTGACGACCTGGAGCAATACAGCCGCCGAAACTGTATCCTCATACATGGGATCCCCGAAAAGGATGGAGAAAACGGACTGGCAGTCGTTGGTGATTTTCTAAAGTAAGTGTCGGTCCGTTCATGATGTCCCGTGTCCACCGTATCGGGAAGAAGACCTTCTCCAGGCGTCGACCCATGATTGCGAGTTTCATCAGTTATCAATATAGGGATAAAGTACGGCGAAATAAAAAATCGCTAAAACGCTCCGGTGTCACCATCACCGAGTCTCTCACCACCACCAGACTCAAGCTCCTCATCGAAGCAAAAAAACTAGCTGACTTCGGTAATGTGTGGATGCAAGATGGCAAAGTAGTCATACTGCGGCAAAGCGGCGTCCGCGCATTTATATCTCACCTGAGAGACCTGCATGAACTCCAACTTACATCAACCGCACCAAGGAAACCCTCAAATATGTAGAATGTCTTTCTGTGATTAGCGTGCATTTGAGCGGTCTCCCTACTTTTGCTTAAAGTCCTTCGTTAAAGAGATATCTTGCCGGTGCCTACTCCTTAAATTGACCTCGTCTTCCCATTCCCGTTCCCGTGCCGCCTACCATCACCGTTCCTGCGATGTCTGCCATCCTCGTTCCCGTTCGCCTTCCATCCACTCCCCATATAGTCCTCCATGTCGCAAGTTTTTAGTGTAATCCCCTCTCCCTAATGTTTATTTCCAAGTGGTTCCGGTGCATAATATTTCTCCTTTTTCGGTCTCTCTCTTATTTTTTGTGCTGCGTTTATTTAAGTGTTTCCCACTGCTTTAGTGCTCCTTTTCCCCTCGTAGAAGTAGCCCTTAGTGTTCGTGCAAACACTATTTAGTGGTTTTCAGTGTTTCGCGTTTCTGTGCTTTTCTCATTAAATCCGTGATTTAGTTCCACTTTCAGCGCTTCTTCATTCCCGCAAATCTAGTTTAAATTGCAATCCCTTCGCATTCCCCTTACTTAATCGTATCGTCCATTTCCAGTGCAGTGGTCTTTATCCGATTAGTTTCTTCGTGTTTAATTCCTACCAAGTGCTCCCCTCGATTGCTTCATTTCATCTCTGCCTCTATTTTGTTCTATCTGCGCTGCTTTAGTGTGGTGTCTCATTTATTATTTCTAAATAATTAATTGGTGTTTCTATTATTGTTACTTAGTCATTAGCATGTACTGTAGCATTACTTCTCCTCTATGTGTGCTTTTTCCTGTTTGCATTAATCACCTTATTGTAGCTCTTCTCAACCACTTCTTTACCTGAATCATCCACTGCACTTTGCTGCCTAGTTTACTCAACCACACGGCAAAATGTTTGTCATTGAGCCTTCCACCGAAACTTCTCTTCAGCCTAATCCTACTCTTAATCCAAATGCACCAACCTTCCTCCCGTCACACAACATGGTTCCATACCTAAACCCTGATGCCCATGAATTTTTCCCACAGGTCAGACCAACCATCCACAGACAAACTCATTATCACACTCCTCATCTTACCAGCAAGCGTCAGAATAAAAACTAAAGCCCAGGGTGCTGGTGGTATTCCTATCATGATCATAAACAAATTAGTACATCTAATACTCCCAGTGCTCACTAGCATTTTCAACCGCTCCTTATTACAGAGATAATTCCCATCGCAATGGAAACGCGCGTTAGTCCGCCCAATCCCTAAGAAATCTCTCTCCGCAAACAATGACTATCGGCCGATTGGCTTCCTTCCCACTTTATCAAAAGCTGTTGAGCGACTTGCGCATGAACAAGTAACAGATTTTCTCAACGCAAATAATCTACTTGACTCCCATCAATATGGCTTTCGGAAGTCACATAACACCACCATCGCGCTATTTAAAATCACCGGTGATATACGCAGACACATGGATGACAGAAAACTTACAGTACTGGTGTTGCTTGACTTTAGCAAAGCTTTTGACTCCGTAGACAAAGACATACTCCTGGCAAAACTCCGCTGCATACGATTCTCTTCACCTTCAATAGATTGGTTCTCCTCGTACCTTAGCAACCATTTCCAAAAAGTCATCTCCAACAACTCCTCGTCTTCATGGCTTAATGTTAACCAAGACGTTCCGCAGAGCTCAATTTTAGGTATCCTATTGTTCTCTTTATTTATTAATGATTGTTTTCAATATCCTACTTACTCCCAGCATCATCTGTACGCCGATGATCTCCAAATATATTTAGACTCCAAACCAAATAACTTATCTCTTTCCATTGCCAAAATAAATAGTGACTTGGCTCAACTTCAAGAATGGAGCTATGATAATCTTCTCAACATACCCCTTGAACCCCTTGAAATCTAAGGCCATTTTAATCGGTTATTCAAAACTACTGGCTCCCTACCACCTTGTTAAATCGGTTCCTCTGTCTTTGAATGTCTCAGTTATTCCCTACTGCAAAATCATAAAAAATCTCGGTATTCTAATTAATGAAACGCTTACCTGGAATAATCATGTAATAAAAGTCTGCAAGACGGTCAACTCTTCCTTACACACTCTAAGGCCTCTCACTAACATTCTTCCCTCTTCACTAAAAATACAGCTAGTGACCTCTCTAATTCTTCCTCACTTCGACTATTGTGATACTGTATACCAGGACATATCAAAGGATTTAGCGATTAAGCTACAACGTTCTCATAATGCCTGCATCAGATTCATCTTTAATCTTAAAAAGTCTGACCATGTCTCAGAATACTTCCTTTGACTCTCCTAGCTAAAACTTGAATCCAGAAGAAACCTCGGGGTAACCTTGAATCGTGACCTGTCTTGGGACACCCACATAAGACGAGTGATAGGTGCGGCAAATAAGAAGTTGGCTTTTGTGCGTAGGATAGTCAGGAAAAGCACGGAAAAGGTGAGAGAATCCTGTTATTTATCGTTGGTTAGACCTCAAATGTAATACGCAGCAGCGGTTTGGGATCCATATCAGAGGGGATTCATAAAGGATTTAGAAAAAGTACAGCGGCGAGCAGTTAGATTCGTGAAAAAGAATTACGATAAAAAACAGAGCGTTACGTTACTCATTGATGAGTTGAGTTGGCCATCGTTGAAAGATCGTAGATTACAGGCGAGACTTAAACTTCTAGATAAATATAGGTCGGAGATATTCGTAAAAGAAATGAAGGATATTATTCGACAACCAACGTATATCGGACGGAGGGATAATGACGACAAGATTCGCGAAATAGATAGTAGGACGGAGAGGTATAAGGAGTCCTTTTTCCCTAGGACAATACGTGACCACAATAGATAACTGTGAATAATAATTAGTTAGGAACTTGGTGCGCGGCACCCCCTGCCATCCACCGTCAAGGTGACTTGCAGGGTAATATGTAGATGTAGATGTACCCTCTCCCTCCCCATCTCCTTCCACAATCTCCCTCCCCCCTCATCCTCCAGCCTCTCCCTTCAGCTCTCTCTCCACCCTCTCCCTCCCCCTTTACATCTACGCTTTCCCTCCACCCTCTCTCTCCACCCTCTCCCTCCACACTCTCCCTCCACCCTCTCCCTGCACCCTCTCCCTGCACCCTCTTCCTCCACCCTCTACCTCCCCCCTCTCCCTCCCTCTCCATCCCTCTCTCCATCCACTTTATCCCTCCGCTCTCTCTCACCACACTCTCCCTCAACCATCTCCCTCCACCCTCTCCTTCCCCCTCTCCCTCTCTCTCTCTATTCATCTCTCCATCCACCCTCTCTCTCCACCATCTCCTTCCCCCTCTCCCTCTCTCTCTCTATTCATCTCTCCATCCACCCTCTCTCTCCACCATCTCCCTCCACTCTATCCATCTACCCTCTCCCTCTACCCTCTCCCTCCACCCTCTCCCTCCCCATCTCCCTCCACAATCTTCATCCCCCCCTCCCTCCAGCCTCTCCCTTCAGCTCTCCTTCCAGCCTCTCCTTCCCCCTTTACATCCACGCTTTCCCTCCACCCTCTCCCTCCACCTTCTTCCTCCCCCCTCTCCTTCCCTCTCTCCATCCACTTTCTCCCTCTACCCTCGTCCTCCACCTTCTCCCTCTACCCTCTCCCTCCACCCTCTCCCTCTACCCTCTTTCTTCTACTTTCACGATTGTCCTTCTCTACCTGTTTCTCTCATTTCATCCTCTCCCTCCCCCAACTCTTCTCTATTGACCTCCCGAGGACACCTGCTTAACCCACATGCCCACGAGTTCTGTCTCCCTCGCCACATTACTCTCTCACCCCTTAACCCTGAAGCTTCTGAATTTGTCTCAGCTACCTCAGTCACCACCAGCCGCTACGCCTACAACTCAGATCCCATGAACCCAACACAGGTCCGACCCGTGACACGAATTTCCAGGAATCATATCGACACTCAATCTCTCCTTTCCAACGAACATAAACCACATCCTCGCTCACTAAAAATTATCTATATCAACGCCCAAAGCATTCAGGCTCACTTGGACGAACTTCGTTTAATATTATCTAAGACAAATATTCATATCATTGCCGTGGCTGAGACTTGGCTTAAACCTGAAACTGACTCCTCGCACGTAGAAATTCCTGGCTTCAAGCTTTTTCGAAATGACCGCTTAGGCAAAGGTGGCGTTGGTGTAGGAATTTACGCCAGAAATGACATTCAATGTAATATCCTCGCTCATAGTGAATCTAAGTACTCTAAACGTCCCGATTTCCTTCTACTTGACGCGCGAGTTAACTCCGTAAAAATCCTCATAGGAATCGTTTATCGGCCACATAAAATAGGACACCTCTCCGATATTGAAGAAACTCTATCCAAACACATTCAAGATTTACAATATTTAATAATCACTGGTGATTTTAATGCTAATTTACTCGTACCCAACCATGATAGTAACTTTTTGTTATAGTCTTTCGAGTCCCTTGGGCTAAAAGTCTTGCCACTCCAGCCAACGAATCATACGGCAACCTCCGCCACATGGATAGATCTTGCTATCACGGAAAATCCCGAGAAAATAATTAAATACGGACAATTAGCAGCTCCCGGTATCTCTTCGCACGATATAATTTACATTGCTTACTCCCTATGTTGTCAAAAACTTAAGCAGAAATTCATAACGGTTCGCGACTATAAATCTATTAATGAATCACAATTAACATCAGAGGGGGCGCTCCTACCCTGGCATTTAATCGAGCACCTAGAAGACATAGACGATAAAGTTCAGACTTTTAATTTATATATATCTCAGCTACTTGAAAATTTTGCCCCTCCCAGAATCATTCGGGTCTCAAAGCCAAATGCTGCATGGCTATATCCAGAAATAAAATCGATTATGTCCCGTGGTGACAGCATTTATCGTGATTTTAAGAAATCTAAGGATCCTGATGTACTAACGCGGTATAAATCATTGCGAAATAAAACAAAACAACTTATACGCAACGCTAAAATTAAATATGTACACGATTCAACCTTCTCCGCACGATCACAGTCCTCGATATGGAAAAAAATTACGTAACTTGGGTGTTGGTAAAAATAAAGATATGCAACTTCAACCAAACCTGTCCCTTGACGAGCTTAACGCTCATTTTACTAAACCTCCCACGACCATCGTTGTAGGCCTAAAATCTGAAATTATTGAACGTATCCGTAGCCTCAAACCCAATCACACCTCAAATACAATCTTTGAATTTACACTGCTCACACAACCACAGGTAGCTAAATCACTTCGTGCAATTCAGTTAACTGCAATAGGAGATGACAGCGTATATATAATACTAATAAATAAATTAATTCCTATCATTCTCCCCACTATCACTCATATCTTTAACTGGTTTATTCTTCAATCTAAATACCCGACCTCATGGAAATCAGCGCTTGTCCGTCTCATCCCCAAGAAAAACAATTCTCACGAAAACGCTGATTTCAAACCAATCAGTCTCTTGCCTGTTCTCTCCAAGGCGTTTGAAAGACTAGCACATGAGCAAATAACTCATTTCCTTTCAAAAAATAATCTCATCGACCCGTTCCAATCTGGAACGTCGAAACTAACCAGCAAGTCGTTTTTGCCTATCCAGATCCAGATCAAATGCACCTGCGGCAAATCGTACATCGGCCAAACGGGGAGATCTGTCAAGTGCAGATTAAAAGAGCATCGGAGGGCAGTGGAGAAAAAAAATTCCGCCTCTCGGCCGTATCAGAACATGTGTGGTCCGAGCCAGGACACGCCATTGACTTCGATAACACCAAGATTATCCATAGAGAGGGCCGATATTTCTCCAGGGTAATACGGGAATCGATCGAGATTCTAAAACAACCGAGTAATTTCAATAGAGAGGATGGATACACTCTGTCTAACACATGGAAGACGGTATTCCATAAACCAATAGGAACCATGAATGGAACAGCCAATCATAGCACATTCCATAAGCCAATAGGAACCATGAATGGAACAGCCAATCAGAGCACATCACACACGACCGATGTGGGTATAAATAACGGCGGGATTTCTGCAAACGACCAGACCTGAGGATGCCACCTGGAACGGTGGCGAAACAGTAGTCACGACAAACATCAACACGCGGTAGAAACCCGGAAAACATGGAAGGAGTACGAAAACACCGCGGAAGCCTTCGTATTAACAAAGTAATCCTTAATCATCTCTTTACACTCCCCATAAATTATCCTTACTCAAGTTTTTTTTTGTGTTGTCTTACATTACTTTGTATTTCTTAATATAATTTTGTATTGTTTTTATATATTTTGTGCATTGTTTATATATATATATTTTTTTTCTCCTACTGTTTATATATTTTTTGTGTTGTTTTATTTTTATTTTCTATTGTTTTATATTATTTTGTACTGTATTATATTATTTACCTTTTTTATATCATTTCCTACTTTCTTATAATATGCATGCCTCAACAACATTCTCTATATTCATTCATTGTATATATTTCATGTATATTTCATCTCATTCTGCATACTTGTATATTTCTTGTTTACATTACGTTATTACCTTTACGTGTACTTTTTTATGACGGTATATAATTACGCTGTATATACGAACTCCCCCACTGTAGATACTCCCTTCTATTTAATGTTGCAGTTTTGTATTACCATATGTACACTATCTAGGGTTTTCGCAAGTTTTTCACTCCTCCCTTCTTAGTGGGTGATTTCCTGCGTGGGTTTTACTTGGATGGACATGTCTATTTTATCCTAGGTTTTCCCCACAAACACAAATCTGTATTCAATTTTATCTTTTTACTTTGAATGACTTAGGTACATAATGCTTATATAATGTATTTTGTTATACATTATTTTATTCTTTTCTTGTATTTATTATATTGACGAGGGGTTGAATGTAAAAATGGACCATATGGTCTATATTTCGCAAGAATAAAGACGATTATCTATATATCTATCTATCTCTCACTCCACCCTCTCCCCCCATCTCCCTCCACAATCTCCCACCCCCCTCTCCCTCCCCCCTCTCCCTCCCCCCTCTCCCTCCACCCTCTCCCTCCACCCTTTCCCTCAACCCTTTCCCTCCACCCTATCCCTCCATCCACTGCCTCCAACCTCTCCCACCACCCTCTCCCTCCACCCTCGTCCACCACTTTCTCCCTCCACCCTTTCCCACCACCCTCTCCCTCAACCCTCTCCGTCCACCCTCTCCCTTTACCCTCGCACTCCACTTTCTCCCTCCACCCTCTCCCTCCACCCACTCCCTCCACCCTCTCTCTCCCCTCTAACTCCCTCTCTCCAACCCTCTCTCCATCCACTTTCTTCCTCCACCCTCGCCCTCCTCCTTCTCCCTCCACCCTCGCCTTCCACTTTCTCCCTCCACCCTTTCCCTCCAACCCTCTCCATCCACCTTTTCCTACCACCCTTTCCCTCCACCCTTTCCCCTCTCCCTCCACCCTCGCCCTCCACTTTCTTCCTCCAACCTTTCCCTCCACACTCTCCCTCCACCCTCTCCCTCCCCACTCTCCCTCCCTCTCTCCATCCCTCTCTCCATCCACTTTCTCCCACCACTCTCGCCCTCCACCCTCTCCCTCTACCCTCTCCCTCCACCCTCGCCCTCCACCTTCTCCCTCCACTCTATCCCTCCACCCCTTCCCTCCACCCTCTCCCTCCGCCATTTCCTTCCACCCTCTCCCTCCACCCTTTCCCTCCACCCTCTCCTCAACCCTCTCCCTCTACCCTCTCCCTCCACCCTCGCCCTCCACCTTCTCCCTCCACTCTATCCCTCCACCCCTTGCCTCCACCCTCTCCCTCCACCCTCTCCCTCCACCCTTTCCCTCCACCCTTTCCCTCCACCCTCTCCCTCCACCCTCTCTCTCTCACCCCTCTACCTCCCTCTCTCCATCACTCTCTCCATCCACATTCACCCTCTCCCTCCACCCTCGCCCTCCACTTTCTCCCTCCAACCTTTCCCTCCACCCTCTCCCTCCACCCTCTCCCTCCACCCTCTCCCTTCACCCTCTCCCTCCACCCTCTCCCTCCCTCTCTCCATCCCTCTCTCCATCCACTTTCTCCCTCCACTCTCGCCCTCCACCCTCTCCCTCTACCCTCTTCCTCCACCCTCTCCCTCCACCATTTCCTTCCACCCACTCCCTCCATCCTTTCCCTCCACCCACTCCCTCTACCCTTTCCCTTTACCCTTTCCCCTCTCCCTCCACCCTCTCCCTCCACCCTTTCCTTCCTCCCTCTCCCTCCATCCTAGCCATCCACTATCTCCCTCCACCCTTTCCACCTACCCTCTCCCTCCACCCTCTCCCTCCACTCTCTTCCTCCATCCTCTCCCTCTACGCTCTCCCTCCACCCTATCCCTCCCCCTTTACATCCACGCTTTCCCTCCACCCTCTCCCCCCACCTTCTCCCCCCACCCTCTCCTTTCACCTTTCCCTTCCACCCTCTCCATCCACCCTCGCCCTCCACCTTCTCCCTCCACTCTATCCCTCCACCCCTTCCCTCCACCCTCTCCCTCCACCATTTCCTTCCACCCTCTCCCTCCACCCTTTCCCTCCACCCTCTCCATCGACCCTCTACCCTCTCCCTCCACCCTCGCCCTCCAACTTCTCCCTCCACTCTATCCCTCCACCCCTTCCCTCCACCCTCTCCCTCCACCATTACCTTTCACCCTCTCCCTCCACCCTTTCCCTCCATCCTCTCCCTCCACCCTATCTCTCTCACCCCTCTACCTCCCTCTCTCCATCCCTCTCTCCATCCACTTTCACCCTCTACCTCCACCACTTTCTCCCTCCAACCTATCCCACCACCCTCTCCCTCCACCCTCTCCCTCCCTCTCTCCATCCCTCTCTCCATCCACTTTCTCCCTCCACTCTCGACCTCCACCCTCTCCCTCTACCCTCTTCCTCCACCGTCTCCCTCCACCCTCTCCCTCCACCCTCTCCCTCCACCCACCCTCTCCCCCTCCCACTCCCTCCACTCTCTCCCTCTCCCTTCCTCTCTCCATATTTCTCTCCATCCACACTCGCCCTCCACCCTCTCCCTCTAACCTTTTCCTCCACCCTCTCCCTCTACCCTCTCTCTCCACACTCTCCTTCCACCCTCTCCTTCCACCCTCTCCCTCCACCCTCTACCTCCATCCTCTCCCTCCCCATCTCCCTCCACAATCTTTCTCCCCCCTCTCCCTCCCTTTACATGCACGCTTTCCCTCCACCCTCTCCCCCACCTTCTCCCTCCACATCTCCCTCTACTAACTCCCTCCCCCCTCTCCCTTCCCCAATACCTCCCCCCTCTCCCTCCACCCTCTCCCTCCACCCTCTCCCTCCACCCTCTCCCTTCACCCTCTCCCTCCACCCTCTCCCTCCACCCTCTCCGTCTACCCTCTCCCTCCACCCTCTCCCTCCACCATCTCCCTTCACCTTCTCCCTCCACATCTCCCTCCACTAACTCCCTCCCCCCTCTCCCTTCCCCAATACCTCCACCCTCTCCCTCCACCCTCTCCCTCTGCCCTCTCTCTCCACCCTCTCCCTCCACCATCTCCCTCCAACTTCTCCCTCCACTAACTCCCTCCCCCCTCTCCCTTCCCCAATACCTCCACGCTTTCCCTCCACCCTCTCCCTCCACCCTTTCCCTCCACCCTCTCCCTCCACCCTCTCCCTCCACCCTCTCCCTCCACCCTTTCCCGCCACCCTCTCCCTCCTCCCCCTCCCTCCACCCTCTCCCTCCACCCTCTCCCTCCACCCTTTCACTCCACCCTCTCCCTCCACCCTTTGCCTCCACCCTCCCCCCCTACCCTTTCCCTCCACCCTCTGCCTCCACCCTTTTCCTCCACCCTCTCCCTACACCCTCTCCCTCCCCCCATCCCTCCATCCTTTCCCTCCACCCCTACGGTTTTGATTCATCGACCCGAAGCATTTTTGGCGAATCTCTGCTGTCATATTTAATTATCCCAATCTAAAAGCCTCGAAATGCTTCGCTATCGTAAAGATGTACCGGGAAAACTTGTGATCCGAGCTAAGAGGCTTTCTCCTCTTCCGAAATGTGGTCGTAGGACTCTCAAATTCGGATGCGGGAATGATATTTAAACTCGTCGGTAAGTTGCGAGAGATGGCGGAGAAATAACAGTTGAATGGTACATTGCGAATGATGCTACGCCTGTGTGTCATTCACTTGTGTTTCACTGAGTTGATCCATCTTTCGTAGTTATAAAGACAAACTTCTAAAACTTTTTGTGTTACGGGGACAATGCAATACTTTTTCCTGTTGATATAAATATTTTGCATTTTCCTAACTCCATTTTATAAAATATAATTTATTTTATCTAAGTCAGAAACCGACTAGATGAGAAATTTTTTCCATTTTGGTCCTTTTCGATTCACGGCTCGAACCCTGCGTTGACTGCCATCCGAGGCAGCAATGATTTTCGATTAACCGTGCCGCTCATTGTTCTTCCTCTCTGGATAAAAAATTGAAGTGGAGGCGTTTCCCATTTCCTCCGCTGAAGGCGCTTTGTCCGCTACCCACCGCAGATAAAATCGGCGAAAGGTATTCATCTCCTGGCCGTGAGCGTCTCTCCTTGAGTGTATGCTGGCGAGTGATGTGAAAACATAATGTGCCTCTGATACCACCGACAGACTTTCTCCAAACGTTCTATCTCGCTCACGTAGTCCTTTTCTTTCTCGAAAATCATAGTGTGGGCATTAGGGCCAAATGCATCTCGCGCCGCGCTCTAAATGTTTCCCTCGAAAGTTACTTATCGGCTGCGAATACAATCTAGTTCACCCGCGACGATGCTGTTACTATGATTCCTTCCGAGTTCACTTGTTTTTTGCAAGCAAAATAAAACGATAACGATATGTTGTTTTTTTTTCAAGCATTACTCAGATATTCTAAATTATCAGTCTTCTTTTTTTAATTTTTGTCGTAATCAAACCGGTAAGAAGTGTATGGTGTTTTTGCACGTATGTATTAATATAATTTATTGAATAGGGGGCCGATATTTTGTGAAACTCCACGATAGAAGAATGAGTCTAATTTGACATAAAGCAGACTGCACTGGGTTTTATAAACTCTACTATTTCCTCAAAGTTAATTTACACGACCGAATTCGCCGGTCGTCATTTTCAGATGACTTTTGGGTCACTGCCTATGACGCCCAACCCCGTGACTCACTGCTCGAGGCGTTGTCGCCCGCTCCAAGGACTACGCACGTCAACCTTCCCCTTCGTTCCACGTAGGACGGATCTACGTGCCTTGATTTTGGGTTGCAATTCTCGGTAACGTCGTTGAAATTGAGGAGTATTTGTATAATTACTTAAAGATCTAAAATTCATTTGCTAAACCTGGTCCCGAACTGTTTTTATTTATTTTATTTTTTATAGAGATAAAAATATTTCCAACGCGGTCAGAATGACCGCATGCGACTCTCACGTTGCAAAATACCCCGCGCTACATCTTTAAGAGTGTAAAGCCGACGCTGCCCTTAGATCTATCTGATATTTTAAATGCGGCCTATCGAAACATTTTAAATGCCTAAGTACTCGGAAATCTTAATGCAATCCACCTAAGTTTGCGCAGTCTATACCTGCCCCTCCATCCGCCACCCCATCATCAAACATATACTGTCAGAGGTAATTATTCTCTTTCTCCTCTTCTTGGAAGACTTCCCACGGACACTCCGTTTTTAATGCACAGAATATATCAATATTATTTTCAGAATTCTATAAAGTTATATTATTACTATTCACACGTGATGTTTTCTCCTCAGTATTGTAAAATTTCCTTCTCCAAAATCAGACGCCTTAGATCCTTTTAATTGGCATATTAATCCAGCTGCTGCCCCTTCGCCCTGCCATCTGCGATACTACAAATACGTACTTACTATATGGAGGAGAGATCCTGATATTAGTGTGCCAAAGTGATTAAATTTGAAATTATTTAAGGACTCTTTTTTTACATTCGAAAATTAGCAGTCATTATTATTATTATTATTTCAATATACAATGCAAGTGGGCGCCTGGCCTGGTGGCAAGGTTACAAAATTAACATATAAAAAAAACATATTTAAAACATATAAAAACATATTCAGAAGATTCAGTTTACAATTTTTCACATACCACATACAATATTCTATTCATATATTTTTCCTGTTAGGAGCTTCGAGTTCGAGCTCCTTCGTTAATTAATTCATCTTACAATATTATTTAACAATAAATTAACTAAAAGTAATGAAAATCGTTCCCAGTGATATTTTTTACTCTTGATTTAAAGGTTTTAACATTTCTAGGGAAGGGTACACAAATGGAAACATCACATATCACACAAAAGCTCGTCTTTAAAATTACCCATAATTATTATGCATTTTAAATGGTATTTAACTTCGCTTTAAAGAGACCTACGCGGGAAGGGAATGGCTTGAAGACCTCTGCAGGTAATGCGTTCCAATGCTCAATCCCTCTATTAAGAAACGAGAATTTTCCCCAGTTTGTTTTTTGTGGAGGAGGCTCCATCTTGTGCTCATGATCCCAACGTCCATGATAAAAAGGTTTTTTAATCCTATCACAAATATCTGCCCAAGCTGGCTTTTCCGTATATGCATTAAAAAGTCCCCCTAGCCTTGCTATGCATCTTCTATGTTCTATCGATTCCCACTCTAGTTTTTTTAGCATTTCTGTTACGCTCTCGGTTCTTCTAAAATCTCCTAAGACATAGCGCGCTGCAGTTCTCTGCACCATCTCAAGCTGCTTTATCTGACCCACTGAGTGAGGATCCCACACTATTGCAGCATATTCCAGAATAGGCCTAACTAACGATTTATAAGCCATTTCCTTTGTGGCGGGACTACTCTTTCCTAAGACCCTAATTATAAAATGCAGTGCTCCGTAAGCTTTGGCTACAACTCTGTCTATCTGCGGTCCCCACTGAAGGTCCTTCGTGAAAGTTACCCCTAGATACTTACACTCATCGTCCTCCGTTAGGACGCTACCCTCTAAAACGTACTCCCAGTTAAATGCACTTCATCCTCTACAGAAACGTATTAGTTTTGTTTTTTCTGCATTTATTTTAATTTTATTTACTTCTGCCCAACGTACAAGTTCATCTAAGTTATTTTGTAATGATCCGCAATCTTCAGTACTCTCGATTAATCTGTAAATTAAACAGTTATCCGCAAATAACCTAACGTTACACCCCAAAGACTCAGTTAGGTCGTTTATGAATATCAAAAACAACAACGCTCCGAGGACACTTCCCTGAGGAACGCCCGAAGTGATATCCGCATCATTCGAATGTTCACCGCCTACTCGAACCTTTTGCTTACGTTTTGATAAAAATTCCCCAATCCATCTAACCACTCTTTTGTCCATTCCCATTCCAGATATTTTATCCATAAGTATCCTATGGTTTACTCTGTCAAAAGCCTTGGTAAAATCTATGAGAATTGCATCTATCTGTTTCCCCTTATCTAGCGTCTCTGCAATATCCTGTACTAGTGCGGTCGTCTGGCTGTCACACGAGTATTCTCTACGAAAACCGTGCTGTGCTTTACTTAGCCAGTTCTTCGCCTTCCAAAATTCTCTAATATAGTGAGACAGTAAGTGCTCCATTTGCTTGCAAACTACACTTGTCAAGCTTATCGGGCGATAATTATTCAAATTGGAACGAGAACCTCCTTTATAAATAGGGACTACAATTGCGCTCTTCCACTCTTTCGGTATTTCCCCGTTATTCAACGATACTGTGAATAATACTCGCAGATACGGTACGATAGCTTCGCCCCCCAGTTTCAGAACTTCTCCCAAAATTCCGTCTGGACCACAAGATTTATGCTTCTTAATGCTGAGTATGCTCTTTAAGATGTCGCTGTCTCTTATTTTTATATATTTTATTTATCGAGTTATTAAAGCAAAATCGAGTATTTCAAGCCCATCAAAGCTAAGCAAAATTTATAGTAAACAGGCGTGAGGATATTGTAAATTAAATGTGGCCTGTTTTTATGTAAAATATGATATTTACTGTTAATAATTGCCAGACAATTTGTCAGTTAAAAATATTTGCGAAATTTTTCTGAATTTTTTTCCTGTTTATACAGTAAACCCTTGATATTTGTGGTTTTAATATGCGTGGTTTTAATATTCGCGGTTTTAATATTCGCGGTTTCAATATTCGCTGTTTTAATATTCGCGAGTTGTCTTTGTGTACCTATTTAATATTCGCGATTTCGATTTTTCGCAGGTAGTTACTCTGTTACATTTCAGGCACATACTTGTCTCTACATAGTTATGCCGCAGAGGTGTACTTCATGATTTTGTCTATAGATTCACGCAAATGTGTAGTGAACGCAGGTGTTTTTTAAATTTTATTTGTAACAGTGTTTCTTGGGAAAACCAAATTGAAAATTTTTTTGAGTAAATGATCAACGATGAGTTTTGATAATTGATCATCTATTAACCGAATAAAAGATTGAAAATGGAAGTGAACTTGCCACAGAAAGTACGTATGATGTCTGGCCGTTTCACCCGTGTGGTGTGGCATTTGTTGGACACCATTATGGTGTAAATGAGCCTACGGTGCGGTGCATACGGAAAAATGAGAAAAATATTCGGTCAAGCGTTACAGCATGTGCGTTCAAAATGCTACAGCAATTTTTCATACTCATGATGGAGTTCTTGAGAAAGCGTATAAAGCGCTCTGTTTATGGATTGAATAACAAACTCAGATAAACGTGCCTTTGAGCGGTCCAGTGATAAGATAAAATGCCAAGCCTCTTTACTATCACCGCTATGAAGCCTCCGGGGGTGAAGGTAGCAGTGCCAACGCAGTTGCTCACAGCTTTCATGCCAGTAAAGACTGGTTTGATAATTTTAAAAGACGCTTTAACCTCCACAATGTGAAACTGGTGGTGGAAGCGGGTTTGGTTGGCCACGTTGCAGTAGAAAATTACCCTACCTAACTTAAACTACTCGTAGAGAAGAAGGGATAAATCATGCATCACATCTTCAATGCTCATGAAACAGCACTTTTTGGAAGAGAGTGCCCTCTAGCACTTTCTTGTCCAAGGAGAAGAGGTATGCGTCGGGATTTAAGGCGAGTAAGGACCGACTAAATCATTTCGTCAGTGGAAATGCAGCAAGCGAATTCATGATGAAGCCGATGGTGATACACAAATCTATGAACCCTAAGGCCCTCAAAGGAAAGACAAGGATCATATCACGGTTTTTTGGCGCGCTAACAGGAGGGCTTCGGTGATTGCTGAGCTGTTTTGTAATGGCTTCATCAGTGCTTCGTATATGAAGTGAAGAAGTATCTTGCGGCCAAAAACCTAGCATTTAAGGTCCTCCTGATCTCATTGTCAGACACTGCGCCAGACCATTCTGAAAGTCTGCAGTTTGCCCACCCAAACGTGTAGGTAGTCTTCCTACCACATAATACCACCTCTCTTCACCAACCGATGGATCAAGGTCTCATCGCAACATTTAATTCGCATTAAACCCGCCGCAAGTTAGAGAAAATTCTCGGCCAGATGGAGAGCGGTTCCTCAATGTCAGTCAGCGATTGTTGGAATAAGTGTATCATCACTGACTGTATAACAATTACAAAGGAATCTCTAGATTATATCAATCCATTGACTTGGAATGCGTGCTGAAGGAAGCTGTTGCCTGACGCGGTGAAAGACCTGAAAGGCGTCTCATCGGTAGAAGAAGAGCTGCGGAGGATTGTGAGATCGGCACATGATGTGGGAAGAGAGAATTTCGACGATCTCAAAGAAAGCGAGGTGTTGACCGAGGAGGACCTTGCGGAACTCGCACGCTCAAGTGAAAGCGGCGAGAAAGAAGAGAGTGATGTGATTTAAAAGTCACTGCTGTCGGTTACGGCACTGGCGGAGATTTTGGACATGTCTCAGGCTCTGGGTGACAAAGTTTTTCAAATGGTCCCTTCAATTAAGCGTAGTCTAAAATTTAAAAGAGGATTTGGGGCACTTACAAGGAGAGCTACAGGGATTTGCAACGAAAGACGAAGCCAACGTCCATGAAGTGTTTTTTTAAGAACATCGCAACTACTCCTTCTTCCTCTGCAGACTTCTGTGAGTCCCCTTCGCGGAAAGATGTTCAGGAGGACCCAGCATCTCTCCAACACATTCACTTGTAGACCTGCCCCGTCATTATCTTCTCAATATCGCCATCGTCAGTTAGCTATAATGTTTTTGCATTTATTTGTTGATTTATATTTCATACAATACATCCATAGTGTTAATATTTAATTTTAATATAATAAATATGGTTATTACATTTACAAGTTAATTCTTATTGATCACGGACGTTCTCCTTGATTTCCGTGAGAAAGGTCCCCATTTTTACTTTCTCCATATACGAAGTATAGGGAAAGTATTGTTTTCATGAAAAAATCGAATTCGAGTTTTCAACGGAAATGCATGTTTTAAGTTCCACTGAAAAGGTTTTCACTATTTTATCGATGATGTCTGTGTGTTTGTCTGTATGTGATAGATTTTTGTGGGCGCTGTAACTCAAAAACTATTAATCAGGTCAAAGCAAAATTTTATATTTAACATTTTTATAAAAGTTAAAAAAACTGATTAGTTTTTGTAAAAATCGGTCAACCGGAAGTGGGTTGTCACTTATCCGTTATTTTGAAGTATTTGCTTTAATGTTTGATAAATGTAAAAATGTGCTGGAATAAAAAATGTATGAAATTTAATATTCTACAACATTTGTTTGAAACACTTTCCCATATAATGAATGCATTGTTGATGAGATATTGTAAAAACTAAATTTTTTAGCTGCCACAACCACACCACCTACCGGCGACTATTGTAAACACTTGACGCGCCTTTCTATTTTCTAAATTGTTGGAGCTATATCCAATATTAGAAGGCTACTGATTGTTTATTTCTGTTCTTTGTAAAGTCTTTACATTTTTCTCCCAGTCCATAAAATATTATCATTTAACCTATTTGGGATTTTTAGAAATATTACAGCTATGGAGAAAATCATGTGGTTGCCACATTAGATTTTATCATAAGGCTTTGGTCTTAAAATTTGCGGTTTTGATATGCGCGGCTATTTCCAGGAACGTATCCCCCGCGAATATCGAGGGTTTACTTTACTTAAAAGTCTCTATAAATGTCCCATGTAAAAAAGGCTTTTTCCATGTTACGACACTACACATATACTACAAAATGACTATCTTTACTACAGTCCATGATAAAGTGAGTATAATTTAAACGGCTATGACGGATGATGGTGATGTAAAATTAAATAATGATTTCATTCTTCAAGATAGGTCGAAATTTCACCTTGTGGTAAATAATTTTCCTCGTCACAATCCGAATCAAAGAAAAGGTTCTACAAAAAACAGATTCAAGTAATAAACTCGCATATCAGTGAAATTTAAATTGTGTGGCATTGACCAAATTCGAGCTGCTTATTGTTTTACCTTAGCAGAGCGGTATAATAATGTGTGCGCGTGTATATATATATATATATATATATATATATATATATATATATAAATATAAATATATATATATATATACATATATATATATACATCATCATCATAGGTAGTCTGTCCGTAGACAGGTCCGTGATTATTCATGGTTAAACCTGGTACTCCATATACTCCTATATTCCGCTATCCTCTTCATATCTTGATAACTCTCTTTCTCTTTCAAATCGTCTTCCAGCTAAACCTTTTCCTACCTCTTTCCGTTTTCCCATCTAGTTTTCCTTTTAATACGTCTTTAATCATACTTTCTTAACTTTCTTTCGTCAGGTAATGTCCAACCCAGTTAGCCTTCCACTTTTTGATAGTCTGTATAATCATTCGCTTCTCTCCTATTCTTCGTAGCACTTCATCGTTTTTCATCCTATCCGTCCATTTTATCTTCAACATTCTCCTCCAAGTCCAAATTTCAAAGCTTTCCAAGTATTTGATGTCATTTTCTCTTAGCGTCCATGTTTCTGCCCCATACAATGCTATACTCCATACGTAGCATTTTATCAACTTCTTGCGGATATCTTCCCTTATATTCCCTGTAATTAGTTGTTTCTTTCTCCTGAAAGCCGCTTTTGCTTTTCCTATTCTAGCTCTGATCTCATCCGTACATTTTGCTTCTCGTGTAATGATTTATATTCTGAAACTTGTCCTAAAGGCTTTTCCCCAATACTTATGTTCAGATTCTCTTCTTTACTCGATATTCGAATGACCTTGGATTTTTCTATATTTATTTCCATACCGTATTTTCTACCTGTTATCACTAGTCTATTTATCATTTTTTGTATCTCCTCTTCCTTTCTCGCTATAAGTACTTGATCATCTGCGTATTTTACTGTTTTTATAATCCTTCCTCCAATTTTGAAATCTCCCGTACCTTCTAAATCTTCTTGCATAAGACTTTCTCCATATATATTGAATAGGGTTGGCGATAGGCAGCAGCCTTGTCTTACTCCTCTACCGATATTTATTCCGCAGGTGTCCACATTCTGAAACCTGACCTTTACAACTTGTTTCACATATAGATTCCTAATCAGTCTCCTGTCTTTCCAGTCTACACCTATATCCTATAATATCTTCATCAGCTTTACCCTTCTGCCAGTCTACGAAACATGCGCAGATATCTTGATTGTATTCTATTGCCCTTTCTGATATGATTCTAACTACTCCTATAGTATCTCTAGTTCCTCGTCCTTTTCTGAAACCAAATTGATCTTCCCCTAGTATTTCTTCTGCCTTTTTCTCCAGCCTTTTCTTAAGAATCCTGGTGATGATCTTCGATGTGTGTGACAGAAGGCTTATCGTTCTGCAATCTTTACACTGCATTGCCTTTGGCTTCTTCTTTAGAGGGATCATTGTTACTTCTAGGAAATTTCGTGGCCACTCTCCCGTAAACCTTATTAATTAATTTCGTGATCGCTTTTAGTCCTTATCATTCATTCGTGTTCTGTCTTACGACAGGACCTACCAATTAATTAATTAATTGGTTTTTGACTAGGGAATATACATACACGGTGTGGTGGTTTCCCGTTGCCTTCCACACCGGACACACACACAGAAGGGAGGAGGGAAACACGGTGCCGGCATTTGCCTGCTCTTGCGAAGAACACCAGGGGGGCCAACGGCTTAACGTTCCTTCCGAAGGACGGAACAGCTGAATTTGCTCGGTCTCCTCAAACCACGCAAACAGGGGGCCGGATGACCTTGAGAAAAATCCTACTCGCGCAGGATTTGATGACTTTTTCAAGAATCGGGCGAGTAGCAGCCAGCGTCCTAACCACTACACCCCCCGTGATCGCTTTTAGTCCTTATATGTATATGTATATATATATATATATATATATATATATATATATATCATTATATATAGACGTTCCTTACAGAGGAGGAGGAAGATATAACATACAAGTAGTTTGGTGCTTACATTCTGCAAGCATTTCATCTTACCATGATAAACATTAATATTTCAGAGAGATAAGGCATTATTAGAAATAATTTTTTAATTGAAAATATTTCACCTCTGCAACCAATATCTACCTTTCCTTATTAAACAATTTTTGATTAAAACAATGCCTTAAATTTGCAGATTTAAGAATGTTACACTTTATCCAATGTAAGGTGCTAATTACACACATTTTTGTCAACTTTGAAGTTGTAGCACTTCAAGAAGTGAAAAAATATTTATTTAATTGTTAAAATTTCAAAAGTTTAATGCGGCCACAATAACATTTTGTTGGAGCTTTTCAAATGTTTGTTAGTTTAAATGCACTGCGCTCTTCTTTTTAAAATTTCAGCTTCCTAGTTTGCCCAAAAATACCTAAACATTTATCTATTAATTTAAATTTTAAGAATTTTGAACTGCCAAACAAATAAAAATATCAAAATTTACATACGATTCGAAATTTTTTCTTGGTTAGGGTTTTGTGCAAAACCAAATAGAAAAAACGAAAATCTTGAAAAAGTGCAACAATGCGGCCGCTAAAAATTCGCAATTGTTTAAACAATTTTTCAAGGTTTATGTATTTCCAAATGTGCTACGGAGTTGAAATTTTTTTTTGTAAGTAGAATTCCTAAAAAACGAAATAAGGATTATACAAATTTTGTTATTTTAATTTGTTTGGCAGTTAAAAATTCTAAAATTTAAACAAATAAATAACTGTTTATGTACTACGGGATGAGCTAGAAAGCTGAAATTTTCAAATTATTTACAGAGTTGTAAATTTGCAAAAAGTAACATTTCAATATTATCATATATAAATTGCGGCGGCCGTTAAAAATTATTAAATTTAAACAATTAGAAAAATATTATTTTACTTATAGAAGTGCTACAACATTAAAATTTTGCTGATATGTGTAGCATTAGTACCTTATAATGAAGAAAGTGTAAAAATTTTAAAATTACAACATTTGGGGATTTTTTTAAACTATTATTTTTACATGTGGGAAAAACTGAAATTGCTGTGGAGGTGAAATCTTTAGAATTAAAAGAATATTTGTAATGATGAAATGTCTTTCTGAAAAATGAATGTTTTTTCAAGTTGAGATGAAATGCTTGTAGTATGCAAGCACCAACTACTAGTATATATATATATATATATATATATATATATATATATATATATATATATATATATATATATATGGAAACGAGATCTGTTGCTTGATTGTAATCACGCGATGGACGTATCACGAATTAGGAGGTCAGTTATATTCGTGATACGTCCATCGCGTGATTACAATCAAGCAACAGATCTTGTTTCCTCCACACCGTGGCTATTATCCGCCACTTCCTTCTGAATTAACACTGCGCTCCACCCATCCGACGATTCCAGGATGTGAAAGAGAGAGGAGGAAAGAGAGGGTGGAGAAGGGGGAAGAGAGGAAGGAAGAGAGGAGGAAGAGAAGGGGGAAGAGAGGGTGGGAGTTGAGAGCGAGACGGAGCGTCTGGAAACGCGGACAAAAAAACGCGAAAGCAAGAGGTATAAATTGCGAAGTAGAGGTTGCAATGGGGCCTGAGGTACAAAAAAGATAGTGGAAACCCAGTGGAGATGGGCGAAATTGGAAGAAAGAAAAGAATCTCCTTCATTTGCTCGGTACACTCCGTTGAGAAAATAGAGAGGAGATTAGAAAAAGAGGGAGAAGAGGGTGGGTAGGAGACGGAGGGGAGGAGAAGTATGGGAGGAGAAGGAGGAGAGGGAGGAGAGGAGGGGTATGGGAGAGGGAGGGGTAGGGATGAAGAGGGAGGGGTGGAGATGTGCGGGAGGTGATGTGCGGGAGGTGATGTAGGGGAGGAGGGGAAGGGGAGGAGAGTAAGATCGGGGAGGGACGGGGGAGGGGGAGGGGAGGAGGGTAGGGGAGGAGGAGTAAGGTTGGAGAGGGAGGGGAGGAGATGTAGAGAAGGAGAGATAGGGGAGGAGGGGTAAGGTCGGAGAAGGACGGGGGAGAGGGAGGGGAGGGTAGGTAATGGAGGAGGGGCAAGGTCGCAGAGGGGGAGGGGGGAGAGAAGAAGAGGAGATGAATGGGGCGCAGTAGTGTACAAGAACCTTGAATCCTTGCGAGTTTGAAAGAGGAGGAGAAAAAAAAGATCATCGTGGAGCGCATTAAGGCGACTGGAACCCCGAGGAGAGGCAAAGAACCGCGGAGACAACAATGACTCGATGTGCTATTTTTCCAGAGGCTCTAAAGTATGGCGAAGAATTAGTTTTCGCGCAAAAGCAGTAAAATGGCGATGCGATTCCCACTCGCCTTCCATTGAGCATCTGCGCAGGCGAAAAGCTGATAAATTCGAAAAAGTGCATTTTCTTAAACACGATATTTAAACCATTATAAAATAAAGTATCTACATTGAACCCAATATATATAAATTATTTGGTAATTGTAGTAAAAACAACCATGGGAAATAATAATCATGTACACTTGATCGTTAAGATCTAATGAGAATTTTTTTCTAGATAATGTTTAGCATTTTGAGAGTATCCTCATAATTAAATTTGTATCCCGTCTCCGTCAACAGTCAATCAAATAATGCAAAATTCCAAGCGTTAATCCAAAATCGATTTATAATCCTCTCTCGACGTCATATTCATAGACGGTAGTCGGATGAGATAAATCATTCACACGCATTACGTTTTCTTTAATTTGAAGCTCCCAAGTTCAAAAATTCAATTGAAAGAAATGGGTGTACTCGTAATTTGATTTTTTATGTGAAAACTTGAAATTCGACTATCCATCTACAATGGCTAAAATAGCGTAAGAAGTCGGTCATTTGTATTATACGTATGTGACTGTAATATTTTTCTCGTTTATTTCCTTAACTATTTTTTGATGGTATTGTGTCCGTATATTTTGAGTTTGTAATATTATTTGCCAAATTCAATGCAAACTTCAATCCATACAAAGTAAATTTTTTTTATATAAAATGAAATAATTACCTTGTAAAAATGACACAGTGTCACAGAAATGACGCTGGGTTTTCATCCTGAAAATCTTGCCTACGTATCAACTTCTTCAGTGGTCATCAAACTGTGTTCAAAGTGCCGCATGCTGCCTCCACGGTGATTTTGTGCGGCCCTCAGTCCTTTAGGCAAATTTGGGTCGTTTAGTAATTACCCAAATAAGTGTCTTTAACAATAACGAAAAAATTTAGCATCTTACATCTTTAAAATTTCATTTTAAAATTAATCATATCTTTATTTAGAACAGTGAAACTGAATTTTTTAATCTTTTGTATAATTATGCGATAGCAGATACCACCATACCACCTTTGTATATGTGACTCATAAAAACTAGTTTCACAATTTGCACACTTTTTCAATTTTTATTCTCCACATTAACGCTGAGAAGGGCCAAACGCATTTGGCAACGGGTCTTTAGAACGATTCTGTAGTAAAGATTTATTCACTCTTCAATTATTGTATTCAATTAAGAAATTGTGGATTAGGATTCACGAAATTTACTTATCTTTTTAAGTCCATAGATTTTGTCACATCTTGTTCCATGGCAATAAAATAAGGGAAAAGTTATAATTAATGTCTCACTTTAATATTCTTCTTTTTCTAAATGAGCGTCCCTTTCCAAACATTGTATTATCAAATGTGCGGCTCTCCCTGCATACTTGAAGATTCACTGTGGCCCACTTTTAAAGGTTGGAGACCACTGCTCTACTTCTAACAGTGGTTCCTGGGCTTGTCCTTATTATATATAAATTCATTTTTCTAACTTCGTTTAACGCTTTTACCAAAGTTGTACATTTTCAATAATTTGGAATATAACGAACATAATTATAGAAAGATACTGCCTTAGGTAATTTTAACCCACGACATAATTATAGAGAGTGTATCGCTTTTGGTTAATTTTAACTCATTCCATTTTTACAGTGTTCTAGTCTTATTTTCCACGTATATAATGTACTAGCGTAATTACAAAGAAATACATTACGCTATAGAATTCTTACACTCCCAAAATTGTTTATAATTTATGGAACATTTAATTTTGTCTCTCTCTCTCCTTTCTTTCTTCCTCTCTCTTCTTGTCTCTCTCGTATCAAAGCATCATAAAATTATTCCATAGACATTTAATTTCGTTATTAAAATTAGTAAAATTTGATATGATCTGATTTGGCTTTCATTCACAATCAAATCACTGTTTTTGAAAGTTATCGTTGTGGTATAGTTTAAAAATTAATATCGGAGACGCCAAATTCTTATCCAAATATTTGTTAAAAATAAAGAGTAAAATGGAAATAATAAGATATAATTTATGAAAAATCTGTAGAAATTTATTTGAAATATTTGAGAATATTATAAATTATTTAAAACGTATAGAATTTAACTTAATAATTTAATTGTTTTAATCTTACGCGTAAAAACAGGATAAAATGCTAATGAACAGTCAATTTACCATCAAAGGAAAAATGTGTAGTAACTTACTGTGAGCTAAATACTTACACGAACTGCAATAAATTTTAAATATATTTTAAGGGCGCAATTTTCTTTTAACTCTAGTGTTTTGAAATTTTTTCAGAAAACTTGCTTTACTTAAAGTAATTTAGGTAAATGTCGAAGAATAATCGAAGAATAAATAAATAATAAATTCAAAATAACGCCAAAAACAAACAGTTATTTCTTAAATTAGCATGTCAACCCTAAGTTAACTAATTCTGATAAGCTCATTATATAAATTTCTGCCAAAATTAAATTTTTTATCTACATCCTTGATATAGTTATTCGCGTTTTAATAACTTTACACCCGGAACAACTGACTGAAAAATTAGCCTTTTATTATTATTTCTGTGATTATTTTAAAGTTTCCCAAACCGTCCTCAAGTCCTCCAACCTTCTACACAACTCCCGTAACCTATCGCGCAATCCTTCACACTGTACTTTTTTACACGAATGGTTTGTTTATTAAACGTCAATTTCTATTTCATTAATATTGAATTTAGCTCATTATTACTATTTTCATCTTTTTGAATAGTATTTCTACTCTTGTGGTATTCCTTGTCGTAAATAACCCAACGAATGTTGTTTGCAGAATATTATTTCCGTCTCCCACCATCTTTCTCTCCTTCTCGCATTAAAATCCTTCAATACGCGCTTAAACTTACAAGAGTTAAGATAACAATAGGATTTCGAGGTTTAACAATGTAATTGTTGGCAACATTCCATTAAAACATAAAGATTTCCCCAAAATATGTGAATTAAACGTTAACAAGTGTGATTTGAACTGATGGCATGAAAACATGAACAGAATAAGAAACCTTATAATGTTTTCTTTAAAATGAATAAGATTCAAATATCGTAGGTAAGTTTTTTATAATTTGAATCTCAACAAGAAGAAAAGCCTGCACGTCATAAAGTCGATTTTTACGTGTTATCTTATCGGAAATGCAAATGGTCCCCTGGAGTCGAACTCTGGACTTTTTTCGTAAAATTTCCTTACAACATTTTCGTATACGAGTAGATAATCTCTGCTAAATTTCAAGTTTATGTCTGCATATTTGATCGAGTTATTCGAAATTTTAATTAAGTGACTTGGATCAACCAACCAATCAACGGACGGATCAACGGTCCAACATCGGTTTTTACGTTCTCCACATACGCAGCATAGGGGAAAAAATCGACTTCGAGATTTCAACGGAAATAGACGGTTTGAGGACCCCTGAATACGTTTTGACCATTTTCTAGATGTCTGAGGGTGTGTGATAGGAATATTGTGGGCGCTCTAACTCAAAAACCGTTAATCTGATGAACGCGAAATTTTATATTTGACATATTCATGACAGTGACAAGAGTTGATTAGTTTTTGGCTCAAATTGGTCAACCGGAAGTGGGTGTTTATTTGTGTCACGTTCATTTTTATTATTATTATTATTCTTTTACCTTTGTATTTCACAGCTTTTGAGCCGGTTATTTCAATGAGGTACGGGCTTTGCCAAGCATTCTCATTACTCGGAACTTAAAAATTGACGTACTATTCTCGTTGTATTTAGTATGACAGCTTTTTGTAGGAGGGTATATTGCAATTTAGGTAAATCTATTATTTTTATACTTTTGTGTAAATCTGTAGGGGTAATTCCTTTGGTCGATAAAACTATTGGGACAATGCGTACAGTATTCATGTTCCACATTCGTTTAATTTCTTCTTTTAGTTCTATATATTTGTGGTGCTTTTCTACTATGGTTTTGTGAAGATTTTGTGTATTTGGGATAGCTATGTCTATTAGATAAGTGGTTTTGGCTACCTTGTCCTCCAAGACTATGTCCGGTCTATTGCTGTGTAAAGTTTTGTCCGTGATTATTGAGCGGTCATAATATAACTTAAATGCATCAGATTTATATTTATTTTTATTGTTATTATTATTATATTCATGAAAAAAATCGACTTTGAGATTTCAACGGAAATACACGTTTTTACCATTTTCACGATGATGTCCGTGTGTGTGTGTGTGTGTGTATGTGATAGCTTTTTGTGGGTGCTCTAACTCAAAAACTATTAATCAGCTAAACGCCAAATTTTATATTTAATTTTTTTATAAAGTAAGAAGAACTCATTAGTTTTTGGTAAAAATCGGTCAACCGAAAGTTGGAGTTTACTCTTGTCACATCCGTTATTTTGAAATATTTGCTTTAATATTTGACAAATGTAAAAATGTTTTGGAATAAAATTTGTAGGAAATTTACTTTTCTACATTCTTTGTTTGAAACATTTTCCCATATAATGCATTGTTTAAGAGACATCTTATACTTTTAGCTGCCACCACCACGCCACCTGCCGACGACAACCGTTAACAATTGATGCTTATTTACGTCTTTTTCTTTTCTTAATTGTTGTAGCTTTGTGGCAATATCCAATATCAGAAGACTATGGTTTGAGTTTATTTCTGTTCTTTGTAAAATCTAAAATTTTCTCGGTTTCTTAAAATACTTATTGTTATGTAACCTATTTGGAATTTTTAGAAATATTACAGATATGGAGAAAGTGATGTGGTGGCCACATCAGATTTTTATTATAAGGGGAGATTATTATACGGGGAATTATACTATAGTAGAAAGAGATATGTCATATTTGGGTAAATCATTTAAATAATATTTAATTATTTTATCATACTTAATTCAATTTAAGGCGCTGTTTACATCACTAGTACATTAATAATGAAAACTAATATATTCATTACTGTCCTAAAATTGCCGTTTCCTACAGTCTGATGTTTTTTTTTCTAGTACGTAGGTTGCGAGTAATTGTATCGTCAAATGTGAAATATTGATAATATTTCCATAATGTTTACGCACGATATACTTTTCAGTATTTATTTCTGCCGCTGTTTTGAAATGAGGTTATGGAATTCCTACGGATGGTGGAGCACAATTGAATTAAACACATAATCAATTTCTTTCTGTGTTTAAAGGTCCATGTTAATGTGCGAATGGCACTTTCCAAACGCAAAGGAAAAAAGCGTTCCGCGTCCATTGGAAATAACGAGAGTTAACTGTGGCAATTTGTGCGTGGAATGGACGAGTGTTTAATGGTTTAGCTACGCCTAATTCGGACACAGCGGTAATTCGAGGATACGAGGCCATCTTCGAAGAGCACCTCGCTTCGGACGATGTTCGTTGCGTGGATCAGAGGAGGTGAATTGTTGCTCGGCGTGGATGCGGGGTGGATGGTGGGTAGAGGTCGGGGATGGTACTGGCAGCACACACGCACGCACACCCTACGTGGCTCAGAACGGCCCCCACGCAGTGATAGGGGGCGTGGTCGCGGCCGCCGCGCCAAAGGCCGTGTTAAGCGGCGCGTAAATAGGTGGTGGTGGAAAGGGGACGCAATAGCCACTGCGGCGGCATTGTCGCTTAAGAGGTGGGGGTCGCTCTCCAAACTGCCCCCACCCACCCACATCCTCCCTCTTTCTCTCTCTCACAATCAATTATTGTTTTTTGGGCCATCTGGCGCTATGGAATCGATGGCGTTGGCCATGGGAGTGGAAGGATGAGGATGCGATGAAAGTAATAGAGGAGATGGGGAAGGGAAACTGGAGCAGGGGGAGTAGGGGGAGCAGGAGCAGAAGGAAGGGGAGGAGGGGGAGGTGCAGGAGGGGAATGGGCGTGTGGAGGGGGATGGGCGGGAGGAGAGGGATGGGCAGGTGGGGGGGGGTGGAAGCGGAAGAATGGGGAGGGGGGAACGAGAGGACGGGGATGGGCGGGAGGAGGGGGGAGTAGGAGGGAGGAGTAGGAGGGGGGAGTAGGAGGGGGGAGTAGGAGAAGGGGGAGGAGCATGAGAATGGGGGCAGGAGGAGAGGGTGTAGGAGTAGCTGGAGCGGGAGGAGGGGACGGAGCGGGAAGAGGGGAAGGGGCGGGAGGATGGGGAGTAGGATCGGGGAGCGGGAGGAGGGGAAGGGGCGGGTGGAGGAGGGGGAGATAGTGCCCTCGGAGTGTCGGTGCCATTGCTGTGACGATTTGCGTTTGATTTTTGTTTGTTTTGAGAGAGCGCACTCGTGAAAAAGACTGGACGGCAGTTGTTTGTTCCAATGGATTCCTAATTCTTTTAGGCTTTTTTATCGCTCCGAGTGGATTCTCGTGGATTTGTTTATTTCAAGGTCGCGTGTAATAAGTGAAGCGACGCCGCCGATCCAGGGTTTCCCTTAACCTTTTGGTTACGTTTCCAATTCGATCAAAAGGGCGTGTTTAAATGTGAATCCGGATTCGTCCAGCGGGAGTGAGTGCATTTTTTCCATTATGTATTATGTTTTTTCAATGGACGGTTGGTCCGAGTTTGCGATTGCATTTATTGAATAAAGGAATTGGAACCCTTGTTGTGGTTATTATTGAATAAGTGGAATGCAGTCTGATCTTATAAGGAGAATTAAAAAAATTAAATCTGGAAAATTTTTCGAATATCTCGATGAGCACGTAGTGCACATTTGCACTATTGAAAAACTCCGTTGCCCGCTGCAGCTCCGACTTTAATACACTGAACACGTTTTAGTAAACAAAAGAGTGAAAAGAAAGAAAATAAACAATGAAATTCTGAAAAAAGGAAGATATTTGGCAGAGACGTAAAGACGCTACTACGAAAATGACTCGAGATTACCTACTATTCTTTTTTATGCCTCGATTGCCACAAAGAGTCTTTTGTAGGGCAACAATGAAAGAATATTTTTAACTCCCTAGCTCCTGTATGATCAGTTACTACAATTATTCGGATAAAGAACAGCCTTTTCCACAAAATAGGCAACAAGAGCGTGATATTACGACATGCAGTTTCGGAGGTAAAAATTCGAGAGAATTCCGAGTCTATGTTGCATGCGAATCCCATGAGCTGTGGAAAAATTTAACCTTGATTCGAACCGACGTGCTTTTGAGAACAAGGAAAGCTTTGGATCACTTTTTTCTAAAAGATGGAAAAACACGCACGCAGTTACATACACTATATAATCTTTGTGATGATATGCAGTTTTTACTGTTGTCAAACTTAGTATAGTAGTCCCTCGACATTCGCGTTTATAAATTCGCGTTCGATTATTCGTAGCTGGTTTATCTGAATGCCATTCTACATTCGCAGCATATAAATTTGTTTATCCGCAGTTAAAACAGCAGAAGTGTTTATGATTTTCTTTTTATACTTACCCAAAAGAGTTATGAAAGTTTTTCTCCATTTATCTTTATATATAACGTAATTTATGGTTCGCGATGCGTTTAAGAGTTTCGGAATAAAATAACCCCAATGGCTGTTGACGACCAAAAATGTTTTTGTGAAATGTGAATTTTAGTGAATTCGCCTGAGTACACAGGTCCGCACCCTAACGCTCGTCATTTCGTACGCAAGTCAAAGATTTAAAGAGCGTGCCACCTTCCTACCGATGAGAGGAATCCGCTTGTAGGATAAAACGAAACACCTAATGACATTTTGGGCCAACGTTGTACTGTCGGTGGCATTAATTAGTGTGCTCCATTCCCATTTCGGGTCACGGCCTCTTACCGCTCGGTCGAAGCTCCCAATGAGCTCGTGGCCTTGAACTTTAACGATGGATTGAGATGTGAGATTTTTTGAGAACCACTGTTTTACTACTGTCTTCCTGTTCTTTACAAGAAAGAGGAAGAAGGATTTCCAACGAATTGCGAATCAAATAAGTTGTTGTAATCAGTCCACGGGAAAAGCAAATAACTTTCCTCTTCTGCAGACTGTCCTTAGTGATCTTTCTCTTTAACGATCCTCGGGCGAATGAGGAGTGAGTGAGGGGGAATGGGGTGGGGGAGAGAAAGGCGTGGCGGAATCACGTCGTTGAATGGCAACCACATGGTTTTTTTTGACCAAATCGGTACTACAAAAGTTTTTCTTTACAATCAAAACATATTATTTCTTAAATGTGATCATAATATATCGTAACATAAAATAAAATTTTTTGAGGACGATACGCGTTAAATAGTAAAAATATACCGATTAAACTTGATATTTAACAACTTTCAAGAACCAAATTATGGTTTAAGTCCATTAAAATATTTATTGCGAGTTTTTTTTTAATTTTCCATTGTATTATAATTCAATTTCTACTATTTATTCCGGTTAACCAAGTGGCCATGATGTACAAATACGTCATGATAGTTTGTCTCCGACAGTGGCCATGACGTAATATTACGCCCAGGCAATTTGAAGACCTCTGCCTAGAGACATTTAGGTGGTAGACCGTAAATGTTTAAGAGATTGGATTCCTTGTACATTTCTATATCGCTTACAACATTTATGCCAGATGGTAGGTCACCACGTACACCAAGTATAAATGTACGCTGGGCGCTGAGTGAGCTTATATGAATTTCTAGACCCATGATATCGTCCAGACTTTGTGGAATAACGTGATCTTTATTGAGCGTAGTAATCATCGCTCTAAGTACATAATTAAACAATGTAAATATCCAACTATCTTAGAGACATAGTGTTTTCCACTTGAAAGTATGACAAAGCAGAGACCCAATCCTGGTTACCCTCTCAATTCCGCTTGCCTTACGACTGCGTGTCTCACTCATCTTCATCCGAGGCTTTTCCTTTTATTCTGCCACGTATTATTAGGATCTCTCTTGAGAGTATTCCCCAAAAATGGTTGTGCTAGTCGTGAAAGAATGCGCCACATGATTGGGACGCAAAAACTTGGCCACTGTGAGTGAGATAAGCTTCGAAAAACAGTCCGCTTAAAAGGTTCGCCCTCACAAAAGCCGACGTCCTGTTTTGAATCACTGCATCCGAGATTTCTTATATTATGTATGCATGACTTTTTAAAAACATTTCAAAACTGAACAAAACTTCCAGTTATTCTGAGTATTTATATCTTTACATTTTCATAATTTGAAAATCGTAATTATACTATATATACACACACATACCATTGAAGTAGATGATCGATTATCCGACGCCCTAAGGGGAAGGGGTCGCCGAATTCTCAAAAACGCCGGATAATCACATCAACATTTTTATTTTTGAAAGTTCTTTTACAACCTTGTGCGTTTGTGTGTTGTGTATACGGTGAAAGTGTTTTGAATTTGTTTACTGTATAAAACGTTATAAGTAAAGGATGGAATATTTAAAAGCATAAACACAATACTGTAATAAATAATTACGTGAAATTCAGTTATATACAATTCAGTATGTGTAGGTATGATTTTGCATAGTGCTTCGCCGGGGGTTACAAAAAACAAGAGAGGAAAAATGCACGCATCGTGCGGGCATACATGCGAGATTGAGGCGTTCTTTACGATTTATAGAATCATGCCAAAAATGATAAATATTAATGGCTTAGTATATTATCTAGGAACTGAAAAATTGTATGCCAGTAGTGATGCCAAGGAAATAACGAATTTTTCATTCACCGATTTATTAAAATTAATAAAATAATCGACAATTATTTAAATCATACCTCAATTGAATAATTTTAATATAATCTTTATGGTGACGTTTATTCCTTCGTCGGAAATTACGCATTTCTTTTCACTTACAAACGCTGTGTATACGTAAAGAAAATTTTTTCATTTTTCATTTTTTCGTCGTAGATAATCCATTTCCCTTCATTAACCAAATGTTGCGTGCACACGAATTAAAATTAAATTAGTTAGTTATTTAGATCAGATATTGCTTACTTCAGTCACTACGAGTATTGTTTTCTTTGACAACAATTAAAAACACGGGAAATTTTTTCTAAGTTCAAAGTAAATTTCGAGTTTTTCTTTTGGTTTTCTTGAAATCGGCTATTCCTTCGACAGAAAATGCACTGAAAATAATATATGCTATTTACAAGTTCTACAAATTTTGTTTGAAGATTTTTTTGTTATGACTAACATTTTACGAGATATAAAGAATAGTTCATTTTTGTCACGTCAAGTGGCACTTCCGATTAGGTTACATCTACATCTACATCTACATTATACCCTGCAAGTCACCTTTTTGGTGGATAGCAGGGGGTGCAGTGCACCAAGGGTCCATAGTTTTCCTACGTTATCTTTTTCTATTATGGTCTCTTATCGTCCTAGGGAAAAACGATCCTCTATATCGCTCCGTTCTACAGTCGATCTCGCGAATCTTATCCTCACGGTCCTGCCTTCCGAAATACGTCAGGCTTCGGATAAGTCCTACTACCCCATTCGCTAGTCCCTCCGACATAAATTTTTCCAGTAGTTTAATTCTAGCCAGCAGCCAACGTTCCTCTAACGATGTCCATTTCAAAATTTCTATTAATGATGTTACCCTTTGTTTACTATCGTAATTCCTCTTTACAAATCTAGCTGCCCTGCGCTGAACATTTTCTATCTCGATAGTGAGTCCCTTTTCGTAAGGATCCCACACAGCTGAAGCATATTCGACCTGCGGTCGAACCAAGGATAAATAACATAATTCTTTCACTTTTTCTGAGCTATTTCGAAGTATTCTCCCCATAAAGGCCAGCTTTTTATTAGCTGCACCTATCAATCGGCGAATGTGGGTGCCCCACGAGAGATCACGATGGATCGTGACTCCGAGGTATTTAATCGAGTCTGAAACTGGAATCTCTACTCCGTCCAACGAATAATTATTATTCAACGAGATACTCTTGGTTCTCCAGAAGTTGATGACGCAGCTTTTCTTTTGGTTGATCTCTAACTGCCATTCCGTACACCATGCAGAAATAGCTTCTAGGTCATTTTGGAGATACTGGTGGTCTTCCGGATTGCTTATTTCTCTATAGATAAACGGTGTCGTCCGCGAAAAGCCTAATTTTACTCCTGACTACTGAGCTGATATCGTTTATATAAATTAGAAATAATAACGGACCAATTACACTACCCTGTGGAACGCCAGAGACAACCTCCACTAGGTTCGAAGATTTCCCATCTATAACAACCATCTGCTTCCTATGATTTAAAAATTCACCGATCCAACTAACGATTTTAGAATTAACGCCTAAGGTTTCTAATTTCGTTATTAACTTCCTGTGAGGTACCTTATCAAAGGCTTTCCTAAAATCTAAGAAGATGGCATCGACCTGCGTATTCTTTTCTCCGCTTCTCAGTAAACAATTAACAAAAAGGCCGAGCTGAGTATCACATGACCTACCTTTCCTGAAGCCGTGTTGACAATCATCTAACAATAAATTACTATCAAGAAATCGCATTATGTTGCTAACGAGTATATGCTCGAGAATCTTACACGATATCGAAGTTAAAGAAATAGGCCTGTAATTTTCTGGGTTCTCCTTGTCGCCGCCCTTATGAATTGAGGTAACGTGCGCTAGCCTCCAGTCGCTAGGGACCTCTGCGCGAGAAATGGATTTCTCGAAGATTATCAGAAGAAAAGGTGCTATTTCTTCAGCTAATTCTTTTAAAACGCGAGCAGGAATTTCTTCGGGGCCAGTGGCTTTGTTATGTCTGATGGAACTTAATTGTTTTGCTATTCCCTCCTCAGAAATTACTATATCGTCCATTAGGTCCCCCCTTATTGCGGGTGCATAATGTACGCAATGGTCTCTGACGGCTGTGAATGCTTTTACAAATTTACCGTTTAACAGGTTGGCTTTCTCTACGCTATCATGAATAACGTCACCCGAGTCATTACGCAGGGAAGGTATTGTAGGGCCTCTACCTTGGACCTCTCTCACATAGGACCAAAACGCTTTAGGGTCCTCCTTCAAATAATTATTTAATAACTTATTCCGGAAGTTAGTAAAAGCCACGCGCATAGTAGTTCTCGCTTTAGCGCGGGATTCCTAATACGTCTTAACATTAGTTGCTCTATATTCATCGGATGATGTAGACGGCATATTTTTTATTTTTGCGTGGCTTATTCTCTGACGCCTAAGCGCACTCCTAACTTGCTTATTGTACCAACGTGGCTCTTTATTGTCGACCTTCAATTTAATTGGAATGTACTTATCGATACTCTCTAGCATAATATCCATGACGACTCAGCACCTGATCGTTCCGTCATATCACGGAAGCCAGGTAGTATTTCTCGTAGGCGCGAGTTGAAGCTTGAAAAGTTTGCCTTAGCAAATATATAAAACATTCTTTGAGGCTTAAGGTGCCTATCGATTTTCAACTTACACTCTGCATATACGGCCTGATGATCACTTATCCCATCTTCAATGGTGACTTTGTTTATTCTTTCTGGGACGTTAGTTGCTAATAAATCTAATATGTTTTCCGATTGCGTTGGCTTTCTGACTAATTGAAGGAGAGAGTGCTCGCAGAATGTTTCGATTAAAGCCTCACAGGATTCGCGTTCTTTACCTCTAGATTCGAAACATAGATTTTTCCAATCAATTGAGTGTAAGTTAAAGTCACCACCGACTATAACGATACCATCTTGATTTATCAGTCTAAGCTTTGATAATTGTTTCTCGAGACTTAAAATACAATCTACACCAGCGTTAGGTATCTGTAAAACGAGCATATTAACACCTTTTTGGAGCCATCTTTACCTATGCGGCACCAAACACTCACGATATCCTCGTCACTTATCGGAATCTCACTGCTATCGTACTTATCGCTAACCGCTATGATAACTCCCCCTCCCGATCTATTAGCGCGATCTTTTCTATAGACACGATAGTCTCTAGGAAATATCTCCTGACTCTGAATCTTATCCGTTAACCAACTTTCTGTGCCTATCACAACGTCGGCATGCAGACTGCGAATAAGATGCTCGAACTCAGCAATTTTCCTTCGGATGCTGCGACAGTTCAGTACGACGACGTTTAATTTCTCACTATCACTTCGCATACTAATCTCACCCTTGACTTTCTCTTCCACTCTAAAACTACATGCGCTCCCACCACAATCACTCCTACGACTGTATGGCGTCGCATCAAAATTGGAATTACGACCCGTCTCGTCCTTTACGGAACATTCTATCAATGACCTATCGCGAAATTGGTGCTGCATGTTACGCATCGATTATCCCCTGACCCAAAATTGACCTACACCTTGCCCTACTCTCTAGACTAAAAAATCCCTACTGTGCTCGAGAATCCTACTCGCTACTCTCTGAGCCGATTCGGGCGTATAGTAAACACCAGAGTGATCCAGTGGTGCCCTGCACGATTCGATATTCGGTCGTAGGTCGACGAAGTCCACTCCCAAGTCCCGATAGAAATTCCACAGTCTTCGGTTCAGACCTTCAACTCTACTCCAAACCTCAGAACCGCGGTCGAACGTAGGGACTAAACTGCAGACAGTAAGCCGCACATCGGAACCCGACTCCTCTAGGACACGAGCAACCTCAGAGGCTAAGTCCTTAAAAGAACTTAAAATCTCCTCGGACCCGCGCTTCGAGGCGTCGTTAATCCCAACATGGGCCACCACCAGCAGCCGAGAGCAACCTGTCGCCACTACCGCTTCTCTCACCGTGTTGGTAACTTGCGGCACCGTGCCTCCTGATATACATCTGGAGAAGACCCGCTCTTCAACTCCCTCCCGGCGGGAACTGGATAACAGGGGTGCCATTACACGCCGAACGTTAGAGCTACCTAACACTAACTGCCCTCCCTTCCCAACCCGACTCCCCTTGGTCCCGGCCTCCATCGAAAAGACGGGAGTGGGTACGGGCGCAATGGCCGTGGAGTCGTCCTCCGACAACACCTCGAACCTATTACTGACAGGAAGAGAGTCCGCCGAAGCATTCCGAACTCCCTGCCTCCGCAGCACCACCCCACGATCTCCCCGAGTGGACTTCACTCTCCACTCATCGGATTTCCCAGCCCGAGGACCCTCAGCCCGCGGTAAGGTGTCAGAGTCAACCCCGATCGCTCTACCGGCTGCCGCACCCAGGCGAACCCGGGCCTCCAATTTGGCGCGGCGAGCTTTCAGGGATGACCCCGCACCGCCACACGAACCAAGGCTGCCTCGGACCTTTCCACCCTCTGAAGGAGGTCCGCATCCACCCTCTCCAGCTCCGTGATTCGAGCCCTCATGGCCTCGCTACCAGCGGCGCACAAGAAGGAGGAAACGGGAGTACTCGTTGAAGCCATCCTAAACTTACCTAATTTATATACTAACGCAACCTGAACCATTTATACCATTAGGGTGGTTTCCCAAGGAAACAGCCTTATGAAATGATCCTGTCTGTGTGTGCGTCCCCTACTAAATACTTTTGTACAAATCTACCGATTTTCATGAAACTTGGTATGAGGCTCGTACTGCCAGGGCCCACCTCCGGGCTATATTTTATTTGGCGAAGACGGAAGTCCCGGGTTCGATTTTAGGAAAGATTTTTCCCTATTTGTTTTACATTAGAAGTCTCAAATCCTTCGTGCAGAATTGTTTTCTTTAACACATTAAAATATTATCATCGGTGGGTAAACTCCTTAAGCCATGCAAGTTTATTATAAGCCCGATGCATTTCGCCCACTAAGTGGGCACCTTCAAGGGCGAACTTATCTCGACAGTGACTGGAAGTCAACCGATGATAAATCGAGCCATAAGTTTATCAAGCCACCAACCTTTACATTAAAATATCTTAAAATGTTGATATCGGAGCGAGGTTTTTACTGTTTTAAGGGGAAAACGACTTTAGATTCTAATTCTTATCACCAAATTGTGTTATTTGATCGTATTTTCTTGAATTTCTACTAGAACATAACGTTTTTTCGTTTTATATCTCATTTAATCAGATTGTTGCTATGGAGATGATTATTACCGAACTAGTGTCGAGCATAGACGAGTGAACAAATGGGTTATTTTCTTTTCCGCTCGACTACTCTTTAGCAATGGACGTTTGATCCAGGCATATTAGTGTATAAACAGTAACATTTATTAAATTCATTTAAAAAAATACAAGCAACATATTATGTCAGAAAGGATTTGACATTGTCTTTAGTATTTTAAACCTGATAATGTTCTATTAATTTGTTTACCAATTTTTCTCAATCATTGATAAACTATGACTTACAAGTGGTTTTTATGGTATGAAAATTCGTTGGAATGACTGAAACATTTCCTGTCAATATAAGTAATCAATTCGGGATGTCAATTTTGGGATACCAGGCTGCGTTAGTTCTGCTTTGGACTTCTTGTTTTCTTCTTTTCTTTGCCCTTATGTCCTACATACCAAGTTTCATCAGCATCAGCCCAGGTGTTTCGCAGATGAAAAATGCGGACGGACGGACGCACAGAGGGTTAAATTGCAAATCTAGGAGGACAAAGGTATAAGTGACGCAAAATTGCTTGTTTACTTTTTTAAAATTCTAATTAATTTTTGGTGCTCTAATGTACAGAATATTTACCATTTTAAATATATTACTAGAAATAGGTCATGTTTATAACATTACACACGCCTTGAGAAATAGAGCTGGTTTTTATTTTTCTAAATGAAAACAACATTACACAGTTTCTTCTAATGATTAAATCTGTAACAGACTATCAAAGTAATCCTGCCACATTTAATTATTCACTAAATCTATATTTTCAAGAGCACCCAACTACAAATTGAACTATCATTTTCAGATTCAGAGT
The DNA here is from genome assembly GCA_028673005.1 of Tanypteryx hageni. Taxonomy (NCBI): domain Eukaryota; kingdom Metazoa; phylum Arthropoda; class Insecta; order Odonata; family Petaluridae; genus Tanypteryx; species Tanypteryx hageni. The sequence goes on from CM054115.1 coordinate 201,157,022, forward strand.
TCAAAATAGAATCTTCTGTTTGAGAATAGTTTGGTGCTGGTGGATTTAACAGTAAACCTAACACTTCTGGTAAAGTCAAATCTTCCTCCAACCACCTAGAGTTTTCAGCATAAATCGGATCAATGTTCTATTACTAGCTGTCCACATTATCGACAGTTTACTACAAAATCGTTCTATTGTTTTTTTATACCCTACATCTTCGGCACAATGCTCTACCTCAATTTTTTTCAGAATATAAGCGCACACACTAGTTCCGCCTCGTTCTGTCACTCTCGTTTTGTCAAACCTCAAATAGGAATCTTCTAGAAATTGAGTACGCGTCTGAAATAACAGAAGAAAAACGCATGAGGTGGTAGTCTACGGCACCTAAATTTCATTGTTTAGTAATCTATAGGAATTAACTTATAAATGCAATGCAAGACAAATGAAAAGTAAAAGTAAATACATGATTATTTACGTAAATAAAAAAGAACATACCTTCATTTGTAACCTTCATTATACAGAACAAAATCAATTTATGCAGAAATCATAAACCAATGCCGTCAAACGAGAGAAAGATTCACTGACACTGAATCTCGTTTCGCCGAAGCTCATATATGACTCTTGTAGAACTTGAATAGGTGTCTGAAATAATCGAATAACGCATGGAGTGGCAAGTTGTTGCACCTGAATTTCATTATTTAGTGATCAATAGGAATCAGTTTATAAATTGAACTAAATAAAATGGCGGGACCTAATAGAGATTTTTTGCAAGCCTCTTCAAACATCATATACAGTGATTTTTTTACATATAGTTATTGTGATACAATCGACGCAGTAAATATGAAAAATAAATAAGAAAATACACGATTATTTAGGTAAATATCGAATAACATACTTTAATTTGTAAGCTCCAATATATAGAACACGAACAATATGCACAGAACAACCGTGATGCCACGAGTGAGTACGAATCTCTCATTGCGGTCTGTTGTGTCAAGTTCGCGACGCTGTAATTTCTATACAAAGTTGCCAAATTAATTAGCCGTTATAGAATGTGATGCTAAATGTATTCAAGTTTACATTGTGACGGAAAGAAACATATTTTTTGACGCTAGCCAAATGACATTTTGTCCACCTAGATTTGCAATTTAACCCACTGTGGGGCGGGCACAACCTGACTTGAAGGCGTTCTTTTTTACTTTTTGCGAAGAACGCCTAAAAACGGACAAACGAGTTTTCATTACGTATAACTGCGCTACGTATAACCCAGATCCTACTGCGCTACTCGCTATCGTCCCGAAACGTTTTGGCGGTGCGCTATCGCCGGACTGATTCTGTCTTTGATGAGATTCTCCGTCCGAATTACTCGCAACCTTCGCCGGATCGGCCAGGACCGCCGGATAATGTTGGAAGCTGGATAGTCGATCGCCGAATAATCTATGATCCGCTGTATATAATATTATAATAATCCCTTCCTCATCTTAACAACATAAGATCATACCGATCCGATTGTATCGTGTTTTCATCTTTCGGTTTCCGTTTATTCTTTAACCAAACATTCTGTTCTCTTATTTCAGATCTTAAATCGTCTTACGTCTTACATCTCGATCGTATCTCTTTAAACCCTGGGTTCCCAACCTGTGGGTCGCGATCCCCAAGGGGGTCGCAAAGCGTTTTCTGGGGGGTCGCCGCGTTTATTTTTAGTTGCAATTTTTTTTATAGGAAATTTCACCACGAAGGTTTTCAACACTTATTTATTTCAATATGGCTACACTGCAATATTCTACTAGTGGTTGTAACACGGATTTTTGATAAATGAAAGGAAGTGACTTAAGGTCCACCGCGGCGGATATTTAAAAAATATTAAAGGCCCGCCGTGTTCATACATATTAAACATTTTATATTATTTTAATTATTTGCAGTGTTATCATTAGAATAATATTCTATGTTACAAGTAGTAAACTGAAAAAAATATTCACTATGATGCAAAATTCAATATCAAAATTCATTTTTAATCGGTGTCTCGATGTTTGAATAACAGACTGTCGAACACGGACCGTCGAATAAAGATGAGCTGCTCTCTTAACGCAGTTGAAGGTCACCCCGTATGTTTTGCGGACGCCACCATGTTTGCAATGATGTAATTCAATAATGTCCGCGATGGGCAGTCAAATGCAAACTTGCGCGAACTTAGTTCGCCAATAGTCAACCAACTTTAGTTGGCCACTCACTGTCGAGCGCGGGTTAGCTACTGCTTGCACTTTCTAAAATCTAAAGAGCGTCAGTAGGACGCCATCAGCCCGTGCTGTCGGTCGGTTTTCTGCATCGCTATTATAGTTTCCCGACGGAAAACAATTTCTTTGGGTAATTATTTATTTATATTTTTATTGTTATATTATTGGTATTATTAGGTTATTATTTTAATAAAATAGTGAGCCAAGTGACTAGCGCTAAACATTATCAAAAATTTATTTTAAAAAATATTACAATTGATAAAATTCGTGAAACGCGAATAAATAATAAAAATACAAAAAGAAATTTTTTTCTCGAAAAAGAATTTTTATTTATATTTTCAAAAATCCGTACTCATGGAGAAGAAACGTAAATATTCAGAAGACTATCTAAAATTTGGCTTTACCACCTTGATCAGCAATGGCATAGAGACCCCACAATGCGTTTTGCGCAATGTTGTTCTCAGTGTTGAATCTATGAAACCTTCAAAACTCAAACGCCACTTAGAGACAAAGCATTCAGAACATACTAAAAAGGATTTGGAGTTCTTTCGATGCCATGAAACTGGTCTCAGACGTCTGTGACTTGATCCTACAGGAAGTTGTCAGCAACAGAGCACAGCAGCAGTGCAAGTATCATATGAAGTCGCAATGGAAATTGCCAAAAAAAAAACTTACACGATTGGTGAAACGCTCATCAAACCCTGCATGTTGAAGATGGTGAAGTTAATTCTTGGGGAAGCCAGCGAGATAAAGATGCGACAAATATCTCTGTCCAATAACACTATTCAGAGGCGAATTTCAGATATGTCCGTAGACGTGAAAGAGCAGGTTTTGAATGAAATAAAAGTTTCTCCATTGTTTTCTTTTCAAGTTGATGAATCAACGGACGTAAGTTCATGTTCTCAGTTGCTTGTCTTCGAGATGACATCAAAGAAGGGTTCCTGTTTTGTAGTGGACTTGAAACTACTACAAAAGGTGAAGATATTATGGAGAAGATAAATACCTTTTTTAAAACTGGAGGACTACAGTAGAAAAACGTCTGTGGGGTTTGTACAGATGGAGCACCAGCTATGCTAGGGTCAAAGTCGGGTTTTCAGACAAAAGTGAAAGAACTTGTTCCCCAAACAAAGGGCATTCACTGCATGATTCACCGATATGCTCTTGCTAGTAAGACTCTTCCAGCTCCTCTGCAAGAGGTACTTGATTCTCTGATCAAAATTGTGAATTACATCAAATCTGGAGCCCTCAACACCCGTCTGTTTAATGAACTCTGTAAAGTCATGAATTCTGATCACGAGGTTCTTCTTTTCTACACTGCTGTACGCTGGTTGTCGAAAGGAGAGGTTGCCAATCGTATCTTTGAAAGATGAAATCAAGTTGTTCCTGGAAGTGCAAGGGAAACATGACCTTGTGGCTTACTTTAATGATGAAGCTTGGAAGAAAAGAGTTGCTTAGTTAGCAGACATTTTAGATCAGCTAATTAAGCTGAACCTGAGACTTCAGGGAAAGAAAACACACATTATCCAATTTCAAGACAATCTTCAGGCATTTGTATCCAAGCTGCAAAACTGGCGTCGGAAAGTAAATCTTGGAAACATTGCCATGTTTGAAAAACTCTGCAGTGTGGTAGAGGAATCTGAAGGTGAACTGGATGAGAATCTGAAAGAGATTACTGGGCACCTTGAAAAGAAATTCCAGCGGTACTTCCCTGAGCTTACAGAGGAAGAAGCTGCACTGGTACGAAACCCATTCTCTGCTTCTCTGAATGTAGTCAGCATTCCTGATGAAGTTCAGGATGAATTTTTAGATCTGTGGAACGATTCCTCGGCTCGTAATTTGTTTTATGAAAAAATGCTTACTCAGTTCTGGTGTGCTATGTATCAGTCATATCCAAATATCACCATGCTTGCCTTTCGAGTTTTACTTCCATTTGCCTCTACATATCTCTGCAAGGGTGGATTTTCAACGCTTCTTCATATCAAAACAAAGGCAAGAATGTTGAGGATGACATGTGGTTGGCTTTTACAAACACTCAGCCGCGAATTTTGAAGCTGGTTGCCCAGATGCAAATACAACCATCGCATTAAATATTAGGTTAGAATTATATTCCGAAAAATCTATTTTAATGTGTTTTCTTTACCCTATTAAAAATGCCTTTTTTTGCAAATGTGGCGGGGGTCGCAGGTTACTTGGCTATTATAAAAGGGGGTCGCGACTTGAAAAAGGTTGGGAAACTGCTTTAAACAGATTGAAATCAGCCACCTAGTTTGTTTAGATATGCATTTGACGCTTTATTACAGACACCAATTTGTTTCTTTTTCACTTTACAATCACCATTGTTGTATTCATGCACACACACGCACAGAGGTTGGTAATTTTACCCTCCTTTCCTCTTTCGTCTCACTTCCTACCTCGCCTCCCAAGCCTTCCAGACTTCTTCCCTCTCCGTCCTCACACTTACTCCCCCTTCCTCCCTGCCTCATCATTCCACCCAACTCCTCCCTCTTCCACCCTCTTATTCCCCGCTCTCTCCCCCTTCCTCCTAGCTCCTTCCCCCTTCCCTCCCACTTCTTTCTCCTTCCTCTCCCCTCCCATCTCCTTCTTCCTCCCCCTGCCTCCCCCTCCCGTCTCCTTCCAACCCCTTATAGCATTCTTCCTCTCACTTCCTCCACTGTCTCCCCTCTCTCCCTGCCTCCTCCTTCCTCTCCCCTCCTTCCCCCTTACTCCATCCGCTCTCCCCCTTCCTCTCCCTTCCCACCTTCATCTTCCTCCCCTACCTCCTATCTTTCTCTCTCTCTCTCTCATTGCCCTCTCGCCCTTTGAAACTTTTCCAAAACCTTTTTTCCGCTTATGCGCACTCTGAACTCCTCTGCCATTCCAAGCATGAATCTCTTTCCTACCGTCTCTTTCCCTCTTACTCACCCTCATTCTCCCTCTCCCTCCGTCTCCCTCTCTCTCCCTCCTCCCTCCTTCTCCCTTCCTCTCCCTCCCTCCCCCTCCCTCTCCCTCCCTCTCCCTCTCGCTCCATCCTTCTCCCTCCCTCTCCCTCCTTCTCCCTCCCTCCTTCTCACTCTCTCTCCCTCCTTCTCTCTCCTCTCTCCCTCCCTCTTCCCCTCACACACTAACTCCCTCTTTAAAAGTGCACCGGCTGCTTGCACCACAAGGCACTCACGCTTTTCCTTCTACCCCCCTCCTCCGCACTCGCTTAATCCCACTCGTATTTTTTGTACGCACTCACCCCCGCGTGCACACACGCACACGTCTCTAGTAGGATTGAATGCCCTTTGGAATTTAATATCCTCTCTTTTGATTGGAGCTACTTTTTCACGCAGAGAGAACACTCGATCCTTCCGCACGGTTTAAGAAGAACTCGAGCGTTTAATGGTTCATTTGAATAGGTTGCTTTAATTACTAACATGTTTACTTTTGAATTTTTATATTTTTAGCGTTAAACAGGTATTTAACCTATTTTTTAAATTTGGAATCGCGCTCACATTTCTATTTTCTTACTGCCACCACCGTCAATATGCAGAGTGTAACTCATATATTGACGTTTACGTCGGCTCCGTGTTATTTTAAATGCTTTTTTAATCTTGTCCGCGCGAAATGTAAGTTGCTTCTCGAAAGAAACCTCTCGCGTTTTTTAAAGTAAATTTATCAGTTTTTGTTTACATTTCCTGGAAATGCTTCTTTTCTTTAAATTTAAAGTTTATTCGTGTTATAAATTTCGAGCATTTCTTTTCAAAAATCTATAAAATTTACAAAGCAATCGCTTTCATGAATTGAGTTTAACAATTATGCGTGTGCCCACGCTCTCTCTCTTTTATTTGTGACATCGTCTAACTTCATTATAAAATGTAAGAAGATATGAATAATTGACAAAGGAGTTGATTTTTAAATCTCTCTCCCTCCCTCCCTCTCCATCTCCACATCCACCTCCCTCCTCTCTCCTTCCCTCTCTCCCTCTCGTCCCTCTCTCCCTCTCCCCCATCTCTCCCCCTCCCCCCTGTCCTCTTTTCTTCTCCCTCCTCCCACTCCTCTCCCATCCCTCTCTCGCTCTCGTCAATTCTGCTTGATTGCAGTTTCTCTTCTATTGGGAGTCATTGCAAGGGATGAGGCTGGAGAGAGACTTGAAAGGCAATCGGTAAAGAATTCAGTCATAGATTGCAAGATTAAGTGGGACTGCGGTTAATCATGCGCCACCATGAAGATACGTTCTGTTTTAAGCGGACAAATTGTTTTTGAGGCAATAAGCGATGCTAGTATTCTGGTGGTTAAAACGGAGTGTTAAAAGTTTTTGGCAAACTGCGATTCACCATTCGATTGTTTCTTCGGGTATGTCTGCTTTTGTTCTTAATTATGAGCTAATTATTTTTGAAGCCATTCGCTAGAACGCACGTTATATTCGCTATTTGATTAGACTCAGAATTTCGAGGTTTCTTAATAGAAGTTTTTGCATTTGAAGCAATTTTCCAACGTATAAAAATACGCATTTTGTGATGGAGGAGCCTTTTACTTTCTTTTTCCCGCATGTGATATTTCGGCAAATGGCCGCGCTTTCGCACCGAAACATACGGCCGTTCTGAAATGCCGTGCTAAATCGAGTAATGCACGCTGCAAGCGTGGGGCAGAAGGAGTAGAAAATTAAAATATATATGTGTTCCTTTTGGTTTCGGCGAAGGTGCCTGAAGTGGTCCTGGCTTCTACTTCGGATCACATTCAGGCATTCATTGCAAAATTCAGAGAATAACACTTCAGCTCAGTCGACATTTATAAATAATTAACGACTCAAAAGTTATTGAAAATGTTATCGGAAAAATTTAGGGGAATGCTGGGCATAACCTGCTGATTATTTACAATCTCTTATCTAAAATATTACTCTAAATACTTAAATTGTTTCTTGAACTCGAGAAATAACTCTGCGATTCCACAATGGAAATCTTTCTCGATAACTTTGTTTCCAAAGCGCAATTGCCAATGATATGAAAAGATCTTTTCCACAGAAGTCAATGGCATATTATTTCTTTATTCTTTTTTAATCTCAACAGCTTTCTGTTCTTTTCTAATACCATTTGTTATTTTTAAATCATTTCAGTTACTTTTCAACTTAAGTTTTTTTACCTATCTCATTTTAACGGTCACGCCCTCTTGAGTTCCTAGCTTCGTCTTTATTCTTCATTAACGGGTAACTATGAAAATAACTATAAAAGTAGTTAATTACAAAAAATTTCAATAGGAGGTTAACTGAAAAGAAATTAAAGAATAACACGATTTCAATTATAAATAACTAACTGGGGTTACACGGCTGCGCTCGGTAAAGAATTCTCTTTTAAGTAGCAAATGATTTTCATTTCTCGGGGCCCCGCGGTGTCGGTGCCATAAAATTTCTCAAATGTGTTATTCGGAGAAGAGGTTCACTCGGAATTCTAACTACCACCTAAAGAAACCATTGAACAATTTTGTCAGGCTTGTGCTCGTGGGTGTATCTCAATGTCAAATCCGTCGTATAATCGAGACAGACTGCTTTTCTAAGTATATTTGGTATAATCGGGCAATTTTATTGATATAGGAATTACTCTGGGTGCACTATAAGTCCTGAATTTTTGTTCCCCATTCCTTAATCACGCAAGCGACGTTTGCATTAACATTTAATATTTTACGTATTGTATTGTAAAGTTTTACCATTAATACATATAATAACGAATTAACGTCTTATTTAATATTAATATGGATAGTTTCACCGAAGTCTTTATAGCACCAATAAAATTATGTGGATAATGTCAGTACTATTAGTCAAAACGTAAACAATAAACAGCATCTTGGTTACCGAAGAAATGTAAGTAGATGTATCGATTAATGTTGGGATAAATCTTTTAATGTTAATCGTCAAAGATATAAATGTTCTATTATTCCTTAAAAATCATTCGACTCGCTTTTTAAAGTATTCATAGACTATATTTAGGCATGAATCCATTTGTGCCCTTTATCGTGACGTTAAAAATTCTTCCTCTACGGCGCGCAACGGAGTGGACTTTCCTTGCATTAATCTTTACGTGGCTATCTCCCTTTGAGGAGGACAACAATTAAGAAATTTAGCTTTGTTGCCGCCTGAAAAATGTTAATAAATTTTGCGCTTAGAGGATAATTTCGAGTGATTTAACATGTAATAAGACTAACCACGAACGCAATTAAACTATTAAGTCTTACGTGCGTTATAAAAGCCATTTCCCGTTATAAGTTAATATTTAGGTATATATATATATATATATATATATATATATATATATATATATATATATATATATATCCACATCATTGAAGGGCTACATGGCCTTTTGGGGTTTCTCCACACCATTTACCATGCATTCTTATGGAAATAGGATTTTGTTGACCCCATGGGGTATATGAGACCCCGCGGTCTGCAAAGCTAGAGCAAGTTCTTCATTTTGTCCATGGGATGGCCCATGAAACTTTTGAATTTGATAGCTTCAATGGTGTAAAAACGTATAAGGGACATACAAAGATACATATATACACCTTCATTTCATATATTAGATTCGGGCGCCTTCTCTATTGCATTCAAAGCATACTTTCCTTGAGCATATATATTATAAGAACGACAATACAATTTCGAGGTTTAACAATGTCAAGGTCGCCAAGACAGCATATCCTCAAATAACAACAATAACAAATCTTTTTCAATAAATGTTATTAAGCGATTTGGAACCGAAGGAAAAAGTCGACTATATGATTATGAATATATGTTTATTTTTCTTTAACATGGATGAAGTACAAAGATCTTACGTCGATTACCTAAAATATAATTTTGAAAAAGAAAAAAAGCCTGTAAGTAAAAAAAGGTATTTTTAAGTGTTCTCTTATGGGGATTTGTATAGAGCGTTCAGGCGGACCAATGGACGGACCAACAGAATAATGATATTATGTATTTAATAAAATATCCCTCATTCCCCTCTCCCTCCTCCTCTATCTCTCTCTCTCTCCCTCCCTACCTCTACCTCCCTCCCTCTTCCTCCACCTTCCCTCTTCCTTCTCTCTCCATCTTCCTCCCCCTCCCTCTTGCTTTTCCCTCCCTCTTCCTCCTCCGTTTCTCTTGCTCCTCCCTCCATCTTCCTCCCCCTCCATCTTCCTCCTCACTCCCTATTGTTCCTCCCTCACTCTTGCTCCTCCCTCACTCTTGCTCCTCCCTCACTCTTGCTCCTAGCTACCTCTTCCTCCTCCCTTTCTATTCCTCGTCCCTCCCTCTTCCTCCTCTCTCCTTCTTCCTCCCCCTTCTTTCTTCCTCCTCCCTCCCTCTTCCTTCTCCTTCCCTCTTCCTCCTCCCTCCCTCTTCCTCCTCCCTCCCTCTTCCTCCTCCCTCCCTCTTCTTCCTATTTCCCTCTTCCTCCCCCTTCCATCTTCCTTCTCCCTCCCTCTTCCTCCTCCCTCCCTCTTCCTCCCCCCTCCGTCTTCCTTCAACCTCTCTGTTCCCCCTCCCTCCCTCTTGCTCATCCCTTCATCTTCTCCTCCCTCCCTCTTTTTTCTCCCTCCCTCTTCCTTCCCCTCCATCTTCCTCCAACCTCTCTCCTCCTCCTCCCTCCCTCTTGCTCCTACCTCCCTCTTGCTCTTCCCTCCCTCTTTCTTCTCCCTCCCTCTTCCTCCTCTCTCCCTCTTGCTCCTCCCTCCCTCTTTCTCCCCCCTTCCTCTTCCTTCTCCCTCTCTCTTCCTCCTCCCTCCCTCCCCTCCGCCACAAATTAGTGTCTTCTCTCATATTACCTCACTTGGATTATTGCTGTGTAGTCTATGAGGGCATTCGGGAGGACCTTAATTTGAAATTACAAAGAACTATAAATGCGTGTGTTTGCTTCAGATACGACATACCAAAATATGACCATATTTCTCCAGCACTAAGATGTGCTAACTTCCTCAGAGTTCGTTATCGAAGAAAATACTACCTAGGTTTTCCTATCTTTTAAATTCTCAAGACTAAGCAGCTTGATTACCTTTTCCAATTTCTTACCATCTCATCTGATATAAGGCAAACACCCTCTCGAACAGATCCTGAATTCCTTAAATCCCAACCCATAGGACCTTATCCGTCCTGAACTCCTTTTCAGTTTTGCGGTCAAACTATAGAACTCCATCTCTTCTAATATCTGCCATTCACAGACCATTTATTCGTTTCGGTCCAAATTTGTCCATTTTTTGTATGCTCAATCGCAGTAAAAAATTCTGATATTCTAATGTATTTTTTGTGTCATATTATCAATAAGTGTACATTTCACCAGCTAGAGTGCGTCATAATAACTGTAAAGTTATAAGGCTTTTTTTTGTTGCACCCAGATAACTTAATATATACGTATTTTTGCTAGTTTCATCATATCATCCATAGGTATGCATTTCATCAACTATACGGCATTTTAAGCAACTTAAAAGTCAGATGGTTAGGTTATTTTGTCGAATCTAGACAATTTAATGGACATCCATATTTTTAGTTCGTTGTATCATCCACTTAGTTGCAATTCACCAACCATATTGCATTATTGACAACTACAAAGTTTGAAGGCTAAGTTATTTTTTGTTGAATCCTGATAATATAATGTACATACATGTAAGGTGTATATGGATACGTGTATTATAAGTAACTCTGAAGTCAGAAGGTTATGTACTTTTTTTTGTCTTGGTTCCAGGTGTGTAATATTTTATATACAGTTTGTTTTTACTATCCAGCTGTGATGTCTGAAGTCTATGTTCTTTTAATGTACATGTAGTATTTTGTAATTATTTTGACTGTTTATGTTATCCTTATGTATGCATCTCACCATAACCTAGGGGACTAGTTGTCGCAGGCTCTAATAAATGTATTCTATTCTATTCTTCCTCCTCCCTCCCTCTTCCTTCTCCTTCCATCTTCCTCCTCCCTCCCTCTTCCTCCTCCCTCCCTCTTCCTCCTCCTTCCCTCTTCCTCCTCCCTTCCTCTTCCTTTTCCCTCCCTCTTCCTCCTCCCTCTTCCTCCTCCCTCCCTCTTCCACCTCCCTCCCTCTTCCTCCCCCCTCCATCTTCCTTCTCCCTCCCTATTCCTTCTTCCTCCCTCTTCCTTCTCCCTCCATCTTCCTCCTCCCTCCCTCTTCCTCCTCCTTCCCTCTTCCTCCTCCCTTCCTCTTCCTTTTCCCTCCCTCTTCCTCCTCCCTCTTCCTCCTCCCTCCCTCTTCCACCTCCCTCCCTCTTCCTCCCTCCATCTTCCTCCTCCCTCCCTCTTCCTCCTCCCTCCCTCTTCCTCCTCCATCCCTCTTCTACCTCCCTCTCTCTTCCACCTCCCTCCCTCTTCCTCCCCACTCCCTCTTTATCCTCCTTCCCCCAATCTCTCTCTCCCACACGCCCTTTCCTATTCAATATACACATCCGTCATCCTTTCAAGCAGAAGAAATAATTGTTTCGTGCATTGTGTTTACACAACGACCGCCTTTTCCGCACCGATGGTCTGCCTCAATTCTCCATGGCGATCGGACCCAATCTTCCGAAATCCGTGCGGGTGTGTGTTTTGTGCGTGTCTTTGGTATCGAATCTCGCCTCTTCTCCCCTTTTACCCGCGCTTTTGAATCTCTCCCTCTCGCCCCCTCTATGCCACTTCAGTTCTCCCTCCCTTCTCTCTCTATCTCGCTTTCCCTCCCTTCCTCTTTCTCCCTCGAATTAATTAAAATTTCTATTAGGGGACTGGCGAATTACTCTCGGCCAATGGGGAATATTCGGGCGTGTGAAGAAGGCCTAATTATTTTTATTTCATTATAATTTTTTTATAATTCTGCTCTTTCTGTCTCCTCTTTGCCATTAGCTGCTCTCCCTTCCCCACCTTCCATTCAGTCCTCTCCCTCTTCTCCCCCTCCCTACCTCTTCTCTCTCCCTCCTCCCAGTCTCTCTTCTCTCTCCCTTATCCCCCTCCCTACCTCTCCTCTCACCCTCCTCTCACGTCCTCTCCTCTCTCCCTTATCCCTCTCCCCACCTCTCCTCTCCTCTCTTTTCTCCTCTCTCTCTCTTCTCCCCAACTCTCCTCTCTCCTTTCTCCCCCTCCCTAACTCTCCTAACTTCATTCTCCCACTCCCTATATCTCCTCTCTCAATTTCGCCCTAATAAAGTCGTTTGTCTGTCTGTCTGTCTCTCTCCCTTCCCCCGTCCCTACCTCTCATCTCTCTCTTCTTCCCTTCCATACTTCTCTCTCTCTTCTCCCCCCCTACTTCTCATCTATCCCTTCTCCCCCACCCTACCTCTCCTCTCTCCCTTCTCTCCCTCCCTACCTCTTCTCTCCCTCCCTACCTCTTCTCTCTCCCTTTTTCCCTTTCCTACCTCTTCTCTCTCCCTTCTCCCCATCCTACCTCCCCTCTCTCCCTTCTCTCTCTCCCTACCTTTCATCTACCCCTTCTCCCCCACCCTACTTCTCTCTCCCTCCCTACTTCTTCTCTCTCCCTTTTCCCCCTCCCTACCTCTCCTCTCTGCATTCTCCCCCTCCATACCTCTCCCCTCCCCTCTCCTCCCTCTCTTCTGCCCCTTCCTCTACATCCCCTATCCTCCTCACTCTCACTTATCTTCTCTCTTCTATTACTTCCCTATTTTTTCCTCCCTCTTCTCTTATCTTCCCTCCCGTTAATATCCTCTACCCTTTCCTACTTTCCCCTTCCCTCTTATATTCCCCCAATCCCCTCTCCTCTTCCCCCACTCCTCTTCTCCCACTCCTCTCTCCTCCTCCCTCTCTATCCCCTCTCATCTCCCCCCACTCCCCTCTCCTTTTCCCCACTCTTCTCTCCTCCTCCCTCTCCATCCCCTCTCATCTCCTCCCACTCCTCTCTCCTCTTCCCACACTCCCCTCTCCATCTCCCTCTCCATTCCCTCTCATCCTTCCCCACTCCCCTCTCCTCTTTCCCCACTCCTCTCTCTTCCTCCATCTCCATCCCCTCTCTTCTTCCCCCACTCCTCTTCTCTCCTGCTCCCTTATATTCCACAGAGTGGCTGCTTAGACGATAAGGATTTTTTAAATCGACAAATGTAGCTGAAAATCTCTCCCCCAACCTGTTTTGATTTATAAAATTTTAATGGGAGCCTATAAAAAAATTCGATAAAGCTCTGGACAGGAAATATTCTTCTTTTTTAGACAATTTAATATTAATATCTTTGGAACGGTCTGAACGATTTGGCAGAGCCGTGCTGCTCCCGTGCTCTCGAGTACTGTGCTTGCTATGCAATTAGCGGTGGCGACGGTTTCTTCGAACAGCTTCGGAATTCAAGTAAATCGAAAAATTGTTATTCTGAGAAAATACTAAAAATGTTCTCTCAGAGAAATGCACCTGTTTGAGTAAAAAATCGAAATTTACGATAGATTGGGCGAAAGTACCGTGGTAGAGGAATTTCGACCCTATGCGCATGCGCTCCTCTTTTTTCGCACTCGAATTCAATCTATCGAAAACTAATAAGCGGACCTGTTAAGTCAGATGTTTCATTAAAACGCTCTACAATCGATAGGGACCGATTCATGAGCAGGCACGTTCGACTCATAGATCCACTCGCCTCATATACGGAGACAAAAAGCGAAGTCATTAAACTAGGATGTTGCGCTACGCTTCGTAGTGATTAAAAAGGCCATTTGACACTAAGAACGTTCAGTTTTAATGTATATGATTATTTACAATGTTTTAAAGAAAAAGAGTGGATTTCTCTCCCTCTTACGCATGGCTTATGCTGTATCGGCGCTGTGCGGTGAGGTCGCTTTCATTTACGCGCGTCACACACGGTCACGAAACGAATCGGAGGGAAGTCGGATCACGGGTTAAATATTAATTTTCCGAAAGATAGGTTCTTTGGGTCAGAGAGTGAATGGTTTGCGAACATTGCGCCGCGCGTATTTCTCTTGTTGAGGAAATATTTGAGTGACACTGTCCACTTTATTGATGCCATTAGTGGACGCATTCCAGCCATAGACGAACATGACATTTATTTTACCAGGATTACAACAAAAGCGTTGGTAGACACATGGAACAGCAAATCTCGTTATTTACTTACAGACCGATGTAGATTAAAAATTAGATTCGTGTGATTGATAGCTATACCATACCAATGATCCTAAATATAATTTCCCAAGTGCCTGTCCGTTCGTCCGTCTGTCTATAATAACTATTTTCATTTTCATCCGCCATCTTGAAACAAAATGGCGGCCGCTTAAAATATATAAAATTGTATAATTCGGAAAGGCTGCTTCGGTGAAACAATTTAAAAAAATACGTGTCGTGATAAGCGGTTTCGACAAATTATTTTCAGCTTAGCGAGAAAAATGCGAGTGCCGAAGTCCCTGGAGCGAGTGAAGCGATCGGATTTCGGGGTTGACACGCCTAACTCGTTGGGGCGGAGCCTTTAATCCAGGAATCTCAAACTCACGCCCTGCGGGCCACATGCGGCCAGCGAAATATTCAATAAGCTCTCTGTCTTATTCTGCTGCACGGACCTATTACACACGCTCCTTATGGAATCACATGTAGCAGCGGCAGCAGCAAGACTCGCTTCAATGGGTTTCTTCTTCTATTGAATGGTGCGATTAGTCGATTCATTTACTCCATACTCCCGTGCCAAGTCACAAAACACCAAAACTTTGCGTCGAAACATTTCAAAGAATTTCTCTCCTCCTTGCAATATCGGCCTTCGGCGAGCGTATAGAAACTAAGTGAATATTTGAAGCGCCGGAGGCAGCGCGCTAAACTAAAATGTTGCCAAGTTTTCGGATTTTTATCTCGGACTCCTCCGCGATGCCTGAAAATGGACCGCGTTGCAAGAAAATTGGTGTGAAAATTAAATCCGAGCAACACTAAAAATGCGCTGCGTGAATCCGCGTTGCATGAGGTTTTACTGTACATTTCATATATTTACAAGAAAGAGTTTTCGAGTATCCTAATGATAAATCAGATAGCTTCAATAGTCATGGAATGGTTAGGTAAATCAAATGCGCATTTCGGCAACAAAGTATCCGTCATCAGTAGTGATAGTAGATAGATGTGTCACCAAATATAGCGCTCTTTTTTCCTCGAATACTGCACGAAGGCGGAGCCACAAAAAGATGAAGCAAATACGTTAGATATTCCTTCATTATAGAAAGGTACCAAATTCTAAATATGTTTGACCTTTATGTAAGGATAATTAAATTTTCCCTTAATTGCATTATGCAGCTTGTCATGTTGCGGCTCCGAATATGACCCACCGAGTTTCGCGAAATATTGGAAATGAAAAAAGATATATTCACCGCAAAGCAATTTGCAAGATGTAAAATTAACGTAATAGCCATGTAAAACACACAGTGTTGACCGACTGCTGGAAGTTTTACACTCCTCATGGCTCCAGTCGAAGCAATTGGTGCCCCGTGTCTTCTTCTCTCCCCATTTTGTCCCCGGAAAACATCTTTTGACCAAAAGGCCACTCAGAGCATCGTTACCATCTTCATAATTGGTGACCTCGCACGAGACTTCATCATATTCGCTTTCACTTCTGGAATCGGAAGATGACTTTTCAGGCTGTCATTTTCTTTTTCTTCTCAGCCACCTTTTTTTATTCCTTGTTGCTTGGTTAATAGCTTTCTCTTTCTTTTTCGATTAGCTTCTTCAACAGACATTAGTGCGGCGACACTGTTATCAACATAGACGATCCTCTTCATGATGATGTGCTGGGCTCAATAACTGGAACAAACCGAGTCATATCGTTATAAAAGCACCGACCAATGTTAAAAATCGTTACATTGGTTGCCTTGATTGATGCAATTGAGTGATACCTTAATGTCAATGTGGCCATATTTAGATCCATAAGGAGGGTCATAATAGGAGATTCCTCAAAAGTTTATGTCTGCCACTATTGTGTGCCACTTTGCCGCGTCATCGCTTTGAAAACATGAATAGAATACTGACCATATATGGAAGTAAATGCATTGTCCGCGCTTTATAAATCAACACCCTTCTTAGAACAATATTAAGATAAAGTTGGTGATGCTAAAAACTTAATATTTCCAGAAAATTTCTGTCATTGATTGCATAGAGCAGTGGTTCCTAACCTGGGGTACATGTACCCCCAAGGGGTACGTGAAGCCCTATGAAGGGGTACGTGAGATCAGGGGCGATTCGAGGAATTTTGGCGCCCCGGCCAAGATAGCACTTCAGCGCCCCCCTACGTTAATGTTTATTTAGATATTTACAAAGTACATATTCATTTATTCATCGCCCAGCTCGCCCGTAGCTCGGGCTGGCCCTGCGTGAGATATTTGGCAAATAAAAATTTTATCCTATGTACACGCCTCTGGCTGAAATGAATGGGACAAAAAGAATTTCCCTATTAAAAAGCATTAAAGCGATGCTGTTATAATACGGATTGCCAATTCCCATTGAAAAGCAATGTCCTGGTTGCTATGGTAGCTGAAGTTCTTTATTGTTGAGCATCTGCTTTTATCCGATTAAAATCATATTTCTTCTTGAATTCGGCACCGATTTGAATTTATTCTTAAAAAATAAAAAACCTCATTCTTTTACCTATAGAATTGTTTTCGCTCCGAGTTTCTATCTGAATTAAAACTAATTTAAAAATGCAAATTTATGAAACTCTGCACAGATTTACATGTTTTTCTTATGGAGTATCGAAATTGACTATTGGGGTCAAAAGTACCCCACTAAAAATAAAAAAAAATTGGAATTTTCGATCTTTTTGGTTGGTGACGTGAAAATTATGAGGAATAAAAGGAAATGTGTGACTCAGTATATGAGTGTAAGGGAAGCAAAAGAAGTGTGCAAGGATAGAAGTGTGTGGAGGAAGCATGTGATGATGGGTTGGTAATTGGCAGACATATGGCATGGCTTACCCCACAAGGGAAAGCGTCAAGGTGTGTTGTTGTTCTTGTTGTTCTGGTTGGTTGTACCTAATAACCTATCATTCTGCCAAATTTCAGGTCCGTGGCATATTTATAAGTAACTTAGGTTTTATATCATACTAGCTGAAAGTACCCGGCGATGCCAGGACTACGCCAGACGTCTTCGGCGAATAAAATTGTGTCATATGGTAACCCAATCATTTCAAATTTTGCGCATTTTTTCATGTTCATAAAAACAACACTTTCCCCTATACTGCATATGGAGAAAGTAAATATCCTATCTTAGACAGACAGACCGACAGACACAGACATCATCGCGAAAATAGTAAAAACGTGTTCAGGGGACATCAAAGGTGTATTACCGTTAAAATCTCGAATTCGAATTTTTCATGAAAACAATAGTTTCTCTATACTACATATATAGAGAAAGTAAAAAGTAGTTCTGAGATATCTCTGATACCTATGAATTGGGCCGGGAGGGTCCATGGAGGTCCGGAGGGAACGGGAGCATATGTGAGAGTAATAGGATTTCGAGTTCAACAATGCATTCGGTTGGCAAGGCAACTTCACCTTAAAAACGCTAAATTTCGTCAAAATATGATATTAAAACATTAAATCCGAGATATTTCGATTTGAAGGTGATAAAATACGATAAGAATGAGAAATTATTGTCATTTTTCTGTAGTCCTAGTCCGGAGATCGAATGTCAAATTTGTGAATTTTAATATAATATATTATAATAAATAATATAATATAAATAAGCTTGCAGGTCGAAATATCGATTTTTCCATGTTATCTTATGGGAAATGGAAATCATTCCCAGGAATCGAACCCTGGTTGATTTTGGAATATTTTTTCGTAAATGGCTTTCACTTTAAGAATCAAACATTCCCATCAAATGTCAATCTTCTAGCTACTCAGAAAGTTTGGTAAAAATAGCATTACAGTTCCGCTTTCCCACCCACGACGACGACGAAGTCATTTTTATATATTAGATGTGACTACCATACGAATATCACGTTCTTCAATTGTGCGTAATATCGGAGCGAATGTTGTACTGTCCTCTAAGGAATGGAATGAAGATTCTAATTGTTATCATAGAATTTTGCTTATCGATTGTGTATTTCTTAGAATTTCGCGTAAATAGTGGCGATTTTGCAGTTTTTATAACTTATTACGAGAATTGCCATAGCAACAACTATTGTAGGACTCAGACTCGGTATGTTCTAATATGTACACGTATTATTTTTGCCGCTCAAATACGGGCGATCAATTTAATATTCCGTTCGAATGTGTTTATAATCCTAAAAATAAAAGAGAATGTTTGTCTGTCTTTCTGTGGCAGCCATAACTCTTCAGAAAATAAACATAGAAGCTTAAAAATTCGGCAACAGCTTTAGATTGATTCTAAGAGTTTCAGGGTCAAAAAAATTCAAATCGGCCCACAGGGTTGTTGGTCCAAATGTCGGTTTATAAAGATATCTCAGCAACCAATTGACAGATTTAGATGAATTCTACAATAATATCAATATATGAGGAGGAAAACATTTGTCGAAAGTAAATTACGAATAGGGACTTGGAACGTAAGAAATATGAGAAAGGCAGGAAGCTAGAGAACTTGAAAGAAGAAATGAGAAGAAATAGAGTCGACATTATAGGGCTAAGCGAAACTAGATGGGAGAGAGAAGGACAGTTCGACTCGGAAGAATTCACGGTAGTTTATTCTGGAGGAAATAGTGGGGAAAGGGGAGCAGCTCTGGTACTTAGGAAAGATATGATGAAATGCGTGACAAAGATAATAGCAACGAACGATAGACTGATGGCAATAAAGCTAAAACCAGTCCCAGTGGACATGTTGATAATCCAGGTATATATGCCAACGTCAGCTCATGACGATGAAGAAATAGATGAGATCTATGAGCAAATTAATGAAATTTACGAAGAAGACGGAAGAGGAAAGGTAAACTGCATAATAATGGGAGATTGGAACAGCATAGTCGGAGAAGGACAGGAAGAAAATGTTGTCGGGCAATACGGACTTGGGAAGAGAAATCGAGGAGGGGAGAAATTCGTAGAATTCTGCATCAATAATGACCTTGTAGTGACTAATACATGGTTCAAAAACCATAAACGAAGGTTATACACATGGAAAAGCCCAGGAGATAGAATGAGATGCCAAATAGATTACATCCTTGTAAAACAAAGCTTCAGGAACAGCATAAAGAACGCCAAGGCATTGCAAGGAGCAGACATTGATTCAGATCACAGCCTTCTAATACTTGACATGAGTACAAAGCTCAAACAAATAAGAAAAAACGAGAAGAGAAAGACAGACCTGGGACCTAGAAAAACTGAAAGAAAGGCAGGATGTAGTCAGCATGAAGTTGGAAGATAACTTAAGAAAGTTGGAAAACAAACCGAAGACCGTTGATATAGAATGGAATTAAATTAAAACCAGTATCAAAGATATCTTGGATAAAGAGATTGGAAAACAAGATAAGAAAATCAGAAAACCATGGATCACGAAGGAAATGCTGGAGAAAATGAATGAGAGACGAAAATGAAAAAACGTTAACAGTGAAGAAAGTAGAGCCAACTATAGGCGTATAAACAATGAGTTGAGAAGGGTAACAGATAAAACTAGAGAAAATTGGATAAAAGGAAAATGTGATAAAATAGAACAATTGGAGAAGTTAGGACGCTACTATTTTATGTACGCTAGGGCACTAGAATTAGAAGATAAGAAGTCTAATGGAATTTATGGTAAAGGAATTATGAATACGGATGGGAAGATAGTCTCAGAAACAAAGGATGTAGCACAGGTATGGGAAGAATACATTAAGGAATTATAAAGCAAACAGGCAGGAGCGGCAAAAATAGAACTGGAATATGAGGAAAACATTGAAGAGGACAACTTAGGACCAAGTATTATGGAGAGCGAAGTAGAAAAGGCGATAGTGGAACTAAAGAAGGGGAAAGCCACGGGCAGCGATGGAATACCGGCTGAGATACTTAAAGTCATAGGATCAGAAGGACTAAAAGCGATCGCGAAATTAATTAATAAGATTTACGACACGGGAGAGTGGCCTCAGGATTTCCTAGAAGTAACAATGATCCCTCTAAAGAAATAGCCAAAGGCAATGCAGTGTAAAGATTACAGAACTATAAGCCTTCTGTCACACACATCGAAGATCATCACGAGGATTCTTAATAAAAGGCTGGAGAAAAAGGCAGAAGAAATAATAGGGGAAGAGCAATTCGGTTTCAGAAAAGGACGAGGAACTAGAGATGCTATAGGAGTAGTTAGAATCATATCAGAAAGGGCAATAGAATACAGTCAAGATATCTGCGCATGTTTCGTAGACTGGCAGAAGGCCTTTGATAGAGTAAATTGGGTAAAGTTGATGAAGATATTAAAGGATATAGATGTAGACTGGAAAGACAGGAGACTGATTAGGAATCTATATGAGAATCAAGTTGTAAAAGTCAGGTTTGAGAATGTGGACACCTGCGGAATAAATATCGGTAGAGGAGTAAGACAAGGCTGCTGCCTATCGCCAACCCTATTCAATATATATGGAGAAAATCTAATGCAAGAAGCTTTAGAAGGCACGGGAGATTTCAAAATTGGAGGAAGGATTATAAAAACAGTAAAATACGCAGATGATCAAGTACTTCTAGCAAGAAGGGAAGAGGAGCTACAAAAAATGATAAATAGACTAGTGATAATTGGTAGAAAATGCGTTATGGAAATAAATACAGAAAAATCCAAGGTCATTCGAGTATCGGGTAAAGAAGAGAATCTGAACATAACTATTGGGGGAATGCCATTAGAACAAGTTTCAGAATATAAATACCTTGGAAGTATCATAACACGAGAGGCAAAATGTACGGATGAGATCAAAACTAGAATAGGAAAAGCAAAAGCGGCTTTCAGGAGAAAGAAACAACTACTTACAGGGAATATAAGGGAAGATATCCGCAAGAAGTCGATAAAATGCTACGTATGGAGTATAGCATTGTATGGAGCAGAAACATGGACGCTAAGGAAAAATGACATCAAATACTTGGAAAGCTTTGAAATGTGGACTTGGAGGAGAATGCTGAAGATAAAACGGACAGATAGGATGAAAAACGATGAGGTGCTACATAGAATAGGAGAGAAGCGAATGATTATACAGACTATCAGAAAGAGGAAGGCTAACTGGGTTGGACATTACCTGAGGAGAGAGAGTATGATTAAAGACGTGTTAGAAGGAAAACTAGATGGGAAAAGGGAAAGAGGTAGGAAAAGGTTTCAGCTGATAGACGATTTTAAAGGGAAAGAGAGTTATCAAGATATAAAGAGGACAGCGGAAAATAGGAGTATATGGAGAACCAGGTTTAACCAAGAATAATCACGGACCTGTCTACGGACAGACTACCTATGATGATGATCAATATTATGATGAGACACCGAGCCTAGAATGGATAGAATCTGTCTACGGGGTCAAGTATCGTAATGTAGGCTCGATCCAAATTTCACGATTTCGAGGGGTCCCCATGGAACGGTCGGTCCAAATTTCTGCAATGTCCTTCTGCCTGTACGTATATATCAGGAAAGATCTGGTTGAACCGATTTCAACCAAATCAGGTGTGTATTTGTTTGTTTGAGTGTCCAGTAAATTCGCCTCTCTTGCAGCACTATTGGGTATCTCAGAGGTAGTGCAATGTATAACCGGGGAGGGAGGAGGGATACCCGGTGCCGGCATTTGCCTGCTCTTACGAAGAACACCAGAGGGGCCAACGGCTTAACGTCCCTTCCGAAGGACGGAACAGCTGAATTTGCGCGGTCTCCTCAAACCACACAAACAGGGGACCGGGCGACCTTGGAAAAATCCTACTTGCGCAGGATTCGTACCCGATGACTTTTTCAAGCATTGGCGAGTAGCAGCCAGCGTCCAAACCACTACACCACCGGCACCCCAAATCGGGTGTGTACTGTGAAGCTATTAAAGCCAATATATGTATTTAAGAAATGATTAAATGGAAAGTAGGCATCATAAGTTCTGTTTGGATCATCTTGTTTGGAATATTATCTATTACATTTGATAAATGTAAAAAAGCATAAGAATACACGTTGTAGGTAATTTAGTTTGCAACAACGTTTGTTTGAAACGTTTTCCCATAAGAGATATTTTAAAAACTAATGTATTAGCAGCCACCACCTACCAGCGACTATGGTAAACACTTTACTCTAGTTGCGTATTAGTAACGCTCCTTTTTCTTTTCTTAATTGTTGGAGCTTTGTGGCTATATCCAATATCAAAAGGCTACGGTTTGAGTTTATTTCTGTTCTTTGTGAAGTCTAAGTTTTTCTTGCAGTTCCTTAGAATACTTATTAGCAATTAACCTATTTGAGATTTTTAGATATATTACAGGTATGGAGAAAGTAATCTGGTGGCCACTTAAGATTTTGACTACATACCATAATGAAATTAATGTTTAAAGTGGAGCTAAAGCGCTGGGCCACAGTAATAGGTAGTATTATATTTCCTTTACTCGCAATTCTAAAGAAATGACGGTATGGATTTTAACTAAATGTTGTATATGTAATCTTCATATAAATAAATAACTAAAATAGCATATTTAAACGAGGTCGGCTAAACACGGCTACTAAAATATCATGGTTTGAATTTTTCGTTAACTATGAATGTTGAAGGTATAGACTGAACCGATCTCAATAAGATATTTCGTTTGTAGAGAGAGTATAGGATGTCAGAATGAAATGAACAAGTTTAGAATGGATCTAAAAAGCTGGGATACCGCAATATAACGTAAAATATTTTCCTAATTTCAAAGCAAATATATAACTATGCGGTTACACTATGGCGAATTTGACGAAAAGCACCTCTGTTCCACAGGATACCCGTGCACATCCCTACTTGTTATGGACTGATTTTTGCACGCATTTGAACTGCTGAAGAAGGAATTTTAAAATGACGCCATCGTTACAAGCTGAATTGATAGTCTAATATTTCTATCCAACAAGCAATTCATGAAACGTATTTGAACCACACTAGTTATTCACTCAAAATGAAGTGATATGTTTTAGCATCACTCGTGAGAAGATGGCCTTGTTATGAGTGAATAGAAACCGCTTAGAAGGCATCTTCAGCAGTGCCTCAGTTGTTTTCCCTCTCTTCCTTCCTTTCTACCGCTTCATTCTCTCTTCCTCTCTCTCTCCCAGTCTAGTGCCGGTGCTAATAGGAGACACACGTGTTTAGTTCCACTCCCCGTAGACCCTTAACCTCAACTTCTTACTCTCACTCGCCATGGCTACAAAAGCTGACCTCCAGGCCCAAAATAAAGCCCTCGAATCTCTCGTGAAAGATTTTAAGAAAACTCTTGAGTCTTACAACTTACGGATGGATACCTTCGAGTCGGGACTTACGGCTGAAAAATTCCTGCACGGCGATGATCGTCAGAACGCGTTAGCCTCGCTTGAATCCCGATTTTTTAAATTCAAATCGGGATTGATCGTGGAGGTGAAATCTCTCGGAGGAAGCGTCTCATCACTGGAGACCAAAACGGACATTCTCTTTAAGAAATTGGACGACCTCGACGCAGACGTGATTGTCTCCTCATCCACAGGATCCACGTGGAGAAGGAAAATCCCGCCAAAGTTCCGAGATATTTCTAGGGAGCAACCTCAATATTGAAGTTCATCCTTTTATGATTTCACACGCTCACCTCCTCCTCCTTTACAGTGGAAAAAATCTATGGTCATTTCTCTTCAGAAAAAATCAGCTCCTGAAAATTTAAACGTTCACAGGCCTTTAAGCATTTTACCAACCCTATCTAAGGTCTTAGAACGACTGGTCCACGAGCAACTGACTGACTTCCTCCAACGACGCAATCTTTTAGATCCTTTCCAATCTGGATTTAGAAAACACCACAGTGCATCCACTGTCCTTTTAAAAATAACTGACGATATACGCGCAGCGATGGACACAAAACAAATTACAGTTCTAACATTAGTCGACTTTTTCTAAGGCATTCGATTCAATCGAGAAGGATATCCTAATGGACAAACTCAATGGCATGGGTTTCTCACGTACTACGTTAGATTGGCTCCCATCTTACCTAAATAACCGTCACCAAAATGTAACTTTAAATAATTCCTCCTCCTCTTGGCTCCCCGTCACCAGAGGCGTCCCATAAGGATCAATTCTCGGCCCTCTTTTGTTCTCCATTTCCATTGATGACATCTCCACGGCAGTTACATCGTGCTCCTATCACCTCTACGCCGACGACCTTCAGATCTATATACATTAAAAAACCTCAGAACTTCCAGACGCCATTAGTAAGCTGAATGCGGACCTTAAATCATTAACGGATTGGAGCAGTTATCATGTCCTAAAAATAAATCCATCTAAATCACAAGCCATTTTGATAGGTTACCCAAAGCTCTTTTTCCACATCAACTTCGTTATCGACTCTCTGCAAGTTGAAAATGCACCCATCTAATTCTTTAAAACCTTAAAACATCTTGGTCTTATTATAAATGACACACTCACGTGGACAGACCATATCACGAGTGTTAGTAAAAAAGTAAACTCCATCTATTCATTGAAGAGACTGAAACACTTCCTACCGCAGTATTAAAAGCAAAAATCGCATCCTCTCTTCTTCCGCCTCATATAGATTACTGCGACGTGGTATACAGTGATTTTTCAGTAGATCTGTCCAATAAAATTCAAAAAATTTAAAATTCCTGCTTAAGATTTATTTTTAACCTTAAAAAATAAGATCATATATCCGACTACTACAAAAAGATGTCATGGTTTAATCTCGATTCCCGCAGGAAACTCCATATCCTTGATACAATATTTCGGCTACTGTCTTCAAACTCTCTCTCTTATCTTTCGTCAAACTATTCCTTTCTCTTTTCCCTACACGAAAAAAACACCCGTAACTCAAGAACGCTAAATATTCCAACTCATAGGACAAAAATTTTCAGTAATTCATTTCACATAGCGTCCTGCAGACTTTGGAATGAGTTACCCATAAAGACAACAAAGCTAAAGTCACTGGAAGTCTTCCGCAACTCCTGCTTTCTACATTTGATGAACAAGTGCTATACTGAATGATGTAATCCTGCACACACCTCACTTTCTGCATGATTTATCCTCTCAAACATGGAATCATTGTATTGTACGCAGCCTCTGGTATTTTACATTCTCCGAAGCTCAAGTCTATCTAGTGTGGTTTTCAAAATATATTTTTAATTATTAATTTTTTTAATTTTTTAATTTAATTTAATTTTTTTAAATTTCTCTTAAATTTTCTCCTAGCTTTCTTTTTCATCTTTTATTTGTAAAGCAAGCATTTATATTCGAAAGTATAACATGAAAATTCTCCATATTTATAATTATTCAAAATTGTCTCTGTTGTACTTATCTATATGTGTATAACAGAATGTATATGTATATTTCTCTCGTGGTAACCTTTTTTGTGAATTAGGATTGTAAATTTAAAAAAATGTTAAATATGTAAATCCTGGTGTAACCAAATTGTAATGGATAGGGGGAAGAGGGGGCTACTTAGCCTCAACCTCGCCAATAAAGACATTTTTCTTTCTTTCTTTCTCTCCCTTCCTCCCTTTCTCTCTATCTTCCTGTTTATGTCCTTAAAGATCTCTCTTGCAAAGTAATAGCTGCCAGTGACGCTCAGTATTCCCGAAGACCTGAATATCTTTTCCTTGAAATAATAGTAAATTCAAAAAAGCTTTTGCTAGGGATAATATATCGTCCTCCAAAAATAGGCCACCTATCAGACATCGACGACATTGCAAACTTAAGACAAGATTACCAGCATATAATCATAACTGGCGACTTTAATTATATTGTGTATGTATATTATTTGTATGTAAGTTTTAGTGTGTATTCATATGCCTTACCTTATTTTATTCTTTTATATATATTTTTTTTGCTTTATATATAACTCTGTTTATGTGTACTTTACTTTTAAGTATTTAACTATATGTATTATATATGTATTTAACAATATGTATTTCAAGACCCAATAAATCTTTAGATATTGCTATAAGTAGGTTTCGCAGGTTTTTCACACTCCCTTTCTTGTGTGGGTGTTTTCCTGCAGTGGGGTTTTTCCTAGGGAATAGTACATTATCTTCCCTAGTTCTCCCCGCAACAACAACAATTACCCATCTGTTTTTTTAAATCCTATACTTTCCTATACATTTCATTGTATTTCATGTTGCTCTTCATTTTATGTAACCTTTTAGTTTAATTTTATTATTTGTTACTATCTAATTGTATGTAACTGACAATGAGTTAGATGGATGAGGAGACTGTTTAGTCTCAATCTCGCCCTAATAAAGACGTATATCTATCTATATCTATCTATCTCTCCCACACACCCTCCCCTACTGCACTCCTCCCTCCACTTCTCCTCCTCAAACAAAAGTCCTTACCCATAGCGTTGATGGAAAATGTTCCACTCTGCGGATCACAGGATGTCACTCTGGTCACGTGACTTGTTAAGCGCGGATGGATGGGTGAGGTCTGCCTGCGAGGTTTAATGTAACAATATTGCGGTTCTCCATTCCTTCACCATCTCCCCATCTCCCCTCCATCTTCATCTCCCCCTTCTCGGTGAAATCCTCAACCTTCGCATCATCCCGACACTGCATAACCAACTAGCCAATGAGCGATCGATTTTTCTCCGCAATCTGGTACCGCGTGTTGTGACGTGCGCTTCCCAAAAGCGGAAGGAAACAATTCCTTACCAACCAATTTGCGTCGGGCAGTAACCACGTTACGGGATCCTCTTACGGGGAGGACGACGAATCATTAGTCTCCTTCAGATTCCACCATCTCTCGCCTCTCTCATGAACTATCGGCCGTGAAAAAGTGCGGATGGGGTGCGTTCTTCCCCCTCCCTCCCCCATCCCTCCCCCTCCATCCCCCTCCCTACTCCTCCATGCCCCTTCCTACCCCTCCCACCTCTTCCTTCCCCTCCCTCCCTCCTCTCCCTCCCCCACCCTCCCTACTCCCCTCACTCCTCCTCCCGCCCCCTTTCTCATTCCCTTTCCTCCCCTTCCCTCTCCCCTCCTCCGCCTCCTTCCTCTCCCTTTCCTCCCCCCCATCCTCTCCCTTTCCTCCCCCCTCCATCCTCTCCCTTTTCTCCCCACTCCCTTCCTCCTCAATCTTTTTATCACCCCCTCCCCTCCGATGAATCACACGTTCGCGCGCTTCGTTTGTTTTTCATTTTCTATTCGCGAGGGAAAGGTGATTAACGTCCGCGCGTAAGGTGGCCCGCTGACGGCCTATTTTTCACGGCGTTTGAGAGGAGCCTTGTTCTCGTGTTACAGAACACGCGACATATTTAATGGAGCACCAACGTCCGTTTTGTTGCGGGCAGGGTGTATGGCCCCGTTGCCGCGCGGCATGATGTGCATAAAAGTTAATTGTGCGATATTTTCCGATCGATGGAAACGGTGTATAATGCACAGTGAATTTTTTAAAGCTAAAATAGAGGTCGATTTGCAGCTGTTGAGGTCATACGTATTTCAATTGTGGCTTTGCCAATTTCTTTATATCTCTTCCTGCGTTTGCCTTGATAATCATTTGGAGTTGAAATATCTCTCCGATATTATTGAAAAAATTGTTGCAATTGATTTTGTCGTTTCTGTTGTGTTAATAAAATACACATTTAATAATTTTTTTCCCCTTAATTTATTCGTAAAATAACTTGCGTGTAGGTGTAATTTCTTCTCTTCAAGTTTAGAATTATTTGAAGCTGATATAGAGTGCATATTTATAAAACTTTATCTCTTGCCCACGTTTATATTCCGCACTAAAGTGTAATGATTTAGTTAAAAGTAATATTTTAATTTTTTTTTTCGAAAAATTCATGGCCCACATTTGAAAACTAGAAGGCACGGTTCGCATCCTGCGGACACACTCAAGCTCTTGAAAGAAAACAGTTTTAAAAATTTTACTTGGAATGCGAATGACATAATTTGTTAATAAACGAAATAGTCAAATCTTATTTTTCATTTTGATGCGCTCTTTGCACGAAGTGAACGCATATAGGGGAGGTCGCTCCGTACATCCTTTCGTCCGTTCGTCCATCCTTCCATCCGTATGTCCGTCCGTCCATCTGTCCGCATGTTAAAACTATGGTTCGCTGGACGTATTTTGGTATTAGGGAGTATTGCTGAAATTGGTCGATCGATTCCAATTTTGGTTAAAATCGGACAACAATGGCTACCACTTTACACAAAGACTTACAATGTTCCTTTGTTGCAAATCAGGAACCGCTAGACGTATTTTGATTAAATTTCGTATTGGGTAGTTTTACTAAACTTGGTTGACCTATTCCAATTTTGGTTTAAATCGGACAACAAATACGACCACTTTACATGAAGAACTATATGTAATTTACAATGTTCCTTTGTTTCAACTCGGAAGTCGCTGGACGGATTTTGATGAAATTCGGTGCTGGATAGTTTTGCTAAAATTGTTCGACCGATTCCAATTTTGGTCAAAATCCAACAATAATTGCGAGTACTTAACGTAAGGACACATGTATTTTACAACGTACCTCGCTTGCTTCTCGTCAAATATTCATCTGAGGGAAAAATATTCAGAACATTGTGAAATTTCAAAGAACGTATTTGGAAACTCTGTGTAGTCCGACATGGAGTACTCCTTTCCCGTATTGTTTATTCTAAAAAATGTTTTTTTTAATATCTTATGCGGCAGCAAACTTAAATAATGGTACTCTTTTAAATAAATTCTAAATGCAGTTTTAAATAATTAATTTCAGTTACATTCATAACCAGAAAAACATCACGTTGGGATGAACAAACTACGAGCACTCGATGGCGTCTTAATTAACCATAGTTTTAGTTGATTTTCTGGATATTTACTGTAATACTGAGTAACATTGTTTAAATAATAATCCTCTTTTTAAAATCCAAGACGGCACATTTGCAATACATGCTCGATTTAATTTATAAATCCCATTGAAATGCACCTCGTTTTCTGCAATAAATACTTCGACGGTGACTCAAATCACTCTTTCTGAAATTTGCTTTATTTTTGCTCTGTGGCACCCACATTCAATAACAAGTGGTCGGAGTTGACGAGGATTGAGGGACCAAGCGCATATTTTAGTCTGAGAGTTATTGGATATCAGTTATAAGCGCGTCTGTTGTTCGGAGGGCGCGAGAATTTCAAGAATGAGGACGTCTGTTGGCCGTAAGGGCCCATGAACGTCAGTAATAAGCGCCATTTTCTCGAAGGACACAAGAATTTCAGGAATAAAGGCGTCTGTTGACCGTAAGGACCCATGAGCGTCAGTAATAAGCGCCATTTTCTCGAAAGACCCAAGAATTTCAGGAATAAAGGCGTCTGTTGACTGTAAGGACCCATGAGCGTCAGTAATAAGCGCCATTTTCTCGAAGGACACAAGAATTTCAGGAATAAAGGCGTCTGTTGACTGTAAGGACCCATGAGCGTCAGTAATAAGCGCCATTTTCTCGAAGGACACAAGAATTTCAGGAATAAAGGCGTTTGTTGGCCGTAAGAGCCCAGGAATTTCAGTAATAACCGCCATTTGCTCGGAGGGCCCAAGAATTTCAGGAGTAAGGGTATTATTTTTTCAAAGGAATAAGAGCGTTTGTTTGTTGGAGGAATAAATAATAAGGAACTAGTATGGAAAGGTGAACTCCATGACGGAGTGCACAGAGTTTTCAAATGCGTTCTTTGAGATCGATAAATTTTAGTGAAATTCCCCAATACCAAATTTCATCAAAATACATCCCACGTTGTTGAAACTTACATTGTAAGCTGCATGTAGTTCTTCATGTAAAGTGGCCATAATTATTGTCCGATTTGAACCAAATTTGGAATAAGTGCACAAAGTTTAGTAAAACTTCCTAATACCAAATTTCAACAAAATACGTCTATCAGGTCCCGGTTTAAACAGAAGTTCATTGTAAGATACATGAAGGTGTTTATGTAAAGTGGTCGTTATTGTAGTCCCCTTTAAACAAAATTGGAATCGGCCGACAAAACTCCTATACCATTGAAATATGTCCAGCGGTTCGCTAGTTGTAAAATGTTTAATTAATATTTTTTTTGAATGAACAAAAGAACATCGAAAATAGTATAATTTTTTAAATACGTTAAATTCCTTTTCTTTTAAATTATTCCAAACCTCACGTTTTACGATAAAATTATTTCACAAAAATATCTATTTAATTATTTTGACCTTTTTTCGCACAGATGTATATTTAGCGAGATTCTTGCGAAGTTCGTTGTAAAATTCGTGTCTTCAGGTAACGTCGTCTTAGTTCTTGTCCTATTTTAACCAAAATTGGATTTGGTCGAAAATTGTAGCAAAAATTTCAAACACCAAATTTAATCTAAGTACTTCCAACAGTTCTCGAGTAAAACATGCGGACGCACGGTTGGACGAACGGACGGACGTATGGACCGACGGACGGACGGATGGACCGACGAATGGACGGACGGATGGACCGACGGACGGACGGATGGACGGACGGATGGATGGATCGACGGATGGACGGACGAATGGACGGACGCATGGACCGACAGACAGACGGACGGATGGACGGACGGACGGATGGATGGACGGACGGATGGACCGACGGACGGACAGATGGACCGACGGACGGACGCATGGACGGACGGATGGATAGTCCGACGAAAAATGGACGGACGGATGGACCGACGGACGGACGGACAGATGGACCGATGGATGGGCGGATGGAAGGACGGACGGACGGACAGAAACGACCTCCCCCCCTATATGCGTTGAATTCGTGCACTTTGTGCAAAGAACGTATAAAAACGCTGACAGGAGTTCAGTTTGATACAATCTAAATCAGTGGTTCTCAACCGGTGTGCCGGTGCACACTGGTGGGCCGCGAACATTCCCAAAATGTGCCGCGAGAACTTGAAGAGAAGATTGCAAATCTGCGCGTCTTGCACCGATTATATAGATAGTTTAACAAAGAAACTAACCCAGTATTAAGACTAGTTGAATCCAGTCCAAAAGTATCACTGCTTGAGAAGTTGCGTAAACAGTAACACTGGCAACAACGATGTAAGCGTTGTCATAGTAACCGAATGCCTTGTGCATGAGTCATAGCCAACTGATTGGTTTTCGCTATAACCATTGTTTTTTGTATAGGGATGCCCTTGTTAAAAAGACATTAACAGTTGACTTGAAGTCCATATTAGACCTAATTCTCGGAATGGTTTATTTTATGTAATCCAGACCTCTAAA
Source organism: Tanypteryx hageni (assembly GCA_028673005.1). Taxonomy (NCBI): domain Eukaryota; kingdom Metazoa; phylum Arthropoda; class Insecta; order Odonata; family Petaluridae; genus Tanypteryx; species Tanypteryx hageni. The sequence goes on from CM054115.1 coordinate 201,188,444, forward strand.
GACCCGCATCTCCAAACAGCTTTAAATGCTATGGGTTCGCAGAAAGAATGTTTAGTTTTACACAAAGAAATAAGATGGGTATCAAGGGGAAGAGTGTTGGCTCGCGTATATGAACTTAAAGAAGAGATGCTACTATTTTTTGAAACAGAGGGAAACTGATTTTTGTGAATATCTTAGCTGTGAACTTTGGTGCGCCAAATTAGCATATTTGGCAGAAATATGCAGGTATCTGAATATTGTGAACACCAGTATGCAAGTGCGGAATGAAAACATCCTGAATTCTACGGATAAACTACTGGAAAAAGAGAGCTAGAGAAGGTAATCTCGAAATGTTTCCTCTGATCCAAAAACCCGTACAAAAGAAATTGTTGCTCTGGTGGTGGAGCATTTATCAATTCCAGAGCACAATATCGAGCGTTACTTTCAATCCTAGACTACAGAGAAATACGATTGAGTAAAGAATTTATTCACACCAGTGACATGACTTATGTGTTTTTACTCTCTCCGAAGAAGAAGAGTTAGCTTCCCTTTCAACTGATCGCACTCTGAAACTCAAGAACGCCTAATTGCCTCTGGATATGTTCAGGATGTTTGTTAGAGAAGAGTGTTCAGAAATTGCGAAAAATGCTTTGGCTGTTTTGATGCAGTATTCTACATCCTATCTGTGTGAGGTGAGGTTCTCGACATTTGCAAACATTAAATGCTGAAAATGGGAACAGCTCAATTGTGTTAAAGATTAAATGAGAGTCTGCTTATCACGGATACGTCCTAATATCAGTGCACTCATTAGAAAACGCCAAGCTCAAATGTCACATAGGTAAAATTTTAAAATAGATTTTTACAGAATATCATCATTTGTTGTTTTACGATATCATTACAATTAGGTCGATTACATATACGATATGATATAAAAATATATGTACTTTTATGATAAATCGTAGTTCTTTATTCTAATCTAATCCAGTGTGCCGTAAAAAGTGAATATCCAAAGTTTGCCGCCAGGGCCAAAAGGTTGAGAACCACCGATCTAGATTCTAAATTATGGAAATTGAATTTCCGTTCAAACTCAAGTTGTAATCACGGGCACTATAGTAGACTTACTTAAATGATGATGTAATTAGCTGATCTATTTCTGAACAAATGTGTTGATTTTTGCCACAAGTGTGATTAACTTTTTAAATGGTAAACTCCAGTGTTTGCTTACCTATTCTTTCAGCCACATTGTATGTCGAACTTAAATTTTAAAATAAAAATGTTCTTTTTTCGGAGTGACGAAATCATTTGACTAATGTATATTTTAGCACACACAAAGTATATATGCATGTGTGTGAGTATAAAAAATTATACTTAATGTTCATGATGCTTATCATTGACCAATTTGATTAATGTGTTAAAACAAGTGAGGTAATAATTGCATGGCAAATTACATGAGGCGCCTGTTTTCTTTTTCAGTATTATGACGTCATCATAAGGATACATATAAATAACAGAGGAGACTACGGCGACTGAAACTACGACCTGAAGAGTCGACTCCGACCGTAAACAAACAAAAGATTTAGCGAGAAGAACCAAGCGCTGAATACGTATTTCGAGAGCAAAGCTCTCATCGAGAAAGTGAAGGTGGGAGGGAGGGGAGTGAGAGGGGGAGGAGGAATCGTTAGACCGTAAAGGGGGGAGTAAGGTATCGGGCCGCGATCGATATTCATAACGCTATGTTGTTGTTTTCCCTCCTCCTCCTCCCACTCCGCTCACTCACACCATCACTTTCTCGCCAACCGCCAACGGTTCAAATTCCCTCACGCAACCCAGAAGACCCCACTCTTCTTCCAGGGTTACTGATGATGAGAGCTTAGCTCTTGAAATAGGTATTGAGCACTTGGTTCTTCTCGCTAAATCCTTTGTTTGTTTACATCTACATCTGGATATTACCCTGCAAGTCACCTTGACGGTAGATGGCATGGGGTGCTGCTCACTAAGTTCCTAACTAATTATTATTCACTGTTATCTATTGTGGTGACGTATTGTCGTAGGGAAAAAGGACTCCTTATACCTCTCTGTCCTACTATATATTTCCTCATTATCCCTACGTCCAATAATACGTTGGTGGTCGAATAATATTCTTCATTTTATTTACGAATATCTCCGACCTAAATTTATCTAGAAGTTTAAGTCTCGCCTCTAATCTTTCAACAATGGCCAATTCAACTCTTCAATGAGTAACGTAACGCTCTGTTTTTTACCGTAATTCTTTTTCACGAATCTAGCTGTTCGCCGCTGTATTTTTTCTAAATCCTTTATGAGTCCCCTCTGATATGGATCCCAAACCGCTGCTGCGTATTCCATTTGAGGTCTAACCAAGGATAAATAACAGGATTCTCTCACCTTTTCGGTAGTTTTCCTGGCTATTCTACGCACAAAAGCCAACTTCTTATTTTCCGCACCTATCACTCGTCTGATGTGGGTGTCCCAAGACAGGTCACGATTCAAGGTTACCCCGATTCCGAAACAGGAATGCTCTCACCATCTATCAAATAGAAAAATACGGACGATGGGCTTCTAGATTTCCAAAAGTTTAGAACATTACTCTTTTTCTGATAGATTTCTAGCTGCCATTCCTTTCACGTTACAGATAACGCATCCAGATCATCCTGAAGCTGACGATGGTCGCTAGGACCACTAATTTCTCTATAGACTGCGGTGTCGTCCGCAAAAAGCCTAATATTACTTTTCACAACTGAGCTGCTGTTGTTTATTTTAAGCAAGAAAAGCATAGGTCCGATCACACTACCCTGCGTCACTCCAGAGACTACATCTGCCACACTCGAGGACTTTTTGTTTTCTATTCCAAAGGAAAGCGCGAACCCAGTTAATGACTTTAACATTAACGCCAAGATTTCCCAATTTTAATAACTTTCGGTGGGGAACCTTGTCAAAAGCTTTTCTAAAATCAAGGAACACTGCATCGACCTGTTAATTATTTTCGCTGCATGATGAAACAACATTCACAAACAGACCGAGTTGGGTGTCACAGGATCTACCTTTTCTGAAGCCATGTTGACAGCTGACTAACAGCGATCTACTCTCGAGATAACGCATATTATTGCTAACAATAATGTGCTCCAAAATCTTACATGATAATGATGTTAGAGAAATCTGCCTATAATTTTCGGGGTTTTCTTTGTCACCTCCTTTATGAATGGGTGTGACGTGTGCTATCTCTAACTATCAGGAACCTCACAAAGTGTAAGAGATTTCTCGAATACTATCCGAAGGAAGGAAGTTATTTCTTCTGCTAGTTCTTTTAATGCACGCGCTGGAATTCCTTTTGGTCCTGGGTTTTTGTTGGGCTTTATCGCACCCAGTTGCTTCGCTAGTCCTGTCTCAGAGATTTTAATATTATCCATCCAAATACGTCTATTGGGAATAAGATAATCTTCAAGTGTATCTCCACCTGTCGTGAACGCCTTCGCAAAGTAAACGTTCAGTAGATCAGCTTTCTCCTCCCCATCGTGAAGGATGTCTCTGGAACCACATCGCAGGGTGGGTATTGAAGGACCCCCACCCTTTACTTTTCTCACATAGGACGAGAACGCTTTTAGATCCTCCTTCAATTTTGTATTTAATACCTCATTCCGGAAGGAGTTAAATGCGTTACGCATGTTTTTTCTCGCTAATACGCGGGCACTGTTATACTCATGGACTATAGCTGTGCAATACTCATCGGAAGCGGTGATAGGTATGTTTTTCAATTTGCGTGTCTACCCCTTTGTCGTCTTAAGGCAATCCTGACTTCCTTATTAAACCAACGAGGTTCTTTCTTATCAGATTTTAACTTACTTGGGATAAATCTATTGATACCTTTTCCTAGTATATACTTAAATAATAACCATGATGGCTCCATGCCTAATCGTTCTGTCTTTTCACGATAACTTACAAAGGTAATTCTGAGATGTAATCTGAAACTTTTAAAGTCGCCCTTGGCGAAAGCGTATAAATTCCGAAGGGGCTTAGGATGTCTTTCGAGCTTTAATTCCCACTCCGCATACACAGCTCGATGTTCGTTAAGTCTCTCCTCTGTGGATATCTTTGTTATCCTATGCGGAGTGTTAAAAGCAAGAAAGTCGAGAACATTTTCCGAACGCGTCCCTTCTCGTACCATCTGGATTAAGGAATATCCATGAAATGTGTCAATTAAGACTTCACACGATTCGCGTTCTTTTCCTCCCTTAACGAAACATAGGCTTTCCCAATCGCTTGACAATAAGTTAAAATCGCCTCCTATTATCACATAACCGTCGTTCATAAAAGGTCTAAGTTCGGCTAATTGCCTCTCTAAACTTAAAATATAATCAACTTTGGCATTAGGTGGTCTGTAAATGAGCATAAATATATCTTTTTCGAATTATCCTTACCTAGGCGGCACCACACGCTCTCGGTCGTTTCATCGATAATAGGGATCTGACAACTATCGTACTTTTCACTTATTGCCAAAAATACTCCGCCACCTATTCTATTGGCACGGTCTTTTCTGTATACTCTATAGCTTTTCGGAAAAATTTCTTGGCTAGCTATATCTTCAGTGAGCCAACTTTCCGTACCTATAACTACATCAGCATGCAACGTGCGAATTACGTGTTCGAGTTTGGCAGACTTCCTACGAATGCTGCGGCAGTTTAAAACTACAATATTTAATTTCTCGTTATCGCCCGAAGCATTAACTGCTCTATTACGGCTTTTGCAGGTGGACTCTCTCACTTCGCGACCAGAAACTGTATTACACTCGATGCCCCTATGAAATTCCCTATTACGCCTACACCCTACTCTACTCTCTAATCTAAAAAAAGACCTACCATGGTCGAAGATCCTACACGCTACACTCTGTGAAGCCTCGATCGTGTAATGGACTCCAGAGCCGTTTAGTGGTACCCTACACAATCCAAGAACCGGCCGGAGATCAACAAAGTCGACTCCCATGCCCATACAGAAATTCCATAGCCTTTGGTTTAGCACCGCCACGCGGCTACAAACCTCCGAACCACAGTCAATCCGCGGGACAATACTACAAATGGTGAGCCGCACATCAGAACCCGACTTCTGTCGGACACGAATGACCTCGGCGACCAAATCCACAAAAGAACTTAGAATCTCCTCGGACTCGCGCTTCGAGGCGTCATTACTCCCAACATGGATCACCATCCGCAGCCTAGAGAAACCCGTTGACTCCACCACCTCCCGTACCACCCTCGTCACTTGGGAGACCGTTCCTCCTGGTATACACCTGGAGATCACCCGCTCAGCCATTCCATCCCGGCGGGCCCGAGTTAGCAAGGGAGACATAACACGCCGGACATTAGAACTACCCATTTCTAAGTCCCACCCCGACTTCCTATAGATCCAGCCTCCGCCAAAAAGACGGGAGCGGATGCGAGAGCATCAGCCGAAGTGTCGTACTCGGACAACGCCTCGAACCGATTGCAAACTGAAAGAGGGTCTGCCGAGGCATTCCCAGCTCCCAGCCTTCGCAGGACCACCCCACGATACCTCCGGTTGAAGACCACTCTCCAATCGTTGGGTTTCAGGATTGGATGGACCCCAGCCCCTGAAGAGGTCCCACAAACACCCTCGATCACACCACCGACTTTCGCACTCGAGCGCACCCGAGTCGCCATCCTGGCGCGGTGAGTTCTCGGGGATGGATGCGTTCTCCCAACCCGAACAAGAGACGACTCCGCTCTTGCCACCCTCCTATTGAGTTCCGTAACCTCTCTTACCAGCTCCGTGATTCGAGACCTTATTCCCTCGAAATCAGCGGCGCATAGAAAGAATGAAACGGGAATCGTAGGTGAAGCCATCCTAAACACTAATCTGTACTAGCTATAAATTAAATTAAACTTCAAACTAAGATTATACTAGTTGACTAACTAAATCGTGGACTTAAGGTCTACGTTAGAGAGGAAGGCAGGTAAAAAGTGAAAGGGAAACACTGACTCACCACACAAACAACGTTAGCAAACAGGCAAGATATACTCACAAGCAAGCGTTAAAACAATTTAAGTTAGTACACCAACAGCGATAAACATGTTAAGTTAGTACACAATGAGCGTAGAGTTCTTACTGAAGCAATTTCTATTTGAATATGAGTTTTTTAAAGCAAGAGTGCTACAGTGCTAAAAATATACGACTACAGAAAAATAACGATATTGGAATTAAGAGATACTACAATAAACAATAAAAATAAATATTAGTTCTACTTATCAGTACGGTTACTTAAACTCTACTTCTACTGCTACACAACGATACAGCTACGGAAGGACAACTGCTACAGGTACTCTACAACAATTGCTATAAAAGCGCCGGTCACCCGCAGGTCAGAAGCTCTTGCAGGAGGAAGTGAAAGGCACGTCCTTACCCTCGACAGCCAGGTCGGAGTCGACTCTTTAGGTTATAAGAATACATCTTTGACTACTATCGACGGCTTCATAATGTACTCTTTGAATTTCCTTTAAAAGCATTATATCAATGCTATGTAATATTTAATATGTTTTCTGTTTAAAAGCAGTGGAATCGTTGCAATCGTAGTTGGGATTTCCTATTGTTATAATTGTTATAATCCGGCAACTCTCCATCACTGATTTGAGATCCAGCAATTCTTGACAATGTTTAGGCTTATTCAAAATGGAATTATTAACCTACTTTCCAGAATGAAAAATGGATTATAGTTTCCTCGTTGTGTCTGTCTCTCCGTCCTCCATTAACTTTTGAAGCATTTGACTAGCACTCTTTTCTGTATGGTGGGCCGCATTGTCGGTTGCAAATTCTTTGGAGGGCCGCATTTCAAGTTATCAATGTTTTGGCGGGTCGGATTAGACTTTCAATCGTACGTTAAATAGATATTCTGAGGTATCATATCAGTGAAAATCAAGTCTAAGTTAAGTTTTATGGTTAACATTTCAATCTCAGGCGTTTTATTGTCGCTATCTCATATACAGGGTGTCCCAGAAGTCCGGCCTCATAGGACAACTTTGTTATTTTGCAGAATATCTAAAAATAATAAGAGATCAAAGTTGTTTGCAATAGGCTATTTTTCGGGAGAAATATTGATTTTTTTCGTCTAGGGCCTTCCGTTCAACCGCTACTCTCTTGGCTCATCAATGGTTAAGTGACTCTGTCCCAGAAGACGGGTTTCCTGAAACCACTCACAAAATTCCAACCGTCTGTCTGCGTCGTCTCCGTGCAGATGTTGTACGAAAGTTTTTTTGCACGGGTGGAATCTGTCCTTGGCAAGAATCCGCTGGACAGAACTTTTGCTAATCCCAATTTCTTGGGAAATTTTACGGGTGGATCGTCGAGGACTGGCGGCAACTTTAGCGCGGACAGCCCCAGTAGAACTTCGCGGCCGTCCTGCACGAGGCCTCTCATTCACGCTTCCAGTTTCGTTGAAGCGATTGAAATCATTGCGTATCATTCTCTCTGACGGTTCCAGTTGCTCCGGATGACGACGGTGATACTCCCTTGCTACTCTACGAAGACTCAAGCCGGGCAGGTAAAGAATCACCATTTCCGTCTGATCACGTGCTGCCTACATTTCTCCGCCTGAACTCCAGAACTGCCATTTGAAAACTGAAATTTCCGGTGTGACTGTCACGTCTCCAGACACCAACAATGAAAAATGAACGTTAAAATGAGCGGCAACATCAACAATCACAGTTTCCACCGAAATCACCAGTAAATTAATTAATTCATTGTTAGGCATTAGCGGCCACACTAATACATTTTAATGCCAGCAATTGATATCAATTGTTGTTGACATTTGTCAAATGCCACACTCTCTTGCATAATTCACACTTCTTGCCTCCTCACATAGATCCTTTATGAGGACGCAGGAATTTCCGCAGATTCACTTAACCGTGGAAGAAAAGCGAACGAACATATGACTGCTAATATTTTAGTCAGCTTTTTGTTTTGTTTTCATCGACGACGGAAAAACTGGGTAAGTAGCTTTTTTATTTCGCGCTATTTAGGATAATTTGTTTGAAGATGATAATATATATCTTGTATTGCATTTTAAAGCGTAAAAAGTGATGAATAATAGGTTTGTTATTTAGTGAAATTTCATCAGGTATACTCTACAGCATAGTTATTCGCAATATTGGCATTTTTATGCTTTAACAGTTATCAAGAAAAAACCGTCATACCTTCATATCATAACATAAGGTTTTATTTTCTGCTTTAGATCAATAAAATTACAACAATGAATTCTAATCACGATGCACTAAAATAATAGATGAAAAACTCGAAAACGGTAAAAGGTAATGGTTAGAAAATTTCCAGGGATTTTTGAATCACATACTAAAAGCGATCGAGACCATCCGATTAGAACTATTTTAAAGAAAAATTAATAGTCACATTCTTTTAATTTTATCCGTTTTTTAGTAATTTAACCCGTCATTTTTGACGCGCAATACACTCGTTGTAATGTATATGATATGAATTTCTATATAAAATTTTATGGGTTACATTTTAAACAGCTTCGTGGGCCGCATAAGGCCCGCCGTCCGTAGGCTGCTCATCACTCCAACAGGCCGATTTTCATGACACTTGGTGAAAGTCTCTTGCTACTAGGGCTGAGCTCCCGAGGATGTTTTTTTTGCAAAGATTGAAATCCCGGGTTCGATTCCAGGAACTATCTTTCCCATTTCATTTACATGGAAAATCTGAAATCCAACGTGCAGAGTATTTTTCTCTTGCAAATTAAAATATCTTAAAATTGTAATATCGGAGCATGTTATGTACTACTCTTTGAGGAAAGGAATGAAGATTAGAATTTTCCTTATCGATTGTATTTCTTAGAATTTCGCGTAAATACTGGCGATTTTTCAGTTTCAATCATTCATTACGAGAGTGTTGCCATAGCAACAACTATTGTTGGACTCGGATTTGGTATAGCCTAATACATACACGCGTTATTTTTGCCGCACCAATACACGTGATCAATTTAATATTCCGTTCGAATGTACTTCATAACGCTAAATTATGAAATTTGGGAACACAAAGTGCTACATGTCTGTGATGACTTTAAAGCTATTAATGCCAATTAAGTATTAACCTATAAAAGACGATGGGACATTTAAATCCAGCGGCCGAGCGTGCACTATAATACACGCTGAGACACAAGGCCTTCTCTACTCGCTTAGGGATCGCATATGTCCTTGAGTCGGCAGCTGGTTGTCCCAGTCGCCACGTAGATTGCTATAGGATGATTCTGGTGTGAAAATATTGCAGTGCGAGTTCATATAAATATGACCTAAGTATTACAAAAATCGAAGGAAATTTGGGTTCTTCCTGAACTACCAGTCTACGGAGAGAGACAGCTACGCAGCAAATGAGTCCTTCCATCTCTCCCATCTGCGCCTTCATTCCGTTTCACAATGATGCCATAAAACCATTAAAACTATTCTCAGTTATTTATTCATTTTTGCAAGTAATATTTTCAAAACTTTATTATTTTTTCCGCTATTTTGGTTAATTTTATCGGAGTTAAGGGGCAATATTGCAGGATATTCTCCTAAAAATTTCGATACTCCTCGGCCATATGGTCGGAGAAAGTAACGGTAATATATATTTTCGAGTTGTGCGTATTCCTACGCTATTCGTCTTTTGGGAATAGGCAGGCAATTCCAAGTTCGCAGACACTCATTGGTTGACACCGCAGACAGTTGTCCGCAAACCAATTAATTGCGCGCAGCAGTGAAAACCAGTTTCCTTTCGGCGAGATTTCATTCTCTCGTAAGTTCAGCATTTTATTGTTTATTTGCTTTGCTTGTAAGTGTTTGCGATAATATTTTATCATGTTGCGGCTTCTTTATCGAATCCGCAACCGGCAGTTCGTCAAGCTGGACGGCTGCACTCGTAAGACGCTTGAAGGAGGAGGGTTCCAGCGCTCTTCCCGCCTAGACTGCCCTGTGAGGAAGATCTATCTACTGGCGCACGAATTTTCGGTGCGGAAAATGTGAGGTGAGACTAAGCATAATATCTGCTTCGAGGAATACCGCATAAAAGTGTCCTTTTAAGATTGTGCGTGTAAAAATTCCTATATTATTAAAATATATTTTTTCCTGTTATATTTTAAAACTTACATTTATACAAATACATTCCAGCTATAGGTCTGCTTTTTGGCTGCAAGGTGATTTTTATTTGAACGAATTCTGACAATTAGTTTATAACATATGAGCATTTCTTTTGCAAGTATACTTTTTTAATTTAGAGACTCCAAATTAAATCCGGCCGTTAAAGCCTACAGCGGGAATTTTAATTCGAACGATATAGGTTATATAAATGATTAAATGGAAAGTATGCATAAGTTCTGTTCGGATCATCTTGTTGCCTCTTTACAGGGTGTTTACAAAATCCCTATCTATTTTGTTGAAATCGGTGCAATTTCGGATAAACGACACAATGATATAATCATATATATATATATATATATATATATATATATATTTCCATACTAAACTCAAGTATTGGATTCCACATAAGCACCATCAGTATCTCTGCACAGCTCATATCTTTCAGCTGCATTTCGGAACACATTTACCAACTTCTGCGGAGTTATTTTTCTAACTGCCTGTCCAATACGATCTCGCAGATCCGGTACATCTGCAACTCTTCTTTAATAAACTTCTGATTTGATGAAACCCCAAACAAAAAAGTCCAAAGGTGTTAAATCCGGCGATCGAACTTCCCAGGACGTTTTCAATGCGCTCAACCAGTTTCGCTCACGTAATCTTGTAAACAGTTGATTCAGGTTCAGTCTATGTGATGCTGCGCAAATTGACATTCTTGTATTTTCTTCAAAGACGTCTCTTACCAATCGGACGTTTTATTGTGCTGTGTCTGGGCGGCCAGATCTTGCCTCGTAATGAACAGATCCTGTTTTTTGAATTTGGTAACCAACTCAAGAATTGATTTGTGAAATCTTCTTTCAAATTGTTCTATAATTTCTTTATATTTCTTCCCTTGGATACGAAGTGTTACTACCATCACACGTTCTTGCACATTCAACATTAATCAACATCTGCAAAAAAAATTTTAATACCATTATTTCACACTGGTAGATGGGTGGTTAGCGTGTCTAGCTCACATTGCTAGGGTCGCGGGTTCGAATCCTGCCGAGGGCATGGTTTTATGTATTCGTCTTTGTTACTGTTATTACGATCATTGTAAAAGGCCGTTCACGGCTGTTTATGAGCTACTGTAAAATATTATTAAATATTATAAAATAGATAGGGACATTATAACCACACTAATTTGTATTACAGAAACTATTTCTTACCTCCGTTTGAGCTATAATGCTGAAAAAATTCAGAATGATTACTCAATACTTAGAGACAGAGGGGATATTGCAAAAATGGGAAGTTTTTACGTTAAAGAGCCCCAAAAAAGTTTTTTTATTCGAGAAAATTCCATAAGATTCACATAAGAGGATTGTTGCCATAATGTCCACTTGGAAAGCATAAGACGTAAATGAGTGTAAGGCATCTTTCATTTGGTTTTTAAAATTACTTATAATTGTCCTAGAAATTAGAAACTTGAACCGTAATATGTAAAAAAGTACGCAAATTTCTTTTTCTCTCGTAGATTCTCAAATACGATTAGAATTGATTCAGAAAATTGTTTGGGAAACAAAAATTTTAAATTCTTCGTGAATAAAATATTTTGTTGCCAAGAACAACTTACCGTACTCATAAAATTATATAGGATCCTATTGGGAAAAAGGAGGAAGACGGGAGTATGGGGAAAAGAAATAGTGAACGAGAGTAATGAGAGAGAGAGAAGAGTAGGAAAGGGGGAGGGGAGGGAAAGAGAGAGGGCAATGGGAGGAAGGGAGAGAGAAGCTCGAAAATAGGACTAAATATAATTTTCTGCCTTAAATATATACCGAAATGTGGAGGTTCAGGGTTGCACACGAGCAGCAGTTGAATTAACATTGCTGAGCGAGGCACGGCGTTGACGCGCTTAGGGGCGGAGCACTTAGTACCACAATACGCGTGATCCATTTAATTATCCGTTCGGATGTATTTGAAACATTTATAACGGTAAATTATGTAATTTGGGAACACAAGGAACAACACATCCGCGGTTATTTTAAAGCTATTAAAGCCATTATAAGTATTAAATAAATAATGAAGTGGAAAGTAAGCATCGTAAGTTACGTTTGGATCATCTTGTTGGAATCTATTTTTAGAAAATTACCACTGAAGAGGGCCGCTTTGTAGCCGAAATGCGCATCTGGTTTTTAGGCTTTCTTTACCAGCGAAGCGGTAATAGCGGAAAGCCTTATGGGCACGCCTGGTCCGTCTGTCGTAACTTACATCTTCTAAACCACTGGACGGATTTTAAATTAATTAAGAATGAGTAATCGTTATTAAAATTTATTGCCAAATTATGATTTTGAATTGAATCCATAAATTAGAACTTCCACTTTACATAATTACTTTAATAAACCTATTCTCGTATCTCGTTAAATTGCATCCGTCAAGCAACAACGAAATACCAAACTTTTATCTCCCTAGCTATTATATGATTTGTACGGTAGAGATTAAATTTTTTTTTCGGATAGAGAACAACATTTACTACAAGAAAATTTGCTAGGCCATATACCTACGAGTTACAGTTTTGGAGTTATTAATTCGAGAATATCCCAAGCAAAACATCGTATATTTTGTTTACAGCGATCGCGAAAACGGTTCTCTCAACAAACAACAATTAAAAATCCATATATTTTCTCCCATGCTCTTATATGATCTGTAAGGTATTGATTACAAATTTTAATCAGATAGAGAACAACATTTACTACAATATAGTCCCCGAGACCATATAATTATGACTTATAGTTTCGGGGATAAAAGTTCGAGAATCGCCCAATCTTTCAATACCGTTTCATACGTATTTCCCATTAAGTTGAAATCTCTGTGTATTCCATCTATGGAGTATACGTTTCCATCTTGTTATAAACTCGTTGTCCCTATTTGAGATAGCTTGAGACAAGTATTTTTAAGGGCTTGGTTAGTCCTTATATTGACCGCCCTACGCTGAAAGTTTGGCTTCTCCAAGTTAGAGAACGGACGGACGGACAGACAAACTGAAAACATAAACTAATTTTTTAAGTGCTAAAACAAATATGGAATGCTCTTTATTTTAGAAAATAAGCTTTTTTCAAATATAAATTTATTAATAAAAAATCTGATGACCACATGACTTTCTCCATACCTGTAATATTTCTAATGATTCCAAATAGGTTAAATGATAATACATATTTTAAGAAAATGCGAGAAATATTCAGACTTAACAAAGAACTGAAATAAACTCAAACCGTTGCCTTCTGATATTGGATATAGCCACAAAGCTCCAACAATTAAGAAAAGAAAATGATGCGTTATTAAGACAACTTTTTGTCAAGTGTATACATTAGTCGCTGGTAGGTGACGTAGTGCTGGCAGCTAAGAATATAATTTCAAAAATGTCTCTTTAACTGCTTCAGACAAAGGTTGTAGAAAATTCAATTTGGAATATAAAGGCAAATATTATTAAAAAAAGTAATGTGGCCACCACGTGACTTGCTCCATATTCCATATAAATTCCAAATAGGTTACATAATAATAAATATTTTAAGAAACGGAGAAAATTAAACTACAAAGAACAGAACAGAACAGAAATAAACCCAAACCATTGCCTTCTCATATTGGCTATAGCCACAAAGCTCCAACAATTAAGAAAATAAGAAAAGCGTTACTAAGACGCAACTAGAGTAAAGTGTTTACAATAGCAAACACACATAGAAAATAGCCGAAAGGTTTTCAGCGAATCTTAAAACATATATTTCCGTTGAAATCTCAAGTTCGATACTTACTTTGATATAGGTACTTCGTATATGGAGAGAGAAGGTAAAAATCACGCGCTAAACTAATGTTAAATACGCGCGGAATGCTCTCCTCACTCGAGTGCCGATTCTCTCCGGCGCTACCGCGAAGCAGCTCATAACCCCCTCCCACCTTCGCCCACCAGCGTCCTTTCGCCCCCTCCCCCTTTCGCCCCCTTCCCCCTTTCGCCTCCTTCCCCCTTCGCCACCCCCCTCCCTCGCCCCCCGCCGCCACTCCGCGTCCTAGACTCGAGCCGGGTTCTCGAACCGACGGATATAAATTCCTTGGGCTGATTTTCATCACATCCCCTCTCCCGTTTGCATTTCAACGCGCCACGAAAACGGCACCCGTGACATGTTTTATTTCCATATCGATTAGATAAATGGAAGCGCGTGACACCCGAACGAATCACCTCTCCCCACCTCCATCTCTCCCGTATTCGTTATCGAATCGCAGCCGCTCCCTATATCTTGTTTTATTGTCCGCGTATATTGGCGCGCGTGTGTGTGTGTGAGTCAGAGTAATGCAGTGGGGGTGGAGAGAGCGAAATTTCTCCCTTCCAGTCCAATTTCTCCCTCCCCTCTCATTCCATGCTCCTTGCTTGATTTAATGGACCGAGAGAGAGGTCGCTTAACCAACCGAATACCGTTGGATGGCTGTGGATTTGAGTGACGTCCGGAATTCGATAGGACGCGCCTCGCGGAATTCATTTTCGGTTGCGTCACGGACCACGTGGCTATCGCAATTCCTTTTTTCTCGAGAAGAGGATGGCAGCGAAGAGGACAAACAGAGGTTCTGATACAATAGAGGAGCAGGACTCTACCCAGACTATTTCTCGCTTGGAGTGACATAATATGACGGCCTTTAATTGTAGAAGTAAAAGGAAGCTAGCCTGAATGTTTAATACTATACAAAAACACTAAAAGTGATATTTTTCAAAGTAGTAAATAAATAAGATGTATTTGCCTCACTGAATGCAATAGAAATGCATTTGGTCCTCGGCTCTGCTACGCGTGCGCCCAATGACGAATTCTGCTGCGACAATATCACTGCGCAGGTCATTCAGTATTCTATTCACATGAAGGTGGTTCATTACAACACAAATGGAAAATCGTATTCTATTAAAAACTATACCGAAAGAATTATGTTTATGGAAATATCATCGTAGTTTTATATTGACGCTTCTTTTGAGAGGTGCCTGAGGCGGTCGAGGGAAGGATTGAATGATTGATTCATATAGTTTTTATTTGGGACGAGATTGACATTAGGAAGTTCCATCATACGCCTTAACATTCGCCGTGAAACATATACAATAATAAATATGATATTTACAGTATAAATACAAATAACAATAAAAATGCAAATATTAGAAAAGAAAATTTGTAATTGTGTGGGAAAATAAGTACCGCTGAATAATGAAATCCATATAATAAACCCACTGCAGGAAAACACCGGCATAAGAAGGGGTACAGGGGATATGAAAAATCTGCAGGGCCTACTGAAAGTCACAAAAGACATAAATAAATGAAGTTTAAGACAAAAGCCAATAAATAAATGAAAAAGTTAAAGTTATTAGTAGGGAAAGTTATACACAATACATATTGATCATTGAGAAAAAATAAATAAGTCAAAGGAAGGAGACATGAATGGATGCAAGAAAGGGAAGGAGGGAGGGGAAAAAGAGAGGAAGGGAGGTGGAAGGAAGAAAGGGACGGGGAGGGAGGTAATGAGGGGGAGGGAGGAAGTGAGGGGGAGGGATAAAGCGAGGGAGGGGAGGAGGAAGAATGGGAGGGAGGGAGTGGAGAAGAAATAAAGGGTGGGTGGGGAGGATGGAGAATGGGAAGGAGTGAGGGGAGAAAAGGAGGGTGGGAGAGGAAAAGGGAGGGAGGGAGGGGAGAAGGGAGAATTGGAGGGAGGAAGTGGAGAAAGGATTGATTGATTGATTGATTTGGTCTTTATTTGGGGCGAGATTGAGACTAGGAAGTCCCATCTTCCACCTAACCACTTGTCGTGATACATAGAACATTGACAATGTAAATACAGGTAACAATAAAAATACAAGTATTTGAAGAGAAAAGATGTGATTTTGTGGGAAAAAATATGAACGTCTGAGCAATGTCCATGTAAAAAAACCCACTGCAGGAAAACACCCACACAAGAAGGGGGGTGTGAAAAACCTGCGAAACCTACTGAGATTCACTAAAGACATCACATAATGTTAAAATCATAAAGAGATAAAGAAAAAAAAATTGGCACAACACGAACAGACCATTTAATAAAATAAACGTAAAAATATCAACATGTATAATTAACATTGGTGTGTCTGAACAAAATGAAGAGAAAAATACAAATAAATCAGTGCAATACAAACATTTACAATAAATATTGTTTTGTGAAAATCAAGATATTTACAAAAATAAAATAAAAATAAATAAATAAAAAATAAAAAAGTAAATAAATCAATTGAAGCATTTAGGGTGTTTAACTGTTCCTTTGCAAGGATAAGAGAGTTTTATAGCAGATTCCCTTGAATGAGGAGAGCGAGTGCGAATTTTTTATTGTTTGGGGAAGGTCGTTCCATAGTCTGCAAGCAGTTACAATGAAGGACATGTTGAAAATTACTGTTTATGGCTCCCTCTGGTATTACGGTTATGTACAGAGTCTATACTTTTAAATTCAGCGGCAAGATAATGCGGCTTGTTGAAATTAAGCAATTGGTATAGCAAGGAAAGCAAATGTAGGCGTCTACGAGACTCCAAGTTTAGCCAGTTTAGTTTGACGAGTGACTCAGAGATGTGGTCTGATTTCGTCAGATTAAATATATATCTGATGCACGCGTTATGTGTTCTCTGAATTTTTTACGAAAGCTCTTGAGATAAATCTTGGTACGCTATATCAACATATTCAAATTGCGGAATAACTAATGAAGTTACCAGATGCTTTTTTAGAGAAACCGGAGTACTGCTACTTAACTTCTTGAGTGAGTGAAGAGATGAGTTTACTGTTTTACAGACATTTATAACATGTGGGGCCCAAGAGAGGGTTTCATCTATAAGCAAACCAAGATTCTTTACCACTTTACAATAAGGTATAGTTGAATTTGATATGTTGATCGGGATTCTTTGGGATTGATTAATAGCTGCTAATATCTTAGGGTAACCAATTATGATTGCCTGTGATTTTTCTGGATTGATACTAAGAAAGTTTTTATTACTCCAGACCTGTACCATTTCTAAGTCTTTATTGATATTTTTTATGGTTTTTTCAAGATGGTTTGCGGTAGAACATTTGTATAATTGAAAGTCGTCTGCATAAAGGTGATGACTGCAGTATTTAAGTGACAAAGAGCAGTCATTTATGTATGAAGAAAATAGTAGGGGACCCGAAATTGAGCCCTGTGGGACACCTCTTCCGTTTAAAAGCCAATTAGATGAAGAATCAATGGATAACTTGTTGGGAACGATAGCTTAAATTAGAAGAGATCCAATTTATGGCTGAACGCGAGAAGTTCATTGTTAGTAGTTTAGAAAGCAGAACATCTTTGTCTATCGGGTCGAAAGCTTTACTGAAGTCCAGTAATACTAGGATTGTAACTTCCCTTTTATCCATAGCGCGGCGAATGTCATCGGTGACTTTTACCAGAGTAGTGGTGATGCTGTGAGATTTACGAAAGCCAGATTGGAAGGGATCTAACAATTGATTTTCGTTAAGAAAGTATGTGATTTGCTCATGCGCTAATTTTTCTAAAGCTTTTGATAAGATAGGTAAAAAGCTTATTGGGCGAAATTCGTTGATTTCAGTTGATTTGATTTCTTTGGTAATGGCCTTATGAAGGCGCGCTTCCACTGCAATGGAAATTTTTCTTGAGATAGGGAGCAATTAAATATGGTAGTTATTATTGGTAGAATGATATGTAACAATTTCTTGATAAAGATAGTGGGAATGCCGTCGGAGCCTTGAGCTTTGGAAGTAATTTTACTAAATGCATGGAGCACTTGTAATTGAGTGACAGGAATGAACTTAAACGGGTTAAAATCCTTATTTGATTTTTCCGCTGCGAGAGTGATCGAATTAATAGTTTCCCTTTTTGTTTTATCATCAATTACATTCGGTGGTGTAGAAAATTTAGTATTCAATGCGTCTAATGATATGTATGGAGGCAGTTTAAAATCGTTTTGTTTGCCAATACCAATCGACCTAAGTTTTTCCCAAATAATCGAGGGTGATTCTTTTGGACTAGCTATTGAATGAATGAATCTAGTTTTTGCATTTCTGATTAATTGTTTCGTTTTGTTTCTCACGCGTTTATATTTGTCGAAAATATTTTCGTCTTTAGTTCTTTTGAACAAACGAAAAACAGAATCGCGATGCGCCATCATTCTTTTAATTTCGTCATTAAGCCAGGGCGCGCGAGGTTTGGAAATGCGAATGGTTTTTTCAGGTGCGAAGTGGTCTAGCAATTGCATTAATAAAGTGTTTAATGCTTCAACTTTTTTATCATTATCCTCTATAAATTCAATAGAATACCACGGAAGAGTAGAAGCATCGTTTATAAAGTCAATATCATTTATCCCTTTTATATTTCTGTGACGCATATAAGTTTGTTTGAATTTCGGCGAATTTAGTAAATATGCTAAGAAAATTAGGTCATGAGAAGAAATTCCTGGGACTGGAAATTGACCATGAGCTATTACTTTTTCAAGGTTTGTCGTAATGTCTAAATCTATCCAGGTAGAGGCTGTTTTGATGTTATTAGTCGGATTCAGCGGAACGATATTGAGACCATGGAAGGTAAGGGAATGTTTTAAGTAATCAGTATCATGGGCGCTAACGGAGAAATTGGCATTAAAATCACCGGTGATTATAATATACTCGTAGTTAGTAGCTATATTCGAAAATATGTCATCTAAGTCTGATAGATGGGCTATTTTAGGAGGTCGATATATTGTTCCGAGTAAAAGTTTTTTAGCATTGACCACAATTTCTAAGAAGAGTAATTCAGGCATTCTGGCGAATTGAGGTTCACTTGTTGCTATCACTTTACACTTCAAATCCTTTCGTACATAAAAACCTACACCACCACCACCTTTGCCTAAGCGATCATTACGATACAGACAGTACCCAGGTAACTCTACTGTAGAAGACGAAATGGAAGGTTTGGGCCAAGTTTCCACGAGGGATATGGCATGGACGTCAATAGCTGGAAGGATGGAACGCAATTCATCAAAATGCGCCGTGAGGATTTGGACTTTGAGATAAATCAGCTGAAAGGCTCGTGGAAATGGCTTGAAATTAGAAGAGAGCAGTTGTTTAGTGGAAAGAATGTCAGGGATGTTGTTACGAGGAAATAGCATGGGGAGGATGGGTGAGGAGGAGGGAGAAGGGAGGAAGGGGATGAGATACAATGGAGGGAGAAAGAGGAGGAAGAAAGGGTGGGTGGGCAAGGAGGGAGAAGGGTGGGAGGGAAGGAAGGGAGAAGGAAAAGGGAGGGTGGGTGAGGAGGAGGGAGGGAGGGAGTGGAGAAGGAAGAAAGGGTGTGTGGAGAGGAGGGAGAAGAGAGAGGAGGAGAGAGAATGGGAGGGAGTGAGGGGAGAAGGGAGAAAAGGATGGTAGGTAAGTAGTAGGAAGAGAGGGAGGCGAGAATGGAGAAAGAGTGGGTGGGGAGGAGGGAGAAGGTAGGGAGAAAGAGTGGGTGGGGAGGAGGGAGAAGGAAGGGAGAGAGGGAGAATGGGAGGGAGAGATTGGAGAAGGAAGAAAGGGTGGGTGGGGAGGATGGTGAATGGGAGGGAGGGGAGAAGGGAGAAAAGGATGGTGGGTGAGCAGAAGGGAGGGAGAGAGGGGAGAAGGGACAATGGGAGGGAGGGAGTAGAAAAGGAAGAAAGGGTGGGTGGGGAGAAGGGAGAGTGGGAGGGAGGGAGTGGAGAAGAAATAAAGGGTGGGTGGGGGGGAGGGAGAATGGGAGGGTGTATGGGGAGAAGGAAGAAAGGGAAGGTGGGCGAGTAGAAGGGATGGAGTGAGTGAAGAAGTGAGAAAGGGTGGGCGGGGAGGAGCGAGAAGGAAGGGAGGGACGGGAGGAGAGAGAAATGGAGGGTGGGTGAGGAGGAGGAAGAAAGCGTGGGTGGGTGAAGAGGGAGAAGGGAGGGAGGGAAGGAGGGGAGAAGGGAAAAAGGGAGGGTGGGTGAGGGAGAGGGAGAAAGGAGGGAGGGAGTGGAGTAGGGAGAAAGGAAAGGAAGGAGGGGAGAAGTGAGAAAGGGAGTGTGAGCGACGAGGAGGGAGAAGGTAGGGAGTGAGAGGAGGAGGGAGAATGGATGCAGGGAGGGGAGAAGGAAGAAAGGGAGAGTAAATGAGGAGGGAGAGGGAAGGGAGAGAGGGGAGATGAGAGAAATGCGAGGGGTGATGAGGGGGGAGAATGGAGGGGGTGAGGAGGAGGGAGGAAGGGGATGAGGGAGAATGGGAGGGTGGGAGTAGAGTAGAAAGAAAGGGTGGGCGGGGAGGAGGGAGAAGGGAGGGAGGGAGGGGAGAAGGGTGAAAGGGAAGTTGGTTGAAGAGGAGAGAGAAGGGAGGCTGTGAGGGGAGGAGGGGGAATGGGAGCAAGGGAATGGAGAAAAAAGAAAGGGTGGTTGGGATAAAAGGAGGGAGAAGGGAGGGAGGGTGAAAGGGAGGGTGGGTGAGTAGGAAGGATAAGGGAGAGAGTGGAGGAGGGAGAATGGGAGGGAGGGAGTGGAGACGGAAGGAATGGATGGAGGGGAGAGGGAGGAAATTGTGTGTGGGGAGGAGGGAGAATGCAGAGAAGAAGGGGAGAAGGAAGAAACCAGGGAGAAAAGGAGGGTGGGGGAGGAGGATGGAGAAGGGAGGGAGGGAGGGTGGGTGAAGAGGAGGGAGAAGGGAGGCAGGGAGGGGAGGAGGGAGAATGGAGGGAGGGAGTGGAGGGGAGAGAAACGGAGTTAGGAAGATGGAGAGAAAGACGCTGAACAGGATGTGCCATAGAGAAGGCTCTCCCTGGAAAACGGTGTGTGGCGGCGCATATTGGGGCAAAATCCGAAAAACCTGGCCAAAACCCCAAAATTTATTTCTTTTTCTCGCCGTTCCAATATTGCCCATGTTAAAGAGGAATTTCAAGGGCAAAACTTTTGGTCTAAACCTCTCTGTTATCCGGCAATCGTGAGCAGAACTCGGACTTTTAAGTTTTGGTCGTTGGAAGCGCTACAATCTAACGCTGGGAACTAGATCTCTAGCGGTCACAGATACCAAATAAACGTTTAAATGCTGGTAAAGTGTAGATTTAGGGATATCAGGCGAACGATTTATCACGTCAACAGAGAGAAATTTGAAACGTATTTGCCAATATACCACGAACTATACAGTAGGTGCAATTTGCAATAGTGTTGCAAATCAAATTTGAAGCACAAAAAAGACCAGCGATGTCCACTTGCTTTTCCATGCGTAGTGGATGTATCACAGGGTCCTTGATGTGATCTCGAATATACGGATATGTGCGGTATCGAAATATATTAATTGTTTTCTTCCCGAGTGCACCTACCAACTCACCGCGCCACTAAGCCTCGGGCCGGCTGCCCCGGCCGCAGCAGCGGCTGGCAGGCGCTTGCAGGTGGGGGCTCTGCGTGTTTCAACTTGTATTCTCCAAGTAGCGAACCGACAGTTTCGAACGGTCCGCAGTGCTGCCGTCTCGTTTGTGTGTTCAGTCACTGTTTTGAGAACGCTGAGCGGAGGCAATGAGACACGACCTTGTGAGTTCTGTTGTTTAGTAGTCGCTGCAATATTTATGATCAAACGAATTGCACTGTTCCGACTTTTAATGGAGGAATAGATGGAAAGTTGCCACGTGAGGTACCAGCACGCGTGCTCCCACATCCAGGCAGCTCTTAAACCAAACAAAGAGGGGGCACGTCACCTATTACGGAGGAAGTCTGGAGATCTGTTTGCAGACACTGCGGTCATTTGCTAACCAAATGGGAAGAGAGCTGCAGAAAAGAAGCTGCATTTTTAAGGAAAAACATGGGATGGTTGGACAACACCATCACTATTTCGCTCCCAGACGCATGCGGTTGGAGCACGTTACAAGGTAATTGCTATAACAGAAAGTTGAGGTATACACACACATTTTTATATATATGACATGGATCCTCGATGAATTTCCGATATTAAAAATAATTCATTATATTGCCAGGAGGACGTACGACAGTGGATTTCAATGAGAACAGTCTCCGCACCAAGAGGAGGAAAACGGAAGAGCTAAGGGATACCAATTCAACGAGTGAGCTCGCCTTCGCTACTCAAATGAGTCTTCGCTCGGAGGGAAAAGTGAAGGCGTCTAAGCTGATAAAAAGAGGCGCTACTAACCACTCCGACCCGTGGTGTCAAGATTGCTTCTGCCTGGAGAGCAGCCAAGACTAGCCAACCAATTGTTCCGTACTCTTCTGATGAAGCGCTAGCTCTCGTCCTCGATTGTGATCTATCCAAAAAAGCGTATGAAACTATCAGACAGCAAGTTGAAGAGCGAAATGCGCAGTTATACAGTTATACAGTCATACAAGCATTTGACGCTTGCAAATGAATGTTGCTATCCTGCGACAGATAGTATAACTATAACAGAATGCGAATCGTCTGTCCAGCTGCAATCACTATTAGATCATACCACAGGGCGAATAGTTGAGCTTCAGAAAGAAATTGTTGAAACCCTCCCAAAAGATCTGCGTTGCAAAATGTGTCGGATTTCAAAGTGGGGCTTCGATGGCAGCGGAGGTTTGCCGCTTTATGAGCAAAGAAGTATGGATTCGGACTTGAAAGACAGTGATGTTTTCATGATGTGCCTGGTGTCTTTGCAGATGTACGTTATGGACGCGCCAAAAAGACAGTGATCCACGGGCATCATCCACTAGGTTTTGTCGCCCTATAAAACTACTGTTTGTTAAAGAAAGCACCGATGTTATGAAAATAGAAATGACATGAAGAAACAGATCAGAAAACTTGTTCCCACTTCAGTCGCTCCTCAAGGATTGCACGCAATAAAGAAAGTCGCGAGGGGATTCGTGCGGGAATTGAAATCTTTTAATCTTAGCAGTTACGAGCCGTTCATATTCCCTAATAGAGACGAAAGTTTCCTATACAGTCGGTATTATCTGTTCCCAGGGCACCATTTGATTGACTACGGACAGCCAAAATTGGCGAAAATTAGTCGGAAGTTTGAACAAAGGCAATATAAGCAACTAATATTCCGGAATAAGAGACAAAAACATTACATCCGACGCAGCGAAAATGAAAATAAACCAATTCTCGGAGGTGGCTCACTGAAAGAGAGAATTTCAAGTACAGTCCGATTGAAAACTTGTGGCGGTCCGATGCGCAGACTGGAGGGTAAAGCGCTTAAGGGGAGGAAAGCTTGAGGGGAAGAGCGATGAGCTTAGCAGGTTCGCAAACTTAGCCGCGTTTACACGGGTCGTGTGGTGCGGCGGGTTAAACTCAGGTTGTAGTACGCGCAAAGCATTTAGACCATAGGTTCCCAAATTGTGCTTCGTGAACCTCCTAGGGGTTCGCGAGAAGACTCAGACAATTCGCGGAGAATAATTCTTAATGGCCTTTGCACAGCGTATTTTATTGTACGGTTTATGTTAATCATTTTCTGCAGTGATGGGACTGGTTAAATTCAAAGGCTATTTCTTCCCTTTATTTGTTTAACAGAAGATTTAACTTATATATTTAGTTTCCATTTTAATATTTCTTTAATTGAACAATGAAGTTCAGACAGAAGCTTGTAAAAACAAATTAAAATTTATTTTTGTCGAAAGGTGAAACTGAATCCTTGACGAATTTGTGTGAAATTTCTCTGTCAGTCGAAAGAAATTTTTTTTTTAAGGACGAAAACTATAACGAAAAACGCATTTTTATCGGGGTTTAAGGAATAAAAAAGTTTGGTAGTCACTAGTTTAGACGTTTCTTGAGTAAATTGTAACTTTTATCAATAAGATCAACTTTGCGACTTATGTTATTAAGACGAGTGCTAGGTCCCCGCACAGGTCCCCAACTACTGGAGGTTAGCGCACGTTACCCCAACTCATGAACAGGATGTGCCATAGAGAAGGCTCTCCCTGGAAAACGGTGTGGCGGCGCATATTGGGGCAAAATCCGAAAAACCTGGCCAAAACCCCAAAATTTATTTCTTTTTCTCGCCGTTCCAATATTGCCCATGTTAAAGAGGAATTTCAAGGGCAAAACTTTTGGTCTAAACCTCTCTGTTATCCGGCAATCGTGAGCAGAACTCGGACTTTTAAGTTTTGGTCGTTGGAAGCGCTACAATCTAACGCTGGGAACTAGATCTCTAGCGGTCACAGATACCAAATAAACGTTTAAATGCTGGTAAAGTGTAGATTTAGGGATATCAGGCGAACGATTTATCACGTCAACAGAGAGAAATTTGAAACGTATTTGCCAATATACCACGAACTATACAGTAGGTGCAATTTGCAATAGTGTTGCAAATCAAATTTGAAGCACAAAAAAGACCAGCGATGTCCACTTGCTTTTCCATGCGTAGTGGATGTATCACAGGGTCCTTGATGTGATCTCGAATATACGGATATGTGCGGTATCGAAATATATTAATTGTTTTCTTCCCGAGTGCACCTACCAACTCACCGCGCCACTAAGCCTCGGGCCGGCTGCCCCGGCCGCAGCAGCGGCTGGCAGGCGCTTGCAGGTGGGGGCTCTGCGTGTTTCAACTTGTATTCTCCAAGTAGCGAACCGACAGTTTCGAACGGTCCGCAGTGCTGCCGTCTCGTTTGTGTGTTCAGTCACTGTTTTGAGAACGCTGAGCGGAGGCAATGAGACACGACCTTGTGAGTTCTGTTGTTTAGTAGTCGCTGCAATATTTATGATCAAACGAATTGCACTGTTCCGACTTTTAATGGAGGAATAGATGGAAAGTTGCCACGTGAGGTACCAGCACGCGTGCTCCCACATCCAGGCAGCTCTTAAACCAAACAAAGAGGGGGCACGTCACCTATTACGGAGGAAGTCTGGAGATCTGTTTGCAGACACTGCGGTCATTTGCTAACCAAATGGGAAGAGAGCTGCAGAAAAGAAGCTGCATTTTTAAGGAAAAACATGGGATGGTTGGACAACACCATCACTATTTCGCTCCCAGACGCATGCGGTTGGAGCACGTTACAAGGTAATTGCTATAACAGAAAGTTGAGGTATACACACACATTTTTATATATATGACATGGATCCTCGATGAATTTCCGATATTAAAAATAATTCATTATATTGCCAGGAGGACGTACGACAGTGGATTTCAATGAGAACAGTCTCCGCACCAAGAGGAGGAAAACGGAAGAGCTAAGGGATACCAATTCAACGAGTGAGCTCGCCTTCGCTACTCAAATGAGTCTTCGCTCGGAGGGAAAAGTGAAGGCGTCTAAGCTGATAAAAAGAGGCGCTACTAACCACTCCGACCCGTGGTGTCAAGATTGCTTCTGCCTGGAGAGCAGCCAAGACTAGCCAACCAATTGTTCCGTACTCTTCTGATGAAGCGCTAGCTCTCGTCCTCGATTGTGATCTATCCAAAAAAGCGTATGAAACTATCAGACAGCAAGTTGAAGAGCGAAATGCGCAGTTATACAGTTATACAGTCATACAAGCATTTGACGCTTGCAAATGAATGTTGCTATCCTGCGACAGATAGTATAACTATAACAGAATGCGAATCGTCTGTCCAGCTGCAATCACTATTAGATCATACCACAGGGCGAATAGTTGAGCTTCAGAAAGAAATTGTGGAAACCCTCCCAAAAGATCTGCGTTGCAAAATGTGTCGGATTTCAAAGTGGGGCTTCGATGGCAGCGGAGGTTTGCCGCTTTATGAGCAAAGAAGTATGGATTCGGACTTGAAAGACAGTGATGTTTTCATGATGTGCCTGGTGTCTTTGCAGATGTACGTTATGGACGCGCCAAAAAGACAGTGATCCACGGGCATCATCCACTAGGTTTTGTCGCCCTATAAAACTACTGTTTGTTAAAGAAAGCACCGATGTTATGAAAATAGAAATGACATGAAGAAACAGATCAGAAAACTTGTTCCCACTTCAGTCGCTCCTCAAGGATTGCACGCAATAAAGAAAGTCGCGAGGGGATTCGTGCGGGAATTGAAATCTTTTAATCTTAGCAGTTACGAGCCGTTCATATTCCCTAATAGAGACGAAAGTTTCCTATACAGTCGGTATTATCTGTTCCCAGGGCACCATTTGATTGACTACGGACAGCCAAAATTGGCGAAAATTAGTCGGAAGTTTGAACAAAGGCAATATAAGCAACTAATATTCCGGAATAAGAGACAAAAACATTACATCCGACGCAGCGAAAATGAAAATAAACCAATTCTCGGAGGTGGCTCACTGAAAGAGAGAATTTCAAGTACAGTCCGATTGAAAACTTGTGGCGGTCCGATGCGCAGACTGGAGGGTAAAGCGCTTAAGGGGAGGAAAGCTTGAGGGGAAGAGCGATGAGCTTAGCAGGTTCGCAAACTTAGCCGCGTTTACACGGGTCGTGTGGTGCGGCGGGTTAAACTCAGGTTGTAGTACGCGCAAAGCATTTAGACCATAGGTTCCCAAATTGTGCTTCGTGAACCTCCTAGGGGTTCGCGAGAAGACTCAGACAATTCGCGGAGAATAATTCTTAATGGCCTTTGCACAGCGTATTTTATTGTACGGTTTATGTTAATCATTTTCTGCAGTGATGGGACTGGTTAAATTCAAAGGCTATTTCTTCCCTTTATTTGTTTAACAGAAGATTTAACTTATATATTTAGTTTCCATTTTAATATTTCTTTAATTGAACAATGAAGTTCAGACAGAAGCTTGTAAAAACAAATTAAAATTTATTTTTGTCGAAAGGTGAAACTGAATCCTTGACGAATTTGTGTGAAATTTCTCTGTCAGTCGAAAGAAATTTTTTTTTTAAGGACGAAAACTATAACGAAAAACGCATTTTTATCGGGGTTTAAGGAATAAAAAAGTTTGGTAGTCACTAGTTTAGACGTTTCTTGAGTAAATTGTAACTTTTATCAATAAGATCAACTTTGCGACTTATGTTATTAAGACGAGTGCTAGGTCCCCGCACAGGTCCCCAACTACTGGAGGTTAGCGCACGTTACCCCAACTCATAAGGGCGGAGACAAGAAGAACCCAGAAAATTACAGGCCGATTTCCTTAATTTCGATATCGTGTAAGATTCTCGAGAATATACTCGTTAGCAAAATAATGTGATTTCCCAATATTAATTTATTGTTAGATGATAGTCAACACGGCTTCAGGATAGGTAGGTCATGTGATATTCGGCTCCGTCTTTTTGTTAATTGTTACTGAGTAGCGGAGAAAAGAATACGCAGGTCGGTGCTATCTTCATAGATTTTAGGAAAGCCTTTGATAAGGTACCTCACAGGAAGTTAATAACGAAATTAGAAACCTTAGGCGTTAATTTTAAAATCTTCAGTTGGATCCGTGAATTTTAAAAAAAAAGGAAGCAGAAGGTTGTTATAGATGAGAAATCTTCAAACTTAGTGGAGGTTGTCTCTGGCGTTCCACAGGGTAGTGTAATTGGTCCGTTATTATTTCTAATTTATATAATCGATATCAGCTCAGTAGTCAGGAGTAAAATTAGGCTTTTCGCGGACTACAACGTCATCTATAAAGAAATAAGCAATCCGAATGACCACCAGTATCCCCAAAATGACCTAGAAGCTATTTCTGCATGGTGTAAAGAATGGC
Organism: Tanypteryx hageni; assembly: GCA_028673005.1. Classification (NCBI taxonomy): domain Eukaryota; kingdom Metazoa; phylum Arthropoda; class Insecta; order Odonata; family Petaluridae; genus Tanypteryx; species Tanypteryx hageni. Next base: position 201,216,147 of record CM054115.1, read on the forward strand.
AGTTAGAGATCAACCAAAACAAAAGTGGCGTCATCAACTTCTGGAGAACCAAGAGTATCACGTTGGATATTAATTATTCGTTGAACGGAGTAGCGATTCCAGTTTCGGACTCGATTAAATATCTCGGAGTCACGATCCATCGTGATCTCTCGTGGGGCACCCACATTAGCCAATTGATAGGTGCCGCTAATAAAAAGCTGGCCTTTATATGGAGAATAGTTCGAAATATCTCAAAAAAAGTGAAAAAATTGTGTTATTTACCCTTGGCTCGACCGCAGGTCGAATATGCTTCATCTATGTGGAATCCCTTCAAAAAGGTACTCACTAACGAGATAGAAAAGGTACAGCGCAGGGCAGCTATATATGTAAAGAGGAATTACGATAGAAAACAAAGCGTAACATCATTAATAGAAAATCTGAAATGGACATAGTTAGAGGAACGTAGGCTCCAGGCTATATTTAAACTACTGGAAAAATTTATGTCGGAGGGAATAGCAAATGAGGTAGCAGGATTTATCAGAAGCCCGACGTATCTCGGAAGGCAGGACAATGAGGATAAGATTCGCGAGATCGACTGTAGAACGGAGCGATATAGAGGATCGTTTTTCCTAAGACGATAAGAGAACATAATAGGAATAACTAACGTAGGAAAACTATGGACCCTTGGTGCACTGCACCCCCTGCCATCCACCAAAATGGTGACTTGCAGGGTATCATGTAGGTGTAGATAAAGAGTGTTTTTTATTTGTTCCCAGCAAATAATTTGTTCATAAGTTGAGAGTAGAAGTAATTCTTACATTGCATAGTGTATTAGTGTAGTGTAGTGTATTAGTCCTCGTGAGATAGAACGAACCAACCTATGATTGGGAGCATGGAAGGTAAAGTTTTTGACGAAGCAATGAGCAAGGACTCCAGAACAACGACGGTTATAGAGCAGACCTTCCTCGAATTCTCCCCTCCTCGTGTCTTTCTAACCCTTAAATGCCATTCCGCCCCATACTGTTCTACCACGAATTTTGCAAATAACCTTCCTCTCCCTTGCACAACACTAGCTCCACTTCCACAACAGCGAAATCAATCAGAGTACAGATTTTTCGGTTTTTACCTGATTTTTACACGACATCTCAGCATGCGGCTCGCGAGCCGCAATTAGACCAAGTCTGTTCTAAACAATGCTTTTTAATGAAATATCTCTTTTATAATTCAGCACTACTACAGACTCAAATGTTAAAGTACAATGGAAGAAATCAAATTATCGAGAAATAAAACTAATACAATTGTTTTCTTGAAATTTTTAATTACATGAACTTTCAATTACATGAAGCACACATGATATACTAGAAATAATTACAGATCAAGTGCCGTCTTACCACGGTGGCTGCTTGGGCTTATTCTGAAATGCAGCCGTCTTCCGACTTTGAATCAGAATCTAAATCAATAGAATTTTCGCTTACAATATTTTCCAATACCATTTCCTTAGATACATAATCTTCCTCTACTCTATTCGTGTGCAGAGAAACATTCTACCAATCATTTCTTCCGATATCGGAGCACCTCTCTTCCACCAAAAGTTTCACATCTTCGATTTTAAATGTCGTATTCCTTGTCACTAGCCAGTTTTTAACATTTCCCCAGATACTTTCGATGGGATTCTACTCTACTCTAGTAGCCTAATTGCAGAGTGTCCATGGTCTGCTAGTATTCTATCCACGATATAAACTTTTTTTAGTTTTAGCAGCTATATTTTTTGGTATAACTTAATTTTAGTTTCGATTATGGAGTATTGAATACCCCTGGAGTCGAGCCATGCCTTCATAACGTCCTTCTTCGAATAGCTACTAGGAGGGTGATCAAGCTCCACGTTATGGTACGACGCGTCTTCCATCACAATAACAGAATTTAAAGATAAGTTCGGGATTAGACTTCCTTTTATCAACTTCATGTAATTCATACCATTCATATCCCAGTGTAAGTCTCCAGCTTTCTGGCTTTATTTAAAAAGGAGCAGCGACTGCTTAAGGAAGCTGATTTCACCACCTTTTAGAAATAAAATGCTCATATAGAAACCCGAAATTTAATTGGAAACTCTTTATCATAAATACATAAATAAGCAAATAAATAAATAAATAAATATATATATATATATATATATATAAGCATGATCCAACCGGAACTTATTATGCCTTCTTTCCACACAATATTTATTTAATATGTATTTATATTGGCTTTAATAGCTTTAAAATCATTGCGGATTAGTTGCTATTTGTCTTCTCAAATATCATAATTTAGCGTTATAAGATATGACAAATACATTCTAATGAAAAACTATATTGATCACGCGAATTTGAGTGGCAAAAATAACGCATGTATGTACTAGACCAGGGTTTCCCAAACTTTTTCTGCAATGGAACACTTCGCAAACCTGGGAAGTTTAACGGAACACTTAGCTTATTTTTTAGGTTGGGTAATTCTACTTGTAAAAATTTAAAAAAACATTTTATTAAAACAAATTATTTATTTAGTAATTATTTTTAAATATAAAACTAGAATAATATAATATAAACATAAAAATATGAATAAATAAAGCATTTGATGACTTTTATGATTTTGAATTCTTGAATTGCATATCTTCTTGATATCAGGCACAATATTGGTAAGTTGTATTCTAATATCTGGTGTGGCGTCGAGCCTGTTCCTGCACTTTGACTTCGTTGCAGCATAATAAGAAAATCCCGCTTCGCATGAATAGGTTGTAGAAAATGGAAGTAAAACAATAATAGCTTGTTTTGATAAATTGGGGTACTCTTCTGACAAACTCGCCCAGAAATCATTCAAAGGCTGATCTTTGTATTTTTGTTTCAAATCAGAGTCACTAATTAAATCAATTAGATTTTCATAGTCACTTGCGTTTAAGCCTACTGGTTTAGCTGTCACGGAAAATGGATTCCGAACCCAGGAATCGTCCTTAGTAGTTTTCGGAAAATATTGCAAAAGAGTTGATTTAAAGTTATGTAGGTTCTCTAAAAATGCCTTGGAAACTTCGTAATCTACTTTAAAATTTAATTCATTCAAACATTCATGTAATGCAGGAAAACAATCAAAATTATTAGATTCAACCGATGAAATCCAAAATTGTATTTTTTTATCAAAAGATGCAATTTTAACTCTTGTATTAAAAACTGTAATACTTTTTCCTTGTAATGATAAGTTAACTTCATTACACTTGGTAAAAATATCTGCCAGATATGCAAGTTTTATCAACCATGAAGGATTTGTTAAAACTTCAACAAAATTTTGTACTTGTACTGAATTATTTTGTGCCTTCAAGAAGACCAATACCTCACTTCGAAGTTCATAAAGTCTTAATAGTGCCTTCCCTCTGGATAGCCATCTCACTTCAGTATGTAATAAAAGTGCTTTGTGTCCACTACCCATTTCATCGCACAAAATTTTAAATAATCTGGATTGAAGTGGTCTTGATTTTACATAGTTAATCACTTGCACGGCTTCATCCATAACATTTTTTAAATTTGTGGAAATTTTTTTAGTCACCAGTACTTGCCTATGCAAAATAAAATGACTGCTGGTGGCTCTTGTAGCTACTTTCTGGATGCGTGATACAACACCTTTCATCTTTCCTACCTTTGCTCGAGCACCATCTGTACAAATATCAATACACTTCTCCCAACCTATCTCTTGATTTGTAATGTAATCATTAATACGGTTAAATATATCTTCTCCTGTAGTTTGTCCATGTAAATATCCACACATGAGTAAATCTTCTTCAAAACTTTTATCATATGGGTAACGAACAAATACTAGTAGTACAGCTAGTCCTGCGACATCTGTAGATTCATCCATTTGCAATGCATATTCACTGCAAAGTCCAAGACGACGAATTAACTCTTTCTCTATGCTAGTAGAAAGATCTTTAATCCGTCGTGAAACAGTATTATTTGATATTTGTATTGCATCTATTTTTTCAGCAGCCTGTTCGTTAAGAACAAGTGACACCATGTCTTTCGCACATGGCTTAATGAGTGTCTCTCCAATCGTATGAGCTTCACCATTAAGTGCAATGCGATAGCTCACGCGATAAGATGCCTCTGTTGCATTTTCATTTTTAGCCATTGTAATCATTTGAAGTTTGGACTTTTCTAGTGAGTCACGTCGTCTCTTAAAAAATTCCGTGTCTTTTCCTTTATAATCACTGTGTATCGTTCCGAAGTGCCTGCGGAGTTTTGCTGGAGCCAAAGAACTGTTTGCGAGTATTTTATGACATAAAACACACATTGCATCAGGAGCATCCGAATTGCCAATACACGTAAATCCCAAGTTTAAATAACTTTCATCGTACTTCCGTTTTGGTCTGTTCATAGATGACACTTGTTCTTTAATATTAGATTTTGAAGAAACCACGGGTTTTCGATCATTTTCTTCTTCAATGATAGACGTATTGGATGTATCAGTAGAAGTTCTTGGCCTTCCTTTTGTCGAAGTTCCAGTTTTTAACCAAAAATCCATGGGTAGTTTTTGAATAATATTTAAATACTGTAATAAGGACAAATTTATCAACAAAAAATTTCAGTTCAAAGTCGATCAAATTTTAAGGTTAAAAAACAACACGGACTTACTTATGAAATTTCCCGCAGACCTTTCCCTCCCGAATTTATACACTGATGCCGAAGACTGTCTTTTGATGAAGAGTGGAGGAGAGCTGTGATTTCATTTTTAAGACATTTCCAAATATACAAAGATGGAAAGTGCTCTTCATTTCTACTAAAATGTCCAAGATTAGATGTGTTTGTTAGTAGTTCAACCGGCAGCCTAGGGAGAGCAGCACTGAGTTACGATGGTAACTTATAACTAGACCGCGGATTTTTAGGTTCTAAAAATTGTTTTAGGCGATTAAAATAGGCTCTTTAAGTACCTTAATTAGGCTTTATAAAACGTAAAATAGGCTCTAAAAACTACTTCCAAAAACTATGTCCAGTAAAAAACAACATCATTTCTGTCAACTATCAACTTTAATTCACGAAAAAAGACTGAAACATGCAAGCACGCAAAAATTGCCCGTCAATGAAACTTTATTGATATGTTTTCAAAGAACAAAAATATTTTACTACTATGCATTGAAACTTATTCTTATGGTTAATATCCCATGCGTTACCGACAAAATACTATCTACATTATATATAGTAATACTGACTGAAAACACTATTCAAGAAAATATTTAAGTACTACGCAGAGTGTTTGACAAAGTGTTTCATTCGAAATTCCCATAATGAATTTGTCACCTCTTTGTGTTTATTTCACAAATTTCCCGTAATTGGCCTCACAATAAATAACAAGCACCTTTTCTAAGTTTTCTACCACAAAACTATGGCGTTTGTCAGTTAATATCATTTTGTAAGCAGAAAAAGAACGTTCGACATCAACTGACGTGACGGGGGCGAACTTCAACTTGGGTACATGTTGAAATGGAATTTTGCACTCAACTTCACTGGATTTTCCTGCCAGTATATCTGCTGCTGTACATAGGCTCTGCAGTCCTGAGTTCTTTTGTAGCAACTTTTCTAGTTTTGCTTTTACTTTTTCCCCCACTTCACCTGGAGCTTCCTTTATTTTTTGTTTCACTTCATTCAGCATAGCAGTTTTTTCGTAGATGGGTTTTCCTGAGCCCTCTAATTCAGCAATAATCTGCACAAGGGATGTATAGTGGGATCTAATATACGCCAAATCCTTGGGAATGGAGGGATCATCTAGCAACATTTTTGCCGAAGTGAAGCAGGCAGCATCCTCGGCTAGATTTGTCACAACTTCCTTGACATGAAGGATATGCTCGCTGTAATATTCAGCTGCTTTCAGCCATGTGCCCCAGCGGGTGAGCACAGGCTCAGGTGGCAGAGGGACATCGGGCAGTTTTTCTCGAAAAGCCTGTATTCTTGTTGGTGCCTTGACGAAGACCTTCTTCACGGTGGAGATCAACTTGTTCACCTTGGTGAATTCCACTCTTATTTGCTCTGCTACGCGGTTCAAACCATGGGCAAGGCATGTCACATGCACAAGGAAGAAATAGAACACCTTGAGCAACTGCATGGCAGCAACCATGTACGATGCAGCATCTGTGTATAGGAGCAGCACTTTCTCTTCGTCTAGATTTTTGGGATACAGCACTTTCAGTCCGTTGTTCACGAAGTGTGCTATTGTTTCCTGGTTTGTTTTGGCAAGTTGCTTCGTGCAGATGAGGTAGGCTCTGGATGGCGCATCTGGGTCCAATTTCCCAACAACCAAGTTGGCCATGTATCTGCCAAGAGCATCAGTGGTTTCATCGACCGATATCCAAATATGTGAATCTCCAATGTCCTCCCGTATCCTGCGCATTGCGTCATCGTACGTGGGTTGCACGTAATTCTTGCGTAGCGTTGACTCGGAAGGTACCGACTGATGGCAGTATCGTTCTAGGAACTCCTTGAATGTTGGATTTTCCAGTGTCCTGAATGGAATGTTGGCTGACACAATTGCGTGACACAAATCTGCATAAAACTGATTCTTCTTGCTGGATCCCTCAGAAGTTTTTGTTAAAAGCATTTGTTTCATCTTAGATTTGCGTTCAACATTTGCCTTATGTAGCACTCCTTGGATGTGCTGAGTTAGGTGGGATTTTTTATCACTTGAAACCTATAAAGAATAATTATGAAGAAATAATTAACCTTAAAAATACGGAAATAATCTAATAAATATGGAAATGGGACAAAAATATAAAATTTACTTTACAGCTACGAAGGTCCGCAGCTGGATTGCTGGACATTTTGAATAACCACTTCAATAGTTACCATAAAATGGCTCGTATAAACATAAGATGTGGATGGTTTTTGCCTCAAAGATGACAAGCAATTCACGGCCAATAATTCGTAGCAAGCCAGCATTATAATGTACTTACCTCCTTGTTGCATGCGTGACAGAAGATAATTTTTCCATCCGTTGTGAAATACGGGAACTCTTGTAACCACTGACGTATTAAATAAGCTTTCGAACTTGATACTTTAGGCATTGCACTTTCACAATTTTCACGTTCACACTTCTCACCTTTACCCTCTGCAGTCTGGAGATGGACTGCGGGGTTATTCTCGTTTCCCGTGTCGCACGATATGACAATGTAACAACGAGAAATAAACGCAACATCAGATTAAAGGCATTGTTACATTGTCGTATCACGTGACACTGGGAAACAGAATAACCCCGCCGAACGCGAGACAGGTCCGAGCTGCTGTTCGCCACTTGATCGTGACCGTGGTGCGAAGGACATTTCCAATCCATGACTGAACATTGCACAGTCAGTTTAAAAAATATGAATAATACCAAAATCTGCTTTTATAGTCGATTATTTTAGAAAATTAGCCCTTTTTAGGCTTTTTTTGCATGAAAAAGACAAAAATAAGCATTAACGTCGAAATAGGCATTTTTAGACATTAATGTCAAAATAGGCATTTTTAGGCACCATAAAATATACGTTTTCGGGGTTAATTATTCATGAAACGTATATATACAATTGTATATTGAGATATCTTCTCAGGAAAAAAATAGGTTTTTACCTAAAGATCCGCGGTCTACTTATAACTCGTGGAAACGCGCGAGTGGTTGGTACGAAGGTCCGTACATTGGTATTGGGAACGGGGCATTATTTACACAGCGCCACTTTCGCTTAAAACACCCACACACGCGCACACATACATAAAGGCAGGAAATTTAAAATTACTTTTCATTTATTACTTGAAGTAGATAGTATAAGATATTTAAATATATTGCAGTGTATAAAACCTTTCCAAATTGTCGCGGAACACCTATTCAGGTTCAGCGGAACACCGGTGTTCCGCGGAACATAGTTTGGGAACCCCGGTACTAGACTATACCGACTCCAACAAAACCTATCCTCTTGTGCTCGGCTCTAGTAGCAGGAGATTTCCACCTCGTGTCCTAAAAATCGGTTTATTGGTGTAAAAGTTAATTGGGAGGATGGACAGACAAGCACAACGAGGAAACTATAAGCCTATTTCCATTATGGAAGGTAGGCTAAAAATAATTACCAGCATGAACTATAATCAGTCGCTGCCCCTTAGAAATCGGCGCTTTCAAATCTGAATCATCCCCGTTGGACCATTGGCATGGAGCTGTGTGTGTCGATTGAATGTACGTTTCATCAGTATATAGGATGGGGCCTCCTTATTCTCGGTATTTCCGAATCGCCCTTAAGTATTCGATCCGTTTCAATCGAATATCATTTCGCTCACAAAGTATTTTTTTATTATTTGTTGTTTTCTTCCACCTATAAGGATAGAATATCATTTTAAGGGGTAACATTCCTTAAAATCTCAAAATTATGAATAATATATTCATCAATACACGTACCTGAATCCAATTTTCTTCAGATGAATTCTAAGCGAACTGGCTTGGCCTTTGAAACTGGTCCTCGCCTACCAAAGGGAGCAGAGCTTTCAATGTCGGATGCTTTTTTTCAGTCACGTGGAATTGATGCACTGTTCTTCTCACTACGCGTGCATCAAAATCGTCGACCGTCGATTTCGGACTCTTCTGCATCTTATGCTCGTATTCAGGTGAAAATCAGCCACAACTCGTGAGCGCGCGCGAAGTTTTTGTCTCTCGGATTGGACACTTCGTAATGGAAGATCACGTGACGCCAGAGGTGGAAAGGGGAGGGTAATGACGTCAGGCGGGCCTTTTGAAATGGTGGTTTAGTAACTTTAATGGCTGCTTCTTTGTTGTCCATACATAACCGAAGGGAAGAGGAAAGGTTAGGAAAGTGAGGTGTACTTATGGTATATAAAGTTAGTAGGTACTCGCAAGGCACGGAGTACTGAGGGCGAGGCCATTATGTCACACGGCACACCCATTCATAAGGGAGGTGACAAAGAAAACGCCGAAAATTATAGGCCGATTTCTCTAACATCATTATCATGAAAGATTTTGGAGCACATTATTGTTAGCAATACTATGCGTTATCTCGAGAGTAGATCGCTGTTAGTCAGCTGTCAACATAGCTTCAGAAAAGGTAGATCCTGTGACACCCAACTCGGTCTGTTTGTGAATGTTGTTTCATCATGCAGCGAAAATAATAAACAGGTCGATGCAGTGTTCCTTGATTTTAGAAAAGCTTTTGACAAGGTTCCCCACCGAAAGTTATTAAAATTGGGAAATCTTGGCGTTAATGTTAAAGTCATTAACTGGGTTCGCGCTTTCCTTTGGAATAGAAAACAAAAAGTCCTCGAGTGTGGCAGATGTAGTCTCTGGAGTGACGCAGGGTAGTGTGATCGGACCTATGCTTTTCTTGCTTAAAATAAACAACATCAGCTCAGTTGTGAAAAGTAATATTAGGCTTTTTGCGGACGACACCGTAGTCTATAGAGAAATTAGTGGTCCTAGCAACCATCGTCATCTTCAGGATGATCTGGATGCGTTATCTGTAACGTGAAAGGAATGGCAGCTAGAAATCTATCAGAAAAAGAGTAATGTTCTAAACTTTTAGAAATCTAGAAGCCCATCGTCCGTATTTTTCTATTTGATAGATGGTGAGAGCATTCCTGTTTCGGAATCGGGGTAACCTTGAATCGAGACCTGTCTTGGGACACCCACATCAGACGAGTGATAGGTGCGGAAAATAAGAAGTTGGCTTTTGTGCGTAGAATAGTCAGGAAAACCACCGAAAAAGTGAGAGAATCCTGTTATTTATCCTTGGTTAGACCTCAAATGGAATACGCAGCAGCGGTTTGGGATCCATATCAGAGGAGACTCATAAAGGATTTAGAAAAAATACAGCGGCGAGCAGCTATATCCGTGAAAAAGAATTACGGTAAAAAACAGAGCGTTACGTTACTCATTGAAGAGTTGAGTTGGCTATCGTTGAAAGATCGTAGATTACAGGCGAGACTTAAACTTCTAGATAAATATTGGTCGGAGATATTCGTAAATGAAATGAAGGATATTATTCGACAACCAACGTATATCGGACGGAGGGATAATGAGGACAAGATTTGCGAAATAGATAGTAGGACAGAGAGGTATAAGGAGTCCTTTTTCCCTAGGACAATACGTGACCACAATAAATAACAGTGAATAATAATAAGTTAGGAACTTGGTGCGCGGCACCCCCTGCCATCCACCGTCAAGGTGACTTGCAGGGTAATATGTAGATGTAGATGTATGTCCGGTGATATACGATATCGGCGTTATTCTAACGAGCATTTCGAAAATGTATGTTCGCACATGCCATTCGTTAAGTGATATCGTGTAAGTGCGATAGGAAAATGGGGGAGGGTAAATCGCCAGTTTCTTAGAACATTTGAGGTTTTTGTGATTATATTTGCCCACCTGATGGTGGGATATTCCAGCAGCCTCTCTATAGAGATAAGGACATGGCCTGCTGAGACCGTCTCGACCCCTGTTAAAGGAGTATCTAAACAAAGGAATTTCGGTGGCCGTTTGGAGACCGCTAACCGTTTTGCTACCCCTTCCACGTATCTACCCTACGGAGCGGATTCCTTGAATAAATGTTCCTCGATTCCTTGCTAGGGGCTTTCCTGTAGATGGACTTTGTCGTATGCACTTTCACCTCTTCGGATGCAATAAACTCACACTTCGGCTGTCTTTCCTTATAAGTTATCAGGGAAAGATCGTTCCTCACTCTTGCTTTTGGCTCCTTCATCCTTTGCTACAGGTATATATATATATGACAGCTTACGGAAAAGGATAGGTAAAATGAATATATGGATGCCAACAAGGTGTTGGGTTGAGGAAACCCAGTGAACACTCACCAATCAGACGACTTCAGGTTGGCGAGGCACCGGGGATGTCGAAATTACACACGTAAAAGAACACTAAAACACAGAAACATCACAAACGTAGAAGCTTTCGAAACTACTCCTTCTTCAGCTACAGAGAGAGAACTGATGGCGGTGACACTGGGTGGAGGCATGGGGGTGGAAGGGTAGTGCGGAATGGTCGAGGATTGGAGGATACGGAGGGGTTTGGGGATTGGTAGGGTGTTGGGAGAAGACAGAAAGGGAGTGAAAAGCTATCGAAGGTTGAGGCCAGGGGGAGTGAAGGAGTTTAGGAGATGGATATGCGAAAGCTCCCACTGACGGAGTTGGGGAGCCGAAGCATTGTCGGGGAGAGCGCGAATGACTCTCACTGTGAAGCAGTTGTTAAACTTTAAAATATGTTTGTTCGCATGAACGGCCACCGGCAGCGGTCGTTTGAGAATGACGCTGTTGCCGTGGCCGTTCATGCGGATGTTGAGGGGATTGCTGGTGAGACCAACATAAAAGGCGGGACATTGGGTGCATCTAAGGAGGTAAATGATATTGCGGGTGGTGCAGTTGGTGGTGGAAGTTACGGGGTAGGTGACGTTGGTTGTGGGACTAGAGAAGGAGTTGCAGGGGGGGTTTATTGGGCATGTTAGACATCGGGGTCTACCGCAGGGGTAAGATCCGGCAGGGTGTAAAGGCGTGGGTGCTGGGGGTTCTTTCTTCCATAGAATATTTGCCAGATTAGGGGGACGGCGGAAGGAGAGCATCGGTGGTCTGGGAAATGGAATCTGGTGAGGGGAGGATGAGAGGATAAGGTGGGCGAATTTCAGGATGTTTTTCAGAATGTCGTGGATGCCGGGGAAATACAGGGTAGTTAGGGTGAGTTGGAGGGTGGAATCGGTGGTGGTGTGGGTATTGGGGTTTGGGGTGGCGGGTGCGACTGCCCGCCGGATTTGGTCTCGGATCAGATCCGGCGGGTATCCGCGCTGTAAGAAGGCATGTTCGGGGGTGGAGCAGTACTCGGACATGGAATCTATGTTTCTTATTTTTTTCAATAATGGTACATTAATACCACACATTTCTGCTAAATTTAAAAGTTATATCACATCTAGAAGTGAATAATTGTTTTTCTAATTGTTTAAAAATTAAATATCATAAACGGCCGCAATAACAACTTCATTGTGGTTATCAAACGTTTATTTGTGCATATGGACTAAGCTCTAAATAACGGAAAATTTTCAGAACCCTAGCTCGCCACGTAGTACCTGAACATTTACCTATTTCTTTCAATTTTAAGAATTTTTAACAGCCAAACAAATTATAATATCAAAATTCTACAAAACTTATTTTGTTTTTTTTAACAAATTCTACTTTTAAAAGAATTTAATCTTCGTAGTACATTTGCAAATAAAACTTAAAAACATGTTAAACAATTGTGAATGTTTAGCGTTTGCGTTTTTGAACTTTTTCAAAATTTCCTTATTTTATATATAATTTGCTGCAAAATGTTTGCAAAAACTCGTACCTACGACTTACAGTTTCCAAGATAAAAATCATTAAACATTAATGTACAAATGGGGTTTAAAGAACCCCCAACAATGAACAATTATGAATTTTTCGATTTTTATAGTTGGTTTTGAGTAAAATCCTATAATCCTACAAGATTTCATCTCCCTAAACCTCTTAGATTGTTCTACATACTGGAATAACTTTTTCCCGCGTTAACTTATGGGAGATATTTCGGGGCATCTGGAGTCGAACCCAGGACACTGTAAGCAAAAGTAATAACAATTCCTAATACATATTGTGGCCATCTAGCAACACTGAAACCTTCATTTTTCTAGCTTATGAGCAAGTGCCCATAATTAATTTACAAAATTGGCGCATTGCCTTTCTTATGGGAAAAAACGTAATTTTCAGAATTTCTGGTTTCGAACCCATGTCACTCAGGTGAAAGTCCCCATTTATTCTGGAAGTTTTTTTACGACCTCTACAAATGCTGAAAATGTCAGCTTTCTATTTCTTGTAGTGAGGGCTGGACATTACAAACCCTCCTATATATAGACGTTCCTTGCATAGGAGTATATAACATACTAGTAAAAGGTGCTTGCAAACTGCAAGCATTTCATCTCACCTAGACCAAATATTAATTTTCAGAGAGATATTTCATCATGAGGAATATTTCCATAATTCTAAATATTTCTCCTCTGGATGGGTTTTTGTTTTTTTATTATGGAAAAATAATAATCAATCACTAATTTTTGCAATTTTGGAAATATTATACTTTCCCACATTGAGTTAATAATGGCACACATTTCTGCCAAATTTTAAATTTATATTACAATTAAAAGTGAAATTGTTTAAATTTAAATAATTTATAACGGCCAAAAAACAATTTTATGGATAAATGAAAATGTTAATTCGTTATATAGATTAACCTCTAAATAATTTAAAAATTTCAGATCCCTAACTTGAGGCGTAGTGTCTAAGCATCTACCTATTTTAAATTATAAGAAATTTTAACTGCCAAACAAATAAAAATATCAAAATGCACTACTCTGTAAATAACTTGAAACATTCAGCTTCCTAAACCATCCCGTAGTACCTAAACAGTTATCTATTTGTTTAAATTTTAAGAATTTTAACTGCCAAAAATATTAAAATATCGAAATTTCTATAATCCCTATTTCGTTTTTTAACAAATCCTACCTATACAAAAATTTCAGCTTCTTAGCACATTCTAAAAAACATAAACCTTGAAAATTTGTTTAAACAATTGCGAATTTTTAGTGGCCGCATTGTTAAACTTTTTTAAGATTTTCGTTTTTTCTATTCGGTTTTGTACAAAATCCTACCTAGGAAAAATATGTCGAATCTCCAGCTCATCTAGAAGTGCCTAAACATTAGTATCCTCCTATATGTTACATGTTGTCTCCTCCTCTGTAAGAAACGTCTAAATATAATGACTAGTAGATTCTTCATTCTGCAAGCATATCTTCTCCCCTTGAAAAATCATTCACTTTCAGACAGATATTTCATCATTACAAATATTTTTTTAATTCTAAAAATTTCAACTCCGCAGCAATTTTCGTTTTTCCCTTATGTAAAAATAATAGGTATTAAAACACTCCCCAAACTTTGCAATTTTAAGAATTTTAAACATCCTCCATTATGAAATTCTAATGCTACACATTTCTGCCAAATTTTAAAGTTGTAGCGCTTCTAGAAGTGAAATAACATTTATCTAATTGTTTAAATTTAAATAATTATTTACGGCCGCAATAAGAATTTCATGGATATATTTAAATATTTATTCGTTTTTATACACTATACTCTAAATAACTTAAAAATTTCAGCTCTCTAACTCCCCCCGTAATATCTAAACATTTACCTAGTTTTTTAAATTTAAGAATTTTTAACGGCCAAACAAATTATTACATCAAAATTTGTATAATTCTTATTTCCTTTTTTTAGAAATCCTACCTATAAAAAAATGTAAACTCCATAGCAAATTTGAAAATACATAAACATTGAAAATTTGTTTAAACAATTTAGAATTTTTAGTGGCCACATTGTTGCACTTTTTCAAGATTTTCGTTTTTTATAGACGGTTTTGCACAAAGTCCTATTTCATGGATACATTAGAATGTTTATTCGTTTATATAGACTAAACTATAAATAATTTAAAAATTTGAGCTCCCTATATCGCCCCGTAGTAGCCAAACATTTACCTATTTGTTTAAACAATAAGAATTTTTAACTGCCAAACAAATAAAAATATCAAAATTTTTATAATCACCATTTCGTTTTTTTCAAATACTACATCTAAAAAAAATTCAGCTCCGTTGCATATTCGAAAATACATAAACCTTGAAAATATGTTTAAACAATTGCGAATTTTTAGCGGCCGCATTGTTGCACTTTTTCAAGATTTTCGTTTTTTATAGACGGCTTTGCACAAAATCCTACCGAAGAAAATATTTTCGAATCTCCAACTGATCTGGAAGTGCCTAAACACTATTATCCTCCTATATATTATTTATATATATGTTACTAGTAGAAGGTACTTGAAAAATCATTAATTTTTCAGTGAGATTTTTTATCTTGAGAAATATTTTTTTTTATTCTAAATATTTCTCCCCTGTACCGGTTTTCGTTTTCTCATTTTGGAAAAATAATTGAGTAAAACAATCACTAATTTTTGCAATTGTAGAAATATTTTACTTTTTCCACATTGGGTTAAGAATGCCACACATTTCTGCCGATTTTTTAATTTATATCACAATTAAAATTGAAATAACATTTATCTAATTGTTAAAATTTTAATAGTTTTTAACGGCCGAAATAGCAATTTCATGGATACAAAGATGTTTTATTCGTTTAAATAGAATAACCTTTATATAGTTTTAAAGTTTCAGCTCCCTAACTCGCCGCGTAGTGTCTAAACATTTACCTATTTTTTGAAATTTCAGAATATTTAATTACCAAACAAATTAAAATATCAAAATTTCTATAATCCCTATTTCGTTTTTTTACAAATCCTACCTTAAAAAAATATCGGCTCCGTAGCACATTCGAAAAAACATAAACCTTCAAAATTTGTTTAAACAATTGCGAATTTTTAGCGACCGCATTTTTGAACTTTTTCAAGATTTTCGTTTTTTCTAGTTGGTTTTTCACAAAATCATACCTGAGAAAAAAATTTCGAATATTCACCTTATCTGGAAGTACCTAAATATTAGTATCCTCCTCCTCTGTAAGGAACGTCTATACAGAATGATATCCTCCTCTGAAAGGAACGTCTATATACAGGGTGTCCGGCGACTTTGTGTCAAAACTTCGGGATCTTATTCCTTAAGAGATATTGAGTAAAAATGTCGTATGAACATGGGTCCGATTCTCATTTGTTACAAAGCTACGGGCAATTTAAATTATCTCGTACTTTGATTTGTACAATTAATGGCTGAAAAAAAACATTATTTAAATAATTATTCGTATACATTGTCAATTGTTGATAAATGTATTATTTAAATAATCATTCTTTTACATTGATACTTAATCCATTGTTACAACAATGAGAAGCATGACGCTTGCACAACAGACGTGGTCATATTTTGCAAGTTCGCAGGCAGCATGCGTAAGCTAGCGTTCAGTGTAGTGCGCTGTGAAACGTGTGGTATCATTAACTTTCAATAATGCCTTTTACATTTTCAAATTAAGAGTATGCGCATATGTACTTCGTGTACGGGATTTGCGATAGAAACTCCGTTGCTGCCGTTTAAGAATATTGAGGACGATTTCCACAAAGAACACCAGATCGACGTACTTTTATTTAGGTTCACCGACATTTACGAGAAAATGACTCATTTCCGTGTGGGACTCTGAGAGATGAACGTCCAGTACAAGTTAATGTGGATGAGGAGGTAAACATTATTCAAATGGGTCAGCGAAGTCCACGAAGAATGTCCGCCCGCCTCAACATTCCGCGAATTAGAGTGTGGCAAACATTATACGATGAGGGACTTTATCCATACCATATCCAGCAAGTTCAGCATCTTCAACCAGGGGATATGGCTAGGCGGTTGGAATTCTGCCGTTGGTTAAATGCACACCTCCGTCTGAACCGTTACATTTTGTTCACGGACGAGGCACAGTTTGCTCGTGATTGAGTAAATAACACGAGAAACTACCATTTATGGGCTCGCGAAGTCCTCACGGAACAGTTGAAAGCAACTTCCAACTCCGTTTTTCTGTGAACGTGTGGTGTGGTGTCATTGGGAACCAGCTGGTTGGACCGTACTTCTTCCCGCCACGTCTGAAAGGTGCCATTTATGCTGATTTTTTGGAAAATGAAATGCCGGGTCTCTTAGAAGACATTCCTCTGCAAACACGACTTCGTGGCGGTGCGCAGGTTTGGCCACCGAGGTCTCCGGATCTCACTCCGTTGGATTTCCATGTGTGGGGGCCAATGAAAAAATTTGTGTTTAAAGTCAAAGTGACCTCGAGGGAAGGACTTATTCAGCGAATTTTCGATGCTGCGAGGCGCGTTAATAACGCTGCAGTTCTTCGTGCTGTTTCACGTTCCCTGCTCAAACGGTTCAGATTGTGCATCCAAGCGGAAGGCGGCGATTTGAACAATTGTTGTAACAATGGATTAAGTTTCAATGTAAACGAATGATTATTTAAATAATACATTTTTCAGCAATTGACAATGTATGCTAAAAATTATTTAAACAATGCTTTTCAGCCATTAAGTTGTACATATCAAAGTACGAGATAATTTCAATTGCCCGTATTTCAGTAACAAATGAGAATCGGACCCATATTCATGTGACATTTTTTACTCAAAATCACTTAGGGAATAAGATTCCGAAGTTATAACATAAAGTCGCCGGACACCCTGTATAATAATAGCATATAGGAGACTAATGTTTAGTCACTTCCAGATAAACTGGAGATTTGAATATTTTTTTCTTAGGTAGGATTTTGTGCAAAAACGACAAGAATAAACGAAAATATTGAAAAATTGCAACGATTCGGCCACTAAAAATTCTCAATTGTTTAAATATATTTTCATGGTTTATGGATTTTAGAATGTGCTACGGAGCTGAGATTATTTTTAGCTGTAGGATTTGTAAAGAAACGTAATATAGATTATAAAAATTTTGATTATTTTATTTTTTTATGGCAGTAAAAAATTCCTAAATTTAAAAAATAACTAACTAACTAATGTGGATGTCCGACGAGAGATCGCGATGGATCGTGACTCCAAGCTATATAATCGAGTCTGAAACTCGAATCTCTACTCCGTCCAACGAATAATTATTATTCAACGAGATACTCTTGGTTCTCCAGAAGTTGATGACGCCACTTTTCTTTTGGTTGATCTCTAACTGCCATTCTTTACACCGTGCAGAAATAGCTTCTAGGTCATTTTGGAGATACTGGCGGTCTTCCGGATTGCTTATTTCTCTAAAGATGACGGTGTCGTCCGCCAAAGGCCTAACTTAACTTCTGACTACTGAGCTGATATCGTTTATATAAATTAGAAATAATAACGGACCAATCACACTACCCTGTGGAACGCCAGAGACAACCTCCACTTAGTTCGAAAATCTCCCATCTATAACAACCTTCTGTTTCCTATGATTTAAAAATTCACGGATCCAACTGACGATTTTAGAATTACCGCCTAAGGTTTCTAATTTCCTTATTAACTTCCTGTGAGGTACCTTATCAAAAGCTTTCCTAAAATCTAAGAAGACGGCATTGACCTGCGTATTCTTTTCTCCGCTTCTCAATATATAATTAACAAAAAGGCCGAGCTGAGTATCACATGACCTACCTTTTCTGAAGCCGTGTTGACAATCATCTAACAATAAATTACTATCAAGAAATCGCATTATGTTTCTAACGAGTATATACTCGAGAATCTTACACGATATCGAATTTAAAGAAATCGGTCTGTCATTTTCTGGGCTCTCCTTGTCGTAGCCCTTATTAATTGGGGTAACGTGCGCTAACCACCAGTCGCTAGGGACCTCTGCGCGAGAAATGGATTTCTCGAAGGTTATCCGAAAAAAAAATTCTATTTCTTCAGCTAATTCTTATAAAACGCGAGCAGGAATATCTTCGGGGCCAGTTGCTATGTTATGTTTGATAGAACTTAATTGCTTTGCTATTCCCACCTCAGAAAATACTATATCGTCCATCAGGTTCCCCCTTATTGCGGGTGCATAATGTACGCAATGATCGCTGACGGCTGTGAATGCTTTTACAAAATGACCGTTTAACAGGTTGGCTTTCTCTACGCTATCATGAATAACGGCACCCAAGTCATTACGCAGGGAAGGTATTGTAGGGTCTCTACCTTGGACCTCTCTCAAATAGGACCAAAACGCTTTAGGGTCCTCCTTCAAATAGTTATTTAATACCTTATTCCGGAAGTTAGTAAAACCCTTTGCTAATAGTAGTTCTCGCTTTAGCGCAGGATTCCTTATACGTCTTAACTTTAGTTGCTATATATTCATCGGAAGATGTAGACGGCATATTTTTTATTTTCGCGTGGCTTATTCTCTGACGCCTAAGCGCACTCCTAACTTGCTTATTGTACCAACGTGGCTCTTTATTGTCGACCTTCAATTTAATTGGAATGTACTTATCTATACCCTCTAGCATTATATCCTTCAATAGTTTCCATGACGACTCAGCTCCTGATCGTTCCGTCATATCACGTAAACCAGGGATTATTTCTCGTAGGCGAACCCTAAAGCTTGAAAAGTTTGCCTTAGCAAATATATAAAATTTTCTTTAAAGCTTAGGGTGCCTATCGATTTTCAACTTACACTCTGCATATGCGGCCTGATGATCACTTATCCCATATTCAATGGTGACTTTGTTTATTCTTTCTGGGACGTTAGTTGCTAATAAATCCAATATGTTTCCCGATCGCGTTGGCTTTCTGACTAATTGAAGGAGAGAGTGCTTGCAGAATGTTTCGGTTAATGCCTCACAGGATTCGCGTTCTTTAGCTCTAGATTCGAAACGTATCAATTGAGTGTAAGTTAAAGTCACCACCGACTATAACGCTTCCATCTTGATTTATTATTCTAAGCTTTGATAGTTGTTACAATACAATCTACACCAGCGTTAGATGGCCTGTAAAACGAGCATATGAACACCTATGTGGCACCAAACACTCTAGATATCCTCGTCACATATAGGAATCTCACTGCTATCGTACTTATCGCTAACCGCTATGAAAACACCCCTGACCGATCCATTAGCGCGATCTTTTCTATAATCACGATAGTCTCTAGAAAATATCTCCTGACTCTGAATCTTACCCGTTATCCAACTTTCCGTGCCTATCACGACGTCTGCATGCAGACTGCGAATAAGATGCTGCGACAGTTCAGTACGACGACGTTTAATTTCTTACTATAACATTGCATACTAATCTCACCCTTGACTTTCTCTACCACTTTAAAACTACATGCGCTCCCATCACAATTACTCCCACAACTGTATGGTGTCCCATCAAAATTGGAATTGCGACCCGTCGCGCCCTTCACGAAACATTCAGTCAATGACCTACTTGTTCTGCATGTTACGCTCGGGGTATATTCTTTCATTAGATAATCTATCGGGATTCTTATCTTCTACAAACGTATCGATTATCCTATGATCCAAAACTGACCTACACCCTGCCCTACTCTCTAGCCTAAAAAATCCCTACTGTGCTCGAGAATCCGACTCGCTACTCTCTGAGCCAATTCGGCCGTTTAGTGAACACCAGAGTGATCCAGTGGTGCCCTGCACGATTCGATATTCGGTCGTAGGTCAACGAAGTCCACTCCCAAGTCCCGACAGAAATTCCACAGCCTTCGATTCAGACCGTCAACTCTACTCCAAACCTCAGAACCGCGGTCAATCGTAGGGACTATACTGCAAACAGTAAGCCGCACATCGGAACACGACTCCTCTCGGACACGAGCAACCTCAGAGGAAAAGTCCTTAAAAGAACTTAAAATCTCCTCGGACCCGCGCTTCGAGGCGTCGTTAGTCCCAACATGGGCCACCACCAGCAGCCGAGAGCAACCTGTTGCCACTACCGCTTCTCTCACCGTGTTGGTCACTTGCGGCACCGTGCCTCCTGATATACATCTGGAGAAGACCCACTCTTCAACTCCCTCCCGGCCGGCACTGGATAACAGGGGTGCCATTAAACGCCAAATGTTAGAGCTACCTAACACTAACAACCCTCCCTTCCCAACCTGACTCCCCTTGGGCCCGGCCTCCATCGAAGAGACGGGAGTGGGTACGGGCGCAACGGCCGTGGAGTCGTCCTCCGACATCACCTCGAACCTATTACTGACAGGAAGAGAGTCCGCCGAAGTATATACAACTCCCTGCGCCCGCAGCACCACCCCACGATCTCTCTGAGTAAACCCCACTCTCCACTCATCGGAATTCCCAGCCCGAGGACCCTCAGCCCCCGGTAAGGAGTCAGAGACAACCCCGATCGCTCTACCGGCTGCCGCACCCAGGCGAACCCGGGTCGCCAATTTGGCGCGGCGAGCTTTCAGGGATGACCCCGCACCCCCCACACGAACCAAGGCTGCCTCGGACCTTTCCACCCTCTGAAGGAGGCCCGCAACCACCCTCTTCAGCTCCGTGATTCGAGCCCTCATGGCCTAGCAACCAGCGGCGCACAAGAAAGAGGAAACGGGAGTCCTCGGTGAAGCCATCTTAAACTTACCTAATTTATATACTAACGCAAATAGTTACGATATAAAAACAAAAGCTGAAATGGGTTAAGGCTAAAGAATTTGGTCTGTTTTAAAGCGGGGACGCTCTTCGTGTATGGTACGAGAAAGGGTCAAACGCAGGTATAAAGGGAATGGCGTAAACAACACAAACAAGGTTAGATCACGCACATGAGATCATAGTACACAACGAAAAATATAAATACTATGGAGCGTAAAAATAAAACAACCTTACAAATGTAACGAGAATATGCTAATACACAATAACTACTATGATATAAATATTATTTTCTAAAGGGGAGAATGAAATTTCTAAGAAAAAACTACGAGGCTTAAGAGTTAACTATTATGGTGGAGAAAATAATAAATATAACGTAGATGTTATAACAAAACTAATTAGGTAACTTAAAGTAAATTGTTAGTTCTACTTAACACTACAGCTACTCTAATGCTACTGCTACTCTAGTCGCTTGAGGCTACGTAGGAGCTCGCAGGAGCAAGTGAAAGGAACGTCCGTTCACTTCAACAGCCACTTAAAGACTTCCTTCCCCTTCATCCCTCTCTCCCCCATTTCTCTAGTGACAGTGACAGGCGTAAACAACACAAACAAGGTTAGATCACGCACATGAGATCATAGTACACAACGAAAATATAAATACTATGGAGCGTAAAAATAAAACAACCTTACAAATGTAACGAGAGTATGCTAATACACAATAAATACTATTATATGAATATTATTTTCTTGGTAAACCTTGTTCTCCATATACTCCTATTTTCCGCTGTCCTCTTCATATCTTGATAACTCTCTTTCCCTTTCAAATCGTGTCAGCTGAAACCTTTTCCTACCTATTTCCCTTTTCTCATCTAGTTTTCCTTCTAACACGTCTTTAATCATGCACTCTAACTCAGGTAATTTCCAACAAAGTTTGCCTTCCTTTTTCTGATAGTCTGTATAATCATTTGCTTCTCTCCTATTCTTCGTAGCACTTCATCGTTTTTCATCCTTTTTGTCCATTTTATCTTCAACATACTTCTCAAAGTCCACATTTCAAAACTTTCCGAGTATTTGATGTAATTTTTCCTTAGCGTCCATATTTCTGCCCCATACAATGCTGTACTCCATACATAGCATTTTATCAACTTCTTGCGGATATTTTCCCTTATATTCCCTGTAAGTAGTTGTTTCTTTCTCCTGAAAGTCGCTTTTGCTTTTCCTTTTCTAGTTCTGATCTCTTCCGTACATGTTACTTCTCGTGGTATGATGCTTCCAAGGTTTTTTATTCTGAAACTTGTTCTAAAGGTTCAAATACTTATGTTCAAATTCTCTTCTTTACCTGATATTCGAATGACCTTCGATTTTTCCGTATTTATTTCCATACCGTATTTTATTACTGTTATCACTATTATATTTATCATTTTTTGTAGCTCCTCTTCCTTTCTTGCTAGAAGTACTTTATCATCTGCGTATTTTAGTGTTCATATAATCCTTCCTCCAATTTTAAAATCTTTTTTTGTGCCTTCTAAATCTTCTTGTATTAGACTTTCTCCAAATATACTGAATAGGGTTGGCGATAGGCAGCAGCCTTGTTTTACTCCTCTACCACTATTTATTCCGCAGGTGTCCACATTCTCAAACCTGACCTTTACAACTTGATTCACATATAGATTTCTAATCATTCTCCTGTCTTGCTAGTCTACACCTATATCCTTTAATATGTTCATCAACTTTACCCAATTTACTCCACCAAATGCCTTCTGCCTGTCTACGAAAGATGCGCAGATATCTTGACTGTACTCTATTGCCCTTTCTGATATGATTATAACTACTGCTATAGCATCTCTAGTTTCTCGTCCTTTTCTAAAACCAAATTGATCTTCCCCTAGTATTTCTTCTGCCTTTTTTTTAGCCTATTATTAAGAATCCTCGTAATGATCTTCGATGTGTGTGACAGAAGGCTTATCGTTCTGTAATCTACACCGCATTTCCTTTGGCTTCTTATTTAGAGGGATCATTGTTACTTCTAGGAATTCCGAGGCCACTCTCCCGTGTCGTAAATCTTATTAATTAATTTCGCGATCGCTTTTAGTCCTTCTGATCCTATGACTTTAAGTATCTCATCCGCTATTCCATCGCTGCTCGTGGCTTTCCCCTTCTTTATTTCCACTACCACTTTTTCTGCTTTGCTCTCCATAATACTTGTCCTAAGTTGTCTTCTTCAATGTTTTCCTCATATTCCAGTTCTATTTTTGCCGCTCCTGCCTGTTTGCTGTATAATTCCTTAATGTATTCTTCCCATGCCTGTGCTACATCCTTTGTTTCTGAGACTATCTTCCCATCCGTATTCATAATTTGCATACCATGAATTCCATTAGATTTCTTATCTTCCAACTCGAATGCTCTAGTGTACATCATATCGTACCGTCCTAACTTCTCCATTTGTTCTATTTCATCACATTTTCCTTTTATCTAATTTTCTCCAGCTTTATCTGTTACCCTTCTCAACTCATTGTTTGTACGCCTATAGTTGGCTCTACCTTCTTCACTGTTAACGTTTTTTCATTTTCGTCTCTCATTCATTTTCTCCAGCATTTCCTTCGTGATCCATGGTTTTCTGATTTTCTTATCTTGTTTTCCAATCTCTTTATCCAAGGTATCCTTGATACCGGTTTTAATTTCATTCCATTCTATAACAACGGTCTTCGGTTTGTTTTCCAACTTTCTTAAGTTATCTTCCAACTTCATGCTGACTACATCCTGCCTTTCTTTCAGTTTTTCTAGGTCCCAGGTCTGTCTTTCTCTTCTCGTGTTTCTTATTTGTTTGAGCTTTGTACTCACGTCAAGTATTAGAAAGCTGTGATCTGAATCAATGTCCGCTCCTTGCAATGCCTTGGCGTTCTTTATGCTGTTCCTGAAGCTTTGTTTTACAAGGATGTAATCTATTTGGCATGTCATTCTATCTCCTGGGCTTTTCCATGAGTATAACCTTAGTTTATGGTTTTTGAACCATGTATTAGTCACGACAAGGTCATTATTGATGCAGAATTCTACGAGTTTCTCCCCTCCTCGATTTCTTTTCCCAAGTCCGTATTGCCCGACAACATTTTCTTCCTGTACTTCTACGACTATGCTGTTCCAATCTCCTATTATTATGCATTTTACCTTTCATCTTCCGTCTTCTTCGTAAATTTCGTTAATTTGATCATAAATCTCATTGATTTCTTCATCTTCATGAGCTGACGTTTGGCATATATACCTGGATTATCAACATGTCCACTGGGACTACATTAAGCTTTATTGCCATCAGTCTATCGTTCGTTGCTATTATCTTTGTCACACTTTTCATCATATCTTTCCTAAGTACCAGAGATACTCCCCTTCCCCACTATTTTCTCCAGAATTTACTACCGTGAATTCTTCTTAGTCGAACTGTCCTTCTCCTTCCCATCTAGTTTCGCTTAGTCCTATAATGTCAACTCTATTTCTTCTCATTTCTTCTTTCAAGCTCTAGCATTCCTGCCTTTTTCATAGTTCTTACGTTCCAAGTCCCTATTTGTAAATATCTTTCGATAAATGTTTTCCTCAAGGCAGTCGCCGCCCGGAGATCCGATTGGGGGACTATGTTACCTCCGGATTGTTTTACCTCGAGAGAACTCATATTGTCCAACCATATAATCATTACTATGGATTGTAATGTGGTAGTTTCCCTCTTGCTTTCCACATCGCAGTACTGTAGCCGTTCAAATCCTCCTGATCACTCCTACAGCTGTATTGGATATAGACCCAACCAAAATCATTTGTTTTCGGCTCTATACCATACTGTCAGTACTGCTGCCTACCCAACAAATTTTGCCTTCCTTTTTCTGATAGTCTGTATAATCATTCGCTTCTCTCCTATTCTTCGCAGCACTTCATCGTTTTTCATCCTATCTTTCCATTTTATCTTCAACATTCTCCTCCAAGTCCACATTTCAAAGCTTTCCAAGTATTTTATGTCATTTCTCCTTAGCGTCCATGTTTTTGCCCCATACAATGCTATATGTAGCGTTTTATCAACTTCTTGCGGATATATATATATATATATATATATATATATATATATATATATATGTTATATCCTCCTCTGTAAGGTACGTCTATATATAATGATATATATATATATATATATATATATATATATATATATATATATATATATATATAGTCTAATTCAATAAGCGTTAGAAGGCACTAGAGAATTCAAAATTGGAGGAAGGTCTATTAGAACAGTAAAATACGCGGATGATCAAGTACTTCTAGCAGGAACGGAAGAGGAAATCCAGAAAATGATAAATGAACTAGTATTAACAGTTGTAAAATATGGTATGGAAATACATACAGAAAAATTCAAGTTCATTCGAGTATCGGGCAAAGAAGAGAATCTGAACATAAGTATTGAAGGAAAGCCTCAAGAACATGTTTGAAATTTATAAATACTTGGGAAACATCGTAACAAGAGAATCAAAATGTACAGATACGATCAGGACTAGAATAGGAAAAGCTATAGTGGCTTTCAGAAGAATGATAGTTCGTAGTAAAATTAGACTTTTTGCCGATGATACTGTTCTATATAAAGAAATAAAAATCCAGGAGTGTCATCAGTCGCTGCGTGAAGACTTGAGAGCCTTTTTAACTTGGTGCAAAGAATGTCAAATTGAAATTAATTACACTAAATGTGCAGCTGTTACCTTCTGGAAAAGTAAGAACAAAGAAGTAGGTTTCGAGAAAAAATAAATGGAATAAATATTCTATCAGCCGCGATGTAAAATATTTATGAGTAACCATTTATCGAGATCATTCACGGGGCATGCACATTCGTCGAGTTCTAGGCTCTGCCAACAAGAAACTGACTTTCATAGGTAGAATACTACGGAACACAGACAATGTATGTGAAACATGTTACTTATCACCGGTTAGACCACAAGTGTAATACGCCTCACGCATATGGGATCCCTACGAGAAGGGACATATAATTCAATTAGATAGAGTGTAGCGCAGAGCAGCAAGATTCGTAAAACAAAAGCATAAGGAAAGCGTCACTTCATTATTGAAGGATTTGAACTGGGTAGTACTGGAGGATCGTAGATAGCACTCAAGGTTGCGGCTTCTGGAGAAATATAGATCGGAATGTCTAAAAGAAGAGGTTATAGGAATAATTGAAGCATTAACATATATATGTAGAAACGACCGTGACGATAAGATACGTGAGATAGATTGTAGGACGGAGTGTTATCTAGGCTCGTTTTTTCCGATGACAATACGAGATCACAATAGAAAATTTAACCTGCGATAGGCAATCCTTAGGTAGGTTTTGATGCATTGCACCATCTGCCACCCACCAATTAGGTGAATTGCAGGTTAACATGTAGATGTGAATTATATGAGATTCTAGAACGCTTGGAAATTCTATTAGTTTGGCCAGAAAAAAATCAAAATAACGGAATATCGCTTTGTCAGTGTTTATTTTTCCTTTTTAACAACTTCATATCCGAGTACATAGTCTCTCCTTCTACCCTTTCCTTCCCCTATCATTTCTCCTCTATCATCTCTATCCTATCATCTCTCCCTCTGCCGCCCCATTCTCCCGTTATTTCTTCTCCATCTATATTTCCACAAGAGATCGCTTCACCGGCAAAACACTCCTCCATTATTTCTGCTTTTCTCACCGTATATCACATTCCCTCGACCTCATTCCCTCCATCTACCAGAACCAATCTCAACTTTCCCCTTATTTTCTGCTGGTTTTATCCGCATCTCCACCCCTAACCCTAAACTCGCCGCGAGAAGGCTTCCTATCGCTTGACCATGGCTCCGATCAATTCTTTTAACGTTTTTTTCCTCCTCGTATCCTAGCAACGGATTTCTCTCTCACTTTTAATGCCTTTTCTTCCGAGGGCATGAAATATTCACGCGCCGACGTGTAATATCGGTGCGGGGAGTATTCGATGGACGCCTTCATCTGTTTTCGGATCCGAAATGGTTCCTCTCAAGCGCATGCAGTTCGAAGGAGTTCCTCACACCACCGTCTGCTATTTCTTGCATCACGCGATCCCTCGAGTTTTAGGTAAAATGTGTTGCTCAGATTCCACTCACAGCGCTCCTCGAAAATCCTCGCAGCCGGTGGGGACCTAGGCCGGCTCCCTGGGGTACTTTTGAAGCCGGGGCATGGTTATCTCTCTCTATCTCTCTTCCTTTTTTCAGTTTCCTGTTAAAGCTTTAACGAAATCTGTTCCTACGACCTCTTTCTTCCCCTTCTGACCGCTTGCTGCCTTATCTCCTAAACGATATGGCGATTTCTCTCCCTTCGGGTCGTTACTAGATTTCAAGACCTTCTTTGAGCAAATGTTTTACGAGAGGTGAGCTGTCCTTTACGGAAGTGCTTCCATTGCTACACCTTGAAAGAGCTCTATGATACGACGTAGATACACTGTTATGGCGGTTTTGTCCCATAAAATTTCGAAGCCGTTGTTTTTCTCAGAATAAACTCGCCTTCCAAAAAATATATTTCCCTCTACGAAACATTATTTTTTTAAATATTTTATTTATTTTGGAATTAACTACTGCTTAATTCTATCGATTTAACAATATTAAAATTCTATCGAGCTAACCAGTCAGTAATCGAAGGGGAATGGAGTGTATTGAAAATTCAAACATTAGCATATCTCGAGAAATACCTTAATAAATCTACGAACGTATTTATTTTTTGTGATTGCGTATCCCTTAAATATGAACTTCTATGGAAGCCCTCGTTTTCATTTGGGAAGTAATTTTAAACATTATTGCGATTCACAATTCACTGTTTAACCATGACAGATGAACTTACTTTTCTAACGAACTTTTATTTTAATATAATCCAACTATGTATCTAGCTAAATTTATTTCATTATTTGCTTAAAAATCATAATACTGAAAGTGAACGTGAATAATTTTCGAAAAGTGTAGTCCAACACCAGAAGCTTAAATCTTCAATTCATAGTTTTACTCGCCGTATTCTTCTCTTCTATTTATCAGCTTAACATGTGTTCAAACAGAAGATTAGTGTGTGAGATAGATTTTGCCGTTAAGCTGACTCGAGTCATATTTTCGATGCTCGTTAATTCTTCGTTCCCAGGTATATCCGTCGCCTATAGCAAAAACTGCTTAATGGCTAACACCCGTCATGCGTCATCGTGGAGCAAGAAGAAAGAAGTTATAGAATTGGCCGTTTTCACTTTAATTCGTGGTTATTCGTGGTCTGACGCCCTTAAATTACCGGATCCAGAGGAGTCCGCTAATGCTGCTTCGAGAAACAGAAATTTTGAGTTTAAAGCACGTTTAATGTAAGAGGTCTACTTCTTCACGAAGGTCAATTAAATTACAATCAGCGTAAAGGAAAACTATGAAGTGTGGTCTGAGTTTGGCTGCCCGTCAAGGGTTCACTCGCTACGAAAATCGCATTTACTAAAGGAATAATTGAACAAATATTATTAATAATTTCAATAGATAATTATGGAGGTCGTATTTAAGCGAAAATCAATTGGTAGCAATATGTATCCGCAAAAGTCAAAAAAAGTTTAGAAACAGCTGATGAACATTTCGACTACAGAAAATATGTCATCAGCGGGGATTCATCCTAGTAAATAATATGTATAGACATTTTTATATCTATTGGGTGAACGCCGTTGATGAGTTCTTCTCAAAAATGTCATTCTCGGATCACGCACCTCTATTGCGACATTTTCCAGGCATACCAATATTTAAATTAAAATTGACAGAGCTTCACAGCTGTCAGCAAGAGTCAGGAGAGATACAAAAAATCATAATTTAAATCATTTTGGCAGTTAGTAGTTTAAAATGATACCTTAGATATAAAATTGAATGTGTGCCTGTCTGTTCCCTATACATTCCCACAACCATTGATCTATCGGGATCAAACTTTACAAAGTGACTTCCTATGACCCTACAGCAGTGGTGTGCAAAATTTTTGCGTGGTGGGCCGCATTAACAGTTGTAGCTTCTTAGGCGGGCCGCATAAACAGATAAAAATGCTTCGGCGGGCCACGTTAGGGTTCACATCGTAAGTAATGTGAGGTAATGCGAGGGATCCTCTTCGTGAAAATCAATAATAAATAATATGTTATCCCCATAACATCACTGGAGAAGGTTTTCCGGCATTAATTTAAACTACAAATATGAAATTATCTCTATTTTATATTACGGTTCGCTTTCATAATGACATCGCGGGCCACATAAAATGCCCTCGCTGGCCGCAATTTGCCCACCCCTGCCCTACAGGTAACATAGGGTACCCGAGAACCTCGACAACCCCCCCGCACAGACAGGCGGATATACAGCGTCTCCTCATATATCGATTTGTTTTCTTTAAATTATGTGAATTAAAAGAATAAACAATATGAATTAAACATAATATAGTAGTTTTATTTTTAAATTTTCAGAAATCGCGATGCTCTAAGTTTCTATAAACTTTTATTAGAAGCCCGAGCAACGCCGGTTACTTAAATCTAGTACCTTATAAAATTAAATTTTTATTGTAATAATGGTAAGTTTTAATTTATCATTATTCAATGTCCGTTTGACTAAATATAATCTGTTATTTGATTCGCTGGCAGTTATTGAACTAAAAAATATCAAAATTATCGCAGATAATATTTCTTTGATGATTTGACAAAAGAGCTTAAGTCAAAAATGGCCATTTTACAAAAGAGGCAGACGAATATTTGGAAAAATTCACCAAATCTGTTTATTGAGTTATTTGAATGATATTCGGAGTTTTAAAGCTGTTAAGGGTGCTCTTTATCTTAGTGAAAGATATGAATAGTATTTTTATTATTTTTTATGACTTAAGCCACTATGTCCTTGGAAGAGTGACTAATTATTTTGCTTTTACATTCATTTTATGACTTATTCCCTTAAGACCGAACGAAATATCGTGATTATTTGCTCTTAGTTGGCGTTTTCCCTGATTAAAACAGGAATTAGAATTAATTAGTCAAATTAAATTAAAAGAACTTTATTTGTTTTGGCAATTACAAAAGTTTTCAAAAAATTGGACACCTCTCACAGTAACACATTTTTCCATTGTAATAAGTAACTCATTCATCGATTTCAACCTCTTCTAAATCAGGATCTATATTTCGTACATGACTTACTCTAAGGAGATCTAAATAAAAATTACGAAAAACTGGAGGCACTAAAGGTAATAAATAAAGGAAGTCTTTCGTTTTTTCCGCCTAAATAGGTACCATGGCCATATACCTCTTTTAAACCTTAGTTTTGCAAAAGTTAAGGTTTCCTCTTCTTAAAAAGCTAAGTTTTTTGAATCGCTCTTCAGGTTTTAGGGAATTCTTATGAAAACAATGCACTCATTTTTGGTATATCGAATCCACTGAGCATTATGCCATTTGAATGGCTCGCCATCCA
The DNA here is from genome assembly GCA_028673005.1 of Tanypteryx hageni. NCBI lineage: Eukaryota > Metazoa > Arthropoda > Insecta > Odonata > Petaluridae > Tanypteryx > Tanypteryx hageni. The sequence goes on from CM054115.1 coordinate 201,246,698, forward strand.
TATTTCTTTTCCTCGCCATCAAAGGTTTCTTTAATAAACCAGCGAAATCCAAAAACTTCTTGCTTCATTTCATGAACAAAAAAGGGAACTTTTTAAACCTGTGATTCTAATTATTTCATAACAATCGTGATGGTGATAGATAGGTACCTTCAACTTTTTTTCTTCTATTAACAGTCGCATACCAATGGGGGGGTGGGTCAGTGACTGACCCCATGATGATTTTTTGACCGTAACTTTGTTAATTCTTGGAATTATATATTAATCACTTAGGACATTTATTTTGAAGGTATGTTGCGCGGAAAGGAAAAAGAATGAATAAGTTCAACTCTCCTGCGGACGATTCCGATCTGAATTTGTTGTTCACTTACTTCGGGATGACTCCGCGAGAGAGGTCTCTCACTATCCCCTCCCCTTTAGCCCCTCATTTTCTCCCTCCCTTTCTCTACATTGTATGTAAGTGTTTTACTATGCCAGATAATGATGCTCTGTATCTTTTGTGACAGCAAAGTGTTTTCCTTCATACGTTAGGGATAAAGATGGCTAAGAGGCAGAGACCCTTGTCAGTAGAAGAGATTGAGGAGTAGTTGATTTTTTATAATTTTGAAGGCAATGAAGACATTCTTGAGAGTTCTGATAGTGAAACTAAGGATCATGATCAGGAGCATGCTAATGGAGAAAGCGCGGAAAATAATGAGCCCGAGGAGGATGAACAAAGTATGTTACCAAGAGACTAAGCGGAAGTGACGGCATTTAAAAAATTGTGCAATAATATAGGCGTAAGTACGTGTTTTTGTGAATTATATGTAAATAATGAAAATATTGCTCTAAAATACATATGAGTAGAGGTCTATTGCTATCAACAAAATAGTTAAAATTATACATAATTTATTCAAAAATCTTGTGACTTAACATCTGGTTAAAGATAAATTAGCATTTGAACTGTTTATTTGATATCAATTACAAAAATACATATATAATTTGTCTGGTTTACCTATAGAAGTATTTATAAATCCTAGGGGGTCAGCCACTGACCCCCCTCATTGGAATTAATGGGGTATCAACTAAGCATTGGTATGCGACTGTTAATGAGTGGTCTGCATCACACTCTATGTGGGGTCTGGTTATAGCATTTAAATTAGACTAATCAAAAATGGCTTTTTAATAAATGACTGACACATGACTTTTTATTCTGCCCCCCTCCCCCAGCATGTCTGAATAAAACGTTACTTTTTTGACATGTTCTGGAAACTTGCTTAGAGGAAAGCTTAAACAAGAGGCAACCTCATTAGCTCCTCTGCCATCAATAGTGATAGGCACACTAAGATTCTTGTGATACTATCTATGGGCATAACATGACTGAAGCCCTTACTACCACTCCCATTATCAATTTTGTGACTTAATACCTTATTGCCAACCACATTATCGAACCAATGGGAAGGAGTAGACTTACGCCCATAGTACCAATCAAAAGAGAAGAATTCACTGAATATACCCATGTGCATAAGTCAAAATCAACAAATTGTGACTTAAGCCCTTTTGACCAAGCATTAAATATTTATGATTCTCATGAGAGTTGTAATTTAATCTACTATAGATAAATATGTCTTCAAGATTCTTCACGGTAATAGTTTTTAATAATTTATTTATCCGGAATCTCTCATTAGCAGGATAAATGCATAATTACTCAAATTAATCACGTATCATCGCTACAGTGATTATACAAATTAAGCTGTTCTCAGCAGAGGGTTAATGATTGAACGTCTCATATTACCATAAACATGCCATTAATGCTTGATATCTTTCAAAATAAACAAATTTATAAGAATATTTATGTATAAAAACTAATCGGATTTTTAAAAATCTTTGTGTTAACGAAATGAGTTTAAAACTTTCAAGAAAAAATTACTCCTGAAACAATATACTGCCATTTATTTCACTCGCTAGTTTTCAAGAATGAGTTTCCTAAGAGAGAGAGGGGATAGAGAGAGGCGGAGGTATGTGTGAGAAAAGGTGGAGGGGGGTTAAAGAGAGTTAAGGGTTGGGTTGGGCTGGAGGGAAGACAATGGCGGAAGAGAAACGAAGAGGACTCAAAAGGTCTCCATAACTCTCTTAAAAGGACTCCAAGAAAGCGGCGGAAGGGCATTCTCTCTCTCTCTCTCTCTCTCTCTCTTTCATTACTCCTTTCTCTCTCTCACACACCTTATCTCCCTTCGCATCTCCGAGAGAACGTTCTCTCCCCTCTACGTATTCCTCCATCTTTATTTACCTTTCCCCTCAGGCCCATATCTCGCCCCCTCTCACCCTTTCTGCACCCACACACACGCTCCGCCCACGCCACACTTTATTCCCCTTTATTTCATTTGCCATCTTCCTCTCTCTCTCTCTATCCACACACACACATTCTCCTGTTGTCGACTTTCACTAGATTCCATCTGCTCTCCGTTCACCTCTCCGCTTTTTCTTTCAATTACGTTTGCTTTCCTTTTCGCTGCTTTCTCTCTTTCTTTGATTCTCTTCCTTCCAACCTCCTTAACGCTCTCTTAAACATTTTTCCACATTATTTTACTTCCTGGTGCTTTTCTGGATTATTTTAAAAAAAAAACCCATTAGTGTTTTTACTCTTTTAACCCACTGCGATCTGTTATTCTATGCTTTGCTTGCTTTTTAGCTCTAAAGTCTTCCCATATATTGCCATTTTGCTTCGTTACGCATCTCTATCGTTCGGCGTTCTTCTTCCACAATCGCTCAAATCCTTTTATCTCGCCCATCCACTTGTATTATCATTTTAAACATCCCACGACGTCTGGTGTCATAGGAAAGGGCATATATTTAACCGACCATTTGTTCATAGCAAACTTTATCGCTACCATAAACGACATTATTTTTACTATATATTTTCACAATTATCGATGTGTTTACTGAGTTTTCTGCTGATGGAAGTACGTGAAATTATATTAAACAAGTTTTTGTCTTAGGTGGCCGATTCATTACACGCTTCATGCTAAAATATTCGGAAAATTTTTATGCGTTTATTGTTGTAATGATTATAATCCTACAAGGTTCATGTATTGATTAATTTTTGTCACATTTACGATAATGACGTCGGTAAAGTGCGATTTTTTGCATAAAAAGGTCGATGTTGTAGTTTATATGGAAATATATACAAGATTAAAATATTTTGTGTATTACATCTGAATCTCTCATCCACTAAACGAACCAGCTACTTACATCTTCGATTTTATGGCGTCGTGAGAGCGAACACTGCAAGTTTTCTGAGAGCATCAGTTTCTTCGTTGTGAGAAGGAACTGAATTATTCTTCGAGTCAGAAATAAAATTTTTGCTTATACCAGTGACGAAATGAACACATTTCGGAAAAGCTTTATAAATTCTTTATCCTCAGTCGCTCCTACATTTATGAACTAACATAAGAGTGGACTGAATTGCTACTCGGAGCCGAAGGTACCAGCAGAGTCTCGAGTGTTTGCTTCCGAATAAGGAATTGCCCCTGCAGTATGTACGGGGCATCATTCCTAATTTCTCTCCTCTTGTGCTCACTCCAATTCCCTTTTCCCATTCTCACTTCCCGTCGGCCATCCGACCCCCTCTCTCTCGTCTTACTCTCGCTTCTCTCTCGAGGGTACCGAGAGAGAAGTAGAGAGAGAGAGAATTGACTGGTCTGCAGTGTAATGGAGAGAAGAGCAAATAAAAGTGAGAAAGACAGTTGCACGTGAGCAATCTCCAACCAGAAGACACGCGTGATGGACAGAGAGAGGACCATGGGTTTTGTAGATCTTTGACAGAACGCAAGCGGGCGAACGTATATTGCACAGACGTCCTCTGCTGCCTCCCAAATCTTTCGATTGGACCAACGACTATCGCTAATAAAAAAGGACATTTATTATTACGTGTTTTATAGAGGAAAGATTGTTTCGCAATGTATAAATTCGTCATGAGACATTTAAACGCAAATAAATAATAAATTCATATCTTTAACTCTGGTTTATCAGTCCCCTTAATCCAACAAAATATAATTCTTCATTTTCAAACTAGGATATTTCGTATCAGAAAGGGAAAGTAGAGAAGTAAACATATGTTATTTATATTTAGCAAGGTGTTCATGCATAAAAACTTCGTGTACCCAAGTTTAATTTTATACTAATGCACAATTATATAGTTAATGAAAGCCTTAACTGATATTCTCCAAGTGGATGGTCAGCGTGAATTTTGCAAGAAGATCATAATCCAACTAATGTGTGTCTTAGGAGCATAATAATCAAATGACAATCGATGCTGTTATAAAACCAGTTCTATTCGAAAAGGAACTATTCGTCCCTTTCCCCCGATTTTGTGAGATCATCTACGCTCAGCGAATTGAATGGAAGAAAGAAGAGGGAGGGATGGAGGAGAAGGAGGAAGAGGGAGTTATAGAGGAAAAGGAGGAAGAGGGAGTTATAGAGGAAAAGGAAGAAGAGGGAGGGTTGGAGGTGAAGGAAGAAGGGGAAGAAATAGAGGGGAAGGAAGAAGAGAGACGGTTGGAGGGGAAGGAGGAAGAGAGATGGATGGAGGGGAAGGAGGAAGAGGGAGTGATGGAGGGGAAGGAATAACAGGGAGGGATGGAGGGGAAGGAATAACAGGTAGGCATGGAGGGAAAGGAGGAAGAGGGAGGGATGGAGGGGAAGGAAGAAGAGAGAGGGATGGAGGGGTAGGAGGAAGAGGGAGGGATGGAAGTGTAAGAGGAAGAGTGGGAAGATGAAGGGGAAGGAAGAAGAGAGAGGGATGCAGGGGAACGAAGAAGAGGGAGTGACGGAGGGGAAGTAAAAAGGGGAGGGTTGGAGGGGAAGGAGGAAGAGGTTAGGATGAAAGGAAGTAAGAAGGCGGAGGATTGGAGGGGAAAGAAGAAGAGGGAGAGATGGAGGCGGAGGAAGAAGAGGGAAAAAAGAAACGAAGAAAAATGTCTTTATTGGCGAGGTTGAGTCTAAGGGAGGGAGGGAGAGGGGGAGGGGAAGAGTGGGAGAGGTAGAGTGGGAGAAGAGGGGGAGAGGGGAAGGGGGAGGGAGGGTGAGAGAGAGGGCGGAGGGAGAGGAAGGGAGAGAGAGGGAGAGGAGAGGGGGAGAAGGGGGCGGATGGGGGAGAGAGTGGGGAAGGGGGAGAAGAAAAGAGGGAGGGAGGGAGAGTGAGGGAGGGAGAGGGAGGGAGAGAGAAGAAAGAAGGCAAGGTTGATGCTAGATAGCCCCCTCTTCCACCTAACAATTACAATTTGTTTACATCTGTATTTACATTTTTAACAATTTTTTAAAATTTACAATCTTAAATCACAAAAAAAATGCTTACCACGAGAGAAATATATATTAGTATAATCTTATGTATACATATACATGTATATTCTCTTATACATATGTAGATAAGTACAACAGAGACAGTTTTGAGTAATTGAAAATATGGAGAAATTCCATTTTATACTTTAGAATCTAAAATGCTTGCTTAAATAATAAAAGACAAAAAAAAGAGAGGAGAAAATATAATAAAAATGAATAAATATGTATATATATATATTTAAAACCATACTAGATAGACTTTAGCGTCGTAGAATGTAAAATACCAGAGGCTGCTTAGAATACAATGATTCCAAGTTGGAGTGGACAAATCTGCAGAAAGTGAAGTAAGATTACATCATTCAGTTTAGCACTTGTTCGTCAAATGTAGAAAGCAAGAGTTGCGAAAGCCATCCAGTGACTTTAGCATTTTTGTATTTACGGGTAACTCATTACCAAGTTTGCAGGACGTTACATGAAATGAATTACTGAAAATTTTTGTTCTATTAGTTGGAATATTTCGCGATCTTGAGCTACGGATGATTATTTGTGAAGGGAAGAGAGAAAGGAATAGTTCGACGAAAGATAAGAGGGAGAGTTTGAAGACAGTAGCCGAAATTGTGTATCAAGGATATGGAGTTTCTTGCGGGAATCGAGATTAAACCATGACATTTTTTTGTAACAGTCAGATATATGATCTCATTTTTTAAGATTAAAAATAAAGGGCAGGGTGTAGGTCAGTTTTGGGTCAGGGGATAACCGATGCGTTTGTAGAAAATAAGAATCCCGAAAGAATATCTAATGATAGAATATACTCCGAGCGTAAAATGCTACACCAATTTCGCGATAGGCCATTGATTGAATGTTTCGTAAAGGGCGCGATGGGTCGCAATTCCAATTTTAATGCAACGCCATACAGTCGTGGGAGTGATTGTGATGGGAGCGCAGTTAGTTTTATAGTGGAAGAGAAAGTCAAGGGTGAGATTAGTATGCGAAGTGATGGTGAGAAATTAAATGTCGTCCTACTGAACCTTCGCAGCATCCGTAGGAAAATTGCTGAGTTAGAGCATATTATTCGCAGTCTGCATGCAGACGTCGTGATAGGCACAGAAAGTTGGTTAACAGAGGAGAGTCAGAGTCAGGAGATATTTCCTAGAGACTGTCGTGTCTATAGAAAAGATCGCGCAAATAGATAGGGCGGGGGAGTTTTCATAGCGGTTAGCGATAAGTACGATAGCAGTGAGATTCCGAAGAGTGACGAGGATATCGAGAGTGTTTGATGCAGCATAGGTAAAGATGGCTTCCAAAAAGTGTTCATATGCTCGTTTTACAGGCCACCTAACGCTGGTGTAGATTCTATTTTAAGTCTCGAGAAACAACTATCAAAGCTTAGACTGATAAATCAAGATGGAAGCGTTATAGTCGGTGGTGACTTTAACTTACACTCAATTGATAGGGGAAACCTATGTTTCGAATTTAGAGGTAAAGAACGCGAATCCTGTGAGGCTTTAATCGAAACATTCTGCGAGCACTCTCTCCTTCAATTAGTCAGAAGTCCAACGCGATCTGGAAACATATTAGATTTATTAGCAACGAACGTCCCAGAAAGAATAAACAAAGTCACCATTGAATATGGGATAAGTGATCATCAGGCCGTATATGCAGAGTGTAAGTTTAAATTCGATAGGCACCCTAAGCCTCAAAGAAAATTTTATATATTTGCTAAGGCAAACTTTTCAAGCTTCAGGTCGCGCCTACGAGAAATACTCCCTGGCTTCAGTGATATGACCGAACGATCAGGTGTTGAGACCTCATGGAAACTATTCAAGGATATAATGCTAGAGGATGTCGATAAGTACATTCCAATTAAATTTAAGGTCGACAAAAAAGAGCCAAGTTAGGAGTGCGCTTAGGCGTTAGAGAATAAACCACGCGAAAATAAAAAATTTGGTCCTATGTGAGAGAGGTCCAAGGTAGAGGCCCTACTATACCTTCCCTGCGTAATGACTTGGGTGCCGTTATTCATGATAGCGTAGAGAAAGCCAACCTGTTAAACGGTCATTTTGTAAAAGCATTCACAGCAGTCAGCGACCATTGCGTACATTATGCACCCGCAATAAGGGGGGGCCTGATGGACGATATAGTGTTTTCTGAGGTGGGTATAGCAAAGCAATTAAGTTTCATCAGACATAACAAAGCCACTGGCCCCGAAGAAATTCCTGCTTGCGTTTTAAAAGAATTAGCTGAAGAAATAGCACCTTTTCTTCGGATAATCATTGAGAAATCCATTTATCGCGCAGAGGTCCCTAGCGACTGGAGGTTAGCGCACGTTACCCCAATTCATAAGGCCGGCGACAATGAGAACCCAGAAAATTACAGGCCGATTTCTTTAACTTGGATAAAGTGTAAGATTCTCGAGCATATACTCGTTAGAAACATAATGCGATTTCTTGATAGTAATTTATTGTTAGATGATTGTCAACACGGCTTCAGGAAAGGTAATTCATTTGATACTCAGCTCGGTCTTTTTGTTTATTTTATACTGAGAAGCTGAGAAAATAATACGCAGGTCGAGGCCATCTTCTTAGATTTTAGGAAAGCCTTTGATAAGGTACCTCACAGGAAGTTAATAAGGAAATTAGAAACCTTGGGCTTAAATTCTAAAATCGTTAGTGAATTTTTAAATCATAGGAGGCAGATGGTTGTTATAGATGGGAAATCTTCGAACCTAGTGGAGGTTGTCTCTGGCGTTCCACAGGGTAGTGTAATTGGTCCGTTATTATTTCTAATTCATATAAACGATATTAGCTCAGTAGTCAGAAGTAAAATTGGCTTTTCGCGGACGACACCGTTATCTATAGAGAAATAAGCAATCCGGAAGACCACCAGTATCTCCAAAATGACCTAGAAGCTATTTCTGCACGGTGTAAAGAATGGCAGTTAGAGATCAACCAAAAGAAAAGTGGCGTCATCAACTTCTGGAGAACCAAGAGTATCTCGTTGAATAATAATTATTCGTTGGACGGAGTAGAGATTCGAGTTTCAGACTCGATTATATATCTTGGAGTCACGATCCATCGCGATCTCTCGTCGGACACCCACATCCACCGATTGATAGGTTCCGCTAACAAAAAGCTGGTCTTTATAGGGAGAATAGTTCGAAATAGCTCCGAAAAACTAAAAGGATTATGTTATCCTTGGTTTGACCACAGGTCGAATATCCTTCAGCTGTGTGGGATCCCTACGAAAAGGGACTCACTAACGAGATAGAAAAAGTTCAGCGCAGGGCAGCAAGATTTGTAAAGACGAATTTCGATAGTAAACAAAGCGTAACATCATTAATAGAAAATCTGTAATGGACATCGTTAGAGGCACGTTGGCTGCAGGCTAGATTAAACTACTGGAAAAATTTATGTAGTAGGGATTAGCGAATGAGGTAGTAGGACTTATCAGAAGCTCGACGTATCTCGGAAGGCAGGACAGTGAGGATAAGATTCGCGAAATCGACTGTAGAACGGAGCGATATAGAGGATCGTTTTTCCCTAGGACGATAAGAGACCATAATAGGAAAAGATAACGTAGGAAAACTATGGACCCTTTGTGCCCTGCACCCCCTGCCATCCACCAAAAAGGTGACTTGCATGGTATAATGCATATGTAGTTGTAGATGGAGGGCAAGGAACAAGAGGGAGGGATGGGAGGGGTGGAAGAAGTAGATAGGATTGAGGGAAGGAATAAGATGGTGGGACTGAGGGGATAGGAGGAAGAGGGAAGGATGAAGTGGGAGAAAGAATAGTGAGGGTTGAAGGGGAAGGAAGAAGACGGAGGGATTGAAAGGGAGGATAAAGAAGTTGGAATGGAGGGGAATGAAGATGGGCGAGGGATGGAGGGGAAGGAAGGAGGGGAAGGTATATAGGGAAGGAACTAGGGGGAGGGTTGGAGGGGATGGAAGATGATAGATAGGTAGATAATCGTCTTTATTCGGGCGTAATTTAGACCATAAGGACCATTCTTACTTTAACTCTTCGTCAATATAATAAATATAAGAAATTTTGAAGTAAGATATAGTTAAATACGCATTACATAAACAGTATATACCTAAATCATACAGAGTAATAAAATATAAATTTGAAGATAGATTAGAGATTGTTGGGAGAACCCTAGTAAAACCCAAGCAGGAAAACACCTACTGAGAATGCGGGTGTGAAAAACCTGCGAAAACCCTTGATTGGGTACATATGATAATATAATAGTACATTATTAAATAGAAAGGAGTATGTACTATATGTGTTCGTATATACAGCGGCGATGTATACCGTCATAAAAAATAAATTGGTAATAACGTAATGCGAACAAGTAATATAATACAATAATTAGGCAGAATAAGATGAAGTATATTTGAAATATATACAATAAATATGGAGTTTGTTGCTGGATCATGCATAACATAAGAAAGAAGGAAATGATATAAAGTAACACATATGATATAAAACATTACATAATAATATAAAGTAATACAAAATAGTATAAATCAATAGAAAATTATATAAAACAGTATGAAATAGTATGTAACAATACAAAATGATATAGAACAGTATAAAACAATGAGAATTAGTATAAATACTATAACTTATTAGACACTAGACAATGAAAAGGTAACAGTCGAAGGAGGCGTACATTGTGAGAAATCGATAAGCTGCGAAGAAATTAATTAATGTTCATTAAGTAAGGAAGAGTGAAGTCAGCCATCTTGCTATAGGAAAGAAGAATATGTTAAACATGACCTGAATTTTGGGCAGAAAACAGCAATTTAAAGTATTTATTCTTGAATATGTGGAGAGATGTTGTGTTTTGGAGGTCAGTAGGTAGGGCGTTCCAAAGTCTACAAGCTGTAACATGGAAGGATTTATTATAAATCTCCGTCCTGTGATGTGGGGTCAGAAAGAGATATGTGCCCCTAGTGTTGGCGTTGTGTACAGAGTTTATTTGGGAAAATTTGGAGTTCAGATTCTGTGGGTTTTGAAGAGTTATAATTTAGTAAAATAACGAGAGGAGGTGAAGACGTCTACGATCTTTAGTGCGAAGCCAGCCTAACGCATGTAGAGGTTGAGTGACATGGTCTCTCTTTTGGAGATCACAGATGAATCTTACGCAGGAATTTTGTGCACCCTGTAATTTTAGAGATAGTTTGTTAGATAGATCTTGATAGACCGTATTGCAGTAATCGAGGTGAGGAAGGACAAAAGCGGTGATAAGTCGCTTGCGAAGGAAAAAATGGGTAATGCTTTTAATTCTTTTAAGTGAGTGAAGTGAACTGTTAACAGTATTGCATATTTTAGTTATACGGTCGGTCCAGGTCAATTTGTCGTTGGATATTAACCCGAGATTGGTTGGAGTTTATTGGAAACGAATGACCGAGTTATTGAGCAGAATCGGGGGATGTTCCGAGAAGTTTAGTGACGAGAAAAGTTTCGGATACCCAATAATAATAGACTGACTTTTTAAAGGTTTTAGGAAATTTACATTGCTCCATTTGCATAAAGAAGTGAGGTCATGGTTCATTTTATCAATGATAAGAGGGAGATCAATAATGCGGGAGTGCATATAGATTTGGAGATCATCAGCATAAAGGCGGTTTTTACAGTGAGCAATCTGGGAAGATATGTCATTAATGTACAGAGAGAAGAGTAGAGGCCCGAGGGTGGAACCTTGTGGTACACCACGTATCACTTTAATCCATCTTGAGGAATGATTGTCCGTTACGACCTTTTAATGGCGATCATTTAGGGAAGAACTAATTAAGTTTATGGAATCTGAGGAGAAGTTCAGGAGACGCAGTTTGGTTTTAAGTATGTTTATATCTACAGAGTCAAAAGCTTTACTAAAGTCAAGAAGAGTCATGATAGTGACTTCTCTTTTGTCCATTGCTAATCTGATATCGTCAGTGATTTTGAGGAGTGCTGTGGTAGTGCTGTCTGATTTTCGGAATCCTGATTGTAGAGAATCAAGGATATCATTTTTAATTAGAAAATATGTGATTTTTTCACGTACAACCTTTTCAAATGCCTTTGATAATACAGGAAGTAAGCTGATGGGCCGAAATTCAGTTATATCAGAAGTAAGACTTTTCTTAGGTATGGGACAGACTATGGCGAGTTTCCATTGCGATGGGAATTTGTTTTGCATAAGCGACCAATTGAATATATGAGTGATGACGGGTAGAACTATATGAATAATCTTATGAAGGAATACTATTGGAATTTCATCAGCACCTTGTGCTCTGGACTTGATTTTACGTAAAAATTTTAGTACTTCCAGCTGAGTTACAGGAGAAAATTGGAATGGTGGTGATGCTGTGGTGGGAGGAGTGTGTTGAAGTAGGTGGTGTATATGTTTGTTTCATTTCGTTGTCATCAGGAGTCGGGGGAGTGGTGAGTAGAGTGTATCAAGGCAAATATGAGGAGGAAGTTGTGTATCCTTAGATTTTCCAATACCATACCATATAAGTTACTCCATAGAGCAGATTGTGAAGAATCTGGATGAGTCAGTGAATGAATGTATCTAGTTTTAGAGTTTCCGATAAGTTGCTTCGTTTTATTTCTTAGTTTTTTAAATTGTTTGAATGAGATCTGTGTTTTTTTATTTCTGAAAATGCGGAAGGCATTGTCACGTCTCTTTATTATCACTTTGATGTCGGTTGTGAGCCATGGTGCATGGGGCTTAGAGACTTTTACTCTTGAGTGGAGCGTGAGTGTTGATTAATGACTGTGCAAAATTGTTGAAAGCCTCAACCTTGTCGTTAATGTCGTCCATAAACTCAATATAATACCAAGGTATGGCAGATGTGTCGGCAATTAACTTTTCATTGTTGATGTTGAAGTCCCTATAGGCTATATATTTCTGCTTGTTAGTTGGGCACCTTATTGAATAGGCAATGTATTTTATGTCATGTGCGGAGATTTCAGGAGCAGAGAGTTGACCGTGTGCGAGAACCTTGTCAAGATTGGCGGTACCGGCTAATTCAATTAAAGTAGAGGAAGTAGAAGTATGGTGAGTTGCATTTAGTGGTAGAATTCTAAGGCCTAGAGAGTTGAAGGAGTTATAAAAATATGTTGAATCAGGGTTTGGTGCGAGTATATTGGCATTAACTCATTCACTGCTATGGACTTTTAGCTTCTGCGTCAGCCGTGTGGGCCGAGTTCAGTGACCTTGAAGCACGCCTTTGCTGAATACTTTCTCTAGGAGCTCCGCGTCTACGTTCTATCGTTCGTCTTTTAGTCTCCTTATATTTTAAAATTTATTTTGTCAATCATTTACATTCATATTGATTATAAACCATCTCGAAAAAATATTTTCCTCTTTTTTGAGCAGCGAACGGAAAAGCTTGAAACGCATATATGCGTCGTTAGCAGTCAAGGCACCGCTCTGCCCGCCTGCATATATGCGTTGATTGCAGCGAAAGAGTTAAAATCGCCAGTAATTAATAAATGTTTGTAATCGCTTATGTGATTAGTGATTACTTCATGAATATCGGATAGATGGCCAATTTTGGGTGGACGGTAGACAATACCGAAAAGTATTTTTTTTTAGTAGATTTTCAATTCAAGAATGAGAAATTTGGGTCTTTTGCAGTAATTGCATTCGCTACTTTCAATCAATTTAGTTGAAATATCGTTTCTTACATATATTCCGACACCGCCGCCGCCTTTGCCAACGCGATCGTTGCGGTAAAGTTTAAAACCATCAATGTTAACAGTAGAGGAAGAAATAGATGGTTTCAACCAGGTCTACATCTACATCTACATCTACAAGTTACCCTGCAATTCACCAAGTTGGTGGGTGGCAGGGGGTGCAATGCACCAAATCCTACCTAAAGATTGTCTAACGCAATTCGAAATTTCCTATTGTGATCTCTTATTGTCCTCGGAAAGAACGAGCCTAGATAACGCGCTGTCCTACAATCGATCTCACGTATTTTATCGTCTCGATCATTTCTACCTATATATGTCGGTGCCACAATTATTCCCACTACCTCCTCTTTTAGACATTCTGACCTATATTTCTCTAGAAGTTTCAACCTTGAGTGCAATCTACGGTCCTGCAGTGATACCCAGTTCAAATCGCTCAATAAAGAGGTGACGCTTTCCTTATGTTCGTACTTTTGTTTTACAAATCTGGCTGCTCTGCGCTGTACTCTTTCTAGTTGAATTATGTGTCCCTTCTCGTACGGATCCCATATGCTCGCTGCGTATTCCACTCGTGGTCTTACCAGTGATAAGTAGCATGTTTCGCGTACTTTCTCTGTAGTGTTCCGTACTATTCTACCTATGAATGCCAGTTTCTTGTTGGCCGCGCCTATAACTCGACGAATGTGCATGTCCCACGAATGATCTCGACAAATGGTTACTCCTAAATATTTTACATACTCAGCTTGTCGAATACTCATTTCATCTATATTATACTCGAAACCTAAATCTTTGTTCTTACTTTTCCAGAACGTGACTGCGGCACATTTAGTATAATTAATTTCGATTTGCCATTCTTTGCACCACGCTAAATGGCTCTTAAGTCTTCACGCAGAGACTGATGGTCCTCCTGATTTTTTATTTCTTTATATAGAACGGTGTCATCGGCGAAAAGCCTAATTTTACTACGAACAACCGAGCACATATCATTTACATAGATTAAGAAGAGCAGAGTGCCCAATACACTTCCCTGAGGAACACCCGAAGCAACTTTAACGGGGGACGAGTATTTCCCGTCGATGACAACTATCTGTTCCCTATTCGAGAGGAAGTCTCTCACCCAACCGACAACTTTCGAATTGATACCACATTGTCCTAACTTCGCAATTAATTTCCTATGAGATACTTTATCGAACGCCTTCCTGAAATCAATGAATATGGCATTGACCTGAGTATTTTTCTCTCCGCATCGCAACAAATCGTCCACGAACAGGCCGAGTTGCGTTTCGTATGATCTACCTCTCCGGAATCCGTGTTGGCATCCGCTAAGCAATGAATGACTATCTAAATAGCGCATTACAGAGCTAAAGACTATGTGCTCAAGTATCTTGCACGATAATGAAGTTAAGGATATCGGCCTATAATTTTCGGGGTTCTCTCTGTCGCCACTCTTATGGATGGGCGTAACATGTGCCACCTTCCAATCTTTAGGAACTACTCTTTCTCTAATAGATTTCTCGAATATAATTTTCAAATACGGCGCGATTTCAGCAGCTAATTCTTTCATTACACGCGCGGGAATTTCCTCCGGTCCAGGAGATTTATTTGGCTTAATTGAATGAAGTTGGAGCGCGATGCCATTTTCCGAAAATACCAAATCTTACATCGAATCGCCCTGACGCATAGGAATAGGGGTTTCACATTCATCGTCATCACGAGTAAAAGCTTTCTGAAAGTGATGATTTAATAGGTTTGTTTTATCCATACTATCGTGAACTACGTTTCCCGTTTCCGACCGCAGTGACGCAATAGTGGGGCCCCTACCTTGAACTTCCCTGACGTAAGACCAAAATGCTTTTGGGTTCTCTTTCAAGTTTTCCTGTAAAACCTTCTTTTTATAATTGTTAAACGCATTACGCATTGCTACTCTGGCTATGGAGCGCGTTTCCTTGTATTGCTGCCTTATTATTGCAATCTGTTCGACCGTAGCTGTTGAGGATGTGTTATTTACGCGAGAGTGGAGTTTTCTTTGACGTCGGAGAGCGCTTCTTACTTCCTGATTGTACCATCTAGGTTCTGCACTATCGCGCTTCAGTTTGCTCGGAATAAATTTATCTGTACACTCTCGCATCATATCTCTGAACATGCACCAGGATTCCTCCGCGTCTGCACTATCGGTTAAATTGCTGAAATTAGTATATTTATTTCGCAGAAAAGACCTAAATCTTGTGAAATCGGCTTTGGCGAATACATAAAGTTTTCTTTTGGCCTTAACCTGTTTCTCAATAATTAACTGAAATTCCACGTACACTGCCTTGTTATCGCTTATTCCCTCTGAATCAGATACTCTATTCATACTCTTAGGAAGATTAGTAACAAATAAATCTAATATATTATCAAATCTCGTGATAAATCTCACTAAATGATACAATGAATGCTTACCGAAAGTATCTAGTAAGGCCTCTCACGATTTACGCTCTCTACCTCCGGGATAAAAGCAATGATGGCTCCAATCAATTGACGGAAGATTTAAATCGCCCCCGATTATAATGGCTTTATCTTTATTAGACGAATTTAGCGTCGCCACTTTTTTCTCCAGAGAATGAATAGTTTCCACGCTCGCATTTGGGGGTCTATAAAAAGCGCATATATTTATAGTTTTTGAGTCGCTCCCATTCACACGACACCAAACACTTTCGACTTCGTCGTCGTTAATCTGTATTGGGTAACTTTCGTATTTATTGCTAACTGCTATAAAGACTCCACCTCCCGACCGGATACATCGATCTTTTCTGAAGATGCTATAGTCACGAGGAAAGATCTCCTGACTGGCTATGTCTGCCATAAGCCATCTTTCAGTGCCTATAACTACATCAGCACGCAGACTACGAATAAGATGTTCAAATTCGGCCTCCTTCCTGCGAATGCTGCGACAATTAACCGTAATGATTTTTAATTTCTCGGTATGACTACGTAACGATTCCTCGTGCTCTACTGAGCTATTATTACTGTTATTATTATTAAGATTATAATTATTATGATTATTTACTCCCTCCTTATCCTTCCTACTATGTCGACTATTTCTACGCTTGGAATATATTCTACTGTTACTTAACGTCGGGTTTATAGCGCTATTAAGGTCGCACGCATTATCTACGGAATTGTTGCATGGAAAATCGTTTATCCCCATGCCTTCGATAATTCTGTTACCGCACGAATTTCTTACATTTTCCTCTATTGTGCTCTCAATTAATCCCGTACCGGTAAGCTGCCTACATCCTAACCTACCATCTGATCTACTATTGGCGTGCATTTCAACGCTTGCTAAAAAATTGCAATTGCTTAAATCTAACCTAAAAAAGCCCTAGAATGCTCAAACACCCTACGCGCTACCGCCTCCGCAGCCTCGGCAGTGTAGTGCACACCAGAACCGTTTAGGGATGCCCTACATGAGTCCAGGACCGGCCTCAGGTCAACGAAGTCCACTCCATTACCCCTACAGAAGTCCCACAGCCTACGGTTCAGCCCGACCACTCGGCTCCAAACCATACAACCGCAGTCCGTCCGAGGAACAATGCTACAGATGGAAAGCCGCACATCAGCACCAGACTCCTCTCGGACACGAGCAACCTCAGCGGCCAAGTCCTTAAAAGAGCTTAAGACCTCCTCGGAGCCGCACTTCGAAGCGTCATTGGTACCAACATGGGCCACCACCCGCAGCGAGGAGCAACCCGTGCCCGATACCGACACTCTGAACTCCTTCGTCACCTGGGGCACCGAACCTCCTGGTATACACCTGGAGAACACCCGCTCGTGAACTCCCTCCCGGCGGGCCCGTGACTGTAAAGGCGCCACCACACGCCGGACGTTGGAGCTCCCTATCACTAACAGTCTCAGCAATAGCGATGATATGTACTTTATTGTTAAGTAGGATACCCCGGAGTTCTTCGATATGTGCTGTTAAGCTTTGAGCATTTAAATATAAGATAAAATGGCCTTTGTATTGGAATTGCAATATGGAGATAAGCTTTTATTAGTGATAAGGAGAAGATTAGAGGATGCGGAACCAGGAGATATGTATGGGTAGAATTCATAGGCGTTTGGGTCTAAGGAAGGACGCGGTTGAGTTTGGGAAGGAATGAAATCAGAAGCATGTGGGTTAAAGTAGGTACGGATTGTGGCTGGATGTATAGCAGGTAGTGAGGGGGGTGGGGCCGGGGGTGGAATTGAGGGGGGTAAGAATTCTGCTGACTCTGGGTTGGGAGGGTGAGGACCATACGTATTAAGGTTATATGGTGGGACAGGGGAAGAGGTGATGGGTGAGAGAGGGCATGTGTTGTTATTTTGAGTGCAATGGGAAAAGTGGGGGAGAGTGTGGTCAGCGTGGGGTGGAAAGTCAGAAGAGCTAATGCGCGTCATAACGTCCTGCTGGAATGGTCTAATGATGGAAGGGTACGAACGGTAAAGAAGTGCTATTAGTGGGCAAC
This sequence comes from Tanypteryx hageni, assembly GCA_028673005.1. Taxonomy (NCBI): domain Eukaryota; kingdom Metazoa; phylum Arthropoda; class Insecta; order Odonata; family Petaluridae; genus Tanypteryx; species Tanypteryx hageni. Next base: position 201,264,183 of record CM054115.1, read on the forward strand.
ATTGCATGGGAAGAAATAAACGTAGGAGAGGGTATTTTATAGAGTAGGATGCGCAAAGTTAGGGAAACAATATACAATACACAATAAAATATTACAATGTATAATGAAAAAGCAGGAAAATGCACACAGGTCAAGTAAAGAATAAGTTATAAACTAATTGCAAAGGAGAACAGAGGAACACAGGAAGGCGCGAGCATTGCACTGTAGGGATATGAGAACTGCACTAGAGAGATAAAGGAACTTATCGAGTTTGTGGAATGAAACACTTAGTGGAGCACTAACACTGTGGAGTAAGAGCCATTGGGAAACAGCCTTGGGAGCACTAAGGGTGGAAGGGAGACACAGATAACTACAGAAACATATTTGCACTGGTAAGATGACTGAAATTAAACACTACGTGGAGCACTAACACTGGGAAATGAAGACTCTTTGGATTAGACTTTGGGAGAAATTGCACTAGAGAGAACCGAAAACACTGGGGGAGAACTGTCACTAGAGAAATGGGGGAGAGAGGGATGAAGGGGAAGGAAGTCTTTAACTGGCTGTTGAAGTGAACGGACGTTCCTTTCACTTGCTCCTGCGAGCTCCTACGTAGCCTCAAGCGACTAGAGTAGCAGTAGCATTAGAGTAGCTGTAGTGTTAAGTAGAACTAACAATTTACTTTAAGTTACCTAATTAGTTTTGTTATAACATCTACGTTATATTTATTATTTTCTCCACCATAATAGTTAACTCTTAAGCCTCGTAGTTTTTTCTTAGAAATTTCATTCTCCCCTTTAGAAAATAATATTTATATCATAGTAGTTATTGTGTATTAGCATATTCTCGTTACATTTGTAAGGTTATTTTAGTTTTACGCTCCATAGTATTTATATTTTTTGTTGTTGTGTACTATCATCTCCTGTGCGTGATCTAACCTTGTTTGTGTTGTTTACGCTTTTCACTTTATACCTGCGTTTGACCCTTTCTCGTACGTTACACGAAGATCGTCCTCGCGTTAAAACAGACCAAGCTCTTTAGCCATATCCCATTTCAGCTTTTTTTATATCGTAACTATTTGCGTTAGTATATAAATTAGGTTAGTTTAGGATGGCTTCACCGAGGACACCCGTTTCCTCCTTGTACGCCGCTGGTTGCGAGGCCACGAGGGCTCGAATCACGGAGCTGGAGAGGGTGGTTGCGGACCTCCTTCAGAGGGTGGAAAGGTCTGATGCAGCCACGGTTCGTGTGGGGGGTGCGGGGTCATCCCTGAAAGCTCGCCGCGCCAAATTGGCGACCCGGGTTCGCCTGGGTGCGGCAGCCGGTAGAGCGATCGGGGTTGCCTCTGACTCCTTACCGGGGGCTGAGGGTTTTCGGGCTGGGAATTCCGATGAGTGGAGAGTGGGGTTTACTCAGAGAGATCGTGGGGTGGTGCTGCGGGCGCAGGGAGTTGTATATACTTCGGCAGACCCTCTTCCTGTCAGTAATAGGTTCGAGGTGATGTCGGAGGACGACTCCACGGCCGTTGCGCCCGTACCCACTCCCGTCTCTTCGATGGAGGCCGGGCTCAAGGGGAGTCGGGTTGGGAAGGGAAGCGGTGTGTTGCTAGTGTTAGGTAGCTCTAAGTTTCGGCGTGTGATGGCACCCCTGTTATCCAGTGCCCTTCGGGAGGGAGTTGAAGAGCGGGTCTTCTCCAGATGTATATCAGGAGGCATTGTGCCGCAAGTGACCAACACGGTGAGAGAAGCGGTATTGGCGACAGGTTGCTCTCGGCTGCGGGTAGTGGCCCATGTTGTGACTAACGACGCCTCGAAGCGCGGGTCCGAGGAGATTTTAAGCTCCTTTAAGGACATGGCCTCTGATGTTGCTCGTGTCCGAGAGGAGTCGGGTTCCGATGGGCGGCTTACTGTCTGCAGTATAGTCCCTACGATTGACCGCGGTTCTGAGGTTTGGAGTAGAGTTGACGGTCTAAACCGAAGGCTGCGGAATTTTTGTCGGGACTTGGGAGTGGACTTCGTCGACCTACGACCGAATATCGAATCGTGCAGGGCACCACTGGATCACTATGGTGTTCACTGCACGCCCTAATTGGCTCAGAGAGTAGCGAGTCGGATTCTCGAGCACAGTAGGGATTTTTTAGGCTAGAGAGTAGGGCAGGGTGTAGGTCTGTTTAGGGTAAGGGTATAATCGATGCGTTTGTAGAAAATAAGAATCCCGATAGATTATCTAATGATAGAATATACTCCGAGCGTAACATACTGCACAAATTTCGCGATAGGTCATTGATACAATGTTCTGTAAAGTGCGCGATGGGTCGCGCAATTTTGATGCGATGCCATACAGTCGTGGGAGTGATTGTCATGGGAGCGCATGCAGTTTTAGAGTGGAATGGAAAGTCAAGGGTGAGATTAGTATGCGAAGTGATAGTGATAATTTAAACGTCGTCGTACTGAACTGTCGCAGCATTTGTAGGATAATTGCTGAGTTCGAGCATATTATTCGTAGTCTGCACGCCGACGTTGTGATAGGCACAGAAAGTTGGTTACCGGATGAGATTCAGAGTCAGGAGATATTTCCTAAAGACTGTCCTAAGCTATTTCTGCTTGGTGTAAGGAATGGCAGCTAGAGATCAACTAAAAGAAGAGCTGCGTCATCAACTTCTGGAGAACCAAGAGTAACTCGTAGGATAATACTTATTCGTTGGATGGAGTAGAGATTCCAGTTTCAGACTCGATTAAATATCTCGGAGTCACAATTCATCGTGATCTCTCGTAGGACACCCACATTCACCGATTGATAGGTGCCGCTAACAAAAAGCTGGTCTTTATATGGAGAATAGTTCGAAATAGCTCCGAAAACATAAAAGAAATATGTTATTTATCTTTGATTCGACCGCAGGTCGAATATGCTTCAGCTGTGTGGGATTCCTACGAAAAGGAACTCACTAACGAGATAGGAAAGCTTCAGCGCAGGGCAGCTAGAATTGTATAGAGAAAAGAAAGAGAAAAGCGTAACATCATTATTAAAAAATCTGAAATAGACATCGTTAGAGGAACGTAGGCTGCAGGCTATATTTAAACTACTGGAAAAATTTATATCGGAGGGACTAGCGAATGAGGTAGCAGGACTTATCAGAAGCCCAACGTATATCGGAAGGCAGGACAGTGAGGATAAGATTCGCGAAATCGACTGTAGAACGGAGCGGTTTAGAGGATCGTTTTTCCCCAGGACGATAAGAGACCATAATAGGAAAAGATAACGTAGGAAAACTATGGACTCTTTGTGCACTGCACCCCCTGCCATCCTCCCAGAAGGTGACTTGCAGGGTATAATGTAGACGTAGATGAAGAAGTGGGAGGGATGGATGGGAAGGAAGATGGGAGTATATGTAGTTGGAGGAGGAAGAGAGATCGATGGAAAGGGAGGATGAACATGGCGGGATGGATTGGAAGGAGGAAGGGAGTGGATGTAGGGGAAGGAAGAAGAGGGGGGAAGAATGGGAAGGAGGGAGGGAATGGAAATGGAGAGTGAGGAAGAAGAGAGAGGGATGGAATGGTAAGAAAAAGTGGTAAGGATAGATATGGAGGAAAAGTGGAAGGGATTGAGTGAAGGAAAAAGAGTGAGGGATGAAGGGGAAGGTGGAATAGGGAAGGAGGGAGGGGAGGAAGAACAGGGAGGGATCGAGGAGAAGAAGAAGAGGGAAGGATAAAATGTTACAGATGCAGATGAAGGAAGAAGGGGAAGGGATGAAGGGGAAAGAAGAAGAGGGAGAGATGGTTTTGGGAGGAGGAAGGGGGTGGATGGAGTGGGAGGAAGAAGAGTGAAGGATGGAGGATAGGGAAGAACAGGGAGTGATGGATAGAAAGGAGGAAAATGATGGATGGAGGGAAAAATGGGTGGAAAAAGGAAGGGGTTGGATGGAGGGGAAGGAAGAAGAGAGAGGTATGAAGGGGAAGTAAGACGAGAGAGGGATGGTTTGGAATGAGTAAGGACATGGATGGAGTGGGAGAAGAAGATAGAGGGATGAAGGGGAAAGTAGAAGAGGGAGGAATGAAAGGGGAGGAAGAAGGGGGAGAGATTGAGGGAAGGAAAAATAGGGAAGGATGCAGGGGAGGGAAGACGTGGGAGGGAAAGTTTGGAAGGAGGAAAGGGGTGGATGTAGTGGTGGGAAGAAGAGAGAGGGATTGAGGAGAAGAAAGAAGGAGTGATTGAAGTGATGAAGTGGGAGTGATGGAAGGGGAGGAAGAAGTGGGAGGTATTGAGGGAAGGAAAAAGAGGGAAGGATGGGGGGGAAGGAGGAAAAGCCACAGATGGAGGTGGAGAAAGAATAGGGAGGGATTATGGGAAAAGAAAAGAGGGAGGGATAGAAGGGGAGGATAAAAAGGTAGGGATGGTGGGGATGGAAGAAGAGGAATGAAGAAGGGGAAGGGAGGAAGGGGAAGGAAGAAGAGTGAGGGATGGTTTGGAAGGAGGAAGGGGTGGATGGAGTGGAAGGAACATGAGAGTGGGATGGTGGGGAAGGAAGAAGAGGGAGAGATGGATGGGAAGCAGGAAGGGTATGGATGGAGGGAAAGGAAGAAGAGATAGGGAGGGTGGGGAAGGAAGTAGATGAAGGAATGGAAGGAAAGGAAGAGGAGAGTGGAATTGTGGGAATGGAAGAAGAGGAAGGGATGGAGGGGAATGATGAAGAGGGAAGGATGGAGGGAAAGGAAGAAGAGGGAGGGATGGAAGGGGAGGAAGAAGTAGGAGGGATTGAGGGAAGGGAGAAGATGGTAGGATGGAGAGGGAGGAAGAATAGTGAAGGATGAAGGAGAAGGAATAAGAGGGAGGGATTGAAGGGGAAGATGAAAAAGTAGGAATGGAGGGGAAGGAAGAAGGGGGAGGGTTGAAGGGGATGGAAGATGATAGATAGATAGATAATCGTCTTTATTCGGGCGGAATTTAGAACATAAGGTCCATTCTTACATTTAACTCTTCGTCAATATAATAAATATGAGAAATGATAAAGTAAGATATATTAAAATACGCATTACATAAAGAGTATCATAAAAAGAAAAAATATAAAATTGAAGACAGGTTAGAGATTGGGGGAAAACCTAGGTAAAACAGTCATTTCCTCCCTAGTAAAACCCACGCAGGAAGACACCCACTGAGAATGGGGGTGTGAAAAACCTGCAAAAACCCTAGATTGTGTACATATGATAATATAAAAGTACATTATTAAATAGAAAGCAGTATGTACTGTAAGTGTTCGTATATACATCGTCGTTGAGGGAGAGATGGAAGGGGAGGTGGAAGTGGGAAGGATGGAGTAAGAGGGAAGGATGGAGAGGAAGGAAGGAGTGATGGTGGCGGAGGAAGAAGAGGGAGGGAAGGAGTAAGGAAGCAGAGAGAAAGGGATGGAGGGATGGGAGAACATGGAGGGATAGAAGGAAATGAGGAATAGGGAGGGATAGAGGGAAAGGAAGAAGAGGGAGGGATGGAGGGGAACGAAGAAGAGGGAGGGATGGGGCGGAGGAAGAAGAGGGACGGACGAAGGAGCAGGAGCATGAGAAAGGGAAGTAAAAAGAGGGAGTGATGGAAGGATAGGAGGACGAGGAAGGGATGGCGGTGCAGGAAGGAGACGGAGGGTTGGATGGTAAGGAATAAGGGGGAAGGTTATTGGGGAAGGAGGAACTGGGAAGAATGGAGGGAAAGGAGGAAGAGGAAGGGACGTGGTGGGAGGAAGATATTAGAGGGATGGTGGTGAAGGCAGGAGACGGAGGAATTGAAGAGCAGGAAGTAGTGGATGGGATTGAGGGAAGGAAAGAGAGGATGGGATAGAATGGAAGGAGGAAGAGGGAGGGATGAAGGGGCAGGAAGAATAGGGAGGGATGGAGTCGAAGGAGCAAGACGGAGGAATGGATGGGGTGGAAGAAGAGAGAGGGTTGAAGGGAAGGAAGAAGAGGGAGGGACGGAGGGGAAGGAAGAAGAGCGAGGGTTGGGGTGGGAGAAAGAATATGGAGGGTTGGAATGGAAAGATGAAGGGTGAGGGATGTAAGGGTGGAATGATAAGGGAGGAATGGAGGGGAAGGAGTTTGAGGGACGGAGGGAGGGAAAAATAAAATGTAAGGAACAAAGGGAAGTATGAAAAGGGAGGGAAGGAGGGGAAGAAGGAAGAGGAAGGGATTGATAGGAAGAAAGAAAATGGAGGGATGGAGGAAAAGGAAGAAGAGTAATGGTTGCATGACGGGACGAATAGGGAGGTATGGAGGGGAGGAAGAAGAGGGAGGGATCGAGGGGAACGAAGTAGTTGTTGGGATGGAGGGGTAGGAAGAAGTGGAAGTGATGTAGGGGAAGAAAGATGAGGGAGTGATGGCAGAAGAGGGAGGGATGGAGGGCAAGTAGGAATGGGAGAGATGGAGGGAAGAAAGTAGACGAAGTGCTGGAGGGGAAGGAATTAGGGGGGATATTGGGAAGGAGGAACGGTGAAGGATGGAGGGTAAGGAGAACGTGGGAGGGATTGAGGCTAAGGAAGAAGGCGAAGGGTTGGAGGGAACGAAATAAGGGGAAGGGATAGTAGGAAAGGAGGAACAGTGAAGGATGGAGTAGATGGAAGAAGAGGGAGAGTTGGAGGGGAGTGATGAAGAGGTTGAGATGGAGGGGGAGGAAGAAAGGAGAGGGATGTAGGTGAAGGAAGGGGATGGAGGAATTGAAGGGGAGGAATAAGTTTGTGGGATTGAGGGAAGGATGTAGAGGGAAGGATAGAGGAGAAAAAGGGAAAGGGAGAGATGTAGGGGAAGGAGGAAGAAGTAGGAATAGTGGGGGAAGAAAAATAAGGAGGAATGGAGAGAAAGGAAGAAGAGGGAGGTATGGAAGTGGAGGAGGAAATGTGAGGGATGAAGGGCAAAGAGGAATAGGGAGGGATGGTGGGGTAGATAGAAGAGTGATGGATGGAGGGAAGAAAGAACCGGTAGGCATGAAGTGGCAGAAAAAAGAGGGAGGGATGGAGGGCAAATTGGAAGAGAGAGGGATGCAGGGGAAAGAAAATGAGGGAAGGATGGATGGGGGAAATATGAGGGAGGGAAGGAGGGGAGTGAAGAAAACGGTGGAAGTTAAGGGAGGAAAAAGTGGGAGGGATGGAGGATAATTATGAAGAGGGAGGTATGGAATGGAAGGAAGAAGATGGAGAGTTGGAGGGGAAGGAAGTAGAGGGAGGGATTAGTGGACGAAAGAATAGGGAGCGATGGAGGGGAAGGAAGAAGAGGGAGGGATGGAGGGGAAGGCAAAAGAGGGAAGGATGGATAGGGAGAAAGAAGATGGAGGGATGGTTGTGAAAAATGATTGTTGAGGGTTGTGGGGGAAAGAGGGGTGAGTGTGGGGAATTAGGTGTAGGGATGAGTTGGAGTGTGTTTGTCTATAGAGAGATCTTGATGGCGTGCACGTAAGGTAATATTAAGGGGTTAGGGAGATATGTACAGACAGAGAGAAAGAGATGATTTTTAATTGTTAGCGCGTACCTCAGCACCCCGCGTGCTCGCTTTTGGTTTCTCCAGTCGATTTCCGAGTAGCCCGAATTGATGTTGACTTCGCGTCCGTTGTACGATTGCGAATAATGGTGGTTTGGTCGCAGACACTTTGGACTGCTAAATGGCCGTGTGGAATTTTCTTCGCTTCGATCCTTTTGTTGAGCGTTTTTCTTTTATGTCGATATCTTGTCAGGCAGTTTCTGAAGTCACGTAAGAAAGAGATTGAATTCAATCACGTCGTCAGCGGGCGGTCCTTGTATTTGGAATTTCGACTTTTTGTATTGTTAGTATAAGAATATTCTTTGTTTTTTATTTGTGGAAATTAACAAAATTCAAACCAAAATGTAGTTATAAACATTAGCGGATTAATAGGGGCTGTCTATAATAGACTTCACGCAAATTTGGGGGATTTTTGCCCCCTCCCCACTCATTCTTCACATTTAGTCACAAAAACTCACACATCCCATCTTTGACGTCAAAAAGCTTTGACCTCCCTCTCTCCCCAATCACAAATTTGCAAAAGATATAATTGGTTTGAAATCACTTTTTATATATAAAAACACACAACAATATAACATTGCGTTCTGAATTACATAATATCTTTGGTCAAGTGGTAGCATCGTAAATATCATTGAATGGGCTTGTTTGTGCAATGATGTCAGTTAAGTGTTTCTCTCTCTCTCTCACTCTCAAATTGTTTTCAATAAATGCTGAACCAAGCACTAGCTTAGACCCGAAGACCATTCCTCCTCCCTTTCCATATAGCTCTCAAGTGTTGACGCGTAAGAAAAAATATTCATTTCAAGAGTAAGAGACATCACAAAGCAGATAAATAGTGCCTGCATCCCCTTCTAATACACAAAAGCTTTAGCACCGAGTTTTGGTTCTCAGTATTGAATATGGGTTTTCAGAAGCCACAATTCGCGAACTACGCAAAAATACAACCACCAAATTTAACGTATAATTAAGGTAAAAATAAATTCAGTAACAATTGAAAACTTAAGCACAACACGAAGGCCCAAGTTAACTGTTTTGAAATATATCAAGCTTTTACAGAATTAATAAAATGTATTGCGTCAAAAAAAAAGAAAGAAATTGAGCGATCTCCGCGTCGTACTCAGTACGCAGCACGACCGCATATGAAGGTTTCGCAGGACGACGTTGAGGAATTAAGAATGCAACAAAGACTATAACCAAGGGAAAATTATTTAGACTTTGTATATAGGGGCAGCAATATAACGCTTAACAAAGCTGGTTTTTGGGTATCTCCTTCTTGCTCTTATAATCAGTTTTAAAGCCTCATATAAATACCCAGAAGAAATGAGACGTAGGAAATAATAAATAAAATCTATCCTCGATCTCACAACCTGTGAAGAAAGGCTTCCTCAGAAGCAAACACAGTCACAAATTCTTTTGCAAATCCTCAATCCTCATGACGCATAAATGAATAGACGAGAGGTTTGCACCGAGATGTTTCCAAGGTGCAAGTTTTTTGGTTCCTCTGTAAAAATGCCGACTCTCCATCACCAAAAGATCTCTCTTCTATCGATTGCCCCAAACATTTAATTCCCTGGTTCGTTTGTTCCCTGTTATTGATATGTTTTCCCCCATCTCATCCTTTTCTGCACTAGTTGCCCGGTCACCCCCATAATTCTTATTGTCTAAACGCTTTTGAATATGTTTCTGTTTTTGCATTTTCCTGTTTGGAACAATTTAATATCTGTTCCACGATTGTTAATTTAATTTATTTTATTTGTTATTTTATGTTGTTATATTACGGATCCATTGTAAAAGGCCAAAATTTGGCTGTTTATGGACCTTTTTTAATTAAATAAATAAATAAATAAATATGCGCATTATGAAGGAATAAGTGTCGAAGATTTTTCCAAAGGGAATAATATCTGAAAAAACGTCTTCAGAATTTAAGCGATCTGCTGAAATAGAAACTTGTCTCTATGCCCACCTCTTAGCTCAGAAAGCAATCAGGACTGTCATACTTCGGGCAGCTGATATAGACGAGACAAAAGTGCAAGCAGTATCAGAATTCTAACAAAATTTTCATGAAATCCCTCCTAGATTTGAATCAATATTTGAGAACTCCATTGTTACTGACATTATAGGAAAATTCTAGCAACAGCTCAATAACACAGCTCCGAGGTTCCATGGTAAAGATATGGATCTAATATTTCGTTATGGTTAATTTCATAAGTCACTTCGTTAGAATGTAGCAGAACGGGGATTGGGACCTGCATTTGAAAACGTTTCACCAAATTCTTCCGTTTTTTCAAACTGCAGGACAACTACATGATGCAAAAACTTGCCAAATGTACCTGAAAGACATGTATGCATTACCTGAGACATGCCTACAAGCGAATTTGAAAAATTGAATGGAGAGTGTTACTTCAAACTGCGAAGATCAATTAAATTTTAGGTCGGTTGTGGACAGATCTTACAATAGAGCAACTCTGATGCGATTGATGAAAACCACTGTTGGAATAATGAGAGGTCGAGCATTCGCTAATAGTTTCATAGCCAAATGAATTATATCAATGCGTGCTGTGTTTGAAAACTGTGACAGCCTTGAAAAATTTGCTGGCATTCGAGGAAGTACTTCAGAATAACATATAGAATTAAGAATTTCACGCATTCAAAGGGACGATACTGACTGCAAGAGGGTTTTAACATGGTTTGAAGCCTACTCTCCATTTCCAAATATCAGTCACATGATGTCAGTTGCTATAGGGTACATTTATAAAGATTCTATCGACGGTAACAATTCAGCGTGCTTTGGTTGAGCCGCAATTTCAGGAATTATAGGAGGAAATTTTGAAAAAGTTAAGTTGAAAAGAGCTGACAGAGTGATTACCTAAGCTACCAAGAATTTTCTCGTTAAAGTACGCAACATAGCCGTACCATGTGAATCAACGCTTCTGTTTCAAAGAATTATTTGTAGTGTGGAAGATGAGGAATGTTTATCACTAGAAAACGCATACTATATTTTAGATGGAGGCTTTATGTTACATAAAGCTGCATGGTTACAATTTGTTACGTACAGCAACATATTTGGTGCATACAAATAATACATTGAATGACATTTTGGTACAGCATGTGTCATTGCGTTTGATTGGTTATTATGATAACGTTAGCAGCACGAAAGTCGCAGAAATCAACAGACTTTATTTAGCTTCAAAATCAGCAGATCTTTTTTGAATAAATTATGAACGTGACTTTTGGCAGAGAGGCATATATCAGCAACCAGAATATTAAGTCCCGTTTCGTTTCAAGGTGTCTAAAAATGCAAGAAAATGGTTTTGCTCTAGAGCAGGCACGAAATGTTGCATATGTATTAATTGTACAAACAGCAATTAAGTGTATGAAAGAAAATGAAAGCCGTGGCCGTCGTTGCTGAATACATACTTAGACATTTTCGAGTTAGTCATCGGGAACACACCAGCAGAAAATAATCTACTGTTTATGAAACCCGTCAAAGGAAAGGTGAAACCAGTTTTTTATTCATCCAGATATCTGCAAACTGACCTTAAAAAAATAAAGGATCTCATTCTTTTCATGCATGCATATAGCGGGTATGAACCAAATTCGGCCATCTTTCGTCAGGGAAAATTAAGGATTTTGAAAATGTTAAAAAAAATGTACAGATTTACACCAAACACAGTATTCAATGACAAGAATGCAACACTGAATGCAGTTGCACAAGCTGGAGAGCGCCTCAATCTTGCTCTTTATGGCGCCCTACATCTGAAGACTTTTTGGGCATACACAGGTACAAATGCTTCGCAAGGAATTTTGCGCACAGTAAAACAGCTGTTATTCTAGATTCACTCCCATCCTTTGCTGCTGCGGCCCGCCAACATTTTTTCAGAACTTATCACCAAGTACAACAATGGTTAGGTGAAGAATTCGCTCCAACCGATTGGGGTTGTAAATCAGCAAGAAATGTACTGGCTCTAGTTACAAGAACAAAAGCTCTAGCTCCAGAAACACTCTGCAATTTAATATCTTGTGGATGCACCAAAGTTTGTGAACGAGGCTGCGGGGCTTAGAATGCTCACATTTTTGCAGTTTTTGCCATAGGATTCACTGTATGAACAGCGTATCCCACCACTCATGTGCAGGTACAGCTACGGACATTTTAGAACCTGGTATTATGACAGATGATCAAGATATAAGCATGTATGGCTCGACAAATGATGTCTGTGTTGACATTGATGATCCAGATGAAGATTATCGTCCCGATTTTGACTTAAATCCTGATAAAAACAACTGCATACCTGATTTCTACGTAAATCCCGATGAAGATCGCTTAAATTCTAAAAAATAATTTTTTCAGATATTATTGAGCCCAGCATTTCTTACGTTAAAATAGTAAGTGTGCTGCTAGATAACTGAAATTCTTGTGAGTGATTTGTAAATGACTCGATTAGGCCTACCGGGGATACTTACCGCTATAAAAGACGCGCCTATTACTCAACCTCTGATGTGGCGTGGAAAGGGGTAAACTAAAAATACATTATTAAAGTGATAAATAGATGAATGATTGCTCGTAATTGTCGATTTTTCGCACTTTTCCAGTCCTCAGCTTTTTTAGCCAATTATGTCATCGGCTGTTTGCGATAAATTGATCTAAAGAGCTGTTTGAGGTGTTAATCTTATTGAAATTATATCCTCTTTTCTTTTGTTTCCATTTAATGTTGCCATAGAATTAGCCGTTTTGATGTCATTTGCGAAAAACGCATTATTTTGAAAAAAGCTTCTTTTGTTATTTGAAATGCAATTCATGCTCGCTTATTTGTTTTAAATTATTTACGGAAAATATATCACTGCCCCAACCTCAAATAAACTTCCTGCGAATATTTAAATAAAAATTATAAAATTGTCTTTAAAATTATGACCAGGAACATGAATGGATAATTTAGTACAAATTCCGTTTTCCACAGTCACACGTTTTGTATATCAACACTTATGTTAGATATAGACAGTATACATAATCGTTTATTAATAAGTAATAAAGAATGATGGATATCATCGAAAAGAATTATCAGCATACTTTAAAGTTAACTTTCAATCATTGAGCTATAACATCTTCGTCAAAAAGCAAAATAATCTTCGAAACATGGAACTGATCAATGCGAATCGTATTTATTTTCTATGCTTTGGCAATATCTTCGGTCGGAGCACTCGAGAATTATATTTATCGTTGTCCCTGAATGGGATTTTAGGTTCCTCTTTGAAGTATGTGGGGCCGTCCACTCCTTTAAAAGGGAGGCATCCTTCGCCTGCGGGGCCTCCATATAGGGAGGTCTCTCCCCATTCGGAAGGGGAGGCGGTCAAGGGGAACCTATGTCTCCCCTGGGATCAGAAGGGACACCGCCCCAGGGAGCAGGGAGAGGGGGAGGGGAATTGGGGAGGGAGGTTTGGGGGGGAATGGGGGAGGGGCTGTGGGGGGGTGTGTCTGTGGAGGGGAGGGGGGAGGGAGGTGCGATGGGGGAGGGAGGTACGGTGGGGGAGGGAGGTGTGGGGGGTGTGGAGAGGGGAAAAAGGGGCGTCTTGTGAGAAAATAGAAGAGAGGGTCGCGAAGCAATGAGGAATAGCAAGACCTCTTTATCTCTCTCTCTCTTCCTTCTTGTCAAACATTCACTCCCCAGGTTCGGCGCGTAGTTGTTGCCTTTTCTATACGCTCGACTTTTATTACTGAGGTAATGCGACTTTTTGCAAGTATAGTGCGATTTATTATGTCATCTGCGACTGATATCGCACCAGATAATGGAAACGAGATTTTATTTGTACACATTTTGTTAGAAACAGGTAGATCATATGCGCTTTTTACTTTCTCCATGCGTAGTAAAGGGGAATGTTTTTTCATGAAAAAATCGACTTCGAGATTTCAACTGAAATACACGTTTTGAGGTCCCCTGAACACGTTTTGACCATTTTCTCGATGATGTCTGTTTGTGTGTATGTGATAGCTTTTTTGTGGGTGCTCTAACTCAAAATTATTAAACAGGTCCACGCGAAATTTTATATTTAACATTTTTATGAAAGTTACAAGAAATGTTTAATTTTTGGTAAAAATCAGTAAACCGAAAGTGGGTGTTTACTCTTGTAACATCCGTTATTTTGAAATATTTGCTTTAACATTGGAAAAATGTAAAAATTTACCGGAATAAAAGCTGTAAGAAATGTAATTTTCTATAACTTTTGTTTAAAACATTTTTCCATATTGTTTAAGACATTTTATATTTTTAGCTGCCTCCACCACGCCACGTACCGTGTATTTATGAAGCAGGAATGATGTTCTTTAATTCCTTCTTTGAATTTCCGTCCCGTTTGTCCTATATAAACCGCAGTACAATCTCCACAATGTAATTTGTAATTTCCACTTTTTTCCAAATTTTTAATTTAGTCTTTATTACGGCATAAAATTTTTTTTCAGTTCTATCTATTGATAAAAACGGCTCTACTTTTATTTTTTGGTAATATATCCCTTAAAATTAATAGATTAATTCAAAGAAAGAATTAAAGAACATCATTCCTGCTTCATAAATAGTAAAACAACTCTCTCTTCACCAAAAATCTATTAGAACATTGACACAACAGCGATTTTATTCCTAAAATCTTGCATTATGAAAGAAAGGGACCCAGGCTTGATATTCTGGAACAATGGGAAATTTTACAGTGTGGCTTCAAAAACTGTGAAGTTGTAAATGATATTTTCTCTCTCCACTTCTCAACCTCCCACTAATCTAAATATTCCTCCCAATTATCCTCATTGCCGTCTCATTATCCGACTTACTGGACTTCACTGAGCTCAACCAATTTCCCCATCCCCTTCCCACGAACATACGTTCACTCCTTTTCTCCAATGATCGTTCGCTCCACAATCCCTTTCATTATCCTCCCCCAACTTAAGGTCCCTCATCCACCTAATGTACTTATTAATATAAATTGCTACCGGCTTTGAGTTTACTTCGGCTGATTATGTTGCATTGCAAAGAAACCTAGGTCGTTTTTATTAATGTTTATGTGGAATTACCAAATAAGTCTCTTTATTTTTACATTATGAAGGAATTCCACTATTTGACGCCTGAATCCATTGAGTGTATTATATTCTTGCTTTAAGTTCTCTAATATTCCTATTCTTTCACTCCCTCTTTCCTCTTCTTTCGCTAATTTTGTCTTCTAAGATCGTCCTTTGTAAACACTGTCTTCTCAATATGTGCCCTATCCAATTTGTTTTTCTTTTCCTGATTGTTTTTATTAGCGTTCTTTATTCTCCAACCATTTCTAATACTTCCTCGTTTCTCTTCCTCTCTGTCCATTTCAATTTCATCATCCTCCTCCATACCCACAACTCGAAACTTTCTAAATATTTTTCCTCCTATCTCCTTACAGTCCACATCTCTGCGCCATATGTAGCATTTCGCTAATTTTTTTGTTGTTTCTAAATTTATTTTCTTGCTTGTGAAAATTCCTTCTTCTCTTTAAATGCTGCTTTTTCCATTGCAATCCTACTTCTGATGTCCTGTGTACACTTCCATCATGAGGTAAGATACTGCCATGATATTTGATACTACCAACCTGTTTCAATCTTTGGCCGCTTACCATTACAATTTATTCTATTAATAAATTACAAAAATATAAGATACTAATTAATTCTGCATTATGGAAAAATCGGTGGGATAAATGAAGCACAACGATATTCGGGTTTTATCCATTTTATATAAAAATTATAAGGTTTCTTATTTTGTTCATGTTTTCATGCCATCAGTTCGAAATTACATTTGTTAAACGTTTAATTCACATATTTTGGGGAAATCTTTATGTTTTAATGGAATGTTGCCAACAATTAAATTGTTAAACCTCGAAATCCTATTGTTATCTTAACTCTTGTAAGTTTAAGCGCTTATTGAAGGATTTTAATGCGAGAAGGAGAGAAAGATGGAGGGAGGCGGAAATAATATTCTGCAAACAACATTCGTTGGGTTATTTACGACAAGGAATACCACAAGAGTAGAAATACTATTCAAAAAGATGAAAATAGTAATAATGAGCTAAATTCAATATTAATGAAATAGAAATTGACGTTTAATAAACAAACCATTCGTGTAAAAAAGTACAGTGTGAAGGATTGCGCGATAGGTTACGGGAGTTGTGTAGAAGGTTGGAGGACTTGAGGACGGTTTGGGAAACTTTAAAAGAATCACAGAAATAATAATAAAAGGCTAATTTTTCAGTCAGTTGTTCCGGGTGTAAAGTTATTAAAACGCGAATAACTATATCAAGGATGTAGATAAAAAATTTAATTTTGGCAGAAATTTATATAATGAGCTTATCAGAATTAGTTAACTTAGGGTTGACATGCTAATTTAAGAAATAACTGTTTGTTTTTGGCGTTATTTTGAATTTATTATTTATTTATTCTTCGAATAAAACTGATAAATTTTGATTTAATGAAACATTTTATGTGGACTGAAAATTAAAAAGTATATGATTCACATTACAGTATGTTTCAGAGAGTTGCATTGCATTCTTGGTCTCATATTAATGCTTAATAAATGCACCATTTTAGTGCTTTAATACGGATCAGGCTTTTATGCAATGGTAAAACACATATACTGAATCTATTAAGTAGTTAGATGGTGGAAGGAAAAGGGAATGGAAATGACCAAAAAATGAGAAAAAGGAAGATGAGGACGTAGAGTTTGCATAGAATTAAAAGGAGCTGTAGCAAAAAAACAACAATAATAAATTATATTTCATTATAAAACACTTTATACGATCGAATCATTCGCCATGGCCAAATGGTGAGATTTCATTAAACTAAATATTACGTTATTTTTAATGTATTTATTTAAATGATAATACAAAAAATATTTCGAACCGAATTTCTAATAGGATACAAAAATAAAATTCTATGTCATTTACTTAAATTACTTTAAGTAAAGCAAGTTTTCTGAAAAAATTTCAAAATACTATAGTTAAACGAAAATTGCGCCCTTAAAATATATTTAAAATTTATTGCAGTTCGTGTAAGTATTTAGTTCACAGTAAGTTACTACACATTTTTCCTTTGATGGTAAATTGACTGTTCATTAGCATTTTATCCTGTTTTCACGCGTAAGATTAAAACAATTAAATTATTAAGTTAAATTCTATACGTTTTAAATAATTTATAATATTCTCAAATATTTCAAATAAATTTCTACAGATTGTTCATACATTATATCTCATTATTTTCATTTAACTCTTTATTTTTAACAAATATTTGGATAAGAATTTGGCGTCTCCGATATTAATTTTTAAACTATACCACATTGATAACTTTCAAAAACAGTGATTTGATTGTGAATGAAAGCCAAATCATATCATATCAAATTTTACTGATTTTAATAACGAAATCAAATGTCTATGGAATAATTTTATGATGCTTTGATACGAGAGAGACAAGAAGAGAGAGGAAGAAAGAAAGGAGAAAGAGAGACAAAATTAAATGTTCCATAAATTATGAACAGTTTTGGGAATGTAAGAATTCTATAGCGTAATGTATATCTTTGTCATAAAATTTCTATTAGCCCAAAACTATTTTTACTCTCTGGAACAGACACACGCACACGCAAAAACATACAAAAGCCACTCACACAGTAAACTCTAACCCAAAATTAAAACTAAACATCGTGTGTCTCCTTTGACTTAGGTCCTGCGACGGTGTTTACGAGCAGCCTGCAGCGTGAGTGTATTCACTTCCTTTTTACGGTGAAGGAATTTTGGTTTATTGCTTCACCGTGTCTCCCTTTTCGTAATTTTAAGATATTTTAATGTAATAAAGAAAACATCTCTGCACGATGGATTTGAGACTTCCTATGTAGAACAAATAAGGAAAAAACGTTCCTGGAATCGATATCGGAACTTCAATCTTCACGAAATATAATATAGCCCTTGATATGGACCCCGGCCGCACGAGCCTAATACCAAGTTTTATGAAAATCGGTCCATTGGTGCAAAAGTTGTTATTGGTGACACACACACAGACATAAGGCTGTTTCCTTTGAAACCAGTCTAAAATTAGGAACACGTATATAAAATATTTTTTTAGCTTTGCGAAATATGTGTACAATATTATAGCTAAAGAAATTTTTTTAATTAAGCGAAAAAAATATTTCCACTTGCAATAAAAATTATCGAGATCTAATGCGATTTACAGAGTGCAGAATCAATGTTTATCCAAGTTTCGGCTGTGTTGCTTTTTTCTCTCTCTCTTTATCCCTCTCTCTCTCTCTTCTCTTTATCGGGCTCTCTTTCTCCCTCTCCCTCTCTTTGAATTTCTCCTCATCCGACCGAACCTACGGGTGCAGGAATGCAGTTGTATTAGATTGATGGTGGAAGGGTGCGTGAGTAAGAGAGGATGCTGGAGGACTGCGCAATGTTGGCGAGGTAGAGAGGGGGTAAGTATGGGTTGGAGGCGAACCCGATGGATGGAATCACCGTCGCCTCCCGCGAGATCTCTGCTGACAGATGAGCGGTACATCAGAGTGACATGCGATCACTATGCTGCTGATAGGTTTCAGCGAGAGAGGGGAGGAGATGGTGGGGGTGAGAGGGAAGGAGAGGGGAGTAGAGAGTGCGGGGCGAAAGGGAGGGAGAGGGGGGGAGGTGAAGCATGGCGGGGGCGTAATGGTCTCCTTTGCTTGCGGCGGCAGAGAAGTGGTTGGCGGCTGTGGCTCGTTGTCCCTCCACTTCTGCAGTTTGTCTCCTTCTCCTTCGGGCTTTTTCGCGACCGCTGAGTATTGCGTTATTCCTAGGACGGCTCACGCGCGCATACATCATTCGATTGGAATGTTCGTTGCGAAGACGGTTCCTCGCAGAAATTAATAAATTAATTAATTTTTAATTGTATTCTGAGAGTATCAGTGTGGTTAAATCTCAAATAACTAAACACATAGTTAGAAATTTATAGTAAAATGTCCGAAATAAGGAAAATATTGCATTTTTTTCTAATTAACTACAAAGTATTTAATGAATTTGATATGAATTGGTACATCAAAGTTGTTCTTATGGGTATAACGACATAATTACATACATATATGTATCTACATACAAAACTCTTAAGAGACGCAACACGTATGTGCATGGAAAAATGGGTCGAGATGTGAAGGCGATGAGGTAGAAATATTGACGTGAGATGGCCCCCGGAGGGGCAAAAAAGGTGTAGGGGGCGGAAGAGACGTAGAGAGGCGTAAGAGGGGGAAGGTAGAGGAATAGGAAGAAAAAATATAGAAATAAGGGGGACTTGAAGAATATCTCTCTCTTTCTCTCCCTCCCTCTCTCTCTCTGCCTCTTCCTTCCTCCCTCCCTCCCTCTATATATATCTCTCTCTCTTTCCCCCTCTCTATTTCTCCCCCACTCCCACCCCCTCCCCCTCTCCCACTCCCACCCCCTCCCCCTCTCCCTCCCCCTCTCCCTCCCCCTCTCCCTCCCCCTCTCCCTCCCCCTCTCCCTCCCCCTCTTCCTCCCCCTCTCCCTCCCCCTCTCCCTCCCCCTCTCCCTCCCCCTCTCCCTACCCTTCTCCCTCCCCCTCTCCCTCCCCCTCTCCCTCCCCCTCTCGCTCCCCCTATCCCTCCCCCTTTGTAAGAATGGACCTTATGGTCTAAATTTTGCCCGAATAAAGACGATTATCTATCTATCTATCTATCTTTCCCTCTCTCAGCTAGCCTCAGCTCCTGTAGCCTATAGACGTGTTTTCCCGTTATGCCCTCAAACTGTTCGAAGTGCGGTCCAGCAACGATCTGCAGACACTTGAAGAAATGCAAAAATTCTGGTTCTCTCCCAGCGGTATGTCCAGAAACCGGTCTTCGCGTTTTGACGACACTCCGTTTCTAAGATTTCTAATAGTGAGTGCATACCATCCGTGATGGAACAACTGTTGGTCCGTGTTAAACTTATTCATAGTTACCCGGCAGAATTGAAGGAATCCATTGCTTCTTGGCATGCCTCTATAAATGAGCATGCTAAGGCCTTGGATCTGATAAATTCTTCCCTCAGTAGGATTAGTGCCAAACTAGAGAGTCTTCTAAGTGAAAATTCTCATATTAAAAATGTCTCTGTGATATGGAATCACGCTTAAATCGGGCTGAACAAAAATCAACTTAGAAATGTTATTGGAATCCATGGAATTCCTCCATCTGACGGCGAAGATATTGTGTCGCTGGTCTTTAATACTGGGAGTGTTCTTGGAATTACGTTCTATGTAAAAGACATTGATTACTCACATAGATTATGGCTACGTTCCACTTCTTTATCCAATGGTGCTTAAAGACCCTCCCCCATTAACGTTTGCTTCTTGAGATTTGTCACTGTGACCGATTTTCTTCAGGCTCGGAGTGCTAAAAGGAACTTTTTTCCCCGTGATATTGGTTTTCATAACTCTTACCCAAATTCTCCTATTTTCATAAACGAGTCCATGACTCAAAACAACAGGAGGTTATACGCCCAGGCTCGGGGACTTAAAAAAGACAATAAGATAATATATCTGTTCGTTCGAAATTGCCGAATCTTTACTCGGAAAAGTGAAGGCAGTAACCGCCTTTGTATATCCTACGATGACCTAGAAGATATCAAATAGCAATCGATTGTCCACACCTAAACAATCAGTTTCTGATATTTCTGAATATTTGTCACGTAAATTGTCAATCATTACTAGGCCACCATGATGAATTCTGTTAATATTTTCTACTAGACCTTATGACATTATTTGTATGTCGAAAACCTGGTTAAGACCAGCTATTACAGACGAAATGGTATGTTTGGCAAACTTTAATCTAATAAGGCACTTCAGACTAGGCAGAAATGGTGGTGGTGTTGGTGTATTCATCCACTCTAAGTTACATGTGTCTGTTCTTGCAACCTCTCCCTCTATTTACTGTTCGAGGCCTGAATATCTCATTATTGAAATTTCTGGGGCAAATGCCTCCAAAATACTGTAATGTATCCTAAAATTGGATTTCTTTCCGACATTGAAAATGATCTTCTTAGATTATTTCCTACCTACAAAAACATTGTTAGAATGGGTGATTTCAATACTAACATTTGTTGTGATTCTTTTGATAGCCATTATTTAAGGAACTGTCATTACAGTAATAATCTTCACATCGTCTTATTTGATCCGACCCACCATACAGCTACCAGTAATACCCTGCTCGACCTTTGCATAGTTAATGACCCATTAAAAGTTGTTTCCCATTCCCAAACTATTGTTCCTTTTCTTTCCGCGCACGACCTTATACATATTTTCTATAAATTCAAATTTCCTCGATCTTCCCCTGTACCATTCACTTTCCGTGATTTCAGTAACATCAAAGTAGAAAAATTCCAAAAAGATTTACGCGCTATGGATTGGTTGGTAGTATTCGGTTATAACTCCATTGATTCGATAGTTTTAACTTTCAACACTAACGTAATGGGTTATATCAATCGACATGCACCCAAAGGTACCTGTTATCGCAAACGTCCCTCTGTCCCGTGGCTTTCTATAGATATTAGGAAACTCATTAAGAAAAGAACTAGGCTTCGACGTGCATTTACACAAACCGGAAATCAACTCGTCTACGAAAAATATACAGCACTCAGAAATCGTTTCAAGCTGCTGGTCACTGAATATAAGCGTCTTTATTGCGCCTCCTGCTTCTCCCGATTAACCGAATCCCACCAAGTGTGGAAGCAATTAAGGCATTTAGGGCTAATTCGACAAAGTATCTCCAGCAGTATCTCCATAAATCGTTCATTAGACCAGCTCAATGACCACCTCATTTCTTGACATGGTGGTGATTTCCGGGATTCTGCCGTGTTGATCCATTTCCTGGACAATATTTCGCCGACGTTTCAGTCGGCTTCTTCAGGTCCGACTGGAACGTCGGCAAAATATTGTCCAGGAAATGGATCAACACGGCAGAATCCCGGAAATCACCACCATGTCAACAGCACGCCGTGGAAGCCTTCGTACTAATTTACACCTCATTTCTTCCCTTTCCGCTGAAAATAGCCCTTTCCAGTCACCCACGCCTATTATCAACACCCTTGCTCCTTTCCATGACAAAAATTATTACTTTTAGTATATAACTCTCGATGCCTTACGCTAGTTTCTCTCACTCTGTAAATCTAATTCTATGGGCAAAGACAAAATCCCTTTAAATTTCCTCAAACAGTATTTTCCCTCAATATCTTCTGTTATCCTGGAACTTCTAAATAGCTCATTATCCTTGTATGTTTACCCTTCTATCTGGAAATCCTTGCTATCAAACCGGTGAAAAGCCCTTTTTCTCCTTCAGATTACCATCCAATTTTTATTTTATTTGCTATTTTCAAAGTTTTGGAACGCATAGTTCATCTGAAAACTACTGATTATCTCTCCAAGAGCGGAAATATTATCCTTTTCAATCTGGGTTTCGTAAGGATTTCAGTTCTCAGTCAGCTCTCTTAAAAGTCACCGACTATATAAGATATGCAATTGATGAGAGACTGGTAACCATACTAGTACTCCTTGACTTTAGTAAGGCTTTTGTCCGTGTTAATCACGCTCGTTTGTTATCTAAGATGAAAAATCAAAATTTTTCCTGTTCCGTATTACACTGGTTCCATTCATATATGGATGGCCGTAGCCAAGTAATCAAAGACCCTAATGGAAACATGTCAAACTGGATCTCAGTTCCCTGCAGGGTTCCCCAAGGTTCTGTCCTTGGACCCCTTCTGTTTTCAATATACCTACTTGACCTTCCAGAAAATATAAAATATTGTAAATATATGCTGTACGCTGATGACTTGCAAATCTACTCGCATTTTCACCCTCGAGATTTTCAGGATGCTATCTCAAAAATGAATGAATACGTCACTGCTATCTCAAAATGGGCCAATAACAATTCATTTATTTTAAGCTGATCAAAAACCAAAGCTCTAATTGTCGGTAGCTCAAAACTTATAAATTCCTTTGATTTGAATACTGTTCCTAAGGTTAAGCTTGGATCCACTGCATCCCCTTCTTCCTGTCCGAAACCTAGGAATTACAATGAATGAAAATTTGTCATGGCAAAAATCAGCTATCAGGCATTTCGAATAAAATAAACAAAATTTTATACCAGCTGAAATTAAATAGGAAGTTGTTACCTCTACATACTCGTAAATTGCTTATATCCACCTTAATATTCACCCACTTCGACTACTGATGTCTTGTATTTAATAACCTCACAGAACCTGCATCAGATTCATTTTCAACCTCAGGAGAGACGGCCGTATTTCCCCATATTTGGAGAACCTTGGTTGGCTATCCACAAAATCCAGACAAACACTTTTGTACAATATTCCTTTACTCACTTTTTCGAAATAAACAGCCTGAATACCTCCTCAACTTGTCCCCCCAAAGGCCCTCATGTATGACTATGACCACAAGGTTCGACTGCGTCACATCGGACCAATACTTTTCACAAATCCTTTCAGGTCGTCGGATCCCAACTATGGAATTCAATTGCCGACCATGTGAAACGATCCAGTTCCTTGAGCTGTTTTAAATCAAAGATGTATAGTTTATTAATACATGATAGGAAATTATAAAGAACGTTCATGCATAATGATATTTATGTATTGTTGGTATTTATGTGTATATATACATATATGTCTGCCATGAATTTATGATTGTATGTAAGATTATGAGACTATTTTCTCATTGTTGTACTCCAAACGCTCTTAGGGGACCTGTCCCAGAGCGCAATAAACAAATCAAATCCCTCCCTCTTCTCCCCGTCTCTCTCTCTCCACTCCTCCCTCTCTCTCTCCCCTCCTCCCTCTTCCACCCTCTCTCTTTCCCCCTCTCTCTTCTCCCCTCTCTCTCTCCCCCTCTCTCTCTCGCCCGAATAAAGACGATTATCTATCTATCTATCTATCTCTCCCTCTCCCTCTCTCCCTTTCTCCCTTCTCCCTTTATCCCCTCTCCCTTTCTCCCCCTTTCTCCCCCGTTCTCCCCCTTTCTCCCCCTTTTTCCCCCTTTCTCCCCCTTCTCCCCTTCGTTCCCCTCCCTCCTCCTCTCTCTATGTCCCCCTCTCCCCCCTCCCTCTTCCTCTTCCCCCTCTCCCATTTATCACCCTCTCCGTCTTCTCCGCTCAGCTTTATATCCGACGCCGATTCTCCGTCGCCTTCTCCTCCTTTACTCTGGACTGGTCGCGGTGGCTTAAGGGTCTCATTTTTACCCTAGCTACCTCTCTACTCTCTTTCTCCTATCCCCCTTAGTGTAACTATTCCAATAGTTGTAATCTCCTTCGTGCCTTCCTTTTGTCTCCCTCTCTCTTCTTAGCTATCTTCCTCCTCTCATTGCTCTCGAAATCGGTCTGTCGTTGAAATTTCCCTCCTTATTCTTCGCTTTTTTGATTTTACCATATCTTTCTCCACGCCGATTCCCCTTTCTCTTTCTTTCTAGCTAACCCTCTCTGCCACCTACCCTCTCAATTCTCCTATTTTACCCTCTCCCATCATTCCTATTATTCCTCCACTGACTATATGAACCCTTTTCCAGCATCTCTGCAACCTAACATCCTCTCTCCACCCTTTCCAAACCCTCGCAGCAAAACGTACGAATGTCTCTTGTATCGGAATGCGAGTCCGGAGGGTGGAGTCATGTGGTCCGGACGTGTGAACTACTTGCGTTCGTGTGTGAGAGTTTCGGAGGATGAGAGAAAGCTTGGCGAGGGGAGAACTACTGATGCTCTTGCCTTCTCCCCTACCCCTCTCCTATTCCCCCGACCGTTCCATTTTCTCCCTCACCTCCCACCCACCCTCACTCCACGCCGCCGCATGACTCATTCGCCCGCAATGACTTTTCGGAACGTTTTGGAAGAGTGGAGTGTAGCAGGGGATGAGAGGGCGAAGTGACTGAGTGCGGCGCTCTTATTGGAGGAGTGCGGGGGTTGGGGGTGGTGTGGGGGTGGGTTTGGGTGTGGGGATGCAGGGGAGCGTAGGTTAGGGGATCCTGAGTGTGGCGATGGCCTTCCTTGGCGGTTTGGGCCCTTCTCTGTGTATGCGCGCTTTGGGGGTTGGGATGGCAACGCACCGGGCGGAGGGGGAGGCGGCGTGGAGGGAGCGCTGCTTTAGGTGAGGGGTGCCCCGTGGCACCTCCTCGGTGATTGCTAGGGGTGGCAACCTTGGGAAGGGGATGCGATGGGGGTGCTTTCGGCGTTTCGCTCCTGAGGGGATGCTGTGATGCGAGGAGGTGTAACTGCTTCGGCGGAGGGTGCTCTGCTGCATGGAGGGGGGGGATGGAGGTGGTGGTGCCACCTTTACGGTTTTTTTATCTGCCGAATGGAGGAAATCTTCGATGTACATTTCTTTGCATATTCGCTGCAGCAAAACCAATCTCCTTCCTTTTCCTATAACTAGCGCTTATTGTATAGATAAATTGCAGAAGCAAATTTATGCGATTTCACTTGCGCCATGAATGGAAGTTTCTGATTCCAAATGCTGTCTCCCTAAAGAATAATTTCTATGAAATAAGGTGTTTAACTCGGTGAACTTATTCCTCTATTATGTAAGGTCAATATCTAAGAAATAAAATATAATAATTCCATTGTATATTATCTTGACGTGCGAATAGAACTGATACAGCTAAATCTATTTTCATTCTCTCGTCAAATTTTACTACATTAATATTTTGCTTGTACAACCCAAGACGATTTACGGGATTAAATCTTATAATATTAAGAACTCCTCCTATTATAGCTCCTAATGATGACAGAGACTGGTAACAAAATTATGGTAAGTGGCAAGCCGGTGCATTCAAAAGGTTGGCCTCTTATTTTTGAGTTATTTTTTAAGAACTTTAATCCAAGAGCTCACAATTTGTTTTTCCAGAATCTGGCTATATCTTCTTTTTCAAATTCCCCGAAAGCAGAACTTTCGACATCACTGCTCCCGGAAATTCGGTTTCGCGATCCAAAATGCTTATTGGAATTCAGTGCCTATTACAGAAGGAAACCTGTTGTCAAGATACGCCCATGACTCGCGTTATGTTAATCGTGGAAATCTATACTTGATCTTCGCTCTCACTCGCCTTACAAAACGTCCTTTTTCAGACTTTGGTTTTCGTCCAGGACATTTTAACGATCCTTTAAAAAATGCGTTCGGGGCATTTTATCAAATCCCCCGCCGTGGTTGGGTGACGTCCGCGTGTATAGGTGATTCCTGTAAGAGATAGGTTGGCAGGCCTGTTTGCAGATGGAAGGGAAATCTCCGCGTTCTATACGAGTGAGGTTCGTGCGTTTCTATGACGCAGGGCCGCTCGCGCACCGCTAAAACTCTTCTACGGAAGAGAGGCGCTAGCGAAGAGGGAGGAGGGGGTGAGATCATGGCCTGGACCAGAGGTTGGACGAGGGAGAGAGCGCCATGGCTCCTCTCAACCGAAGAATGTTTATGCCCGAGAGCGTATGTAGTTTTTGAAACGGCCGTCCGCTTTCTCCCCTTCCGACCCTCCCCATACCCTCGTATTCTCAAGAAATTTTAATATTCCGCTCGCCTCTTCCCTTCCAAAGCATCCGCAGACTCACTGCGTGTGTATGTGTCCGTGTGTGTGTGTGTGCCTCTTTCCGACGTTTCAAAAGAGAAAAAAGAACCACTCTCAGAGAGAATTTTCATTTATTTCGCCGCGAAAGTTTTAATTTTTCTAGATTCGAGATTTTCTCCCAGATGGAAAAGGCGGCTCCTGTTAGAGAAAGGACAGCGGAGCGGCAATTTGTGTCTGAGGTGCTCGCGTGTCCGCTCCTGCTCGGAATAATTTGAGACTCTTCTCGGCTACTTTCTGATCGTCATTCGGTTTTTTGTGTGTGGCGCCATCAACGATAAGTCCTCGCTTTCGCAAAACGTGAAATCCTTCGGATTAGCATTAACAGTAATTCCATTTGCCATTTTGATGTTCATTTTGATTGACTTTTAGCTTCTGTCCCGTATAAAGAATTACAAACGATTATATGATGAGTTGATCGCATAAAAGAGATTACTGATATATTATGAAATGTTTCATGATATAATTTGCAAAATGTCTTTTGAAATAAGGAAAATGTAAAGGGGCTATTTTTTCTTTTAAATCTTTATTCATAGAAGATATTATAAACAGTAGCTAGCTATTTCTGCAAATACCTCACTCAATGCTTTAGAAAATCTACCTATTTATAAATACAGAAAAACAATTATGAACACAGATATTGATTTTAATAAAACGCTATACAAACTGACAGATAAACACAACACCGTCGCTGAATAATTATCGTTTCTCTTTTGTTTTTTCGACTTCCTCAGCACTCGGTCTCTTGTCTGTCCTCGCAGTTGACTTTGGTCACTGCCGTAAGCAACATACCCCCTGAAGATGCCCACTTAGTGGGTGAAATGCATTGGGTAACTTTAAGTTAATTTTATGACAGAAGGATTTCTTAATTTATCTTAAGTAGGTACTTAATTAATTAATCTGTCACTGAATTGGTGCGCAAAAAAGAACTCTAAGCACATCGATGCAAATTCAAAATATTTACACGAATGAATTCATTATGATATATCAATAATATATAGAATATATCATCGGACACGAACCAAACTTATTTCGAAATTACTTAATTTCTTAATTCGATGAAACTCCTTTTACGCATGTTCCAAAAACATTTAACGTTATTATTATTATCAAATTACGCATATTCTATGAAAATTCTCTCATTTTTAGGATATCGACCATAAATAGATATTTTGTAGATGTGGAAAAAATTTGCTTTGGAAATTGTAGTGGACAAATGTAATAGATTGATGCTGAGTGGAAGGATTTTATCAATGGTGGAGGACAAATCGATTGTGAATCGTAGATATAAAAATTTTATTAAGTAGCTACTGAATGGCAATGAAAATTTCTTGAATTTTAATTTATCAGAATGGGTTGAGTTAATCAGTTAAAAAAAAAACATAAAGGACGTAATTCGGTTAGTGTTAAATATTTAATGTATAATTTCAAATACTAAAAGTCATTTTGCCGCTTTTACTTTTCTTCCCGTGCGTCAATCCGTGCTGCGCCAATCTCTCTCTCTCTCTTTCTCTAGGGGTTAGGTGCAAGATGGGACTTCTTAGTCTCAATATTGCCCCAAATAAAGACCAAATCAATCAATCAATCTCTCTCTCTCTCTCGACAGATCTCAACGCCTCCGTTTCAACGCCATATTCTAAGTGACACAGCCACAGGATTTATGCGTGAGAAACGTACTTAGACATAGCTAGCGTATTATTTGCCGTATCAACATAAGAATTCATCTTCTGCTAAAATTCGGGACGAGAATAAATTATGTCCGCTTCCATTCTCCAAATTGCTGAAGAAGCGAGAGAGGACTGCCTTCGACTGTAAATAAAGCATTTAATTTTCAGAGTCATATTTATTCCCGTGTGAATGTAGTTTATTTATCTGACAACTAATATCACTGTTACAATCGTATGACATAGCTACATAATTTTCTACCAAAATTTGGTACTCTTTCTTTTGACTTAAATATAATCATACTAGCAGAATTACCCAGCGTTGCGCGGGCGGGGGGAGTCATAAATATTTTTTTAAATTTCTAGCCATAGTATACCTAAAACTTGCTAAGGTTCTATGTTCTCGTTTGGAAAAGGGCTTCAAACTGCTTCTTGTCGTAATCTCTGTATTTATATGCGTCTCTTTGCGAGTTCGGATGTTTCTGATGCTCTCGAAGCAGCCTTTCTTTGCGCATCTGATTTTCTGCCAGTTAAACGTGGCTTTTTTTGGGTGGCATTGCAAATCTAAAAAACATTTAAGTATTACTATTAAAATGAAAACAAACTAACCTCAACAATAAAAAGTAACTATGGTGATAATCTGTGAAAATGCCTAAAAATCTATGCAATTTTCGTACGCAAATGTAATTTTTGATCGTTGTCGATCAAGAGACGAAATTGTATGACCTGAATAATGTTATAAACACTATCCGGAGTAGATCAATATGAATTTTACGACTTTAGGTTAAGTACTTCATATTTCAATGTTCAAATTACAAAATGACAACATCTATTTTCGTATTACTCCCGTGTTAATATTATGGAAATGCTATTCTGTGAACCTACGGGATTTAAACCCCACCTACGCTCTTACCTTGTTCCTATTAGATAGCATGCCAAGTTCGGTGGCTCTAGGATAAACCGTGTGTATAGCAGGACAATTATACAAGCCAACACCAAAACAAACTTTCTGTATTATTATGAAGATATTTCAATAATATGACAAACATATGAATAATATGGCGAAGTTTCATTATTTCAGGATCTTGAGAGGACATCTTTTTCCTATTATCTGTTGGCTGTTTTAAATGAAACATGCTTCCCAACAATTCGAATTCGTTTACTATTGTTATCAAATGTATCAATTTGGCCAAAAGAGTGGTCGCAATTAATTTTTACCAAATTTAAGAAATAATTTATGTAGTTCTTTATTTTGAACCAAATTGTATTTCTGAAGATCCATTTGACTTCTACATTATGATAAACGTTTTCTAGAATTTCTTTTTGAGCTAATACCGTATATACTCGTGTATAGTTCAACTCCGTGTATATTTCGACCTCCGATTTCTCGGCGAAAAAATGAGATTTTTTCATATATCTCGTGTATAATTCGACCCTAGCTTTCTACTTATTCTTTTACCCTAGATTTTCGTCAGGATCGACATTTTTCGTTTCGATATCTCGAGGCTCACAATCGAGGAATATAGAACGATCTTGGTTTTCAACAGCTTTTAGTATCATAATAATACTATACTAATAATAAACTGTAAACATCGTAAACCTTTTGCACGATCTTGAGAAGAAGAATATTTATTACTTTTTAACTACGAGATGTGACATACGAATGATGGCAGAATTTCTAGCAAATAGACGAAAATTTAGATTATATAACGAAAATTAATAGACTCATAATACTCGTGAAACCTTTAATAAAAGTTGTGAATGATAGTTGAACAAGATGAAATATACTCATTTTAACTCTTCAGTGCTGTGACTTTATACATTGATATCATCATTTGGAATTAACAATATTGGAGAAACATAATGGAGTTATTATATAGGTATGGCTTACGGCTCTATAACAGGATAAAGAGAAATTCTTTACATAAAATATGCATGCTTAACTTTTCTGAAAATTTATTTATGTACTAAAACCATAAAACTCTTGTTCATTGCTGTCTTTATTAACAAATAACTTGTCCGATCCGAGATTTTAAACCTCAAAAGTATTACTCGTGTATAGTTCGACCCCGAATTTTTTGCACAAATATTTGGTCTTAAAAACTCGAACTATACACGAGTATAAACGTTACATGAAAGAGAATACGCACTGGTGGTGTTGTGGTTAGCGTGTCGGCTTCCCATTACAAAGTTCCGGGGTTCAAACCACGCAAATGGAGGTTTAAAAAAACTATCATCGGTGCCTGGCAGTAGACAGCAGTACTGTCAGTATGGTAGAGAACCGAAAACAAATGATGTTGGCTTGGTCTATATCCATTACAGCTGTAGACGTAATCGGAAAGATTTGAAGGGCTACAGTACTGCGATGTGGAAAGCATGAGGAAAACTACCACATTAAAATCCCTAGTAATGATTATATGGTTGGACTATATGAGTTCTCTGGAGGTAAAACAATCCGGAGGTAAAATAGTCCCCTATCGGATCTACGGCCAGGAACTGTCTTGAGGAAAACATTTGTCGAAAGTAATTTACGAATAGGCACTTGGAGCGTAAGAACTACGAGAAAGGCAGGAAAGCTAGAGAACTTGAAAGAAGAAAAGAGAAAAATATAGAGTTGACATTATTGGACTGAGCGAAACTAGATAGGAAGGAGAAGGACAGTTTGACTAGGAAGAGTTCACGGTAATATACTCTGGAAGAAATAGTGGGGAAAAGGGTACTTAAGAAAGATATGATAATAAGCGTGAAAAAGATTACAGCAAAGAACGATAGACTGATGGCAATAAAGCTTAAAGCAGTCCCAGAGGACATGCTGATAATCCAGATATATATGCCAACGTTAGCTCATGAAGATGAAGAAATCGAGGAGATTTATGAGAAATTAAGGACATTGACGAAGAAGACGGAAGAGGAAAGGTAAACTGTATGATAGTGGGGATTGGAACATCATAGTCGCAAAGGACAGGAAGAAAATGTTGTCGGGCATTACGGAAATGGGAAGACAAACCAAAGAGGGGAAAACTGGTAGAATACTGCATCAATAATGACCTTGTAGGGACTAATACATGGTTCAAAAATCACAAACGAAGGCTATAAACAAGGAAAAGCCCAGGAGATAGAATGATATACCAAATAGATTACTCCTAGTAAAACAAAAATTCAGTAACCGCAGTAAAACCGCCATTACCAGGAGCAGTTGATTTAGATCGCGGCCCTCTAATAGTTGACCTAAGTACAAAGTTCAAAGAAATAGGATAAACGAGAAGAGAAAAATACTCTTGAAACCTAGGAAAAACTGAAAGAAAGGCGGGATGTAGTCAGAATGAAGTTGGAAGATCGCCTAAGAAATTTAGAAAACAAACCAAACACCGTGGATTTACAATGGGAAGAAAGTAAAACCAGTGTCAATGCTACATTGGATGAAGAGATTAAAAAACAAGAGAAGAAAATCAGAAAAACATGGATCATTAAGTAAATGCCGGAGAAAATGGATGAGAAACAAAAATGGAAAAAGGTTAACAGTGAAGAAGGTAGAGGCACATATAAACGTATAACCATCGAGTTGAGAAGGGTAACAGATAAAGCTAGAGGAAATTGGATAAACGACAAAGGTGATGTAATACAGCAAATCGAGAAATTAGGATGGTACGATATGATGTACGGCACTGGAAGTATAAGATAAGAAGTCTAATGGAATTCGCAGTGAAGGAATTATGAATTCGGATGGGAAGGTAGTCTCAGAATCAAAGGATGTAACACAGGTATGGGAACAATGCATTAAGGAACTATACAGCAAGCAAGCAGGATCGGAAAAAAATAGAACTGGAAGATACGAAAGATATTGGAGAACAACATAGGACCAAGTATTATGGAGAGCGAAGTAGAAAAAGCGATAGTGGAACTAAAGAAAGGGAAAGCCACAGGCAGCGATGGAATACTGGCTGCGGTACATGGGATCAGAAAGACTTAAAACGATTACGAAATCAATTAATAAGATTTACGACACGGGAGGGTGGCCTCGGGATTTTCTAGAAGAAACAATGATCCCTCTATAGAAGAAGCCAAAGGCAATGCAGAGTAAAGACTGCAGAACGATAAGCCTTCTGACAAACACTTCGAAGATTATCACGAGGATTCTTAATAAAAGGCTGGAGAAAAAGGCAGAAGATATGCAAGGGGAAGATCAATTCGGTTTCAGAAATGGACGAGGAACTAGATATGCTATAGGGGTAGTGAGAATCATATCAGAAAGGGAAATATAGTTCATTCAAAATATCGGCGTGTTTAGTGGACGGGCTGATGGCATTTGATAGAGTAAATTATACAATTTTGAGGAAGATATTAAAGGATATAAGTGTAGACTGAAAGACTGATCAGAAATCTATATGTGAATCAAGTTGTAAAGGTCAGGTTGCAGAATGCGGACACCTGGGGTTTAAATATCGGTATAGGAGTAAGAAAGGACTGCTGCCTGTCGCCGACCCTATATTGAGAATGCAAGAAGAGAGAATGTCTAATGCAAGAAGCGTTAGAAGGCACAGGAGGTTTAAAATAGGAGGAACGATATAAGAACAGTAAAATTTTCGGATGATCAAGTACTTCTAGCATGAAAGGAAGATGAACTCCAGGTAGAAAATACGGTATGGAATTAAATGCAGAAAAATCCAAGGTTATTCGAATATCGGGCAAATAATTGAATCTGAACATAAGTATTGGAGGAAAGTCTTTGGAACAAGTTTCAAACTATAAATCCCTTGGTAGCATTATAAGAAAAAATGAAAAATGTACGGATGAGATGAGGACTAGAATAGGAAAAGCAAATGCGACTTTCAGAAGAAAGAAACACCTACTTACGGGGAATGTAAGTGAAGATAACTGCAAGTAGTTCATAAAATGATATGTATGGAGTGTAGCTTTGTACGGGGCAGAAACATGGACGCTACGGAAAAATGACATCAAATACTTGGAAAACTTTGAAGTGTGGACTTGGAGGAGAATGTTGAAGATAAAATGGACAAAAAGGATGAAAAACGATGAAGTGCTACGAAGAGTAGGAGCGAAGCGAATGATTATACAGTCTATCAGAAAGAAGAAGGCAAACTGAGTTGGATATTACCTGAGGAGAAAGAGAATGATTAAAGACGTGTTAGAAGGAAAACTAGATGGAAAAAGGGAAAGAGGTAGGAAAAGGTTTCAGCTGACACGATTTGAAAGGGAAAGAGAGTTATCAAGATATGAAGAGGACAGCGGAAAATAGGAGTATATGGAGAACCAGGTTTAACCTAGAATAATCACGGACCTGTCTACGGACAGACTTCCTATGATGACGGTGGAAGCGAAGACATAAAGAGAGAAATATTTTCGTATCGACAGCCTGCCTATGCACTTCCCCTTCACATCGGTTTTTTAAATTACTATCGGCCTGTGAATTTACTCTATCAGTTGGTTATCTTGAAAAATGAAGGCGACCCTGCATTCTTGGCTTAGATTTTGTTTTATTTACATATAATCTATCCATCACCATATTCTCTCTCTCTCCCTCTCTCCTTCCCTCTCTCTCTTCCTCTCTCTCTCTCTCTCTTCCTCTCTCTCTCTCTCTCTCTCTCTCTCTCTCTTCCTCTCTCTCTCTCTCTCTCTCTCTCCTACCCTTCTTTCGTCTGCTAAACTCGACCGCTCTCTTCCACAGACATGAAAGTGCACGGTTTTTTACCGCGCGTATGCACACTCACTCGTATACAAGCGCACGCTCATATCGCATCTCTTTCTATGGACGTTGACCTCCCCTCCCTCTCTATCCCGCCCTTAATTTACTCCCATTCTCTCTCCTGCTCCTCACTCCCTCTCTCCCCTCCATCACACATCCTCTGGCGGGCGTACGTCGTTCTATTCCTGCAGCTTTCCTAATTTTTTTTGAAAGGTCTCCAAAGCACGCTCCCCATTTGATGGCGGCACGCGTTTAGCGGCATCTGTTGAAAGCTCTCCTCACTAAGTCTTCCCCAAATTTCCAGAAACGAACAGAATATGTGGCCATACTCACACAGATGCTGCATTGTCGTGTTTAGTGGGACGAAAGTCGACTTTGATCGGAATGCAAAGAAAGGATTGAAGCCGATAAATAAATAAAATTCTACGTGAAAATGTCTCGTCGCCAAAATGATTTGCATTGTTGCTGGTGTCGTTTAATTACGTATAATCATTTTGATGTCTAAACAATACGATGTTAACGAGAACACGACGATAACGAATAAAAAAAATATTCTATTATTCATTTTGTGCTAATGAGTGTTCCTTGGTCAGATATCTCTCTATCTATTAATGTCGCAGTCGGTCGTTTGGTCGTCAAATCCTTAATTGGCAGAGAAATGAATGTGATATAAAACGTGTCGTCTTCTAAGAGATTGTCCGAAAATGGGACTAGATAAAAGTTTATAGGATAGAGGGATGAAAATGGAAGGGAGGGAGGGTGGAATGTAGGAGTGAGAGAGAGGGAGGGGAATAGAAGAGAGATAGGGATTTGATTTGTTTATTCCGCTCTAGGACATGTCCCCTAAGGGCACTTGGAGTACAATAATGCAAAAATAGTCTCGTAATCTTACTTACAATCATAAATTCATGGCAAATATATATATATATATATATATATATATATATATATATATATATATATATATGTATATAAACCCATAATACAAAAATATGAAATATGCATGAACATTCTTTACAATTTCCCAATTTCCTATCAAGTATTAATAAACTATATATTTTTTATTTAAAACAACTCAAGGAACTGGAGCATTTCACATGGTCTGGAATTGAATTCCATTGTTGGGACCCAACGACCTGAAACGTCTTGTGAAAAGTAGTGGTCCGATGGGCCGATGGGTAATAGAGGTGGCCGCAGTCGGACCAGGTGGTCATAGTCATACATGATGGTCGTTGGGGAAACAGGTTGAGGAGGCATTCAGGTTGTTTATTTAAAAAATGTGAGTAAAGGAATATTGCAGAAAAGTATTTACGTCTGGATTTTGTGGATAGCCAACCAAGTTTATCCAAATATGGGGAAATATGGACGTCTCTCCTGAGGTTGAAAATGAATCTGATGCAGGAATTCATTGAACACTTGAGTTTGATGTCGAGCTGATGGATTGATTGATTGATTGATGTGGTATTTATTTGGGGCGAGATTGAGACTAAAAAGTCCCATCTTCCACCTAACCCCTAGTCATGAAACATGTATAATAATACATAGCACTTTATGTAAATACAATTAACAATAAAAATACAAGAATTGGAAAAGTAAAGATGTAATTTTGTGGGAAAAAATAAGGACTGCTGAAATAATGAAATCCATGTAAAAGAAACCCACAACAGGAAAACACCCACACAAGAAGGGGGGTGTGAAAAACCGGCGAAACCTACTGAGATTCACTAAAGACATTAATAACTGATATTTAGAACAAAAGATGAACATGAAAAACTTAAATCTATGCATCAGGAAAAATTTGGCACAATACGAATACATCATTGATGGAAAGGACGTATGAAAATGACAAAATGAATAGATAGTAACACTGTTATGACTAAACAAAAAATAGAGAAGAAAAAATAAATAAATGAATAAAAAAATAAAAAAGTACAAACATGCACAACGAATATTGTTTTGTCAAAATCAAAACTGAGAAACACTTGAAGCGTTAAGTGTATTTTACTGTTCCTTTGAAAGTATAAGAGTGATAGATAGCATTGTCGTTTGAATGATGAGAGAGAGTGCAATTTTTTATTGTTTGGGGAAGTTCGTTCCATAGTCTGCAAGCAGTTACAATGAAGGACTTGTTGAATATTACCGTTCTGTGTTGAGGAATAAAGAGTTTATGGCACCCTCTGGTATTACAGTTATGTACAGTGTCTATACTCCTGAATTCCGTTGCAAGATAATGTGGATTTTTAGAAGTAAGTAATTGATATTCCTCGGGACTCCAAAATTAGCCAGTTTAGTTTGGCGAGTGAATCTGAAATATGCTCTTATTTCTTCAGGTGAAAAATATACCTAATGCACTCGTTATTAGTTCTCTGAATCTTTAACGACAACTATTGAGATAAATCTTGGTACGCTATATCGAAATAGTCTTTTGAACCAACGGAAAACCGAATCGCGATGCGCCATCATTTTTTAATATCGTCATTAAGCCAGGGCGAGCGAGGTTTGGAAATGCGAATTGTTTTTCAGGTGCGAAGTGGTCAAGCAATTGCATTAATAAAGTGTTTAAGGCTTCAACGTTTTTGTCAATATGATCAATTAATTCAATGGTTTACCACGGAAGAGTAGAAGCTTCGTTCATTAATTCAGAGTCATTTATCCCTTTTATGTCTCGGTGACGCATAAAAATTTGTTTGAATTTCGGAGAATTGAGTGATTATGCTCAGAAGAGTAGATCATGAGAAGAAATTCCTGGGACTGGCAATTGACCATGAGTTATTTTTTTTTCAAGGTTAGTTGTAAAGGCTTAGTCGATCCAGGTTGAGGCTGTTTGAGTGTTATTAGTCGGATTGAGCGGAACTACGTTGAGACGATGCGAATTAAAAGCATGTTTTCAATAATCAGTATCATAGGAAATAGCTGTAAAATTTGCATTAAAATCACCGGTGATTATAATGAGTTCGTAATTGGTAGCAAAATTCGAAAATTTGTCGTCTAAGTCTGATAGATGGGCTATTTTGGGAGGTCGATAAATTATTCCCAGTAGAAGTTTTTTGGTATTGACTAAAATTTCTAAGAAGAGGAATTCAGGCCTTCTTGCATATTGAGGTTCACTTGCAGCTCTCACTTTACATTTCAAATCATTTCGAAGGTAAAAACCTACACCACCACCACCTTTCCCTAAGTGATCGTTGCTATAAAAACAGTAACCAGATATATCTATAGTAGAAGAGGAGATGGAAGGTTTAAGCCAAGTTTCGGCCAGGTATATTACATGAACCTCATTAGAAGGAAGTATAGCTCGTAACTCGTCTAAATTCGTAATGAGGCTTTGTACGTTAAGATAAACCAGATGAAAGGCTCGTGGAAATGGTTTGAAGTAAGAAGAAAGGAATTTACGAGTGAAAAAGTCATCAGAGAGGTTGCAATGAGGAGAATTCTCCATGAAAAGTGAGCACGAAAAAAACGCAAGATTTTGGGGGAATCCAGGTATGAACTCCGGGGCGCAAGGGTTGAGGATTGCTTCTCTACGCACAGCGTGAGGCAGTGAGTGAGTACCAGGTATATAGGGAGATGCATTAGGGTTAAGTTGGGACGTGAAGCAAACGGGCGATAGAGATATTGAGGGGTGACCAGAAGTATGTGATGATTCACCCATCATGTAAATATGAAAATGGGAAAAACACTGAAAATGAAGAGAAGTAGCTGTAAATACAATGCGTGAATACCTTTTAGAAGAAGATTATTTCGAACAGGGAGTGCCTGGCTGATGAAGGGTAATTGCAGTAGCTGTAAAGTACCTGTAGCATTTGTCCTTTGGAAGCTGTATCGTTGTGTAGCAGCAGAAGTAGAGTTGAACTAACCGCACTGATAAGTAGAACTAACATTTATTTTTATTGTTTATTGTAGTATCTCTTAATCCCAATATCGTTATTTTTCAGTAGTCGTATTTTTCTAGCACTGAGGCGCCATTGCTTTAAAAAAACTGATATTCAAATATAAATTGTTTCTGTAAGAACTATACGCTCATTGTGTACTAACTTAACTTGTTTATCGCTGTTGATGTACTAACTTACATTGTTAAAACGCTTGCTTGTGAGTCTATCTTACCTGTTCGCTAACGTTGTTTGTGTGGTGAGTCAGCGTTTCCCTTTCACTTTTTACCTGCCTTCCTCTCTAGCGTAGACCATAAGTCCACGAATTAGTTAGTCACTTAGTATAACCATAGTTTGAAGTTTAATTTAATTTATAGCTAGTACGGATTAGTGTTTAGGATGGCTTCACCTAGGATTCCCGTATCCTCCTTTCAACGCGACGCTGATTTTGAGGGAATGAGGTCTCGAATCACGGAGCTGGTAAGAGAGGTTACGGACCTCCGTCGGAGGGTGGCAAGAGTGGAGTCGGCCCTTGTTCGTGTTGGGTGAACGCATCCATCCCCGAGAACTCACCGCGCCAGGATGGCGACTCGGGTGTGCTCAAGGGCAAAAGTCGGTGGTGTAATCGAGGGTGTTTGTGGGACCTCTTCTGGGGCTGGGGTCACTCCAATCCTGAAACCTAGCGATTGGAGAGTGGTCTCCAACTGGGGGGATCGTGGGGTGGTCCTGCGAAGGCTGGGAGCAGGGAATTCCTCGGCAGGCCCTCTTCCAGTTAGCAATCGGTTTTCGGTGTAGTCGGTGGACGACACTTCGGCTGATGCGCTCGCATCCACTCCCGTCTCTTTGGCGGAGGCTGGATCAATGGGAAGTCGAAGTGGGAAGAGTGGGCTCTTAGTAATAGGAAGGTCTAATGTCCGGCGTGTTATGGCTCCCTTGCTAACTCGGGCCCTCAGGGAGGGAGTAGCTGAGCGGGTGTTCTCAAGGGGTATACCAGGAGGAACGGTCCCCCAGGTGACGAGGGCGGTACGGGAGTCGGTGGAGTCAACGGGTTGCTCAAGGCTGTGGATGGTGGCCCATGTTGGGACTAATGACGCCTCGAAGCGCGGGTCCGAGGAGATTCTAAGTTCTTTTGAGGACTTGGTCGCCGAGGTCACTCGAGTCCGAGAGGAGTCAGGTTCTGATGTGCGGCTCATTATTTGCAATATTGCCCCGCGGAATGACTGTGGTTCCGAGGTTTGAAGCCGCGTGGCGTGGTTAAACCAAAGGCTATGGAATTTCTGTATGGGCGTGGGAGTCGAATTCGTTGATCTTCAGCCGGTTCTCGGATCGTGTAGGGTACCCATAAACGGCTCTGAAGTCCATTACACGACCAAGGCTTCACAGAGTGTAGCGTGTAGGATCTTCGACCATGGTAGGTCTTTTTTAGATTAGAGAATAGGGTAGGGTGTAGGCGAATTAAAGCTCAAAAGACATCCTAAGCCCCTTAGGAATGTATACGCTTTCGCCAAGGCCGACTTTAAAAGTTTCAGCTTACATCTCAGAAGTACCTTTGTCAGTTATCGTGAAAAGACAGAACGATTAGGTGTGGAGCCATCATGGTTATTATTTAAGGATATACTAGGAAAAAGTATCAATAGATTTATCTGATAAGAAAAAACCTCGTTGCTTTAATAAGGAAGTTAGTATTGCCTTAAGACGACAGAGGCGTAGACACGCAAAATTGAAAAACATACCTACCACCGCTTCCGATGAGTATTGCACAGATATAGTCCATGAGTATAACAGTGCCCGCGTATTAGCGAGAAAAACCACGCGTAACGCATTTAACATCTTCCGGAATGACGTATTAAATACAAAATTAAAGGAGGATCCAAAAGCGTACTGGTCCTATGTAAGAGAAGTTAACAGAGGGGTCCTTCAGAACCCTCCCTATGATGCGGTTCCGGAGACATCTTTCACGATGGGGAGGAAAAAGCTAATCTACTAAACGTTTACTTCGCGAAGGCGTTCACGGCAGGTGGAGATTGACTTAAAGATAATCTTATTCCCGATGGACGTACTCGGATGGATAATATTAAAATCTCTGAGGCAGGAAAAGCGAAGCAACTGGGTACGATAAATTTCAGCAAAAACGCAGGACCAGAAGGATTTCCCGCGCGTATATTAAAATAACTAGTAAAAGAAATAGCTCCCTTTATTCGGATAGCATTCGAGAAATCTCTTACCCCCTGTGAGGTTCCTGATGATTTGAGAATAGTACACGTCACACCCATTCATAAGGGGGGTGACTAAGAAAACCCAGAAAATTATAGGCCGATTTCTCTAACATCATTATGATGTAAGATTTTGGAGCACATTATTGTTAGCAACACTATGCGTTATCGCGAGAGTAGATCGCTGTTAGTCAGCTTTCAACATGGCTTAAGAAAAGGTGGATCCTGTAATACCTACACTGTCTATTTTTGAATGATGTTTTGTCATTCGGCAAAAATAATAAACCGGTCGATGCAATGTTCCTTGATTTTAGAAAAGCTTTTGACAAGGTCCCCCGCCGTAGGTTGTTATTAAAATTGGGAAATCT
Source organism: Tanypteryx hageni (assembly GCA_028673005.1). NCBI lineage: Eukaryota > Metazoa > Arthropoda > Insecta > Odonata > Petaluridae > Tanypteryx > Tanypteryx hageni. The sequence continues at coordinate 201,304,095 of CM054115.1, forward strand.
TGGTCTTAATGTAAAAGTAAAAGAACTGGGTTCGCGCTTTCCTTTGGAATAGAAAACAAAAAGTAGTCATCGATGGTAAGTCCTCGAGTGTGGCTGATGTAGTCTCTGGAGTGCCGCAGGGTAGTGTGATCGGACCTATGCTTTTCTTGCTTTATATAAACGACATTAGCTCAGTTGTAAAAAGTAATATCAGGCTTTTTGCGGATGACACCGTAGTCTATAGAGAAATTAGTGGTCCTAGCGACCATCGTCAGCTTCAGGATGATCTGGATGTGTTGTCTGTATGGTGCAAGGAATGGTATCTATAAATAAATCAGAAAAAGAGTAACGTTCTAATCTTTTGGAAATTTAGAAGCCCATCGTCCATATTTACCTAATGGATAGGTGGTGTGAACATTCCTGTTTCGGAATCCTTGAAATGCCCCGGGGTAACCTTGAATCGTGACCTCTCTTGGAACACTCATAAGACGAGTGATAGGTGCGACAAATAAGAAGTTGGCTTTTGTGCGTAGAATAGTCAGTAAAAGCACGAAAAGTTGAGAGAATCCTGTTATTTATTTTTGGTTAGACCTCAAGTGGAATACGCAGCAGCGGTTTGGGATCCATATCAGAGGTGGTAGGGGGATTTTGTCCGAAAGACTAATAAAGTGCGCGTTTCGAGTTCGTCTTATTTCGAAAGCCAGCGGGAGAAGTCGTCTAATACACGACCTTTCCCCCTGGACGGAATTTTATCATAAACCATCGTTTTCGCTTAAATATGCTGCCCTAGCGATGCTGTCTATCCATTTTTCCGCGCAGATGGTTAAGCATGACCTGTAGGATGCGTTGTTTCAGGTGAAGAACACCGTCAATTTTACGGCGTGTATCTTGATCACCGCTCCTTTGTTTTCAACCGGCTCCCGATGGGGCATACTTTAGCTCCAGCTATAATGCAAAGATGGGCAAGGGCAGTTGCCCATGAAGTGTGGCTGGAATTCCAAATTAAAATGTTGGCATTTTTAGATGATTGGCTCCTGTATGCAGTAGATTTGACAGAAACCGTAGTATTGGACATTGTGAATTTTTTGGAACGTGACCTTGGCATCTTATTTAACCATAATAAAGGTATTTGACGCCTAGGACAAAATTGATTTATTTAGGAGTGTATATTGATTCAAATCTTATGGAATTGTGGCTGTTTAAACTGCATTACGCTATTACTATGATTTTGCGTTTGCGAACTTCTGATATTCCCAATATCACAGGCTATGACTCGTGGTGCTGTCACATGTTAGCCCTGCCCTTATTTTTGGTGGCAGATGTGTACAAACGAATTGTGACTAATTTGAATGAGCTTTGGACTCAAGAAGTGTTTAAGAAGCATAGAAAGTTTCCCAACGAGTGTTCCGAGTTTATTATGTATACACACGCGACCCAATGGCAGTTAGCTTGGGTAATTCCCGAGTTGTTATTGACTGAGAGTTTGCCCTTGGAGGAAGAAAAACCCATCTACCTGAGATAAAATACAGCAACGAGCAGCTAAATTCGTGAAAAAGAATTACGATAAAAACAGAGCGTTACGTTACTCATTGATGAGTTGAGTTGGCCATCGTTGAAAGATCGTAGATTACAGGCGAGACTTAAACTTCTAGATAAATATAGGTCGGAGATATTCGTAAATGAAATGAAGGATATTATTCGACAACCAACGTATATCGGACGGAGGGATAATGACGACAAGATTCGCGAAATAGATAGTAGGACGGAGAGGTATAAGGAGTCCTTTTTCCCTAGGACAATACGTGACCACAATAGATAACAGTGAATAATAATTAGTTAGGAACTTGGTGCGCGGCACCCCCTGCCATCCACCGTCAAGGTGACTAGCAGGGTAATATGTAGATGTAGATGTAATTACATGGAGAATGGGAGGGAGAGGGGGATGCAGAATTCAAGGGAGAGGTAGGAGAGTGGAATGGAGGAAGAAAGAGAGTAAGAAAGTGCAATGCCTTAATTTTAATATTTTATTCATGTATAAAAAATATGCACGCAGATGATTACGACCAGTGTGGTAATACATACTTTTACTCTAACAGGAATTTTTTAAAATTTGAATTTCTTCAATTTAAACGAATACTCATTATTTTATGCGAATATACGATATACCTCATTGAAGGATTTTTAATGTGTTGGCGCCTGACTCATCACTTTCAAAGACGTATTCATTGTGCTTTAGCGTGATCCAAAATGGACCTTGTTTCCCTCTAATTTAATATTACCAGATCATTTTTTGGAACAATTAATTGGATAATCTACGAAATTTCAGTAGGACCTTAAGTCATTCTACGTTATATCATTATTATGCGTTCTTTGCACGAAGTAAACGCATATAGGGGAGGTCGATTCCGTCCGTCCGTCCGCATGTTAAAATTCGGAAACCACTGCACGTATTATGATGAAATTCGGTATTGAGGAGTTTTGCTAAAATTGGTCGATATATTTAAATTTTGTTCAAAATCGAAAAACAATGATGACCACTTTACATGAAGATTTACATTGTTCTTTTGTTTCAACTCGGAAACCGCTGCAGGGGAGGTCGATTCCGTCCGTCCGTCCGCATGTTAAAATTCGGAAACCGCTGAACGTATTTTGATGAAATTTGGTATTGAGGAGTTTTGCTAAAATTGGTCAATTTTGGTTAATACCGGGCAACAATATTGACCACTTTACATGTTCTACAAATAGTTGACAATGTTCCATTGTTTCAACTCGGGAACCGCTTGACTTATTGAGTTTAAATTTGATATTGTGGAGTTCTGTTAAAATTAATTGAACGATTCCAGTTTTGGTTAAAATCGGACAATGATTACGACTACTTTGCATGAAGACCAAAATGTATTTTACAACACACGTCGCTTACTTCTCGTTAAATTCTCATTTGAGCGAAAAATATTGGAACATTGTGAAATCTCAAAGAACGCATTTGGAAACTCTGTGTGCTCCAGCATGGAGTAAAGATGGTCCCCGTTATACGCGGGGGTTACGCACTATAAAATGGCCGCGAATACCGAAACAGCGAATACCGGGGAATTTTTGCCCATAAAAGTACATTATGTGAGGGGGGATTACGTTCCGATTCAGCACTAAAATCACTCATGTGACGAAAAAAGGGGAATTTCCCTCATAAGATTTCATGTAATAAGGGAGTTTAGGTTTTAAGTAGTTGCCATTGTATACTATTAGATCCAAATTTAGAAAACAAGTCCGTTTACGGGCGTTCCGGTCGTTAAAGTTTTAATATACTGCGCAGTACATACATTGAAAATTGCCTAATCTTAATATAAATGAAATTAACTTAAAATTACATAAATACGAATAGAAAACATAATGACAAGAATAAACACATATTGCGGGGTAAAACTCGCGAGAATCTAGGAATCTCGGCACAATTCCAAAACAAATTACGTGGTGCCGGTGCGTAATAACACATAGAAGATGGCTCCACACATTACTTGTTCGCCGAGTGCAGACCCACGAATATTCGTCACTCGCCAAATATCTAGTTGTGTGGATGGAACGAGTTCTTCAATCGGCGAACGATTATTTTCCGTCCAGAGCCGGTAAAAGACCACGAGTCGTAGGGACGAATGTTCGGCAAACCGCGGTGTTTTTAACCCCTCCAGACAATCGTTATTTACCGATTTACGAATGTCTCTTCACAATGCTACCAGATCGTAAGAATTTTCCCTATTTGCGTGAAATTTCATGCGGATCTGACAGTATTGCTCCTTCTGAACCAGTACTCAGTGCCATCAGCTGTCATGTGTATGTCGTAGAATCACATCCACCAACTTCTTTTCCGCGGTTTCTTCTTTTTAATCTTCTTTTTCAAATAAATGCAGCTCATGACAACAAAAGTGGCACTTTAAGCGACAACAGTATCTTCACCGTCCAAATCCATTGGCAAAATTTGAGTACAACGAACTACACCTTTTCCCGCATGTCGATACGAATATTCGGTATTCGGCGATGGACGATTAGTGTGACGGTAGCTGCAGATAGGGAGGATTTACTCATCCCTCAACAAGTGATTACGAATGTTCGACACTCGGCAAATAACGAATGTGTGGAGTCGGCATTACGCTAGTAACAACGAATAAAAAGTAATTACTAACATAATATATTCATTATCAATGGAAAAAAATAAACAAAATAGGCCAGAAAATAAAATAAAACAAATACAGTGAGGCAGTCACTGTTGAACAAGTAGCGTGTGTCGACTTCTTACTCCGCCACGGCAATTAGTCCGAGTGACGAATAAGCGAAATGAAAAACCGCGAATACAGAAACATTATTCCAAAATACATGACTGACGAATACCGAATCCGCAAATACCGGGGACCAAATGTATCTTTCCAATGTTGTTTATGCCATCCGTAATTAAGTCTAACCTATTATCATAGCAACGCTATCCGTGGACATTTATAGTTCATCAAGTCATTCTCAAGCGTGCGCGAGACCGTGTTTTATATTTGTGCAGCATTTCGGAGCAATTTGCTCCAATTAATCCGTTCAAGCTTCAGCCAGAGTTTTTTTCTTTAACTTCGCCAAGGTTATTAGTGAATGGTTTCAGGCGTCACTTGGCGGAATTTCTTCATAATGTAAAATAAAGAGACTTGTTGTAATTCCACATAAATTAATGTGCAGTTAAAAGTCTCTTTATTTAAATCAAGGTTATTAGTTGTACGCATGCTAATGTTGGGACATCTTGTGTCATTTCAAGGGAGCGAGATTTTTATTTACTCTTCCCATTCCTCTCCCACCCTCCAGGGCGAGGGTGGGAGAGGAACTCCATCCCGCTCGGGGTTTACCTTGCTAAGCCCCTGCCAGGCCCCCGCCTCGCCCCCGCCCAGCACATGCTTCGCCACCACATAGCCCCCGCCTCGCCCCCACCTAGCCCCTGCTTCGCCCCCACATAGCCCCTGCATAGCCCCCACCTAGCCCCTGCTTCGCCCCCACCTAGCCCCTGCTTCGCCCCCACATAGCCCCTGCTTCACCCTTGCTTCACACCAGCTGCGACACGGTTCGCCACCACCACGCCTCTACTTCTCCCACACCTCGGCACTGCTTCGCCCCCGCTTCTACATCTACAACTACATCTACATTTTACCCTATAAGTCACCTTTGTGGTGGATGGCGGGGGGTGCAGTGCACCAAGTGTCCATAGTTTTCCTACGTTATCTTTTCCTATTATGGTCTCTTATCGTCCTAGGGAAAAACGATCCTCTATATCGCTCCGTTCTACAGTCAATCTCGTGAATCTTATCCTCACTGTTCTGCCTTCCGAGATACGTCGGGCTTCTGATAAGTCCTAAAACCTCATTTGCTAGTCCCTCTGACAAAAATTTTCCAGTAGTTTAATTCTAACCTGCAACCTACGTTCCTCCAACGATATCCTTTTCAGATTTTCTATTAATGATGCTACGCTTTGATTTCTATCGAAATTCCTCTTTACAAATCTAGCTGCCCTGCGCTGAACATTTTCTATTTAGTAAGTGAGTCCCTTTTCGTAGGGATCCCACACAGCTGAAGGATATTCGACTTGCGGTCAAACCAAGGATAAATAACATAATTCTTTCAGTTTTTTGAGCTATTTCGAACTATTCTCCTTATAAAGGCCAGATTTTTGTTAGCGGCACCCATCAATCGGTGAATGTGGGTGTCCCACGAGAGATCACGATGGATCGTGACTCCGAAGTATTTAATCGAGTCTGAAAATGGAATCTCTACTCCGTCCAACGAATAATTATTATTCAACGAGATACTCTTGGTTCTCCAGAAGTAGATGACGCAGGTTTTCTTATGGTTTATCTCTAACTGCCATTCCTTACACCATGCAGAAATAGCTTCTAGGTCATTTTGGAGATACTGGTGGTCTACCGGATTGCTTATTTCTCTATAGATGACGGTGTCGTCAGTGAAAATCCTAATTTTACTTCTGACTAGTGAGCTGATATCGTTTATATAAATTAGAAATAATAACGGACCAATTACACTACCCTGCGGAACGCCAGAGAAAACCTCCACTAAGTTCGAATATTTCCCATCTATAGCAACCTTCTGCTTCCTATGATTTAAAAATTCACGGATCCAAATGACGATTTTAGAATTAACGCCTATGTTTTTAATTTTGTTATTTACTTCCTGTGAGGTACCTTATCAAAGGCTTTCATAAAATCTAAGTAGAAGGCATCGACCTGCGTATTCATTTCTGCGCTTCTCAGTATACAATTAACAAAAAGACCGAGCTGAGTATCACAAGACCCACCTTTCCTGAAGCCGTGTTGACAGTCATCTAACAATAAATTACTATCAATAAATCGCATTATGTTTCTAACGAGTATATACTCGAGAGTCTTACACAATGTCGAAGTTATGGAAATCAGCCTGTCATATTCTGGGCTCTCCTTGTCGTCGCCCTTATGAATTGGGGTAACGTGTGTTAACTTACAGTCGTTAGGTACCTTACCGCGGGAAATGGATTTCTCGAATATTATACGAAGAAAATGTGCTGTTTCTTGAGCTAATTCTTTTAAAACGCGAGCAGGAATTTCTTCGGGGCCAGTGGCTTTATTATGTCTGATGGGACTTATTTGCCCTTCTATTCCCACCTCAGAAAATACTATATCGTCCATCAGGTCCCCCATTATTGCGGGTGCATAATGTACGCAATGATCGCTGACGGCTGTGAATGCTTTTACAAAATGACCTTTTAACAGGTTGGCTTTCTCTACGCTATCATGAATTACGGCACCCGAGTCATTACGCGGGGAAGGTATGGTGGGGCCTTTACCTTGGACCTCTCTCACATAGGGCCAAAACGCTTTAGGGTCCTCCTTCAAATAATTATTGAATACTTTATTCCGGAAGTTAGTAAAGGCCTCGCGCATAGTATTTCTCGCTTTAGCGCGGTATTCCTTATACGTCTTAACTTTAGTTGCTCTATATTCATCGGATGATGTGGACGGCATATTTTTTCATTTTCGCGTGGTTTATTCTCTAACGCCTAAGCGCACTCCTAACTTGGCTCTTTTTTGTCGACCTTAAATTTAATTGGAATATACTTATCGACATCCTCTAGCATTATATCCTTGAATAGTTTCCATGAGGACTCAACACCTGATCGTTCGGTCATATCACATATCACTTTCTCGTAGGCGCGACCTGAAGCTTGAAAAGTTTGCCTTAGCAAATATATAAAACATTCTTTGAGGCTTAAGGTGCATATCGATTTTCAACTTACACTCTGCATATACGGCCTGATGATCACTTATCCCATCTTCTATGGTGACTTTGTTTATTCTTTCAGTGACGTTAGTTGCTAATAAATCTGATATGTTTCCCGATCGCGTTGGCTTTCTGACTAATTGAAGGAGAGAGTGCTCGCAGAATGTTTCGATTAATGCCTTACAGGATTCGCGTTCTTTACCTCTAGATTCGAAACATAGATTTTCCCAATCAATTGAGTGTAAGTTAAAGTCACCACCGACTATAACGATAACATCTTGATTTATCAGTCTAAGCTTTGATAATTGTTTCTCGAGACTTAAAATACCATCTATACCAGCGTTAGGTGTCCTCTAAAACGAGCATATGAACACCTTTTTGGAGCCATCTTTACCTATGCGGCACCAAACACTCTCGATATCCTTGTCACTTATCGGAATCTCACTGCTATCGTACTTATCCCTAAATGCTATGAAAACTCCCCCGCCCGATCTATTAGCGCGATCTTTTCTATAGACACGACAGTCTCTAGGAAATATCTCCTGACTCTGAATCTCATCCGTTAACCAACTTTCTGTGCCTATCACGACGTCTGCATGCAGACTGCGAATAATATGCTCGAACTCAGCAATTTTCCTACGGATGCTGCGACAGTTCAGTACGACGTCGTATAATTTCTCACTATCGCTTCGCATACTAATCTCACCCTTGACTTTCTCTTCCACTCTAAAACTACGTGCGCTCCCATCACAATCACTCTTACGACCGTATGGCGTCGCATCAAGATTGGAATTACGACCCGTCGCGCCCTTTACGAAACATTCAATCAATGGCCTATCGCGAAATTGGTGTAGCATTTTACGCTCGGAGTATATTCTATCATTAGATATTCTTTCGGGATTCTTATTTTCTACAAACGCATCGGTTATCCCCTGACCCAAAACTGACCTACACCTTGCCCTAATCTCTAGCCTAAAAAATCCCTACTGTGCTCGAGAATCCTACTCGCTACTCCCTCAGCCGATTTGGACGTGTAGTGAACACCAGAGTGATCCAGTGGTTTCCTGCACGATTCGATAATCGGTCGTAGGTCGACGAAGTCCACTCCCAAGTCCCGACAGAAATTCCACAGCCTTCGGTTCAGACCGTCAACTCTACTCCAAACCTCAGAACCGCGGTCAATCCTAGGGATTATACTGCAGACAGAAAGCCGCAAATTGGAATCCGACTCCTCTGGGACACGAGCAACCTCATAGGTCAAATCCTTTATAAAACTTAAAATCTCCTCGGACACGCGCTTCGAGGCGTCGTTAATCACAACATGGGCCACCACCCGCAGCCGAGAGCTACCTGTCGCCACTACCGCATCTCTCACCGTGTTGGTAACTTGCGGCACCATGCCTCCTGATATACATCTAGAGAAGACCCGCTCTCCAACTCCCTCCCGGCCAGCACTGGGTAACAGGGGTGCAATTACACGCCGAACGTTATAGCTACCTAACGCTTCACCACCGCTTCGCCCCCGCTTTGCCCACTCTTCGCCCCCACTTTCCCCCGCTTTGAACCCGCTTAGCCCCCGCTCTGCCCCCTCTTCGCCCCCGCTCCCCTCTCTCCCTCTCTTCCCTCTCACCCCCTCCACCTCTTCCCCACTACCTCTTCCCCCTCTACCTCTTCTCTCTTTCCCTCTTCCCCCTCCACCTCTCCCCCCTCTACCTCTCACCCCACTATCTCTCCCGCTCTACCTTTCCCCCTCTACCTCTCCCCCCTCTAACTCTCCACCCTCTCACTCTCCACCTCTTCCTCTCCCCCCTCTAACTCTCCCCCCTCTAAATCTCCACCCTTTCACTCTCCACCTCTGCCTCTCCCCCCTCTCCCTGTAGACCCTCTACCTCTCTCCCACCTCTCCTTCGCCCCCACTGTCCCTCTTCCTCACCCTATCTCCCTCCCCCTCTCCCGCTCAACTTCTCCCCCTCCCTCTCACACTCTCCCCCTCTCCCCCTCTCCCTCTCCTCTCTCTCCCCCTCACCCTCTCCCTTTCCCCCTTGCACCCCTCCCTCCCTCCCCTTCCTCCCTCGCCCTATCTCTCTTACTCTCCCCCCCTCCTACATACTGATTCATTCCTTGCCTTTTTCACCAGTGAAGGTCTCCTTGTCCTTCCTCCCTCTATCTCATCTTTTATTTCCCCCCTCCCATTCTCCTATTCCTCCCCTATCCCCCTCCTGCTCCTCCTATCGCCTCATTTTGTTCTCTTTCGCCCCTCTTGCGATGCGCCGCTGTCCCAGCAGCATGGCATCCATGGAAACTTACCACAAGACTAAATTATCCGCACCTGTTCAGAATCGCGTCTGAAAGAGTTGGAAAACTGTAAAAGTTACCTAGATCTCATCTATGTATACGTCAAATATTTATCTGCTAGTGAAGTAATTAAATGTACGAAAAATGTTTAACATTCGGTTCTATATTAAAATTTAACTAATATGATATAAGTATATATTATGTTTAAGTAGCTTATTGGCAAACAGTTCACATTTGATTCATAATCAACTTCAAATTTGAAATATCCCGAACAACTATTTAACATGAATTTTATTAGCATGGAAATAAATATTCTCATCACTCCTTTTTCCCAAAAATATCCATATTACTTAGTTATTGGTGATCGTCATGTGTAATTAAAAACAGAATCATCTGTTTGTATTATACTAGCTCTCATTTTATTCTCTCTTTTCCTATTCTTCCTCTCATTTCCACCTAAAATTGCCCATCTCTATTTCCCGCGCAGCAAAGTCATCATTCCGCTGCACTTCCCGTTACGCATTAATCGTTTGTTTTAAACCAGTCATTTTTGCTGGATTCCGAGCTGCTTCACTTTCGCCTTATTCCTCCGACCTCACTTCTTCCTCACTCTTTCTATATATTCGCCCTCCTTCCTCTCTTTCTTCATCCTCCTTTATTTCCATCTATGCTTCAATCCATCCAACTTTCTTCTCTTCACATCTCTCTTGTTCTTTCCTCGTTAAATATCACCCACTCTCCCTTGCTCCACCCTTTTCCCGGATGAGGGGCAGAATCGGCTGAGAGAATACGGAGAGAGAAAGAGGACAAATTAGAGGAGACAAAGATGTTCTAATAAGAGATTATTGGCGTATGAGGAACGGAAGTATGTTCACGGATGAGAGAGAGAGAGTGATATAGAGAGCGAACATCCGTCGGGTGGTCTTACACTTCATCTCCCAGAAGGAAGTTGTTGCTGAGCTCCGCGACTTGATAGACAGCTGGATATCTTCACTCGATTTTGATTCCAGGACTTATTAATTGAGATGTTAAAATTGGAGCAGTATCCGCTAACAGAAGGAACTTCATAACACGGCTTCCTAATAATACTATAAATGTCGAAATCGTTTAATTCTCGTCGTTTTGTTGGCATTTAACTGTCCAAAGCATCATAACTATGTTTTCGATACCGCGCTCATAAAGACAACGGCCACTATTTCCTAAGCGTTCTAAATCAAAATTCCAGGATTTTTGTTTCACAAAGATATTATAATGAGTATTTAAAAGCCGGGAACTGAATCTGAGAGGTAATTTCCAAACTTAAACGCCGAGAGTGGAAAGTACTTCAGTATCACGGGATTAGATAGCATATAAAACAACCAACGCACGCAATATGTTATCTATTTTTTAATATTTGAACAACTAGAGACTTGAAGAAACAATACCGTTCTGTGTCGATATACTGCCTCTTGAAGTGTGCAATGCGGTCTAATTTTTAGTGCAAAGGAGTAATTGAAGATGTCTGTAAGTCTTCTTCCTTAGGATAACATGAGTTCTTGGATGAGTACGCATGCACACATGTCTATTGTGGAGTTTTCGTTTTGCAATGTTCTTCATCTAAAAATATTCCAACGAAATGAGCGTTCTCTCGCTTCTATCCGTTTCTCGAAGGCGTTTTGTACCTATTCGCTAGTCAGATCTATTGCTACCATTTCCCCTTTTCTACTGAAACTTATTCTCTTTCGATAGGTTTCCTGCTAACATAGGGTTGCCCGATTTCAGTTTTGATAATACGAGACAAGTAGAGAAAGTATTCATTAAAATACGGGACAGATACGGTACACGTAAAAGATCCTAAACAAAGCCCAGACGAGAACTATAAAAAAATACATTTTCCAATTTAAGAATTAATAAACACGAGAAAGTTTTATATATGTATATCATGTAAAATGAATGTTACCTATTCACACATTGATTTTACCATTTTGGAGTGAGAACCAAAAATAAATAAATAATTGTCAACTTTTATTTGGAGAATTAATGAGATTTAACATTTGAACGAAACTTTAAACAAGTTATAATATAAAAATGAATTTTTATAAATAGCTTTTATGTAGATAATAACTTAATATGCATTAACTTTATTTTATTGATATTAGCATAGGTTACATTATTTACAATATTTGCCTTTAACTTCAGTGAATTTTGGAGGTTATTTTAATTCTACCAAAGCGGTTTTGTTACAGATGTTATCCCAAAGGACTTTGTTCCTCTCTTGTTCCGAGATCCCTATTCCATCAAGATATCTCACTCGAGATGGCGTGGCATAGACATGACTAGGGTGTGTGTGTGTGTAATTTAAGGCGAATCAGCCTCTTGGGCTATTATCGCCATAATATGCATTTTTAACCACAACCCATTTGTGGCAAACTAACCATAGCACCATACACACAATAAATATATAAATAAATAAATAAATAGATAAAACAGATAGATAAATAGATGAAACAGATAAATAAATGAAGTTAAAAACAGATTGTGAGAGATTGTATAAGGGTCTCTCCCAATCTGTAGAATAAAACATCAGCAAGATTGTATAAGGTTCTCCTGATATGTATAAAAAATTTTTACTGCACTAGAAAGAGCTATTATGCCCGTAAAATATAAAACCTTTAAAAATAGATAGAGAAAGGATCTTTCTTCCTATTATCCCATTGTAAAACGATTAAAAACACTTAAAAATTAAATAAAAGCTAAAATTCTGGACTCCCCTAGGAATGACAATGTTCTATTTATAGATTCTGGATTATCTCCAAGAGAGAGAGAGTGAGGTTCGAAGCCATACATGCCTCTCTCATTCCTAAATTTCATACAGTCCCGTAACACATGTGACACTGTCAATGCAGTATCACATGTCCCACAAACTGGGGGTTCCTCCACCCGCAATAGGTAACTGTGCGTCCACCAACAGTGACCTATGCGAAGTCTTGCGATGGCAACCTCTTCGAGTCGGGACGACCTGGAGGAGGACTGCCATGGTTGTACCGTGCTTTTTATTGCCCTCAGTTTGTTACCGATAACTCCATTCCATTCTTCTTGCCATTGTTGATAGACAAGTTCCATCAAATATGTTTTAATGTCCCCAACAAGAACTTTCGTTTGGTTTATAAAACCTTCATTAGCAGCCAGTTTTGCTGCCCTGTCTGCCCTCTCATTACCTAGAATACCGACGTGACCTGGTACCCAAATAAAAACTACCGTCATCCCTATGGAATCCAGATCCATCAAGGATGACTAGATCCCCTGAACCACAGGGTGAGAAGGGTACAAAGACTCTATTGCACGTAAGGCTAACAGTGTGTCAGTAAAGATGACATATTCACTGCTGGGGTATGAGTATGCAAACCTCAGTGCTTCCCATAAATCATACAATTCCGCTGTGAATATACCACACAGCGGATGTAGACGGAAACGGTACGAGCGTTTGCCGATGGTGAAAGAACACCCCACATCCTCCCCCTGCTTAGAACCGTCCGTGTATATGGCAGTGAACGACTGAAACCGTGCATAGAGTCTCTCGAAGTCACATCGGTATTCAATAGGCAGAGTACAAGGCCTATGTAATTTGGCAAGAGAAGTAATGATGTTGGGGCGATGCAGCATCCACGGCGGAGATACGCTGCACTCCGTTTTTAATGTCTGAGGCAATTTGAAGGACATCACTTCGAAAACATTACGCATTCTCACAGCCAGAGGTTTTACAGAGCGGATACGGGCATCGTATAACTGCACAAATCGACGGTCGAAAACTGCTGTGTAAGCTGGATGATCTGGGTTAGCGCTTAAAGCTGCTACATAACGAGTACCTAGCAGTTTCCGGCGCATGTACAGTGATGGTTCACCGGATTCGCAGAGAACACTTGGTATTGGGCTAGTGCGAAATGCACCAGTCGCCAAGCGAACCCCTGTATGATGAATCACATCAATAGTTTTTAGTACTGATGGTTTAGATGATCCATACACAATGCTCCCGTAGTCCAATCTCGAGCGGGCAAGTGATCGATACAGTCTTAGTAAGACTGTCCGATCTGCATCCCATGATTTATGGCTGAGAATGCGCAAGAGGTTCAAGGAGGATTGGCAGCTTGCCTTCAGCCTCTTCATATGAGGACGCCAAGTAAGCTTATGATCCAACAAGACACCCAAAAATGGTGCTGTTTTAACAAATGGAAGCTCGGTTCCTGCTAGTGACAGCGCTGGGTTCGGGTGGAGGCCGCGAACACGACAGAAGTGGACGCATACTTTCTTGTTCGCTGAGAATGTAAATCCGTTGTTTGTGGCCCACTCGTTAAGGCGGTAAATCGCCAGCTGAAGCTGGCGTTCAACCGCTACCACATTTTGCGGACTGCTATATATGGCCAGGTCATCCACGTAGAGGCTTCCCTCTACTGGGGACCTAATAAATTGGGCCATTCCATTTATGGCAATGGCAAACAAGGTTAAACTCAAAATAGACCCCTGTGGAACACCATTCTCCTGAAGGAACGTTCGAGAAGTTTCGCTCCCGATACGCACCCTGAAGTAACGTTCCCATATGAAGCTCTTGATAAATATGGGTAGGTTACCACTTAACCCCCAAGAATGCAATGTACGGAGTATACTGAATCTCCACGTGGTGTCGTAAGCCCGGGCAATATCAAAGAAAACTGCAATGAGGTGATGCTTCCTGATAAAAGCATCGCACACAGCTCTCTCCAGTCTCACCAGATGATCGGTGGTGGAACGGTGGCGACGAAAACCACACTGAATGTTGGTCAATAGGCCGTTTGATTCCAAAAACCAAACCAGACGCCTATTGACCATTCGTTCCATAAGTTTGGAGAGGCAACTAGCGAGCGATACCGGTCGGTAACTCTCAGGCAGTTTCTTATCTTTCCCTGACTTAAGCAGTGGCACTATAATGGTCTCTCTCCATTGCGTGGGGTAGATGCCTTCTACCCAGATTCGGTTGTACATCTTTAGCAGATATTCTTTCTCAGGGGGATTTAGGTGACGTATCATCACATAGTGAATGGTGTCCAAACCCGGAGCGCTGTCACGGGTCTCCGCCAAAGCATTTTCCAGTTCCCATTCACTGAAAGGCAGATTGTAGCTCTCAGTATTTCGAGAGGAAAATCTGAGAGTCTGCTGTTCCAGCTCGTCTTTCTGCGTAAGAAACACTGGTGACATGCGTTCTGAACTAGTTGCTTTAGCAAACAGAGACCCTAACTTATTGGCAATTCCAATTTTCGATGTAATGACCGAGCCATCTACCATAAGCCCACTAATTGTGGAAGTGGTAGTTCGGCCGGAAATCTTCCTCACCTTTTCCCACACCTCAAAGATGGGTGGAACTCGTAATAGTCGATACATATTTATTCCAACATTCCTTCTTGCATTTCCTGATTATCCTGCGCGCAAATGCCTTCAATCTCAGGTACCGCAACATATTCCTTTCGGTGGGGTTATTACAAAATAACCGAAAAGCCTGTCGCTTGTCACGGATCGCCTTATGGCATTCCTCACTCCACCATGGAACTAGGACTCGCTTTTGTCGGGAGCAGGATTTCGGAATGCTTGAATTTGCTGCCTCTATTAAGGCATCCGTGAAATGACTCACATGTTCATCACCCGAGGGGAACTGTTCTTCCGTGAGTTGAACGGTACCTGAAAACTTGCACCAATCCGCTTTTTTATGGCCCACTTGGGGCAACGCATCTCCGCAACATTAGCAGATAAGCATTTCAGGATAATCGGGAAATGGTCGCTGCCACACAGATCTTCGTACACCTCCCACTCAAACAATGGAGTGACCGTGCTAGAGCAGATGGTTAGGTCAATAGAAGAAAAGGACCTATCGCCAGCACTGAAGTGTGTGTCGCTACCATCGTTGAGTATCACGAGATCCAGGCTCGAGAATATCTCAGAAAGGCGACGTCCTCTAGGATCAGTCCTCTACGACCCCCACTCTGAATTATGGGCATTAAAATCACCCATAAGAATGAATGGGGGAGGAAGTTGATCTACAATGTCAAGGATTTACCTATTTGTATAATGTTCATTAGGGGGCAGATAAACTGAGCAGATCGTCACCAGCTGGGGGAGAGCAACTCTAACTGATACAGCCTGCAGCTGCGTGTTAAGAGTTACCTCCTCAGAGTACCTCGAGTTGTGAACCAACACAGCCACTCCTCGGTGAGATTGCTGGGCACTCACGAGGTCCTTTCTATACAAGGAATACCCTATGAGTGTGACTATGTCAGTCTCCCTGAATCGTGTTTCCTGGAAGGAAACATACTGGTGATAACTTCGATAGGAGGAGACGAACTTCCGGCAGGTGGTATCGAAAGCCATTACAGTTCTATTGAATTATTTTATTCATTCTCTGAGGATGAGATTAGAGGGGTTACCTCTTTATTGTTAGTTTTTCCGGCCTTTCCCCCTTCCTGGCATCTTGAGGAATTTGATGCCGCTATCTGATAAGTAATCCATAACCATATCTTCTGGATTGGATGTGAAGGGCCTTATCGGATTTGTGTTTGGTTTTATAGGGGATTTATCCCCTGTTTTCTTAAAATCCTCTTTGGAAGCTGTTCGAGACTTGCCCACTTCCACTTCCATAGGGCTGTCTTGCCTTTGTTTTTTTGTAGCATCCTTTTTGGCACTTTCCTTTGTTTTCCTTTCTTCCTTATCTTCATTTTTCGATCTATTAATGGGTGCTACCTCGTCTGTCTGTGTAGCGATGGTACTCTTCTTAATTGGGGTGACTGCCACGGAAGCGAAAGACCTTGAAAAGACTGGAGCGACAAGCGTGCGGAACTTTTTCCTTGCCTTGAAATAAGACAGCTTGTCAAGAGTCTTCAGCTCCATTATCTTCTTTTTCTCCTTCAGCTTCGGGCAGTCCCGAGAGAATGCCGGATGCGGACCATCGCAGTTCGCGCACGATACCGTTGCTGTGCATTCTGCTCCATCGTGCATTTCCCGATTGCATCGGGGGCAAATTGCTTTGCCCTTGCACCATGGAGCAGTGTGTCCAAATCTTTGGCACTGAAAACAGCGCATAGGGTTTGGTATGTACGGCCGAACTGAACATGCCTCATATCCAACCATGACCTTCTCTGGTAGCTTCTCGAGGGAGAACGTGTAAACCATCGAGGTGGTATTGACAACCTCACCGTTTCTCTTTGTGGTCAGTCTCCTGCAGTCGATGACCCCCTGCGAGGCCATCTCCCGCTTACACTCCTCGATTTCTATGTATAGAAGGTCATAATTGGATATGACCCCTTGACAGGTGTTGAGGGTTTTATGGGTCTCAACTGTAACCGGCATTTCTCCCTGCATGGAGATGTTTAAAATCTTCCTGCTTTGGGTCTCATTCATAGTGGTTATAAGAAGAGTACCATCCCTAAGCTTCTTGACCGACTCTAGAGGACCAGGCACTTGTACAGACAAAGACTTATATATCAAGAAGGGAGACACTTTCGTGAAGGTCTCACCTTCTGTTGAACGTTTCATAATCAAATATTTTTTGCATGTATGCTCTATGTCTCCCCCGCCCGAGTCCGGACGGGATCTTTTTGGTGGTGGAGAAAGTTTTTCTGCCATCCAAGTAATTTATATTCATCCCCTGGTCTCCCCACCCACCACGGAGCCACAAATGGGACGCCGCATCACAAACTGATGCGAGCGCCAGGGCTAACCAAAGGGATATAGCACCTCTGACATGGCTGCCTGCTTCAGGTCAGATCTCCAGTGCATGGGGTCTCCAAACCCATGCACCTTTGACCCCCCTACACAAACCCCCATTTCCTTGGCACTCGCCAACCGAAACGCATAGACGTGACGGTAAGCCGATTAATCGGGTGTGGCTAGCATCCGACTCCCGTTTACAGCGAATCAGAGGCCAAAGTGGTGTGTTGCTCCCTGTGCCCATCTTGGGCATCCGAAACCCAGACAGGATCCAGGAAGCTCAACCACCAGGTACCTCTTCTCCCCCATATGGGTCTCCACGCACGGCAAACACGCGGGTGGATCGACAGCCAGATGGCATGGCTGGACTCAGACAGCAGATCTACATACTGTCTGGAAGCTACCCTAAGCGAAAAATGGGTTTTTTAACGAGGTTGCCTCCTCGCCCATTGGTCGCCTTTTACGACCAGCAGAAGTGCTGCGGGAGTTTTCTACCCCCCTACCCGCAGGGGGAAAGACTAGGGTGGATCTAATATACAACTTATAATCACCTTTTAAACAGAGCGTCTTAGTTCCATATTTATATATCCATACTTTTCTCACGTAAAACTTTCTATAGGTGATCACGGGTGTGTAAATTCATGAAATATTGCACTTTTTCCATGTAAGTAATCCAATGCAATGTACGTAATTTTTCTAAATCAGCAGAAATGGGATTTTTGCTGACAACAAATGATTTACTTGTCAAAAAACGTAAAATTCTTGTGTTTAAAAGGAATCTGTGCGTCAAATAGACGCCTAATTCCAAAATTGACCATTAAAAATGAATTGTCATTTTTTCAGCGTTCTCTGGCTTAATTCCCAAGGTATATTGACTATTTTAATAACTTCTATATTAAATTCACACACACACACACACACACACACACATATACATATATATATAAGGTTCGCAAAATGGTGTTGAAGGATGGCCAGCGGACACTTACCAAGTTTAGGACCAAGTTGGTAAGCTACTCTGGGCATCGAAGACACGCAACAAAAACACAAAAACGTAAGCTTTTCGTGCACAAGTATGCCCTTCTTCATCGATGAAGAGAGTGTAACTAAAGGTGACACACTGGGCAGGAAATGACAAGGTGATGTGAAAAGGCTGATGGTCTCCTTCAAGAGTTGCTACAACGAAAGGGCTATTCGCGCCTTACCCGATGACACTCCTGCCCCCTTCTCCGACAATGGGAATTAGCCCATATACAAATTTTTGGCTCTTTCTCCCCCCCTGCACTTAACCTCCGCTACCTTTACTAGCCTTCCTACAATTCCCACAATGTCTCCTGTAGTTAAATGTAGTTTTTCCTGCCTTACCTTACAATATTCCCTACCTATTAGCCATCCATCCTTACCACTACCCGTCTTCTCCAATCATCAACATTTTCACATAACCTTGTCATTCCCCGCAGAGTGTGTCACCTTTAGTTACTCTCTCTCTCCATCGCGGAAGAAGGAGATACTTGTGCCAGAAAAGCTAGCTTTTTGTGTTTTTTACGTGTCTTCGACGCCCCCAGTAGTTTACCAACTTGATAAGTGCCCAATGGGCATCTTTGAACACCTTGTTTCCACACTTATTACTGCCTTTCCTTTTCCTTAAGTTAATATCATTATATATAGACGTTCCTTACAGAAGAAGATATCATTATATATACACTTTCCTTACAGAAGAGGATATCATTATATATAGATGTTCCTTGCAGAGGAGGAGGATATAACACATAAAATATACATATAGCGTATAGGAGGATACTAATGTTTAGGCATTTTGAGATGAGCTGGAGATTCGAAATTTTTTTCCTAGGTAGGATTTTGTGCATTACCTACTACAAAAACGAAAATCTTGAAAAAGTGCAACAATGCGGCCGCTAAATATTTGGAATTGTTTAAACAAAATTTCAAGGTTTATGTATTTCCGAATGTGCTACGGAGCTGAAATTTTTTTAGAGGTAGCATTAGTAAAAAAACGAAATAAGGGTTATAGAAATTTTGATATTTTAATTGTTTGGCAGTTAAAAATTCTTAAAGTTTAAAACAATAGATAAATGTTTAGAAACTACGAGGCAAGTTAGAGCGCTGAAATTTTATAGTTATTTAGAGTTTAGTCTACATAAACGAATAAACATTTCAATGCATCCATGAAATTGTTATTGTGTCCGTTCAAAATTATTTAAATTTAAACAATAAGATAAATGTTTTTTCACTTCTAAATGTGCTACAAATTTAAAATTTGGCAGAAATGTGTGGCATTATTAACCCGATTTGGGAAAAATATAACATTCCTAAAATTGCAAAATTTAGCGATTGCTTTACTCCAATATTGTTTAATGAGCAAAAAACGATAATCGGTCCCGAACAAAAATCTTTTGAATTAAAGATATATTTCCCATGATGAAATATCTCTCTGAAAAATTCTTGTTTTTTCAAGGTGAGATGGAATGCTTGCAGAATGCAAGCACCTTCTAGTAGTCATACATACATATATATATTTATATATATATATAGAGTTTTATATATTTTTATTAAAGTTCTTTGACATGATAAAAATCTTAACTTTAGCAGCATTCGAACCACCTCACGCTTGTACTGCTCCTCATCAACCATAGATTGGAACAAATATGCCACGGCAAGCATGAAGAACAGTCAAGAAACCTTTCCATATTATCATTACCCGCGCAGAGTATCTGCGCGCTAGTACTTTATTGCTCAGTATCATAAATTTCCTTATACACGCAATTTCTGGTCTATTGATATGCGGATACAATAGTTAGTGTCAAATGATCTCGCTAGCCCTCTCTCCATCCCTCTGTCTCCCTCCCTCTCTCCCTCCCTTCCTCTCTACCCCCTTCCTCTTTTCCTCACATCCTCCCTCCCTCCCTCCCTCTCTCTCTCCCTCCCTCTCTCCCTCCCACCCTCTCTCCCTCTCTCCCTCTCTCCCTCTTTCTCTCCCTCCCTCTCTACATCCTTCTCTCCATCCTTTTCTTCCTCCCTTGCTCTCTCCGTCCCTTGCTCTCACAGTCCCTTCCTCTCTCCGTCCCTTCCTCACTTCCTTCCTCCCTCCCACTCTCCCTCTCTTCCCCTTTCTCTCCCTCCCTTTTCTCTCTCTTTATCGTGATTTTAAGAAATCTAAGGATCCTGATGTACTATCGCGGTATAAATCATTGCGAAATAAAACAAAACAACTTATACGCAACGCTAAAATTAAATATATATATGATTCATCCAACTCTGTACGAACACAGTCCTTTATATAGAAAAAATTACGGAACTTGAGTGTTGGTAAAAATAAAGATATGCAACTTCCACCAAACCTGCCCCTTGACGAGCTTAACGCTCATTTCACTAAACCTCCCACGGCCATCGACGTAGGCCAAAAATCTGAAACTATTGAACATATCCGTACCCTCAAACCCAATCACACCTCAAACACAATCTTTGAATTTACACCACTCACACAACCACAGGTAGCTAAATCACTTCGTGCAATTAAGTCAACTGCAATAGGAGATGACGGTATATCTATAATACTAATAAATAAATTAATTCCTATCATTCTCCCCACTATCACTCATATCTTTAACTGGTCTATTCTTCAATCTAAATACCCGACCTCATGGAAATCAGCGCTTGTACGTCCCATCCCCAAGAAAAACAATTCTCACGAAAACGTTGATTTCAGACCAATTAGTCTCTTGCCTGTTCTCTCCAAGGCGTGTGAAAGACTAGCACATGAGCAAATCCTTTCAAAAAATAATCTCGTCGACCCGTTCCAATCTGGCTTTCGTAAATCGCATAGCGCAGCTACCGCACTATTGAAAATAACGGACGACGTCCGCAAAGTAATGGATCAGAGAAAAATCAACATTCTATCTCTATTCGATTTCAGTAAAGCCTTTGACTCCATCGACAAAGACATCCTACTTTGCAAAATTGAACTTTTCCACTTTTCACTAGCTTCTCGAAAATGGTTTTTCTCATATTTTAATGGCCGCTCTCAAAAGGTTATTACTCATGATATATCATCTCGTCTCTTCAATGTAAATAGAGGCGTTCCGCAAAGTTCTATTCTTGGCTGTACATTAACGATATCTCAAATGCCCTCACTCACTGTAATTATCACCTATATGCTGACGATCTCCAAATCTACTATCACTCGCGCGTACCTGAATTTCCCGATCCTGTCGCTAAAATTAACTCTGATCTAGCTTCTCTCTCTCTTTGGAGCGCAAATACCTTTCTAAAGATCAACCCCGCAAAAAGTCAATCTATTATTATCGGTTACCCCAAATTATTGGCTTCCATAGATCATAGTGAATCTCCACCTCTATCGCTAGAGGGGTCCACATTGCATTTTCAATAATCAGTAGTCAACCTCGGTGTCATAGTAGATGAAACTCTATCCTGGGTTCCTAATACCAATAAAATCCGTAGTACCATCAACTGCTCCTTGCATTCTCTCAAAAGACTCAAAAACTTATTACCTAATTCCTTACGTAAACTCTTAGTGACCACACTCCTATTTCCTCACTTTGACTACTGTGATGTTGTTTATAATGATCTCTCCTGTGAACTGGCATTAAAACTACAATGCACACAAAACTCCTGCATGAGATTCATCGGTGACCTTAAAAAGAGTGACCACATTAGCGAATAATACAATAATTTTTCATGGCTCAAATTTGACGCTCGAAGGAACTTTCATACCCTGATGTAAATGTATAAAATCCTTACTTATAACAAACCTGACTATATCTCTTCGCTCTGCAATGAAATCAATACAGTACACAAGCGTGATACTAGAGGCAAAAATAATCTCCTTATTTCTCATCACAGGACGTACATCTACAATAAATCCTTTTAAGTCTCCGGTTGCCGACTCTGGAATAACTTAGATGAGAATTTTAAAACATCTCCCTCTTTAAAATCATTCAAACGCACCTGTGTCACTCACTTTTTAAAAGAACAAAGTAATCCTTAATCATCTCTTTACACTCCCCATAAATAATCCTTACTCGAGTTTTATTTGTGTTGTCTTATATTATTTTGTATTTTTAATATAATTTTATATTGTTTTTGTATTGTTTTTATATATTTTTTGTATAGTTTTTATATTTTTTCTTCTTGTAATGTTTATATTTTTTGTGTTGTTTTTATTTTTATTTTTTTTTAAATATTTTATTATATTATTTTGTAATGTATTATATTATTTATGTATTTTATATCATTTCCTGCTTTCTTATAATATGCGTGCTCCAACAACATCCTCTATATTCATTCATTGTATATATTTCATGTATATTTCATCTCATTCTGTACACTTGTATATTTCTTGTTTACATTAAGTTATTACCTTTACGTGTACTTTTTATGACGGTATATAATTACACTGTATGTACGAACTCTCTCACTGTACATACTGCTTTCTATTTAATGTTGTAGTTTTGTATATACACTATCTAGGGCTTTCGCAGGCTTATCACACCCCCCTTCTTAGTGGGTGTTTTAATGCGTGGGTTTTACTAGGGAGGACATGCCTATTTTTACCTAGGTTTTCCCTACAAACACAAATCTGTATTTTATCATTTTACTTTGTATGATTTAGGTACATAATGTTTATATAATGTTTTTTGTTATACCTTTTTTATTTTTTCTTGTATTTGTTATATTGACGAAGGGTTAAATGTAAGAATAGACCTTATGGTCTAAATTTCTCCCGAATAAAGACGATTATCAATTTATCTATCTATCCCTCCCTCTCTCCCTCCCTCTCTCCCTCCCTCTCTCCATCCCTTTCTCATTCCCATCGTCTCTCCCTCCATTCCTCTCTCCCTCCCTTCCTCTCACTCTCTCTCCCTTCCTCTCTCTCTCCCTTTATCTCTCCCTCCCTCTCTTCTCCCTCAGTCTCCCTCCCTTTCGCCCTCCCTCCCTCTCTACCTCTGTCTCCCTCACTTCGTTCTTCTTCGATTTGCTTCTTCATTAGATTGATTATCTCGTTGTGTTAATTAATTAATATATAGTTGCATATAAGCAATATCAAAATGGTTTTAACCTTATATTGTATTTCAATGCGATATACTGAAGCTGTTTATCACGTTGTTAGAGACATTGAGTAAATAAACATTAGAAATTGTTTAACTGGTTGCGATATTAATACAGAAAAGCGACATCATGTATTACTTCTATAGTGGTAAATATTTTGTTATTATTTAAATTGACGTAGTTCCACTTGGTTGTTATGTAACTATATCGAATGATTTACATTTAAAAATAAATATTTACTGTTATTAATAATTTTACACGTATGATTTGGTTAAATGTGATGCATTGCGATGTACTTCTGCCGAAATGGTAAGTATAGTGTGGTCATTTTGGTTATTTAAATTGATGTAGTTGCTGATAATTTGTTTTACAGAAGAAAAGTAATGATAGCATTCAATGCCGCTAATTCATTATGTACTTTACAATGCTAAGAAACATTCTGTATCTCTTGAAATGCTAAATGATATAATTTATTTGTGTTATAAATTCCCATTCAACAAAAAAGTCTCTGACCAACCAAGAGGAATTCGGGTTATTAAGTAGATGAAAATGCTTAATCATTTAAGATCCGTAATTTATTACAAGCCTACAGCCCCTAATGATATATAATCCAACATATAAGATTGTACGCAAAATAAATTTTTTAAATATCTACTTAATAATAATAATCTTTAATACAGATTTTATAATACAATATTAACATTATGATAAAAAAATCTGATATGTTTCAGTGACAGCTATTTCAGCTGCTTATATATCCTTTTGATTAGCAACACAATGTTATTGTGTGCCACGTATTACCTTAGCGTTTTATATATATATTAGTTAACCCGCGCAGAACATCTGCGCGCTAGCCAAACTGTATAATATATTAAATAAATGAAACATTTTTAAATTAAAACAGCTATATTTTTATTAATATTAATAATTAATTATGCGATGCTCTAAAATAAGCGTACTGTACATTCAAAGCGCACCGCACACACATTAGTTTAAAAAATTTCTTTAAAATACAATTTTCTATCATTATTTTCTGACACAATCGTTATAGAGTCGAATTATCTTACTCTCAAGAGACCCGCACAATTGTCCATGGCTAAATATTGGTTTTTGAAGATTAAGGCAAATTTTATCAAAAGTCTATCCCTGCGACTTGTTGACAGTCATAAAAAAGCTAATCTTACTGGGAATGTTTCTCTTAAATTTAAAAGGCATGCTTGTGTCTGATAGAATGAGTGGAATTCTTGGTATGAGAATACTTTCAGAATTATTTAAACTCTTTCTTCGATTATGTTACGTTGTAGTTATGTAACTGTGAGTCGAGTCCCATTACACAGGCCTTTCGAAGGTACTAAATTTCTGAGTAACATGATCTCAGCGCCTGGTCTCAATCTCAGTTTGTGCGGAGGCATTCTAGTTGGCGTTAAACTGATCAAAAATTCTTCGGGTATGTTAGTTGATCTGTCGTATCCACACTTACGATGGTATCTACACTTTCGTATACTATCTCTTCTCCTGGTATACGTTCCAATACACGATTGTATAGTTCAAGTGACGCTTCATTTGTGACGCTGAGAATTGCTCTTCATTTAAGCTGTTGAGTGGTGACTGTATTAAAATCTATATCACCATATAGTTGCTCCATTGGATCATGTATTTGTGGATAGCATCTTTCAGGTAATTTAACTGTTTCTCCACTTCAGCCTTCATGAACTTCTAACAGCAATTTTGCAAGTTCCCTTTCAGTATCCAGAGTACGCATGTTTCGAGTTACTTTCATTATATGAAGTTCAAAGAGCTAGCAACCGTCAGAATTCGTGAATCCTTCAATATTACAGGCAAAACTTGACGAAAATCACCACTCAGTAGGATGACCTTATCACCAAATGGTTTGGTATATATTGTCAGTTCCTTAAGAAGTCTATCTACAGCCACGAAGGCGTGTACATGAGTCATTGGAGCTTCATCCCATACTATTAATTTCAAATCCAGCAGTGCTTTTGGTTCAGGTGTGTTCGGTTTTATATTGCAAGTAGAAGTAGCATTCAGTATGAGTGGTATTTTAAAAATCTAGTTAGCAGTTCTTCCCTCTGGTAACAAATTTTCTGCTAATCCAGTTGAACCTACAGGGGTAGCTTGATCTCCCTTTCCTCTTATTGTGTATATAAATGTTTAATACACAAAGGTTTTTCCTGTACCAGCAGGTCCGTTTAAAAAGAAACATTTCGGCCTGTCTCTTTCACTTTCATATAGTGCATCAAGTACTGTTTCAACAGTCATTCGTTGCTCATCGGTAAGTTTTTCTGTATTTGCACTGGGTTTTGCTTGTTCTTCTAAAATGTCAAAGGAGTTAAAAATCAGAATAGCTGACTGTATATTTATAACTGGCAGTTTAAGTTTCCTTAGACTCAAACCATAAACCTTAAGTAGTTCATCGATTTCTGCAAGAGCGTATTGTGATCCAGTCTCTTCTGAATATGTACGCACAAAATCTTTACACATTTCATCTTTATGTCGAGTCCAAAGGTCCAGAACGATTTCTGGTTCTCCATTTGCACATATTTTCACGAATAATAGTGTTATATTACTCGGCATTTGTGTATGAGCCGCTTCGGTTGGCGTATCGTTCCAAATTCTATCACCTTCAAGAAGTCCAAGTTCTCTACATGCCTCTTGAAAAGTCTCACATTGTGTCCTATTGACCCTCTTCAGACTCTCAAAACTAACTGCACCCTTATTTCGTGTGAGTCACATCCTCAAATAGTATCTTTCGCTATCTTTTATACTAACTGCTGGCATTCTTCCGATCACCCTTTCTCCTCCTCTTAGGCGTATTTTTCATTTTGTGTTATTCTTATAAAAAATATAGTAATTTGATATATCTAAGTGTAGTTATTTGCTTGTTCATCAGTTTCATTAAGATTGAGCCAGGCAGTTAGCATTGTTTCTTTCGTACTTGCCCTTGCAATTGCCTGGTTTTCTTGTCCATCCTGATAAAATACTTGTGGTTGTTCAGGTAAATGAACTGCTAATCTGATTACAGTGTGAGACTTTTCCGACATGGCGAACTCATTTATTCGCCACATGGCTTCTGGAGCACTAACATATCTTCCATCAAGAAATGTTAATATTTCATCTTGATTAATTACTCCAGGACTATTTTCCTTTTCAATTCTGACGCGGGAGAATGTCCCTTATAGACGTATTTGTAGAGGCACTTAACAATTTTAACAGACGCACATACTTCGATATTAATATGTGCGTTGAATTCCTTTAATAGCCATGGATTATACGGAACGACCCATCGATTATCGATTTCATACTTTCCAATTTTTGCAGGAGCTTTGGATCTTCTTCTGTATATAGGGTATACATTAACGTTTTCTGCAGTCGAATCTCTAAACTCCTTTGGAAAGTTTTTACAACACACATTCCTTCATGCAAGTCGAACACTGATTAATAGTACCAAATCATACATTTCGTCACAATCTCATAGAGTCTTGGATTAACATTCTGATCTGGTATCTCTGCACTGACATACTTGTCGATATCATCTTTTGTGTGTATTTTTGAACCTGAATCTAACGTCAGTAGAATGTGAGCGTGAGGTAAACCTCGCTTTCGGAATTCAATTACGTATATGTATGAAATAACAATGCCGAACAGATTCCGTTTTAAAACATCATCCAAGAGCTCTGACAACTTCGTTTTAAAGACCCGGACTATTATGTCTGGTCTATTTTCAGGTCGTTGAGTCCCTTGCATCGCGCTTTGAATCTCAGGCCAGGTCGGGTTGCAAGCGAAGGTAATAAATAGGTTTAGCAGTCCAAACTTTCTGATAATTTTGTTACATATACCGGGGACTTCCCTAAAATGTTGAAGGTAATATTACCAACCTACCTGCACGTACGTTCTCAATTTGTGCTCGAGACTCTACCGCATCTAAGAGTCCTCGATATAGTTCAGCCCGTGAATCTTTTTGATTCATTCGCAAATAGTTCAATCGGGCTCCTTCAGATTTCACATAAGCGTCGACAACGTACTGCTGAAATAATTTTCCACTGCTGTGTAAAAGACTGAAACCGCTACGCACAGAAAGTCGATAGGCGAAACACTGTGACTGTGTGACTCTTAACTCGCTTAGCTGATCTTCTCTCTTCCACATGTTCCATTCCCATATTCCAACCACAGTCGCCTATCGGGAAAAGCAGAGGGTAGACCATCGAATCACTACAACGATTCATTGGTGAAATGCTCTTGCAATTATCTCCAATCGGAAAAATGCAAATATCTCTGTTTGCTGGTGGTTCACCGTCATCACCAACAAATATTGCTGCAACTTCTGTTCTCGAAGTAGGCGCGTTATATATCCTCAAGTCTAAGTTCGGATCTTTCATAGAAACCATTTCAACTTCTACTGTTTGATTAGCTTGTGTTATCTGATACATTTGTTTTTAAGATTCGGCAAACGGATTTATTTCCCTTAACATGGATTCTAATCTTTTCATAACAATTCGTAAACAACCTTGGTTATTGTGCATACGTTTGTTTGTTGCTTCAGTCTAGTCAAATATATACAGTTGTGCATATCCCGGTTTGTTATGTAGGTTTGAATACAATGGAGATACCTTATGGTAAATTTGCCCATGTGTATGAAAACATTTGGGTCCATACCCGGAGCTGTTTTGATTTCTGCTCCTATTGAAGTGAAAGCTATTGCACCATTTTATTCACTCATATGCTCTCGATAACTTTTAACTTCACTTTTGTTTTCTGTTAATAATTCTTTCAGTAAGTCAGGAGTGTCCGGTAAATCTTCGAGTGAAACTTTTCCGTCATGACAACAGTTTTTGTATTTTTTAGCAATATTTACTTCATTTGGTCAGTAAAGCGCACCACAGTAATTGCACGTCTGAGTAATACTTCCGCAATTATGTTTTTCAATGACAACTTCAAGTTGAGAATTATTTGCATCAGGTGCGCGTTCATTTAATCGACTTCATTTAGCTTGCTTTCTCTTGCGTGGTCCATTTTCTCTCGATTCCAAACTCAGATCAGCCCGTCTTCTTCGTTTTTGATTACGTTGTTCTCGTTGTTGTCAATCTTCATTGGCTCCTCGATCTCTGTCGTATTGACTTCTTTCAGTTCTTCTTCTATTTGCTCTTCTTCTCGCATTATAATCAGCGTAACGTGTTGCTCTTGAAGCCATTACTTTTATTCTGAGCAAACAATTTAAATATTAATTTCATTAATTAATGTATATAGTTTCATATAAGCATTATCTAAATGGTTTTAACTTTATATAGCATGATACAATATTTCAATGCGGTATACAGAAGCTGTTTATCTCGTTGCAAGAACATAGAGCAAATAAACATTAGACATATTTTATTTGGCTGCGATATTAATACGGAAGAGTATTATAATGTATTACATCCAAAATGGCAAATATTTTTTTATTTAAATTGGAATTGTTCTAATAATTCTGATACCACGCCTAAGTATATTTCACCAAACAATTATATGTCATAAGTACGTACCTAGTTATTTTTTAAATAAACATCCAATTTAGTCCAAGTTATTGAGAATAAACTTGAAATACAAGCGATTTCTGATTGAAGACGAAAAAAGACTGTAAGAATAAAAAATCTTGATCATTTTTCTTTAAAAATACGCAGTTCCGAGGTTTGTATGTCAATTTCACGAATTTATATAAGCAAATGAACGATAGCCGATATGTTTCAGTTTCAGCTGTTTATATATCCTGTTGCATAGCAATACAATGTTATTGTGTGCCACGTACCGCCTAAGCGTTTTATTACAATAGATAGATATTCGTTGATCAAGCTCTATTAAATAGATAAAGAAACGAAATAGAAAATCTAAATTTGGCAAGAATGCTTTATTCACATATTAAAAGTGATTTGTGATAAAAATATTTGTAAAAACGACCTTGGTTCTACTCTAAGGTAGACATTTCCATTTTCCATAAAATATCACTTAATCATCGACTTTTCGATGTGCAAGCATTTATTCTTGTTGAGATCTAAATTTAAAAAAATTAACCTACGATCTTCGGATCTAAACCATTTTAATAAAAAAATTATAAAGTTTCTTATTCTGTTCATCTTTTTCCGCCTACAGTTCCAAATCCCTCATTTTAAACGTTTAATTCGCATATTTTGAGGGAATCTTGCCATTTTAACGGGATGTGGCCTTGCCAACGAGTTACTTTGGTAAACCTCAAAATCCTATTGTTGTTTCAATTCTTATGGGTGAAAGCGTGCTTTGAATGCTTTTAATACGAGAGAGAAGGAAGGACAGGAAAATGTTTCGTTGCGTAATATGCGAGAAGGAATACATCAGAATGTACAACATTAATCATTCGCATATTAAAATTACTTAGAATCATCGTAGAAGGTAGACTTGAAACAATGAACGCCTAAAAGAACTAAAGTTTAATTTCCTGTCATCGATTTTTGAATACGCGTCGAATCGCGAGAATTTGACGCATTCTTAGTGATATGGTTTGTGGCAGGTTTCGTGTAATTGGGTACCATTGACTTGGATAATCTACTCACGAAATTTTAATTAAAAGCTTTCCTATAGAATTTCAACGGTCATCTCCCTAGTTAGTTAATAAAGTTAAATTTTGAATATATAAACATATTTCACATTGACTAAAAATATAAAAACTAAATAAAAATAAATTTTTTAAGTTAATGACTTTTATGAAGAGCACAAAAATTGTAAAAATAAAAAATAATAATTTTGTCATTAATAACATATAAAACGCACTGAATGAAATGAAATAATTTAGATTATTAAATTAATAGAGAGATGGAATATATAAAAGTTATGTTAGTTCATATGTCTTTAAGAATACATTATCATTAGTTATTAACATAAAAATTATATTTTTATTTAATTTTTATTTAGTTATTTAAAGTGTATATCAGAAATATGACGTAACAATTCCCATATTGTCCAAATGAAGAAGGTAAACATTCCTGGAATTGAACTTGGGCTGTTGCATTAAACGGCGATCACCCATAAACCTCATTAGGCTTTGATTTATTAAAAACTGAATGAACAGTTCAAATTGATTCAGTTGTTTGAGTTATTTGACATTATTTGCGATTTAACCCCTCAGCGCCGTCAATACGTTGAGAGAATACTTCACATGCCGGCACGCTGGAAATAATTCGATGTTCAAAACCTTGGTATATTCTAAAAGAGGAAGTTTTGACCTTAGCAATTGTTTTTAATCACCAATGTTTATTGTATTTCTTATTTTTTTAAGAGTTGAAATTTTGTTTCCGGCTTTTATTGAATAAAAAGGGGCATTTTTGTGTGACTTCAGTAATGATTCCAAATAACGACAAACTAACTAAATAATACATAAAAGTTATGAACTGTCTTTTAAAAAATTACAAACGTAATATACATCTAAATGTTTTAGTTGAGACATGAAAAAGTTGACCCGCTGAAAACCTTTTACCTAATTGGTTTATAGGGGTACATTTAGGGAGCGAAATGTTTAAAATACTTTAAATTTATCTTTAAAGAAGATTGTATGCCAATAACAACTATAATTTTCACGATATTGATTATTATATGAAAGCGCGAGCACGCGCTATTTAGGTAACGGATCGGTGTGCAAAGCGCTTCTCTCCACTAAAGAGTCACTACTTATTTCAAGCTAGCGTAAAAGTTACAGTTTTAAATGATAATGCTCTGCGTAAATCCTCAATATACCTCAAAAATATCCAATAAAAAGGTGAAAAGTTATGAATTTTTATATTTTGAAATTTTCGCACCAGCATCGCCAAAACAATCTCCTTCAACGTATGGAGTGGGATTTAACTAAACGTTCTCCTCTGGGGGCTTGAAGTGTTAAAATGCAATAGCACAAATATGCCAGTTACCAAAGAACTGAAACCGTTTTTGTAAGTTTTTATAACTTCAATTGTCTGCAACATAATAACAGTTAAACGAAAATGTATAATAACTTTAAAAGTACCTATACCTCTACTAGGCCTGTACATTTCTCTGCAACTGTTTACTGTGAAGTGTGCAATGATGAAACTCGCTACATCACATACCTATTCATATTATCAAGCGCTACAGAATTGACCCCACTAGATATTTCCGTGACTGGAGTTGTTATTGTTTCACCCGCATTAATGCAGGATTGATTTTTGAAACATTTATTTGGAATATAAGGTGCTATTGAAAAAGCGAGTAAATTTTGCAATATTGGAAAATAACATCCGGTACAGAATTAGTACGGAATATGGGACAAATACTGAAAATACGGAAAAATCTAATTTTAGCATTTATTTAAAATGTGTTCTAATTAACATGTTAGATGAGATATTCATATCTACTGCCTGGACCGATCACCCGTCTTAGAAGTTGCTATCTGCAAAAAAATAAGCTTTAAACGATGAACTTTTGCGACCACACTAACGAAATGGTGCAATGTCAAGTTTTTAAGTGCCATTTTAATATAAATTCTACTTTAAAGTGACTTTGAACCTTCTATTAATAATGTTCGTAAAATGCATTCTTTTTAACTAAATGATTATTCCTCTTAAATTAAGACAGGATCGACTCCGCAAAAGTAATGAGTTTTCCGACTCGCCATTAGCTTGGACCGTTGTAAATGCAGACACTAATGGAACTCCGCTGCGTCATCCAACGAACGAAACACCGAGTTCACGAAATGTAAACGCGAGTCCATTATTTCGTCCAGCCACAACTTCTGGTGTTCGGGTGCGGAGCGGTGACACATAACGGCCCCGACGCCCTTCGCAGAGCATTAAAACAAGCGAGCGTAGTCCCCGAGTAATCGGTATTCTTATAGCGCATTACGTACACGGTATCGGGTCACCAGCGGTGTCAAAACGGTGGCTCTATCTGCCTCCAGCCATACACTCGGCCCACAGCCAAGGATTCCAACGGGCTCCCTTGTTCCAGAGAATAGAAGCCTTAGCTGGATGGAAAAGGGAGTCGGGGGAGGGAAAGGGAAGAGGGGATCTGGTGTGTGTTACAATGGGAACTTCTCAGAATCCCATCAAAAGGAGAGAGAGAATGCTACTCGTACACGGGAGCCTTGTGTCGCGTGATAGCCTCCCTTCCCCCTCAACTTCCTTCCCTCTCACCAAACTCCCCTCCCCTCCCTCCCACCACACTCCCCTACTCTCCCTCCCAACAAACTCCCCTCCCTCCCACCACACTCCCCTCCTCTCCCTCCTACCACACTCCCCTCCCCTATCTTCCCCAACACTCTCCTCCACTCTCCCTCCGACCACACTCCCCTTCCCTCTCCCTCTCACCACATTCCCCTCCCCTCCCTTCCCCTAAACTCCCCTCCACTCTCTCCCCACCACACTCCCCTTCCAACCCTTCCCCAATATTAAATGTAAGAATGGACCTTCTGGTCTAAATTTCGCCCGAATAAAGACGATTATCTATCTATCCCTTCCACTCCCTCCCACCACACTCCCCTCCCTTCCCTTCCCCGACACTCCCCTCCCCTCCCTTCCCCAACACTCCTCTCCCTTCCACCACACTCCCCTTCCCTCTCTCTCCAACCACATTCCCCTCCCCTCCCTTCCCCTACACTCACTTCCCCTCTCTCTCCCCCTCACCCCCCTTTCCTCCCTTCCCCAACACTCCCCTCCACTCTCACTCCCACCACACTCCCCTCCCTCCCACCACACTTCCCTCCCCTCTCCCTACCACCTCACTCCCCTTCCCTCTCCCTCCCACCACATTTCCCTCCCCTCCCTTACCCAGCACTCCCCTCCACTCTCCCTCCCACAACACTACCCTCTCCTCTCCCTTCCCCCTCACCTCCCTTTCCTCCCTTCCCCAACACTCTCCTCCACTCTCCCTCCCACCTCACTCCCCTCCCTCTCCCCCCTCACCCCCCTTCCATCCCTTCCCCAACACTCCCCTCCACTCTCCCTCTGACTACACTCCCTTACCCTCTCCTTTCCCCCACACTCCAATCCCCCCTTACTCCCATCACACTACCCGCCTCTCTTGGCGCTTATCTTCCACGCATCCATTCGTAGCGTGTCTCACAATAGAGACTTAAAGAATGGCTATCCCTAAACGGAGAGGCTGTGGGGGGGGGGATGCGGCTTCAACAGATTTGAAATCATTTCGAAGACTCGCCATTGGACAGAGAGCGAAATTAACCGAAATAGTATTGTCGCTTTTCGATTTACGTTAATTTTTATTTCTCGTCGTGCGTCGTTCTTGCTATCCATTCTCTCTGACCACCTTAAACCGCAGACAAATCCTATGTCCATGAGAAAGACATAGTCTTTCTCGAGTAAGCATTTTTTTAATGGCCGAAGTTTTTTTTGTTGGGCGTCTTTCTTTTCGAATGAAAAGGCAACTTTTGTATTTCGTGGAAATGAAGCATTTTCAAAAAGAACCGTGAAGAAAAAGAACTTTGATTTGAATTTCGCAGAATATGCTTTCTTAAACTATAACTACGACATCGCCAAAGGAGGAAGAATAGACGCACATTCAGTATGTGTGCAAGTGAGGGAAACGAGAGGCGAAAGAATTTTGGAGAGCGGTTGGCGATGGAAAGATCGGAAGGGAATGTTTGTATATTCGGCAAAATAGTGCAATTGTGATAGGCAAGGAAGTGGAACTTAAGAAAGTCCAAATGAGATGACCATTTTCGGAGGAGTCATTCAAAATTTCGAATTGTTCATTGACGTCTAATCTGAGAACTAAATAATTAATTGCTAACTAATAGCTAACTAATAGTTAACTAATAATAAATAACTAATTAATAGCGCTAGCAGGAACCGAAACCTAACTGGCAGCTGCATGAAGTTTTTCACTTAATTTCCAGGATCGAGAATTGTAGTCGCCAGCGCGCTTGAGCGGCTCAATATCGAACACTTTTGCTGCCTAGCGTTTTCAAATATCAACAGGGAACATTTCCAACCATCTATATAAGATTTTAGTTAAATTTTATACGGTATGATTAGGATTTAATCGAACATAAAGCCTTGATTTGTAACATATAAACTAAAATCAACGATATGGGAGAATGAATAAATGTACATATCTAGGAAAGAAACGGCGGGCCACTGACTGCGTAAGGGGGCCCTCAGCTCACATTCTCAGATGATATCTGAAATGGCGCTATCCTAAATATCAACCATCAATTTTAGTTATTATCTTCAAACACTTCGGATGAGAGAAGCTTTTCCAAGAAATGACATTGTCTATAAATTTTCATAAAATGACTCATGTGTCGAAGATACTAATCATCTTTCCATAATTTGTCTCAATGAAACATAACTCGCATTTCGATTGTTAGTTGTTCATAGTCTCTATTTCTCTCTCGGTCTCTGTCGACGCCTCTGTCAGCATTTCCTTCAAATTAATTGGACACCGCTGTTCTGCGTAACAGCAACCTTCAGATATAATTAACTTCGGTTAATATTATTCTTTCAAATAATACGTAAGACACATTAAAATGAATTCGCTTTCACGAAAGAGCTCTACGCGACTTTGTTCAGATTCGTCGTGATCTTGTATTTTTATTCGGTTGGGGAATTGGAAAATAAATTTTCCACATTTTATGAGAGTACTCTAATCCTACATCTTTAAAACACTGTATTTTAGCCTCCTACAGTTTATCGAGTGAACTCCAGCGAACGCACTAACTCCTGCATACGCTTGTACTCCAGCTACGCGAGTACTTAAGCTACGCGAGTACTCCAGCTACGCGAATACTCCAGATACGCGAGTACTCCAGATACGCGAGTACTCCAGCTACGCGAGTACTCCAGCTACGCTAGTACTCCAGCTTCGTGAGTACTCCAGCTACGCGAGTACACCAGCTACGCGAGTACTCCAGCTACGCGAGTACTCCAGTTGCGCAAGTACTCCAGCTACGCGAGTACTCCAGCTGCGTGAGTACTCCAGCTGCGCGAGTACTCCAGCTGCGCGAGTACTCCAGCTACGTGAGTACTCCATCTACGCGAGTACTCCAGCTACTCGAGTACTCTGCTTTGCACGAACGTACAGAGTTTCTACCTTTATAGGCAACAGGCATTAGCCCAGAAGTGAACACTACAATCGTGCTAATTAACCAATAGATTTCCGTTAGAGGTACACCCTCTTCTCGAAAAAAGATCGAACGAAGCGAGTTCCAAGATGACAACTTTGGAGAGCGATACCGGGAATGTGCGCGAAGCAGTCATGACGGTCGGGGCTGAGAGACTAGAGACAGAGTGAGAACGGGGAGGACTGGCGAGTTAGCTGAGAGCAGCCAATCAGGCCGAAAAAATTTCTCTGTTTATCCAAGTGCTATTTTCGTATAATTTATTTTCCCTCAAAGTGGACAATTGTATCTTTCGTATATTTCTGTTATGTATATTTTCATACCAATATAGCCATAAGCATTTCCCTTGTCACTTTAACATTGTGTTATATTCTATTTATTTATTGATAATTTCACATACATCAAGATTGCCAATTTAAAGTGAAAAATAACAATAAAATAATAAAATTCAAAGTATAAAAAATAGAGATAACAAAAATAATTCAGAGATATTCAGTAGAAAAATTAACAATAATTGTGTCAAAGATTAATAGTTATTCAGGTGAAATGTGTGTGATTCCTAGCTTAATAAGTGATTTTATTGATAGGAAAAAAGGACCAATAAATGGAGGTAAAGTATTCAAAATAGAAGGAAGACGAAAGAAAAGAGAACGTTTGGCTAGCGAAATCCTAGGAGTAAACATGTGAAATAAGGAAGAAGAACGAAAAGTTCTGGGTGGAACTCGGAAGATTATAAAGGACAGTAACTTAGGGCAGTCTATAACGCAGTATAAAATGCTATAAATAAAAGAAAGATCAGATTTAGTTCGAGTCACAATAAGATTATCCAAAGAGAGAGCAGATGAAATACATCCACATGTTACCGTCAATTCACCTAATTGTTGGGTGGCAGGGGGTGCAATGCACCATAACCTACCTAAACATTGCCTATCGCATGTTCAAATTTTCTATTGTGATCTCGTACTGTCCTCGGAAAGAACGAGCCTAGATAAGGATCCGTCCTACAATCGATCTCTCGTATCTTATCGTCACGGTCGATCCTACCTATATGCGTTGGTGCTTCAATTATTCCTACACTCTCGTCTTTTAGACATTCCGATCTATATTTCTCCAGAAGCCGCAACCTTCAGTTTACTATCGTAATTCCTCTTTACAAATCTAGCTGCCCTCCGCTGAACCTTTTCTATCCCGTTAGTGAGTCCCTTTTCGTAAGGATCCCACACAGCTGAAGCATATTCGACCTGCGGTCGAACCAAGGATAAATAACATAATTCTTTCACTTTTTCGAAGCTATTTCGAAGTATTCTCCCTAAAAAGACCAGCTTTTTGTTAGCGGCACCTATCAATCGGCGAATGTAGGTGTCCCACGAGAGATCACGATGGATCGTTACTCCGAGGTATTTAATCGAGTCTGAAATTGGAATATCTACTCCGTCCAACGAATAATTATTATTCAACGAGAAACTCTTGGTTCTCCAGAAGTTGATGACGCAGCTTTTTTTTGGTTGATCTCAAACTGCCATTCCTTACACCATGCAGAAATAGCTTCTAGGTCATTTTGGAGATACTGGTGGTCTTCCGGATTGCTTATTTCTCTATAGATGACGGTGTCGTCAGCGAAAAGCCTAATTTTACTTCTGACTAGCGAGCTGATATCGTTTATATAAATTAGAAATAATAACGGACCAATTACACTACCCCGTAGAACGCCAGAAACAACCTCCACTATGTTCAAAGATTTCCCATCTATAACAACCATCTGCTTCCTGTGATTTAAAAATTCACGGATCCAACTGACGATTTTAGAATTAACGCCTAAGGTTTCTAATTTCGTTATTAACTTCCTGTGAGGTACCTTATCAAAGGCTTTCCTAAAATCTAAGAAGATGGCATCGACCTGCGTATTCATTTCTCCGCTTCTCAGGAAACAATTAACAAAAAGACCGAGCTGAGTATCACATGACCTACCTTTCCTAAAACCGTGTTGACAATCATCTAACAATAAATTACTATCAAGAAATCGCATTATGTTGCTAACCAGTATATGCTCGAGAATCTTACACGATATCGAAGTTAAAGAAATCGGCCTGTAATTTTCTGGGTTCTCCTTGCCGCCGCCCCTATGAATTGGGGTAACTTGCGCTAACCTCCAGTCACTAGGGACCTCTGCGCGAGAAATGGATTTCTCGAAGATTATCAGAAGAAAAGGTGCTATTTCTTCAGCTAATTCTTTTAAAACGCGAGCAGGAATTTCTTCGGGGCCAGTGGCTTTGTTATGTCTGATGGAACATATTTGCTTTGCTATTCTCACCTCAGAAAATACTATATCGTCCATCAGGTTCCCCCTTATTGCGGGTGCATAATGTACGCAATGATCGCTGACGGCTGTGAATGCTTTTACAAAATGACCGTTTAACAGGTTGGCTTTCTCTACGCTATCATGAATAACGGCACCCGAGTCATTACGCAGGGAAGGTATTGTAG
The DNA here is from genome assembly GCA_028673005.1 of Tanypteryx hageni. Taxonomy (NCBI): domain Eukaryota; kingdom Metazoa; phylum Arthropoda; class Insecta; order Odonata; family Petaluridae; genus Tanypteryx; species Tanypteryx hageni. Next base: position 201,342,043 of record CM054115.1, read on the forward strand.
GGCCTCTACCTTGGACCTCTCTCACATAGGACCAAAACGCTTTAGGGTCCTCCTTCAAATAACTATTGAATACTTAATTCCGGAAGTTGGTAAAAGCCTCGCGCATAGTATTTCTCGTTTTAGCGCGGTATTCCTTATGCGTGTTAACTTTAGTTGCTCTATATTCATCGAATGATGTGGACGGCATATTTTTTCATTTTCGCGTGGCTTATTCTCTGACGCATAAGAGCAATCCTAACTTGCTTCTTGTACCAACGTGGCTCTTTTTTGTCGATCTTCAATTTAATTGGAATGTCCTTATCTATACCCTCTAGCATTATATTCTTGAATAGTGTCCATGGCGAATCCGCACCTGATCGTTCGGTCATATCACGGAAGCCAGGTATTATTTTTCGTAGGCGCGACCTGAAGCTTGAAAAGTTTGCCTTAGCAAATATATAAAACATTCTTTGAGGCTTTAGGTGCATATCGATTTTAAACTTACACTCTGTATATACGGCCTGATGATCACTTATTCCATCTTCAATGGTGACTTTGTTTATTCTTTCTGGGACGTTAGTTGCTAATAAATCTGATATGTTTCCCAATCGCGTTGGCTTTCTGACTAATTGAGGGAGAGACAGCTCGCAGAATGTTTCGATTAAAGCCTCACAGGATTCGCGTTCTTTACCTCTAGATTCGAAACATAGATTTTCCCAATCAATTGAGTGTAAGTTAAAGTCACCACCGACTATAACGATTCCATCTTGATTTATCAGTCTAAGCTTTGATAATTGTTTCTCGAGACTTAAAATACAATCTACACCAGCGTTAGGTGTCCTCTAAAACGAGCATATGAACACCTTTTTGGAGCCATCTTTACCTATGCGGCACCAAACACTCTCGATATCCCCGTCACTTATCGGAATCTCACTGCTATCGTACTTATCCCTAACCGCTATGAAAACTCCCCCGCCCTATATATTAGCGCGATCTTTTCTATAGACACGACAGTCTCTAGGAAATATCTCCTGACTCTGACTCTCCTCTGTTAACCAACTTTCTGTGCCTATCACGACGTCTGCATGTAGACTGCAAATAATATGCTCGAACTCAGCAATTTTCCTACGGATGCTGCGACAGTTCAGTACGACGTCATATAATTTCTCACTATCACTTCGCATACTAATCTCACCCTTGACTTTCTCTTCCACTCTAAAACTACGTGCGCTCCCATCACAATCACTCTTACGACTGTATGGCGTCGCATCAAAATTGGAATTGCGACCTTTTCGGAACATTCTATCAATGACCTATCGCGAAATTGGAGCTGCATATTACGCTCGGTGTATATTCTATCATTAGATATTCTTTTGGGATTCTTATTTTCTACAAATGCATCGATTATCCCCTGACCCAAAACTGACCTACACCCTGCCCTACTCTCTAGCCAATAAAATCCCTACTCTGCTCGAGAATCCTACTCGCTACTCTCTGAGCCGATTCGGGCGTGTAGTGAACACTAGAGTGATCCAGTGGTGCCCTGCACGATTCGATATTCGGTCGTAAGTCGACGAAGTCACTCCCAAGTCCCGACAGAAATTCCACAGCCTTCGGTTCAGACCTTCAACTCTACTCCAAACCTCAGAACCGCGGTCAATCCTAGGGACTATACTGCAGACAGTAAGCCGCACATCGGAAGCCGACTCCTCTCGGACACGAGCAACCTCAGAGGCCTAGTCCTTAAAAGAACTTAGAATCTCCTCGGACCCGCGCTTTGAGGCGTCGTTAGTCCCAACATGGGCCACCACCCGCAGCCGAGAGCAACCTGTCGCCACTACCGCTTCTCTCCCCGTGTTGGTCACTTGCGGCACCGTGCCTCCTGATATACATCTGGAGAAGACCCGCTCTTCAACTCCCTCCCGGCGGGCACTGGATAACAGGGGTGCCATTACACGCCGAACGTTAGAGCTACCTAACACTAACAACCCTCCCTTCCCAACCCGACTCCCCTTGGGCCCGGCCTCCATCGAAGAGACGGGAGTGGGTACGGGCGCAATGGCCGTGGAGTCGTCCTCCGACAACTCCTCGAACCTATTACTGACAGGAAGAGAGTCCGCCGAAGCATTCCCAAATCCCTGCCTCCGCAGCACCACCCCACGATCTCCCCGAGTGGAAACCACTCTCCACTCATCGGATTTCCCAGCCCGTGGACCCTCAGCCTGTATCAATATAAAAACAAAAGCTGAAATGGGATAAGGCTAAAAAATTTGGTCTGTTTTAAAGCGGGGACGCTCTTCGTGTAGCGTACGAGAAAGGGTCAAACGCAGGTATAAAGTAAAAGGCGTAAACAACTAAAACAAGGTTAGATCACGCACAGGAGATGATAGTACACAACAACGAAAAATATAAATACTATGGAGCTTAAAACTAATACAACCTTACAAATGTAACGAGAATATGCTAATACACAATTACTACTATGATATAAATATTATTTTCTAAAAGGGAGAATGAAATTTCTAAAAAGAAACTACGAGGCTTAAAAGTTAACTATTACGGTAGAGAAAAATAAAAACTATAACTTGGATTTTATAACAAAACTAATTACATAACTTAAACGAATGTTAAATAAAATTACCGAAGGATAATAATAGAATAAATTAAATTGTTGGTTCTACTTAACACTACAGCTACTCTAGTCGCTCGAGGCTACGTAGAAGATCGCAGGAGCAAGTGAAAGGCACGTCCGTTCACTTCATCAGCCAGGTAAATGAATTATTTGTCTCTTCTTGTACAGATCCCATATGCATGAAGAGTATTCCACCTAGACCTAGATGTAGATGTGGAGATGTAGAAATCATCCACGAACAAGCCGAGCTGCGTTTCGCATGATCTTTCTCCGGAATCCGTGCTGGCATCTGCTAAGAAATGAGTGACTATCTAAATAGCGCATTACAGAACTAAAGAATATGTGCTCAAGTATCTTGCACGATAATGAATTTAGGGAAAGTGGCCTATAATTTTCGGGGTTCTCTTTGTCGCCACCCTTATGGATGGACGTAACGTGTGCCATCTTCTAATCTTTAGGAACTACACTTTCAGTAATGTATTTCTCGAGTATAATTTTTAAATACGGCGCGATTTCATAAGCTAACACTTTCAATACTGGCGCAGATATTTCCTCCGGCCCAGGAGATTTATTTGGTTTAATTGAATAAAGTTGGAGCGCAATACCATTTTCGGAAAATATCAAATCTTCTATTGAGTCGCCCTGATGCATAGGAATAGTGGTTTCACATTCATCGACATTAGGAGTAAAAGCCTTCTGAAAATGTTGATTTAAAAGGTTTGCTTTTTCAGCACTATCGTGAACTACATTCCCCGTTTCCGATCTTAGTGACGCAATAGTGGAGCCTCTACCTTGGGCTTCTCTGACCTAAGACCAAAATGCTTTCGGGATCTCTTTCAAGTTATCTTGTAAAACCTTCTTTTTGTAATAGTTAAACGCATTACACATTGACTCTCTTTCTATGGAGCGCGCCTCCTTGTATTGCTGCCTTAATGTTGCAATCTGTTCGACCGTAGCTATTGAGGTTGTGTTATTTACGCGAGAGTGGAGTTTTCTTTGCCCTCAGAGAGCGCTCCTAACTTCTTGCTTGTACCATCAAGGTTCTGCATTTTCACGTTTCAGTTTGCTTGGAATAAATTTGTCTGTACACTCTCGCATCACATCTCTGAACATGCACCAGGATTCTTCCGCGTCTGCAATATCTGTTACATCGCAAATATTACTATATTTATTTCGCAGAAAAGGCCTAAATCTAGTAAAATCGGCTTTGGCGAATACATAAAGCATTCTTTTAGCCTAAACTTGTGTTTCAATGTTTATCTGAAACTTCACGTACATTGTCTTTCCCTCAGCAACAGAAACCCTATTAGTAGGAAGATTAGTAGCCAATAAATCTAATGTGTTAATAAATCTCGTGGAAAATCTCACTAAATGATACAATGAGTGTTTGCCGAAGGTTTCAAAGTAAATCCTCGCAAGATTCACGCTTTCTACCACCGGGATACATCTACATATTACCCTGTAAGTCACCTTGACGGTGGATGGCAGGGGGTGCCGCGCACCAAGTTCCTAACTAATTATTATTCACAGTTATCTATTGTGGTCACGTACTGTTCTAGGAAAAAAGAACTCCTTATACCTCTCCGTCCTACTATCTATTTCGCGAATCTTGTCCTCATTATCCCTCCGTGCGATATACGTTGGTTGTCGAATAATATCTTTCATTTCATTTACGAATATCTCCGACCTATATTTATCTAGGAGTTTAAGTCTCGCCTGTAATCTACGATCTTTCAACGATGGCCAACTGAACTCATCAATGAGTAACGTAACGCTCTGTTTTTTATCGTAATTCTTTTTCACGAATCTAGCTGCTCGTCGCTGTATTTTTTCTAAATCCTTTATGAGTCCCCTCTGATATGGATCCCAAACCGCTGCTGCGTATTCTATTTCAGATATAACCAAAGATAAATAACAGTATTCTCTCACCTTTTCCGTGCCCTTCCTGACTATCCTATGCACAAAAGCCAACTTCTTATTTGCCGCACCTATCACTCGTCTTATGTGGGTGTCACAAGACAAGTCACGATTCAAGGTTACCCCGAGGTATTTCACGGATTCCGAAACATGAATGTTCTCACCATCTCTCGAGTAGGTAAACACGGACGATGGGCTTCTAGATTTCCAAAAGTTTAGAACGTTACTATTTTTCTGATTGATTTCTAGCTGCCATTCCTTGCACCATACAGATAACGCATCCAGTTCATCCTGAAGCTGACGATGGTCGCTAGGACCATTAATTTCTCTAAAGACTACGGTGTCATCCGCAAAAAGCCTGATATTACTTTTTACAACTGAGCTGATGTCGTTTATATAAAGCAAAGAAAAGCATAGGTTCGATCACACTACCCTGCGGCACTCCAGAGACTACATCTGCCACACTCGAGGACTTACCATAGATGACTACTTTTTGTTTTCTATTCCAATGGAAAGCGCGTACCCAGTTAATGACTTTAACATTAGCGCCAAGATTTCCCAATTTTAATAGCAACTTACGGTAGGGGAACCTTGTCAAAAGCTTTTCTAAAATCAAGGAACACTGCATCGACCTGCTTATTATTTTCGCCGCATGATAAAACATCATTTACAAACAGACCGAGTTGGGTGTCACAGGATCTACCTTTTCTGAAGCCATGTTGACAGCTGACTAACAGTGATCTACTCTCGAGATAAAATAGTATAGCTAACAATAATGTGCTCCAAAATCTTACATGATAATGATGTTAGAGAAATCGGCCTATAATTTTCGGGGTTTTCTTTGTCACCTCCCTTATGAATGGGTGTGAGGTGTGCTAGTCTCCAATCATCAGGAACCACACAGAGGGTAAGAGATTTCTCGAAAACTATCCGAAGGAAGGGAGCTTTATCATCTGCTAGTTCTTTTAATACACGCGCGGGAATTCTTTCTGGTCCTGGATTTTTGTTGGGCTTTATCGCACCCAGTTGCTTCGCTAAAATAAAAATAAAAGCAATTATGTCTACAATCAATTGACAAAAGTTTGAAATCGCCCCCGATTATATGGCTTTATCATAATTAATCGAACTTAGCTTCGCCACTTGTTTCTCTAGATAATAAATAGTTTCCACGCTCGCATTTGGTAGTGTATAAGGCGCGCATATATTTACAGTTTTACAGTAGCATCATTAGAGGCATAGCGAAGAGAATTCACACGATATTTCACAATTCTAATGAAGAAATTTAAAACACTGTCAAGGGAAGAGAGATTAGGAACAGTAGTCATAGACCATATAGGAGAGCAATATATTATAACAGGTAAGACAATGGTAGAAAAATACGTCCTGAGTGCTGATTGATCTCTGATATCAGTAAAACGATAAAAAATGCCTAAGAGACATTGCTTTATTTTTAATTGCTGTAATATGATTATAAAAAATTAGTTTACTATCATTAATTACACCTAAGTCTTTCGGCTGTAAAACTCGAGTCAAAGTGGCCGAATTAATGCTGCAGTTAAAATTTATAGGGTTTCTGCGAAGGGAGATAGTCATGGCATTACATTTCTTTAAGTTTAATATTAGCTTCCAAACATCACACAAATTTGATACTAAGTTAATTGATGCTTGGAAGGATGTACAGTCGGCTACAGTAGCAACCTACCTAACAATTTTGCACTCATCTGCATTAAGAAGTGTGTGAACCTCCGAAGACTGGGGGAGGATAGTCAAATCATCAATATACAAATTAAACAGGTAGGGCCCAAGGACACCGGAGGCTATGGGAGACCAATCTGATGCAATACCAGATAGTACTACCCTCTGTGTACGGTTTGTCAAAATCAGGAGATTTAGAAAATTACCATGAATACTAAAGCGGTGGTTAAGTTTGTGAATTAGGTTGGGATTTATGGAATCAAAAGCCTTAGAGAAGTTTAGAAAAGCAGTGTCTAACTGAAACTTCATAGCTATAGCATCAACAGTATGTTGTTGAAAAACTGCTAAGTTGGTAATGCAGGAGCGGCCCGGAACAAATCCATGTTGTTTAGTGGAAAGATGCGGTAATGTGAAACAGTAAAGGCGGTTCAAAATGATCCTTTCACAAATGGAGGAGAAAATGGAAAGTAAAGAAATAGGACGGTAATTAGTTACATCATATTTTGAACCAGACTTATGAATGGGAATTAGTTTATCAGATTTCCACTTGGAGGGAAAAGTGCCCAGAGAGAAACAGCGGTTAAAAATAATACATAAAGGAATAGGAAGAGAAGAAGCGCATTCACGAAGAAATTAAGGGCCGATACCATCAGGGCCAGGAGTGCGATAGGAAGAAATTTGACAGAGGAATTCAAAAACTTCTTGGGGGGTTGTTTGAAGTTGAAATAGAGACAAGTTACACACAGGTGAGAGATTATCATCATTATCAAACTTCAGAGGGGAGCTAGTAGGGGTGACAAACAATTAGAAAAGAATTTATGAAGTAAAGCTGTTCTATGAGAACCCTCGGCATTAGTACATATTATCATAATAAAGTTCATCCAGGATTCTAGATTGATTGCGGCGACCGTTTACGAAACACCAAATTTTTTTAAGATTGGAGGAAATTGAGTCGGATATATTTTTCGTACACTCAGCATAATCGCTGCGAATTAAAAGTTTGGAATATCGCCGTAAGTCGGTAAAATATTTGCGGAATTCTTCACTAGGGTAGGCTTTCCACAAATACCAGGTATGATTTTTTTTTCAGAAAATGAATTGTGTCGATTTTAAACCATGACGGGGACTTCTTAGTCTTAGGAGAAACAACAGGAACAAAGTCCTTCAGTGCACCATCGATGAAGTCGTAAAAGAGGCTAACTGCCACATCGGGGGGAAGAGTGCTCAGCAGGCACCACGGGATGAGGTTAAGACAGCTGTTGACGTCATCCCAGCGAACCTTAGACCAAGCAAGGAAGGGTCGTGGAGGGGGAGGGGAAACACCACGGGGCTTCTCAGTGCCTGGAATTCTGAGAACAGCATCTAGCGAAACATGGTCACTGTCGAAAATATTCCGGCCAGGTGTAATTGCGTTCGGAGAAAAAGAGGAAACAATGTAGTCCAGCGTTGCCAGATTGCGGGTAGAATGAGGATTGAGTTGAAACAACCGGAGAGCAGATATGAAATGATCAATAAAAAATTTATCACGCACATTTTTTGGAGTGCCACACTTTGAGGTATCCCACAAAATAGAAAGGGTAAAGTCACTAAAAAGCACAGCATGACCAAGGTATATAACATTTAAAATAGATGAAAAACAGTTTTCAAGCACTACAAGGCCACTAAATGGTGGGCGATGAAAACATCCCACAAAAACTATTTTTAACATAACGTTTGGAGGGGCCAATACAAACTTCATTCCACACAATTTCACAATTTGTCCAAGCGGCGCTTAGCTGGAAAACTCGACTTAATTGCCAGTAACACTCTACCACCCTTAGAGGCGCGGTCTTTCCTGAAAATCTGATGGGTGCGAGAAAAAGACAGTTCACCATCACTAATATTGGGAAACAGCCACGTCTCCGTAAGAGAGATAATGTCTAACTGCTATAACTCGCGTAAGTTAGAGTCACAAATCGAGAGTTTGTTTTTTAAGCTTCTCACATTTTGGTAGTATGCATTAAGAACAGCAGTCCTGTTGGGGCCCGGGTTTAAGTTGACGTCTCCCGAGAGAAGAATCACTAGCAGAAAGACGACTCTGGCTGGAGAACGGGCACTCGAACGGACGAGCGAGGGGACGCGTGAACGCCGATGAGACGAAAGGCTAGGGGGAGAAACCACAAGCAGAAAAGCACGAAATCGCAAAACTTCTCCCACTGCACAAGAGCACATAAGTATCACATTCACCGAGTACACTGTGGTATATCACAACCTCAGAAGAAGAATAGGCCAAAAAAGTAGGTGAGTATCGAAGATGTATCATCAAAAAAAGCAGCACAAACAGAGAGACAAAAATACGCGACTTCTTAGTGGCGGCCATCTTGCGTATCGTCAAATTATCTGTTATCAGCACCAGAGTCATTTAAGAAGAGTCGTATTGTTTTTGTATCTTAACTATCTTGTGAATTACGAGAAAATAATGTAAATGGGACGTGCGTCTCGCCACGATCCGCGCAAAACCCTCGGATTAATGTTTTTATCCCATAATAGCGTATTACCGAAAAAAACGAGCGTCGACGAGAAGTTTCGCACTAAATCTTTTCACATTATGTATAATGAAACGATTCATGCGAGAGATATATAAATCGCCCTTACGCGCCTCCTTTAAAAACACAAAGGACTACACATATGAAGCTCCATCCCACCTCCTTTCTTTTTCCCTCTCCCTCCCTCCCTCTCTCTCCCTCCTTCCCTCTCCTTCATTCCATCTCCCTCACTCCCTCCCTGCCCTTCCCTCCCTCCCTCTCCCTTCCTCCCTCTCTTTCCCTCCTCCTTCCCCCTCCACACTCTCCCTCCCTCACTCTCCCTCCCTCACTCTCCCTCCCTCCCTCTCCCTTCCTGCCTCTCCCTACCTCCCACTCCCTCCCTCCCTCTCCCTTCCTCCCTCTCCCTCCCTCCCTCTCCATCCCCCTCCCGCCTTCTCCCTGCCTCCCTCTCCCTCCCTCCTTCTCCTTCCCTCAATCTCCCTCACTCCTTCCCTGCCTCTCCCAACCCTCCTCTCCCTCCCTCTCGCCCCCTACCACTCCATTCCCCTTCAGCCCTCTCCCTACCTCCCAATCCCTCCACCCCCCTCTCTCTCCCTCTTTCTCCCTCATTTCTCCCTCCTTTTCCTCTCTCCCTCCACTTTTCCCCCTCCCACTTGCGTATGCCCCACCTGAGCCTCCTCTAAACTCGTTCGTTTTACGAATAACACTCAGATGAGGCGTCCCTTTCTGCTGAGGGAGCCACATGCGAGGACCGCAGATGTAAATCATCTCTGCATCTCGGCGCATGCGCTGCATCAGGTGGTCAGGATGCGGTCGTCCAATTAGCTCCACAAATACAGCGATTGATTAAGCCCATCCCTTAATTGTTCCCGCGGGAGCGATAAATGAAAATTTACGGCCGAGAGTTTTCGCCTCCGTCGTGCGATTTCTTTTTTTAACGTTCCCCTTTTCTTATGAAATTGGATGCATAGCAACGCTTAAAGGCTATCTCTCTCTCGTCCTGAGCGCCGCCTCTAAAGTCTTTCATCTTTGGAAAACACTTCCCTTGATTGCAACAGTGTGTTATTCTTATAAAATCTAATACAGAAGATATCGATCAAACTAATTCTAGATAAATCTCTGGAGCCGAAGTGTTATAAAATGATGCTTTATATTTTTTTAAACTTTGTTTATTATTTCCCCAAAAAACTTCTTCTAAAATGTTTTCAACCAATATAGTTAAAGGAATGCATAAATATGTTTAATTTATCTTTCTTACATATGATAAGATTAGAATTAAGCAGTTCTGGAGCCATCTGCGCCCACTCTAAATGATGAAAAAGTACATTAGAAATGGGAATTTAGTACCTATTTGCCGGCATTGACATGCCGATACGCAAAATATTAACAATATTTACGGCTGCGAAGCTTTTATTAATCGGAAAGAACCAATGTTACGAGATACTTAGAGAATCATCTTGTTATACACAAAATCATTCACATGAAAAATATTCATTGGTTAAAAGGAATCGGTAGATAGGTATAAGGTCCCTTTTGCAGCTCACATCGTTGTGAAAGTCCACTTTTTAACTCAGATAATTTCTCCTATATCCAGCAGAAGAAGCATTCCCCCTCGCACCGTCGTGCCAGTGACCGTATCGCGACGTGGATCATCATTCGCATCGGTAATACCGTAACTCATTCGGTAAAATTAATAAACGAGAACACCTGAAAATGTTTCCTGCAAGATGTCGTTACATGAGCAAAGGCATTTGTTATTGGGACAGGAGAGAATCGCGCTGCGCAAAGAATGGCTCTCTCTGGGCCATAAAATGAGTTTTTTCCTCAAAGGCTTTCATCTCCCTTTATATCGCCACACTTCGGAGTGAGTTATCATCGATCCCCTTGCCACTCCTTCCCGTTTGCCCTCTCTTTCGCCCCACCTAGCCCCCCTCCCTTATCGCAATCCCTCCCTTTTGCCCCCTATTCCCTCCCTTTTGCCCCCTTTGCCCAACCTTTCGCACCCCTTTCCCCCCTTTTCCCACTTCTTCCCCACCCTTTCGCCCCCTTTTCTCCCATTATTTCGCCCCCCTTTCCCCCACCCTTTCACCCCATCCTTTCGCCCCATTTTGCTTCACCATTTCGCCCCACTTTTTCCCACCCTTTCGCCCCCTTTTCCTCATCCTTTCGCCCCCCTTTCCCTCACCCTTTCGCCCCATCCTTTTGCCCCCCTTTCCCTCACCCTTTCGCCCCATCCTTTCGCCCCCCTTTGCCTCACACTTTCGCCCCCCTTTGCCTCACCCTTTCGCACCCCCTTTTGTCCACTCCCACTTTGGCTCCATTTTCCCCCACCCCCATTTGCCCCATCCCGTCTCATTCTTCACTTATCCCTTTTGCGGCCGTTCCGCGCTCACAGAATGCGTGTATCTCCTTTCGTCTTTATTAGAGAAATGTGCCTCTGGGGTAGGGAAGATAGGAATGGGAGAGACAGACAGACAGACAAACGACTTTATTAGGGCGAAATTGAGACTATGTAGTCCCTTCTTACATTTAACCCTTTCGTCATATATGTAATTACAATATTTACAAAATAAGAGGAATTAAATACATACAGATTTTAACAAAATACAAATTAATTACAAGTTAATATATTTGTTAATAGATAACAGAGCATTACCAAAGAATGTTAGTTTTGTGGGTCATAAAAAACTGTGTATCGGTTATGTTTTAACACAGAAAAATTCCCACTGCGGAAAAAACCTACGATGAGAAGAGAGGTGTAAAAAACCGCGAAAATTCCTAAATAGTTCAGGGGAAGGAAAAGAAAAAAAATCAATTATATGAGAAACAGAGAGAAAAAAACATTCATAAATACAAACATATGTACATACATTTATATCCATATGAGGGAGGGGGGTGAGAGGGGGACAGGGATTGTAGGGTAAGATATGCCTGGGAGATTACATCGTCATTATGATACAGGAAAAATAAATTAAATAAAATTATAAATTTATGCCTAATAAGCGCATTCTTGTGACAACCTGAAAGAAAAGATAGAGTGTGGTTCAATGCATGGGAAGTGAGAGAAGATGCTTGTAATACAAGCGTTTAAAAGTGCTTAGAGATAGAGAGTTTTTTATTAACGTTGGAAGGCCATTCCAGAGTTTACAAGCAGTGACAGTAAAGGATTTGTTGTAAATTTCTGTTCTATGAAGTGGAGTTAGTAGTTTATCACATCCTCTGGTATTGCAATGGTGAACTGTATTAATGGTGACAAAATTAGATGAAAGATAACAAGGGATGTTGTTATTTAGAATTTGATACAATAGAGAGAGAAGGTGAAGGAGGGAAGGAGTGGGAGAGATGGGATATAAGAGTGGGAGAGAGGGGAGATAGGAGTGGAAGGAGAGAGGGTGGAAGGAGAAACAAAAGATGGGAGAAGGGTGGAGGAGCTTCGCGAAGAGGTGGTTTATATTCGAGAAGAAAAAAAACAAAACACATAAGTTGATATTAAATGCGCATTACAACTGCGACTTAGAGAACAAACTCTGGTCTCGATTACCTTCGTTAAAATATCTGTTTACGATGAAAGGAGGCTTAAAGCCGCCGGAAGGGAAGAGGCATAGCCACACGCAGGCTACGATATACAACGGCCGAGAAGAAATCGTTCTTTCGTCGCTCTCTTGCGGATGTTTCCATGGCTATATCGGAAAGATATAGGAATTTCAGAATCCACGAGGGAGTAGATATCGTCCCCGTAAATGAAGCTGCTTTAATGCATGGCTATATTTTCTATTTTTTTAACGCCATTAACGTCAGTGTTATAGCTTCCAACGGTCAAACCATAAAAATAAGAAGAAATCTATGAAGACGGGAAATTTATTTTCGTACTACAAAGACATCTAACGTCTGTCCAGATGTCTCTCAGCAAAGGTTTTTGGCGAATTTATACGGAACTAATGATTCGATTTCCAAAACTTTGCCGTTTATTCCGGATGACCTGCAATATGTTCTGGAAGGAGGGTTATTCCATCCATCCCCAATAATAAATTATTTTCCCTTATTTAATTTCCTCAAGTTGAGTTACACGAGATTGAGTGTAGAATGTTTTTTATTTACTGTTTCAAATCACTTTAAATCAAGGTAGGACGTAGGGACATAAACCCAGGTCCGGAGATAACAATCAAGTTTTATTTTAATACAGTAAAATTTCAAGTATGGGTCGAATCCGTCCAAAATTACATAATTTTGGAAGTGATGACACCATAGGAACCTGTTTGTTTTCGATTACGTTCTCTACTCACAGTGAGGAGAAAAAGCCTGAGGTTATTTTTGGTTGCGTGCGCAGACGCTGTGTTGTTGTGAGAGTGGAAGAGCAGGCGGGAAAACGGAGGGTTGGGGAACAAAATGTTACAAAGAAATAGCGGGAAGAGAGGATAAATCCTAATTTTAAAACTTGAAAATATTTTACAATCGCTAAACAACTTTTATTGTGCAGAAAACATCCGCGCGGCTAAACAAAACTGATTTGTATATAGGTGTGTGTGTGTGCGTGCAAGTACGCGCGCGTGCGTTTGTGTGTAAAATATCTGCCTACAAATTCTTTTGAACAATTAACAATTATAGTCTTGTATGCTCGTATAATAATATATTTTTCAACGGAATGAACTCTACGAGCTCGATCTTTAATTTCTATGTGGTGTAAGAAATTGCCTATTAAAATAAAATTATGATCGAATCCAATGGAAATGATTCTTTTTAATATATTGTTTAAATGTCACATTACAATAACATACATATAACATTGAAATTCGAAGAGCGTTTACTCTGATGGTAGAATTGTTTGTTCCATTCAAATCGATGTTCCATTCAAAATCAATCCAAAATTCGCTGACTGCGCCAACGACCTTTCAGTGTTAGGGAAGCCATGGCTGATTCGCTGCAGTTCAATCAACAATCAAGGGACATTTGTCCTCGATTGAACGTCGAATCTCTCATTCGAGGATTTTCAAGAAGAAGTGAACTTCGAATAAATAACTACTCAACTCACACGTATTAGCATCATGCATAATTTTTCCTTCCCAGCCGATGCTACTCTTAAAATTTTAGAGTAATTATAAGTTTCGCGATTTCATATGACATATGAATTTAATATAGCTATGCTTATGCGAGAGTTTTTTCTCGCTCAATAATTTGAAATTTTTCGCAAATCTTAAGAAACCTTTGGAATAACTTTAGTATTCCCTGAAGCTTTTTGCAAATCTGACAGTTGTAACAAATACAATAAATCCTCGCCAAACGTGGATTTGCCAACTACGGTTTTTAGTTTTTTGCGCTATTAAGAAAATAAATTCTACACTTTTACCAACCGCGGTATCTAGTTTCGAGTATCCGGCGTTCTCCACGTGACTGTGGCTAATTTTTCTAATATTAGAATATTTGCTAGAGAAGAAGCCACGTACTAACTGTATAAATTTTATATTGGCTTTATTTATATATCGTTTATGGAATTTTTTTCCATTCATCACCTTTTAGTGTAGTCATTCTCATAGATTTCTTCAGTTACACAATTTTTGTATCATAATGCGTCCAATTTCACGTTTTGCGATAATCAAAGGAATTGCGAGTCAGTTTCCTATTGCTATTACTGGCTAGTCGAAGAAAATATAACAGGCAGTTATGGAAAGAAATAATCCGCCTACTTTCCTTTCAATACAATTTTAATATATAAATTCTACCTTCAAAATTAACAAATTTTCGTGTTAGTAGTAG